>JBAMCH010000014.1:1200000-1800000 GCA_037075245.1 Drosophila mimetica | reverse complement strand
TGTTTCGTGTGCCATGTAGCAGAAGGCTATCAAGGGGCGCCTCTCCTCGTTTTTTAGAAAGCTATATCAACGGCTCTTTGCTCCAGGGCAATTAGGAGCTCCGCCGATCCGATTATTTATTTACGAAGATTGGCTGCAGCACACTCAGCGTCATGGGCGGCTGGCTCGACGGGTTGGCTATAACTGTCAGGTCACCGTTCTCTTCGTCCTCCGAGGAAACCAGAGCAAAGACCTGGGCGGCATCCACGATGGTTTCTACCTACCTATGTCCTTCTCCATCTCGCCTACCTGTAGAATGTGTGCCATGCCCACGCCATCTTCCCGAATCTTGAGTACAGCAAATCCTCCGCCTCCTTGTTTTGTCCGCAAGGATTTTGTCACCGTTCAGCCACCCTGCACCATCGAATGCGGGCATGGGGGCTGTGGGTGCCTCTCCATACGTGCACAGAGAGACCCAACGAGTCGCGCACGGACGATCTTCCAGCGCGCCTCCGTCATCTTCTCATTCTCGTCGTTCCTGTCAATGAGTGCCACAATCAGGTGTCGGTTGACTACATCACTGACTCTGGCCCTCTTGTTGCTTCACTGCTACTGTGGGTAGCGGAGAGCCTGCTTCCTTGGGCCTGCGTTTCCGCTTGCTCACCGGAATGTCCTTGGCGGCACTCTCATGTGAGCGTTGCCTTTTGCTGGCAAATTCCTGTAACTTGTTCGCAAATGCCTTTGTCGACGCCATCGCGGGTTTTCTTGCAAAGTGCAGCCTTCCATCCTCACCTTTTGCTCTGCCCAGAATAGCTTTTCCTTCTCCTCCTGGGAAAGGGTCGCTTTGTCTTGGAGCCAGCTCTTAATATCGAGGGCTGCCTTGTATTGCGCTTTGTACTGCGCCTTCATCCCCTCGCTTCTACGACTCGGCCCTTTCTACGCTGGGAGTTGGAACCTGGTTTAGGCAAACGGGTATGGCTTATTTTGGTTTCGTTTAGCACGATCTCCGAGTCAAAGTTTACTACGTCAACGGCACCCGTGCGACTTAACTTTGCCTGAGATTTCATGGCAGTAGCATTGCCGCTGAGATGACCTGCTCCCGTCATCCCAGGGGTACGACCGCTGGCGACACGCAGAGAGGATTGCTCCTCCCCCGTGCCCGTCGATGGTAGCAGTCGTACTTCCCATCGACGGTTGGGTGGACATCCAAGCCTCCACCTCGTCGTTCAAACTGGATTGTTTTTCAGGGGAACCACCCACTTGCGTTTTATGCCTACCGCCAGGCACCTCCAACCATGGCCACTGATTCAAGCGGTTAAACCAGTCGCCTGAGCTAGACACCGCATTGACCCGGGCAGGACAAGGGACATTGCATTACCCTCCTCAGGAAAATGCAGTGACCATTGATTTTATTGCTCTATTTTTAGCGACCAATGTCATTATTATTGGTCAATGTTATTGCTGAACAATACAGATATATAATCCAATGAACTCGCCGTTATATTTTTACATCTTTAATTGAGATCGACATAAAGGAAGTGATGTTCTTGACCGAGAAGTTTTCCACCTGATCAGCTGAAAATAGTGATGTCAATTTGGGCTGAAACTTCGATGTCGATGTTCATTGTTATTTTAAAAATGAAACATCGATGTTGTGTGGGACATCGGCTAAAAATATCGATGCATCAATGTTCAACACATTCCGTTATTTTTTGTTAATTAAATTTTTAGAAGCCTATTAAATTTGATATTGAAAATGTATATGAAATAAAAGCTTCGTTTCTATTGAAATTTATATGCAATTTATGCTGTACGCCAAAGCAGTTATTTGACCCTGTCCATTTTTCTTAAGTTGATAACCGATTTTAATGAAACATACCTTATTTTGTTGGATGTTTCATCTGGGTGCGTGTCGTAACACCCGGTGTCATAACGCCCTTTCAAAAAGTGTCATAGTGCCCGATACATTTTTTTTTTAAATTTTAAAATGCATATTGAGTTATGGAGAATACCTATAAGAGAATTACTGTTTGTTTTGTTGTAAAGCGCATTTAGAATCAAATATATTACCGAGAAGTACCGTTTATTATGATACCTCTCCAAGCTTTTTCATATTTTAGTTAGTCATCACTTATCTTTAAACAACGTGGACGCGATATGGAGGCTGTTAAACCTTTTGAATACAAAATTGCTGCTGACTTTCTCAAAAATTCGGTAATACTATACTATACATACCGAAATTCGCGAAAAAATTATCATCGATGGACCGCGATTTCTTAAGAATTTACGTGCAAAAAGAACTTGGCGGTCGGCCATGGTTCTCTTGTAATTGAATTTCAAAGTTCCCGGTTTTGCTATAAAAAACAAGGGTGCTTTTCTCATACTTGCTATAAAAATCGAGTTGTCTTTCAAGTTTCCGTAATATTCAAATTTGTATCAAAAATTTGTGTTTATTGATTCATATTGTTCAACATGACGTGCCAGTCCTGATCTGTAACGTTTGGAGAGTTTCTCGGTATGGATGAGAAAGCTCATTTCCGCTTTTTACAAGATCACGGAGAGACCATTCCGCACTATGGCCGGAAAAAAGATAATTATGAAGGATATTTGGCGCGCTTCGCTTTTTTAAAGAAGCACAAACCGCACACCGTGCAGCTTCATTTCTTTTTTGCAGCCATGGCGGATATGTACAACCCGAAGAGCAAGTCATGTGATGTATGTTAAATATGAAATTAAAACATCTTGCAAGTACAAATTAAAAAAAAAATGCAACGGGTCACAAGTAAAATTTGGTATGAAATTAAAAAAAAATTCGCCGACCGCCAAGTTCTTTTTGCACGTAAATTCTTAAGAAATCGCGGTCCATCGAGGATAATTTTTTCGCGAATTTCGGGGGTGAGCCCGCTAATGTATAGTATTACCAAAAATTCTAATCTGTTGCTGCTCTTACAACGCAGAATCAATTGTTTAAAAAGTAGTTTTTCTACCATGTAGGCACTTCCAAATATGCTTTAAGTGCTTCAAAAATGTGGAACAGCGTTCAAAAAACTTTCTATTTCTCTGCCCGTACTGCAGACAGATTGTTAAAAATCATTACAAGTATTTCAATAAATTGTTAAATAGACCGCAGAAAAGAATTTTTTTTTAAAATAAAAATGTTTGGTGCTTGGTTTGAAATTCACTTTAACTTTTTCCGTATGACTTACTTCTATATTATTCTATACTACTCATTAATATATTTCTCACATTTACAAGTATTTCAATAAAATGTTAAAAAGGGCGCGTGCCCGCGGGGGCTTTGATTTTATAAGAACTTATTTAAACAATCAATTTATTTTGTAGGAACTCATTCAAATGTAATTACTACCATGGCCGACCGCAAAGATCTTTTTGCACATAAATTCTTAAGAAATCGCGGTGCATTCGCTAATCTAGAGTATTACCGAATAGTCTACAATGCAAGTAATTAACTTTATTGACGCGGACATCTGACGTAAAGCAAGAAGTCGCACAATTTTTTTAATGTCTTTCTTAAAAAAACGAGAAGCAATACCAAAAGTAGAAGGTTGTCCTTTTCTTATCCTCTTCAATATCTTGCAATGATTTTTTAAATAAGATCGATCACTCTTTTACTCTGACAAACTTACAGAGCTTACACTTTTGCAAGCTTAAGCATTTTTATTGTTCTTATTTGTTTATTGCACCTAATTGTTCGCAACCAGTTTCAAATGTGAAATTCGTGTTCCCACAGAACTTCATCCACATCCACATTCGATACCAGATGACTTAATAAGCAGTTGCTCATGTCAAAGTAATGAAAGGGGGTTTTAACTCGGGAAAACTGTTGTATAATGTTGTTCTCCTAATTTTATAGGGTCTTCCCACAGAGATCCATCCACCATCCGCTGAACGAAAATTTTCCAGTTAGTTCCCCATCAAAATTTGACGGACTTTGACAGGCTCTTTTATGCGATAGTTAGCCGATGATTTTTCCGTGCAACTCTGAATCCTTTCTCCTGACTGTGAAAACTGGAACGTAAACTACGAAAACATATATAAACCAGTGGTTTGTTTGGAAATTTGCAATCAAATTGTTATGGGTGGGCCAAAATTTAAGCTTTCTGGGACCGAAAACATTATTTTTTGCTGAGAAGATTCATAACATATTGTGCAATACTTAAATAATCCACAATTTAATTACAAGTGCAGTATATAATCCTAAAAAGTTTAATATTGCTTTAAATGACCAAACAGCGCACAATTGGTTTTGCTTACATTTTGCACTATTAATATTGGCTAGACAGTGGCGTAGTAAGAACGGAGTATGGGGGTACGGGAGGTTAGGCTCTCCCCCGTCAGCAATTTGTATGCAAATTTGTTGTAGGATATTTTCTAACATTGGATATATGTTTTGAACTATTATCGAATGCTATTTTATATATTTTTATTCTACAATAAGACTAGGAGAACAACATTATACAACTGTTTTACAGAGTTGAGACCCCCTTTAATTATTTTGACAAGAGCAACTGCTCTTCAAGTCAGCTGTTATCGGATGGTGCATGGAAGTTCTGTGGGAACACGAATTTCACAGTTGTCAAAAATTCCAACCGTTTCACACGGATGGACTCTATGGGAAGAGGCTATTAGTATAGAATTAAGAAAATTAATAGCATACAATAATAGTTTAAAACATATATCCAATGTTATAACATATCCTACAACAAAGCTGCATTCAAATTGCTGACGGTGGAGAGCATAACCTTCCGTACCACCACACACCGTCAGAGTTCCACCGAAAAAACGTCGCCTAACTATCGCATAAAAGAGTCCGTCAAAATTCGTCAAATTTGGATGGGAACTAACTGAATAATTTTTGGAACAGCAAAACCTAATGAACCATCAGTTCCATGGATGGTGGAAGTGGGTGGATCTCTGTGGGAAGACCCTATCAAACATAAAATATCAAATGAATTTTGTTCCCTGTAGCTGTAATAAATAATCAAACTTGTACTATTATATTTAATTTTGCTTAGGGAATAACCGCATAATTGTTTATTATTTGTTAAATCAAATTATTTTCAGTCAAAAAATTTCAGAATTTAAAACATCTTGGATTTCACAGGCAAATGCAGTCGGACTGCTTGGTTTTAACAAACCAAAAACTCGGCTTTCTGACTACTCATCTGTGTTTCAAAATTCCTGTATGAGTGAACCTGGCCTGGCAGCAGTGTCAAATGGCAACTGCATCAAATGTGGCCAATGGTTTGGCTATGAACACCCCAGAAACTTAAAAGCGAGAATAGTGACAGAATTCTGAACTTTAAATTACTAATGCCATCAAAAATCATATTTAGCATACGCAGTAGGCATGCTTATTTTTAACAATTTAATACATAGCTTGCAAATAACTGTTGACCGATTCATGCGGTCCCAAAATAAGTGTTTTTCTATCAGACTTTAAGCAAAGAATCAGAGAGCAACCGATTGAACTGTTCATACAACAATTTTTCTTACAGACCGATTGCTGCTGAACGACGATTCAAAAAGTCTTTTGCGCATGTGTGTGTGCATAGTTCAATTTTACAAGGTAGTCCCGTCGGTAGTAAACTCTTACCTACACTGATAGTACGTGCGAGTGAAAGGGAGATATCGCCCAAGCACGTCAATGGACTAAAAGCCGAACTATCAGGCAGCCTTCGGGAGTACCTCGTATAGTTGTATTCGGGAAAAGACCGTTTGCAATGACTTTTTCAGTCAACCGGTCTTTTAATAAGTCTCCCTGTGCGAGCGACATTCGAATCTCTCATTGAACGATGTTCGGTAACAGAGCGTCTCACGAACAGTTCAACGTAAAGGGTTCAACCGAAAACCAAAACGAAAGGAAATTAAGTGTGCTGCGCAGAGAGAGAACAAAGGGGCATGCTATTTTCCGTTGTTCTCGGGAGTAGAGCGTAAGGAAAAAAACGATCAACAGTTATTTGCGAGCCATGATTTAAAAATAAAACTTAAAATAAATCAAAGGATACACAAAAAAAGCGGTAATACTATACATTAGCGGGCTCACCCCCGAAATTCGCGAAAAAAATTATCCTCGATGGACCGCGATTTCTTATTTCCACCATTGAGGTAAAGTTCCAGGCGCTTTTTTTTATAGTGGTGTCCCCCTTAGGCCTAATCCACGCTTCAGATCCGAATATAACAAAGAGTGTCCTAATTAACAGCTGAGTTGTTATCGAAGGTGTCCTAAAAATATATATGCGAAATTTTATGATGTATGTTAAATCGCCGCGATTTTTTTTAATTTCATGCAAAATTTTACTTGTGACCCGTTGCATTTTTTTTTAATTTGTACGATGTTTTAATTTCATATTTAACATATATCACATGAATTGCTCTTCGGGTTGTACATATCCGCCATGGCTGCAAAAAAGAAATGACTCAATAAACACAAATTTTTGATACAAATTTGAATATTACGGAAACTTGAAAGACAACTCGATTTTTATAGCAAGTATGAGAAAAGCACCCTTGTTTTTTATAGCAAAACCGGGAACTTTGAAATTCAATTACAAGAGAACCATGGCCGACCGCCAAGTTCTTTTTGCACGTAAATTCTTAAGAAATCGCGGTCCATCGAGGATAATTTTTTCGCGAATTTCGGGGGTGAGCCCGCTAATGTATAGTATTACCAAAAAAACTTGTGAGAAAAAATTTCGATTACATTTAAATATCAAACATTTATGGATAAGCCTTTTACTCAGATCGACGAAAAATGCTTGCTAAAAATAGGAGTAAGCGAGAGGAAAAAAAGTAGCTAACGCCTTCAGCTAAGACTGTTTACCACAGCGGTAGATAAGCTAAGAATATCTAAGGAAATACCAAAAAAAAAACAGATTAAGCGTATGAATTTTGATGAACGCCTGTCGACGCCCCTGTTAAAAAAAAAAACCGTTAATAATTACATGTTTATTTACACATTAGTGCATTTTTTTCGTTTAAGCAAGTTGTAGATACTTTTTCCCGACTATTTTTCGAAAATGTTCTTCTCATGGAAGAAAGAATCGCTGCGCAAATATTTTTAAATTGCTCTTTCCGTCTAAACAGACATTTACATAATTTCGCATCTAGTGTGAAACCTCCGCATAATTTTGTATAGGCTGTGTGAAGACGGTATAAAAAGGACATTTAAAAAACTGAGTGGCTCACTGTTCAAAATCTGACACCTTTTAATGAAATGCGCTTAGAGTGATATTTGAAATATAAAGTTTCAAATATTTCATTAAGTACCATGGAAAATTCATCTATAGACGAAAGATGTAAAGACTCGTTCGATAAATTGCTGGACCCAAGACCGTAAGATTGAAATTAATTATGTTATTACAATTAAACATTATAGATATGTATTACTCCTTCTAGGGAGCTGCGTAATCCGAACATAATACAAAAAAATTTAAGAGTGTCATTTAACATGGACTCTAGTATAGAAAACAGCAGCCACAATTTGGAACCAAATACCAAAATCACGAATTCAAAAAATTTAAAATGTTTCAATCAGCGAGAATCTATTTCAACACCTAGCGACAAAGGGATAGGTAAGGAATTATTTAATTGCGGGTTGTCTCCGATCAGCCGAATAAAACTGGATGGTTTTGGAGACAGCACTGACAAATGCCATGCCGATCAAAGCGCAGAGTCAAATATTATAGAAAGAGCATGTTTCGAAGTACCAACTGAAATTATAATGGACAAATTTAAGACTTCCAAGCCACGATTAAGTCACAAATCGAATACGATGTATGTTATATTAAAACCTGGGAAGTGGCGTAAGTCACTAAATATTTTTCGCCGAACTCAAACAAGAGACTTGAATTTAAACAAGAAATTGGAAGTCCGGAGCTCAGTATGTCAAGGTCGAAAGTCACAATATTTAAAGGACTTTAATAAACAAAATGTTATTTGTGAACAAGACTTCTTTAAATATTGCAATCAGAGCAAGCCCATTAAATTTAATGCGGCATATGTACAACAAAAAATGTTGAACACCTACAAGATAGGCGAAGGGGCTTACGGAGAAGTTTTTCGATACACTGTCAACCAAAAAGGAAGTAAAAAACATAACACCGATTTAGTTTTGAAGATAATACCAATAGAAGGTAATATTGAAATCAACGGAGAAAAACAAAAAACATTTAGTCAAATTTTGCCAGAAATAATTATTACTAAAGAAATGAGTAGCCTTCAGGGATTCGCAAACATGCAAAAGGTAATTTTTTGGATCTCTTAGTAATAACATATAACATAACATAACTTAACAATAACATAAGATTAGAAACAAGAGTGAACGCTCTAGTCGAGTGCCTTGACTATCAAATACCTGTTACTCAGCTAAAGCAAGCAGTGTCATGCAGGGCAAACCAAGCAGTCCCTTGATAGTGACGCCATCTATGTGGCGGACTATTTAATTTTTTGCCTATAACTTTTTAATGAGTGGCTTGATTTAAAAAATTTCTGTAACGTTTCAGTAGGTATTATAATATCAAAAAAATTGGCGTTTACAATTTAGCTGTTGCTTTAAAACTGTGGGCGCCACAGCCTTTCGTGAACTCTTGGCGTTAGGGATTGGTGGCACATTTTTTTTTGTCAATCAATCGGTATTGAAGAAACAAATACATTTCCGTTAAAACATGTAGTTTAGCTTTGAAACTGAGGGCGCTAAAGTTTTTCGCGGTTTGTGAGTGTTTTTGGTTAATCGATACGTTTTGAAGAGACATATACAGTCATGAACTTAATTGTTGGCACACTTAGCATCTTAATCTTTAAGTACGCTTTTTTTTAACTAATATGTTTCTTTTCATTTATTTTGCAATTGACTGCTAACTTAGACTTAAACCATAAAACTTACAATTAGGCCTTAAATGCAATATACAAAAATAAAAAAGTTACTTGTTAGAATTTAGGTAATTTTATAATACCTCAGGATATCAGACAAGGTATTGTAATTATTACAAGGAACACGAAAAGGTTTTTGGGGATGCTTGTGCTTTGTATGGCCGCAAGGTTTGGAAGTGTGTAGCTACCTAGTGTTTGAAAACGCTTGAGGTTGTGCGCTGGATAGAAGCATAGAAGGTGTTTAATGTTCTCCTCTTCTAGCTGCGACAGTAGTCGCCCGCGTGTGTCCCTAAGAGACAGTGGCCCGTGAGGGCATTAAGTAGAGTGGAGATGTCGGGTTGTAATTACTACAGGTGAGCCTGGAGGTGTGGCATGTCGAGATCGTATTCCAACGGCTGTAGGAGAGGGTATACAATCTTTGCTTAAGAAGAAGCTTACAGGTAGCTATGGGCATACCCACCGTGTCACTTCCGCTTGGAAGACACTGCAGTGATCTGGAAGTCGAAATGAGACTTTTATGTCTAGTTCAGCGAGAAAACTCCCCCACCTGTTTGCAAGTTTAGCTTGGAGCCATCTATGTATATATTGACGATCTTCTCGATCTGGTGAGGGAGGTGGTCCCTTTCTAAGCGGGTTGGTATGAGAACCTTGTATCTTTTTTTGAAGTTGACTATGTGTGGGACGTAGTCTGTTATGTTTGGAATATACCTCTGGTTTGTCAGTATAGTGGAGTGACCTGATGACCCTGTTGACCAGGCCGACGCTTCGCGGAGCCTCAGCGCCGTTGCTGATGCCCAGCTTTTGGCAAGCAAGTCTAGAGGTTCAGGATCGAGAATGCTTCGGTGGCGGTGGTGCGAAGCGCCCCACTTATGCAGAGTTTTGCGCTTCTTTGGATCTTGTGCAGATTCTTTAGGTAGCAATTCTTTTCTAGGGAGTGCCACCAGACGATGTTTCCGTAGAGAAGGATGGGTCTGACTATTGCAGTGTATATCCAGTGGACAATTACGGGAGAGAAGCCCTACTTCCTCTCTATAGCTTTCTTCCAAGCAAAAGTGCTATGGCCGCTTTACGTGTGCGGTCCGCGACGTTCTCTGCCCTGAGGAGTTTTTTTGTCAAGGATAACTCCTATATACTTTATGTGGTTGCTAAGGGAAAGGCGAGTTTGGTGTAGTTTCGGGAGAATTAGACTTGGTATTTTATACTTCCTTGTAAATAAAACTAGTTCTGTTTTTTCTGGGTTAACAGTACGCAGCGCGCTGTCCACCTTGAGAGTGTGGATAGGGCTGTCTCCATCAGGTTGCAGAGCGTTTGAGGAAATTTTCCTTGCAGTAGGATGACCACGTCGTCCGCATATGCCACCAATTTAGTTCCCGCTTCCTCTTGAAGTGATAGAAGTTTATTAACAACTATTACCCATAGAAGAGGGGAAGTACACCGCCCTGCGGTGTTCCTCTAAAGGGTGTTTATTTTAGAGGTATAGAACTTTAAGTTGGCATCACTGTTCAAGATGGCGACCGATTTAACAGCTGTCAAGTGATTTATTCTCAGTTTGGTTTGGCAATTCATCATGAATAGACTCACGCCTAAACAACGCTTGCAAATAGTGCAATTTTATTTCGATTTATTGAAAGACACGTTTGGTGACCGCCTAATTTAACGTTTTGGACCTGTAAATTGGCCTCCAAGATCATGTGATTTAACACCGCTAGACTACTTTCTGTGGGGCTATGTAAAGTCATTAGTCTATGCGGATAAGCCACAAACGCTTGACCATTTGGAAGACAACATTCGCCGTGTTATTGCCGATATACGGCCGCAAATGTTGGGAAAAATCATCGAAAATTGGACGTCCAGATTGGACTACATCCGAGCCAGCCGTGGCGGTCATATGCCATAAATCATATATAAAATGTAATGTCACAAGATTATCTTTCGAATAAAAAAAAATTCATTTCAATCGAAAAATCCATCGTTGTTTTATTGCAACTTTAAGTTTTATACCTCTAAAAAAAACACCCGGTACTAACATTCCTAGTCGCTGTGCCGATCCCATAGTGAAGTATACTATCCTACTGGTAAGTACGGTATCTATGAGTCCCACTATAGGTCGCTCAATTCCCAGTTCCGTCATAGCGCCTTCTATGTCTAGGAAGGCTGCCAGGGAGTATCTATGCAAGAAACTAAGGAGTGAAGGGCAGTATCTGTTGATCTATCTTTGCGATACGCGTGTTGTGCGTTGGAGAGTCGGCTGGGGTTTGTAGTTAGTCTTATGTGTGTGTCAATTAGCATTTCCACGGTCTTTAACAAGAACGAGGAGAGGCTTATAGGACGAAAGTCCTTTGGAGAGGTGTGAGAGGGCTTGCCGGCCTTTGGTATAAATATTACTTTAATGTCCAGCCATCTGGAGGGAACGTGATTTAGTGCCAGACAGCTGTGGAAGATGGCCGTCAGCCAAGGGAGGGTTGTATCTATTGTCCGTTGTAGTTGGGCTAGGAAGAAGCCGTCAGGGCCGGGTGATTTGAAGGGCTTAATGAAGTTGATAGCTCACTTGATAAGTTCACGGTATGAGATTTTGTCTTTGCTCGTCGAGGTTCTCCACCATGTGGAGGTTCTCTACTGCTTGCGTGTTTCTAAGGAAGTGGGTGTCTAGCAGGAGTTCTAGGGTTTCCTGGCTGTTTCCCGTCCAGGTGTCCTCCTTGGTTTTAAGGTAACCAACGGTTACTGGAGATTTTGCTAAGATTCTTCTGAGTCTGGACGCCTCCGAGGTAGATTCTATGCTACTGCAGAAGTTAGCCCATTCTCTACGCTTTGATTTTCTAATTTCCTTTTTGTACTGGCTTAGCTTCGTTTGGTACGTGTTCCAGGAAGCTTCACTGTTGTCGAACTTAGCTCTGTTGAAGTAGGTTCTGCACTCGCTTTTAAGAGCCGCCAGGTTGGTGTTCCACCAAGGCGCCTTGTGTGTTTTTTTGACTGCTCTGCTTGGGCAGGCCGTTTTAATGGCCTCTCCACAGATATCAGTGAAAGTATTCACTAGGTTTTTTAATTTGTGACTGTAAAGTACTTGAGGAGTTTTTTGTTGTAACCCCAGTTTGTACGTCTTAGATTTCTAATATTCTCGGGGGAGGGCATTCTAGAGATATTGTAAATTCTACATAACGGTGGTCGGAGAAGGAGTGTTCGGCCCCCACTTTCCACTCTTCAAGCTGATTGAGTAGGGTATCAGATATTAAGGTAATGTCTAAGACTTCCCTCCTATTTCTAGTGATGAAAGTAGGGTCATTATCTTTGTTGCAGATAAATAAGTTGGATTGGAAATAGTCATAAAGTAACTCACCCCTTTCATTTGTATTAGTTCTTCCACATTGTGTGTGGTGTGAGTTGGTTTATCCACCCAGTATGAGTTCCTTAGATGAGTGTGTTTTTATGAGTTGTTGTGTGATGATGTTTGGTAATGGCCCCTCTTGGTCATGAGCCAGGTAAAACGATGCTATGGTGTGATGTGTGTGTGAGTTTAGCTTCAGTCTGACTGTGGTAAGGTCGCCCTCGCTAAACTGTGGGATTAGAAATGTGTCAATGTGTTTTAGTAAGAATGCAGGTCGTAGGTTTACCCTTACCCTTAATATGAAAAGGCTTGTATTTGGGGGTTGATAAGCCACAGATGATGTCTGCAACAATCATAGGACGCACAAGCAGCCAGGTTGTCCGCCGCTAATTTGTCCGTGTCGTAGATGCGAAGTGGCACCTTGCCGAAGCCGTAGTTGACACGGTATTGTGCTGCTGCAAGTGGTTCCAGGCATTTATGGTTGAGAAGAATCACCACGTTCATGGTGACGCGCTTTGTCTTCTCGACCTTTACCACCTTCAAACCTTCTGTTGGAAGCTTTGGGTTGAACCTTGTCAAGAGGCTAAGAATAGCCTCTGGCTCAGAGGGTTCAGACGGCAAACACACCCTCGTCTTGGTCTGGACGGAATGTCCGCTGCCTCGCAGACGATCAGGCGATCAACTTGACGTTGCCCTGGTACCACCCTGCATATGTGCAGTCGGGGGGCGGTCCTGGGTTTTCGTCTAACAATTTCAAGGCCACCGTCGCAAGTGCCCGCCTAACCAGACCCCACTGGCTCCTTCGGATCCTGTCGCCTTCATCGTTCTGGTCGATGACGCCGATAATCTTTCGATCCTTTACCACTTCGGCCAAGGACCTAGACCACGTGCCGCGTCTGGTTGTCTTGGCTTTCTTGCTCGCTGGTTAAGCCACTTCAGTCGACCTCTCCCGTTTGTTGCTGTCGCTAGGTATGTTTGCGGGGTCGAAGTCTGGAATTACAGCCTTTGCCCAGGCTTTGTTCTCCTGGATCTTTAGGTAATCCTCCTTTGACGTCTGGTCCTCTCGTATAGGGTTGGTGGCCAGACGTTTCAAAATGCGGTAAGTCTTCTTGCGTTCCAGTGGTCCTGCCTGGTTTGGTGGTGTCCGCTTAAACTCCTTAGCCCTAGTACTTACCACAAGGTCAATGAGTGTTGGGGGATAGGGAAGAGGTCGGCTTATGTGTAGGGAGGGGTTTGTGTGAGATATTTGTCGGAGGCGGCAGCACAAGCGCGACGTCGGTACTGCTACGGCGCAGATATCCGCTGACTGTCCGGGGCTACTTATTGGCGCTTCATGTTGGGGCTTGGCGGTTGCTGGGCCGTATTAACCGAACGTTCAAAAGTTATACCGAAAACAAATTTGAGGGGGCCTAGTCAAAATGAAACTATAATTCTGTTTGTCAGTTTGTCTGTCTGTCCCAAAACGAGGAAAATTCGATATGATGTTCAACAGATCGATATAAAAAATTTTAGTTTTACCACTTTTGGGAAAACCCACTAGTTTAGCGAGAAAACAGCTATAAATAGCTAAATATTGAAGGCTGTAACTTCTAAACTACGGAAGCTACAGACTGTGCGGTATCTCGTTTGAAAGGTATTTTGAAATGCTATAAGCGCTGTATGCTATATATATTTGTGTAAATGTAATAAAAGATATGCACAAAACAAAATTATATATAACTTTTTTTTTTAGCTTTTTTTATTTTTTTCCAAAACGGCTCTAGCAATTTTCTTTAAAAATTTAAACTGTATCGTCCTTGAGATTTCTAAAATATAAACCATATAAAGTATATATATTCTTGATCAGGATCACTAGCCGAGTCGATCTAGCCATGTCCGTCTGTCTGTCCGTCTGTATGAACGCTGAGATCTCGGAAACTATAAAAGCTAGAAGATTGGAATTTGGCATGCAGATTCTAGGGGTTAATACGCAGCACAAGTTTTTCACGCCGATGTGCCACGCCACCTCTAACGCCCACAAACCGCGAAAAACTGTGGCACCCGTCTGTATCAACGCTGAGATCTCGGAAACTATAAAAGCTAGAAGATTGGGATTTGGCATGCAGATTCTAGGGGTTAATTCGCAGCGCAAGTTTTTCACCCCGATGAGCCAGGCCCCCTATAACGCCCACAAACCACGAAAAACTGTGGCACCCACAGTTTTGAAGCTAGATTAACGGGAAAAGGAATGTGTATTCGTTTCATCAATACATATTGATAGACCAAAGTGGGAAACCCCCTTCCCCCCTAACGCCCACAAACCGCGAAAAGCTGTGGCGCCCACAGTTTTAAAGCTAGAGCAAAAGTGTAAACGCCATTTTGTTTGGGTTATTAATGTCTACGGAAATGTAGAAGAAAATTTTTTAATCGTCCCACTCATTTGATAGTCGGGGCACTCGACTATAGCGTTCCCTCTTTTTTTTTTTTAACTTTGTTCTGAAAGGTTATGGAATTCTCATTTGGCATTCCGCCAATTCCGCCCTCTACCTAAAAATAGTTTACAAAGTGAAAAAGAAATAATTATGTCAACATCATTATTGGCAAAAATTGAACTATGTTTCCTTTACGTACACCATAACCATCTGAGCTGCAGTGTGGAAGTTCATGCTGACATTAAAGCGAACGGTTGATAAATAAGAAGTAAAAGTTTTACCATGATCACTTTGCAATTTTGCTAAGGATGAGCAAAAGAAGAATAAAATTAAAAGAAGTTAAATTCTTATTACAAAAAGCACATGTTTTGTGTTATTTAAAGTGAATGTCTACGACCTGACTGGAGACATATATTTTTTTTAACCATTAGGTTGACAAACACAAAAACAAAAGAGAAGCAAATATTATGTGAGGAAATGTTGATACTGTTATTTAATTTTAAAAGAACATCAAGAAAATTAATTTAATATTAACCGCACTTAAGAATTATTTTTTGGTTTTCAGTATTTTGTTTTCATTAATTTTTCATTTTGATTAGGATTATATTAACAAAGACAGAAAGGCAGGTGGGAGGAGAAGCTGTGGACAAAATTGTTTAAACATTTCCATTTGTTTGAACAATATGAGGCACGTGTAAGGAATAGCAAGAGAATTAATTAATTTGAATATTTATATTTATTTTAATATTATCAATGCGTTTTGAATTTTAAAACACAAATATCGGTTAGAAAATGTCTTAAATCTGTTGTGGAAATGAAAATGAAAAAATCTTTTAGCAAAAGGATATCAGTATTATTATGAATTTGAATTTAAGCAAATCTCACTTTCTTAGTCAGCTGCAATGCACACACACACGCAAATATATAGTGATTGGGAATGTAAAATACGCATTTTAGCGTGCGTGTGTGTGTATGCAGCGGGGCGAATTTATGTTTTTATTTTGCTTTTACAAATCCACAGTTTGTTAATAATTTGAAAGGTACATACGAATTTTATTTGAAATTAGCCTAAAGAGAATTGAATAGCTCCACCGATAATTTAAGAGAATGAAGCAAAAAAATCGAAATATTTCCATTTTTAGCCGCGAAATTTGGTGCTTTGTGGCTGTGGTATTTTGCCTTTGGCTTTTGCACGGTCACACTTAGAGGAACATCTGAATAAAGAAGAAAGGAAGCTCACTTCGGCCAGCTGAAGTATATATACCCTTGCGATAATTCCTATTTAATTACAAATTACAAAAATCTTAATTTAGATTTGCAACAAAGCAAATTATAGCAATTTTCGTATTATTTTGACATTAATTGATTGATCATTCCTATGGGAGCTATATGATATAAATGTCCGATTTTTCTAAAATTTAATTCGAAATTCAGTTAAAAAAATTATATTTCCAAGAGCAAAAGGTAACATGTCTAAAAAAAAACCGAAGATATAATTTTTTTCATTATTTTTCTGATTATTCCTATGGGAGCTATAAGATATAGTTGTCCGAGCCGGCTGGTTCCGACTTATACTACCTGCACGACTTTTGGTAAAGTTTCATTTCGATAGCTTTAAAACTGGGGGACTTGTTTGCGTAGAAACGGACGGACAGATGGACGGACAGACGGACATGGCTAGATCGACTCGTCTAGTCATGCTGATCAAGAATATATATACTTTATGGCAGGGGTGCTCAAAACTGCCTTATGGCAGTGCATTTACAAACACAATTAAAAGAAAATCACACGCACGCGAGTAACGATTTACACACAGTCATGAAAAAGACAAGAACAATTTGCATTGTGAGATGAGACGAAAAAAAAAGTTCAATGGAATTGTTGTTGGCTTAGCTCGTCAGCGACACAAAGAAGAACTTGCGTGTGCCTTAGGAAAGTATGGGATGTGCTGCTCCGTATGCTATGTGCCAAAACAAAAATGTGTCTGATTCAACTTAGTGGGTATGTAGCGCCAATCTGCGTAAGACAACGTCAGCTTCTGAATGCTGGCGACTCTATAGAATCAACAATAGAATCTTCCGGCGAATATTTTCATGCCTGCTACTTCATTAATAAGCTGAGCGAGCAACTCTGCTCCGCACAGCTCCAGCTTTGGAACTGTCATACCCTTAAGAGGTGCCACACGAGATCTTGAGCACAGCAGATGCGATTGAGTTATGCCCTTTCCTCTGGCTACAATGTAGATGCAAGCACCATATGCGAGTATACTGGCGTCGCAGAATCCATGGACTTCAACTTGAGTATCTGGAAGTACAACTAGCCGCGGAAAGGAGAAACGTGGAGAGTTAGACAAACTATCATAGAAGGCGATCCAAGCAGATGTCAACGAGGCCGGCAAGCTTTCATCCCAATGAAGTTGCTTCTTCCATAAGAGCTGTATCAAACAAAAACACCTCTTAACGAGGTAAAGAACTAGTGAACATCGCACCTTCAACATACAAAAGTTCTGATATCAACATTTGTGACGAAATCATCTTTCACACATGATTAAATATACTTTTTAAAATTTATTTTTTCGGCATGAGTCATATTATATCTTTATACTTTTGCTTCTATAGGATCTAGTACTAGCGTTTTCTTCCCGCTAAACTAGCGGGTTTTGTCAAAAGTCGTAAACAAAAGTTTTCTATATGGAACGATTTAAAATACAGTTTGGATACGCACAAACAAAATTAAATGCTTGTACTTGAATAATTTTTAAACGTGACTTTTTACAATAACGTGTTACATACCAAAATTTAAGGAATCTCAAGGCCTCTACGGATTAATGTTTAAAAAAATCGTTAGAGCTGTTTTTGAGAAAAATGAAAAAAACTAAAAAAAAGTTAAAAAAAATTTTGTTCTGTGCATATCTTTTTAACTATTACATTTACACAAATTACATATAGGATGCGTTTATAGCCTTTAAAACGAGATGCAGCTTTAGTAGTATAGAAGTTACAGCTTTCCGTATTTTAGCTATTTATAGATGTTTTCCGCAAAACTAGCGGGCTTTTCCAAAAGTGGTAGAACTAAAGTTTTTCATATCGATCTGTGATTTGAAAACCATGTTTTGGACAAACTGACAAACAGAATTACATTTTTATTTTGACTAGGCTCCCACAAATTTGTTTTCGGTATAACTTTTGAGCGGAGCATTGGATTTTACGATATGACTCAAATAGTAGGAGAGAAATGATCTAAGTGTGAGGGGCCAATTATCCCCACATGCCCCAACAGGTTTAAATTTCTAAATTTTTACTTTTACACTTTCACCGCTCTCTCTCCCAAACCAATTGATTTTCTTGAGGTCTTGGTATGCAATCCTTTAAGTTTTAGCAATACCTTAAATTTGGTGTATTACTCATTACGATAGCAGATTTTCATTTTTTTCGTGTATATATAGTAGTCGCCTTCGCACACTCCACTGGTGCCCTTCGTCACTACATGGACTGCCGTCCATAGTGATAAATATTTTGGCCTTCATTATGATGGGTCCAACCAATCCTAGGGGGTCATAAAAGCGAGCGATGATGGACAGAATAGAGCGTTTCGTTGGCTTAGGTGTCATCGATCCGGGCGAGACAGAGAAGAGAAATCGATCTAAATCGGGATCCCAAAGCAAACCAAGGGTCTTGTGAAGTCTGTCCCATCGTGAAACCTTAGTAGCTACTCCTTATCCTGGCTAGAAATTCCATTTAACAACTCTGATGCACCACTTTCTGATTTGAAAGTGGCCTTCCTTCAATAATTCCGTTGTCTGCTTCATGATCTCAGCCATCTCTACTGTAGATTCGCATCCAGTCATTAAATCATCGACGTAAAAATCACGATTTAGAATGACAGAGCCGATCGAATATGCACCTTGCTCATCATGAGCCAACTATTGCATGCAACGTGTGGCAAGAAAGGCAGCTCATCTGGTTCCGTATGTAACTGTATCGAGTCTATAGGTTTGTATTTTCTCTCGTCAAGAGCCTCTCCATAGGATGCTCTTCAGGAAGCTATCAGGCTCTGGAACGCGAACACATCCGTACATCTTACAACATACCTCAATGTACCTGCTACTCAAAAGGTTCGAAAACGCAGCAGCGTATGAAACTATTTAGTTTGAAGAGTGGGACCGGTCATGAGAACGACGTTTAACGAAAATCCGGTGGACGTGGCAGCAGAGCCGTCGAATACAACCCTAAGCTTCGTGGTCGAACTACCCTCCTTAAGGACGCAATGATGCGGCAAATAGCATTGGCACCGACCCTTTGATTCGGGACCCACCAGCGACATGTGCGCCAAACCTCGATATTGCTTGATGAACGCTGCGTACCTTTCCTTTAGTTGAGGATGCCGGTCCAAGTTTTCTTTCTAAGTTAAGAATTCGCCGAAACGCCTGTGTATAAGAATCGCCTAAAACATCCAAGTTTCGCTTTAACGGCAACCTTACAGAGAACTCCCCAGTTGGGAGGCGACAAAAATTGGATTTGAAGTGATTCTCACAATCTATATATTCTTGTTTGAGCTTTTCCAAGTTTAAGCCACAAGATTCAATATCCCAAAAACGCCTTAGCAGAATATCGATTAATTCATCTGTCTCTTGTTCATATTGCGGCGTGGATTTAGCTGCAACTAATGCCGTCCTCTGAGATTGTCTGCTACCTCCTGAAACCACCCAACCGAAACGCGTTTTTTGAAGTATTGGTAGCTCCGACGTCAACTTGATTTGGCCGACTGAGAGAAGATCAAAGAACAAATTGGCTCCTATGAGAAGATCGATGCGCTGCGGCCTAAAGAATTCTGGATCCGCTAATCGTATGTTATTTGAAATGGTCCAATTTGCAATGTCAAAGGAGAAACTTGGCTGGTGATCTGTGATCTTAGGTGCAACTAGAGCGGTAATATTGGCCTGATAATCAGAGATTCGAGAATGCAGGCTTAGATGAATAGTGCAGCCATCGGCTGCGAAGCTGGCGTCTCGAAGTCCTGACACAACATCTGTAGACTTGGTTCGGTTTAGTTGCTACTGCTGCGCAAACTTAGAGGTGATAGGATGGACCTGCGAGCCTGAATCTAATAAAGCGCGGCATGGAATGACTACTGTTGCAAGAAGCACTACATCTTGATTGAGATTTTGGGCTATAAGAATGCTGGGCGTATAAGTTTCTTCCAGTGGAGAATGTGGTTCGGCGGTTCGGAACACGTTCGTCAAATTTGGTGATGCAGTGACATCCGGTGTGTTGAAATGAAGCAATGTGTGATGCCTTAAGCCACAGACGCGAGCAAGCTCGAACCTGGTAGCCTCCCTTAAGGCAATTGATACATAGCCCAACCTTTTTGACCTCCTTTAATCGAGCAGACGGTGCAAGGTTGCCAAAAGATGTGCCGGAGTATATAGAGTGGCTAGGATTTCCACAAAATCCACAACCCTGACCGTTGGAATTAGTTGCTACAAAAGAATTTCTACTACTGTTAAATTTGTTCCCTCCAACCTTTTAAGGAAGTCTGTAGGCAAATGTAGCTCCAGAAAGCTCCTCCAAGGTGCCCATTCCAAGAAGAGCTCGCAAATGTGCATTTAGCATTTTCCGTAATTTTATTGCAGACGCCTCCTCCACCTTCTCAAGCCCAAATATCTCACGGATGTATGCCTTGTATGAGTGGAATGAGATAGTGTTGATAAGAACCGTTGCCGTGACACCGGTGTTCACGAAACTGTATTTGAAACCGTTCACTGTATGCGCATATGTATTTGTGCGAAAATTCTAAAATGAACGCTCGCACTGATTTTTTAATTAATTGTTAATGCAATAGCCGAATTGCTATCACATCGTGGTCACCAAATGTTGCGGCTAGAGTGAGCCTTTTTACTAGCACTGTTGGCCAAATGGAGCTCAAGAATCCAATAATTAAACCACTAAATACAAACAAATTGTCCGAATTAACAATATAAGTATTCGTTGTTTTATTGGCAAATATACAAAGTTTTTATGGGTTCAATTAAATGATTGCAAAGACGGCAGGTCAAATGCGTGCCGTTTGCAAAGAAAAGCAACGAAAAAGCGAAAGTTTGAAAACGAACTAACATTACGATCGGACGCAGCCGATGACTCGCTGCAGCAGCCGAAAATAACAACAAGGGACAGCTGTTATGAAATATCCTGAAAAACATGAAATTTTAACCGATTTCACCCAATTATTAATATGGGAGCCATAGGATATAGACGTCCGATCGGCACGCGCTTTTACCCTGATCAAGGTATGCAGAAAAAAATACGATTTGGAAAGATTCATGTCAATAGCTTTTACACTGCGCGAAATACCCTGAAAACATCAAATTTATCCGATTTCATCCTATTATTCCTATAGGAGCTATAGGATATAGACGTCCGATCGGCACGTGCTTTTACCCTGATCAAGGTATGCACAAAAAAATACGATTTAAAAAGATTAATGTCAATAGCTTTTAACTGCGCGAAAAATCTTCAGGTTTTGCAAGTTATATCTGATTGTTCCCATGGGTGCTATAGAATATAGACGTCCAATCAGGACGATTTTTAAACTTGATCTGCGTACACATGTTTTAGGATAACTGTGAAAGTTTTCGCTAACTTTTAAACTGAGCTCGCAAACGGTATTGAATCAGACGGACATGGCTATATTAACTCCCTTTTTGATCCTGATCAAGAATATATATACTTTATGGGGTCGGACAAAAAAATTGCAAAAGAAAAAATTAAAAAAAATCGAAATTGGAGGCATTTTTGGCCGCTTATTGTTTTAATTTATATCCTACACTCGGCTCCTAATTATTTCCGAGTTTATGTTTTTTTTATATTTTTATGTCAATCTGTTCTGGGTGAATTTACCAGTGTAGATACTTTTACCTAACTTTTACTTACCTAAGTACGTACCTAGGTACAATTTAGTGGTACCTTTTACCTTGCCTAGGTATACAAATAATTGGGTACCTTTTACCTTACCTAGCTACAGATTTTTATATACCTTTGGAATTATAAAGGTACTTACATACGACATTTTTGCACGCCAATACACTGGTTTCATAAAAGGGGGACGAGTTCTTCGAAACATTCGTTATGATAAAAAAATGGTTATCTTTAAGTTGTGATTGAAATGATGACTGTAAACTGAAACCTAGTCTTATTTAAAAAAAAACACACAAAAAAAAATTAAAAAACGATATTTTTACCGTTTACCTTTACCTAGGTATGGGACATCGAAGTACCTTTACCTTACCTACATATTTATTTTTGCCCAATACCTTTTACCTTACCTAGGTAAAAAAACAGTACCTTTCCCAACACTGTCCATTTGGCACATAATGTGTGAAGGGGAGGGATTGTGGCCGAAACAGTGCACGATCATGTTACGATTAACCGACAGCTAAGCTTCTGGTGCAGGCATCTTAATATTTATTCGCGTTATGTTGGAGAGGGAAAGGCTTAACAAGAACCCATCTTATCCGGCCAGCTTATGCCGGCAAAATTGGTGCCTGAACATCCTTTTTAGGTCTAGAGCACTAATATGCCCACGTAACAGAATTGGCGTCCAACGGGGGATTTTTCATATTCCTCAAGAAATTATGATCAACCACCAAGATACCTAAATGCCAAAATTATTCGACTATAGTAGTAGTTGGGATATTTTATTTATTTAATGCTAATGCTAATGCTATAATGCTAACAACTAATTGATAGTGACGAAGCGCACCAGGAGAGTGTGCGAAGGCGACTACTATTATATAGCCGCAGAATTGAAAATCTGCTGTAATGGTCCGATCCTCGCGAGTGATACACCAAATTAAAGGTATTGCCAAAACTTAAAGGATTGCATACCAAGACCTCAAGAAAATCAATTGGTTTGGGAGAGAGAGCGGTGAAAGTGTAAAAGTGAAAATTTAGAAATTTGGATCTGTTGGGGCCGGTGGGGATAATTGGCCCCCCGCACTACGTTATTTGTATTCCCACTGAAAATGCGCTTAATATGAGGGGTCATATCAGAAAATCGGACGCTCCGTTCAAAAGTTATACCGAAAACAAATTTTTGTGGGCCTACTCAAAATGAAATTTTAATTCTGTTTGTCAGTTTGTCAGTTTGTCTGTGTGTCCCAAAACATGGTTTTAAAGTCCTGAAAATTTGATATGATGTTCAACAGCTCGATATAAGAAACTTTAGTTCTACCACTTTTGGAAAAACCCGCTAGTTTAGCGGGAAAACAGCTAAAAATAGCTAAAATACGGAAGGCTGTAACTTCTAAACTACTGAAGCTACAGACTTGTGCTGTATCTCGTTTGAAAGGTATTTTGAAATGCTGTAAGCGCCCCCTATATGTAATTTGTGTAAATGTTATAGTTAAAAAGATATGCACAAAACAAATTTTTTTTAACTTTTTTTTAGCTTTTTTTTATTTTTCTCAAAAACGGCTCTAACGATTTTCTTTAAAACTTTAAACTGTATAGCCCTTGAGATTCCTTAAATTTTGGTATATAACACATTACTGTAAAAAGTCACGTTTAAAAGTTATTCAGAAACGAAAATGGCCACTTATGCTAGCCCAAAACAACTAACGCTGCCTAAAAGCATTGAATTTAGTATGTGCGTATCCAAAATGTATTTTAGGGTCAAGAAATCGTTAAAATTGTTTTAAAGCGTTCCATTATACAATTCTTAAAATTAATAAATAAATAAATAAATAAGTAAATAAATAAATAAGTAAATCACTATGGACGGCAGTCCATGTAGTGACGAAGCGCACCAGGAGAGTGTGCGAAGGCGACTACTATTATATAGCCGCAGAATTGAAAATCTGCTGTAATGGTCCGATCCTCGCGAGTGATACACCAAATTAAAGGTATTGCCAAAACTTAAAGGATTGCATACCAAGACCTCAAGAAAATCAATTGGTTTGGGAGAGAGAGCGGTGAAAGTGTAAAAGTGAAAATTTAGAAATTTGGATCTGTTGGGGCCGGTGGGGATAATTGGCCCCCCGCACTACGTTATTTGTATTCCCACTGAAAATGCGCTTAATATGAGGGGTCATATCAGAAAATCGGACGCTCCGTTCAAAAGTTATACCGAAAACAAATTTTTGTGGGCCTACTCAAAATGAAATTTTAATTCTGTTTGTCAGTTTGTCAGTTTGTCAGTTTGTCAGTTTGTCTGTGTGTCCCAAAACATGGTTTTAAAGTCCTGAAAATTTGATATGATGTTCAACAGCTCGATATAAGAAACTTTAGTTCTACCACTTTTGGAAAAACCCGCTAGTTTAGCGGAAAACAGCTAAAAATAGCTAAAATACGGAAGGCTGTAACTTCTAAACTACTGAAGCTACAGACTTGTGCTGTATCTCGTTTGAAAGGTATTTTGAAATGCTGTAAGCGCCCCCTATATGTAATTTGTGTAAATGTTATAGTTAAAAAGATATGCACAAAACAAATTTTTTTTTAACTTTTTTTTAGCTTTTTTTATTTTTCTCAAAAACGGCTCTAACGATTTTCTTTAAAACTTTAAACTGTATAGCCCTTGAGATTCCTTAAATTTTGGTATATAACACATTACTGTAAAAAGTCACGTTTAAAAGTTATTCAGAAACGAAAATGGCCACTTATGCTAGCCCAAAACAACTAACGCTGCCTAAAAGCATTGAATTTAGTATGTGCGTATCCAAAATGTATTTTAGGGTCAAGAAATCGTTAAAATTGTTTTAAAGCGTTCCATTATACAATTCTTAAAATTAATAAATAAATAAATAAATAAGTAAATAAATAAATAAGTAAATAAATAAATAAGTAAATAAATAAATAAGTAAATAAATAAATAAATAAAAATAAATAAATAAGTAAATAAAAATTAAATGAATAAATAAATAATTAAGTAAATAAAAAAATAAATTAAATTATTAATTAACAAATAAATAAGTAAATAAATAAATTCATAAATGGGCGGTTCTTTTACAAACCGAACACTTTTTATTGGGTCACATTTTTGATTTGCCCGAAACTTTTTTTACGTATACTATTCGGAAAATAAGTAAACACGCGTATCAGGATTTGACCGGAAAAAAGTTATTTTTTTAGTTAGAATTTTTTTAAGTTGCCAAAAATCGTCAAATTTGGAAAAGTACCCTCTCATTGAAAATCTGTATCTCCGGTTATATGAATTGATTGACTTCATGTCTTTTTCATTAATTCCTCTTAAACCTATTCTTTCAAAAAAAATTTCTAAAAAAAAAAATGTTTTAATTTCTTAAAAATAAAAACAAATTAAGATTTAAAAAAAATGTTTAACCATTGCCCCCACAAAAAAAACTTTTTTTATTTTTTTATATATGCGCTATAATGTTAATTATATAAAATCCCCGTACTGAACCCTCCTCGAGGGTGCCGACTGGTAATGACGCTACAGTGCCTAATCTTAGGTGGCGTTCAGCTAAGATTAGGGGTCAGAACTGTGTGCTCTGGTTTTTTCAATAGCCAAGCCATATGGGGACGACTCCTAGTCATGGTATTGGGGTACTTCGACTGTGGTCAAAACAAAAACTTCTGATATCAAACAAAAACACCTCTTAACGAGGTATAAAAATAGTGACGATCGCACCTTCAACGTACAAAAGTTCTGATATCAAATTTTGTGACGAAAAATGATTTTAGATGCGACCAAATAAGTACGCTACCTAAAATTTATTCATTCGGCACGCTACAACAGAAAACTTTCGTGTAGATATTAAATATTTGTTAAAGCGGGCCGAAAGAGTAAATTTTAGGTAGCGTACTTATTTGGTCGCATCTAAAATCATTTTTCGTCACAAAATTTGATATCAGAACTTTTGTACGTTGAAGGTGCGATCGTCACTATTTTTATACCTCGTTAAGAGGTGTTTTTGTTTGATTGAAAATTACTTGCTAACAGTGGGTATGAGCTTTAGCAGCTGTAGGCCTTCAGCTCTTAGTGCTTCGTATATGTTTCATTTTAATGTTTTAGAGTCTAGCTTATTTCGTAGATGTTTTTATTTGCAAAGTTTTGTTGCTTTAATTTGTTTCAGATTTTGTATGATAGGTACTTATTTTACTTGTCATAAATTCTTTTGTTTTTTGTTTTTTTTTTATTTAAATTTTATTTAAAATTTGGGATTTTGTAACGAAGTTTATGATGTTGTTGAAGTTGTTGTTAGGCGGGTTTGCAATATTTAGTATAGGATTGGGGTTGGGGAAGCATTAGGAACGTTGTGAGGGGAGGGAGGGGCAAGAACATATTAAATGTTCGACGCTTATGCGTGCATTGATGCATAGTGGGTACAAGTTGTTTTTGTGTTGTCAAGGTAGTGAACATTAGTTAAGTGTGTATGTCCTAGTCTAAGTCGAGTTATTATTATTTGTTGTCTCCTGTTCAGTAGAGTTTTTATGTGGGGCGTTGGAGGGTGATAGCCTTGCTATTTTTTGGTACCAATTGGAGGTTGAATTGAGTAGGTCCGTTTGTTTGTCTTTCAGTTTTGTTTTATGTCTTTAGGGTTGTTGTTTGGGGTGAAAGTTAATGGGAATTTAGCAGCACGTTTGGCTGCCTCGTCTGCGAATTCGTTTCCTATGAGTCCTACGTATATGTGGCTAGGAACCCAGATGAGATGAGAGATCTGATAGAGGTGGCATAATGTGTATGGTTGTTGTGGTTAGATATCGAGAAGATGGAGGAAAGGGAGTCTGTGCATATTGCGTGTTTGCCTGGGATCTTGATGCATAATTTAATGGCCTCTTAAATTGCTATTATCTCACTCGAAAAAACTGAGGAATAGTAAGGCAGGAGACCTAGTTTTATTGTTTCTGTTTCGCTTGTGATGCTGTAGGATGTTACGTCTCCCGTTTTGGATCCGTCAGTATAGACATACTGTTTGTATCTTAGCATTGCAGTTGTGTTTCCGGCAGATGTGTAAAATCTAACATTTGTCTTTTGATAGGACTGACCCTGAGTGGGAGAACCATTCGAGTACCATTAGGTTTGTTGTGGGGTTTTTAGGTTTCTAGTGTTGGATGAGGTGAAAGTCATCTGCGTAAGCGCAGAATTTAATTTGCTTAGATATAGAGATGATGTTGGTAAGGGAGTTGTAGGTTATTAGGAATAAAATGACAGAGATTGGTGAACCTTGCGGGATGCCGTTTAGAGAGGTTAGTGCCTATTTTTACTATTATTTTCCTATTTGTCATGAAGTTTTTAACATAGTTAATAATACGAGTGCCAACTTTCCAATCGTGTATGACAGTGTGTATCCCGATTTGATCAAAAGCCTTAGTAAAGTCAAGTGATATAATAGATAGGTGGTCTACATAAAGTAGACTGTCTAGTACAGATTTGCCCCTTTTTAAGCCGAATTGGGTGTTGTGGATTAGGTCGTGGTTTAAAACGAACCACCACAACCTTTTTGCTATTATTTTGTCGAGGATTTTGGCAAGGCAAGAATTCAGCGAGATGGGTCTGTATGATTTTATGTCTGTTTGCGGTTTTTGTGGTTTTAGAATAGGTAGTACCAGGCTGAGTTTGAATGATTGCGAGATATGGGAAGAGAGTATTTTATTGTAGAGGTTAATAATTCTGTGTTTCAAACACTTTCAAAGTGTTAGGCAAGTTTTTGATCATTGAGTAAGAAATCCGGTCGAGACCTGGAGTATTTCCTTTTAGTGATTTAATGGCAGAACAGAATTCAATAAAGGTTGTCTTTTTCGATTTCAAGTGCTGTTTTGGACCGGATGTAGTTAGGGATTGGGTCAAGGAGTTGTTTATTGAATCGAAAAGTTGAGGAGAAGTTGTGATCGCCGGCTTCATCTGACCAAAAGAATTGGCAATTTTTGTTGGGTCGATTGTGGGAGTAGGGTTGTTCAAGCAGTGGATGATTGTTTGAGGGTGTAAGCCACATATTCTTTTTATATTTGCCCATGTTTTATTAGGGTTTGTGTATGGGTTGATGTCACACGTAAACTTTTGTATACTGATTTTTTTGCCTCTCTAATGGATCTTTTGAGTTTTACATTTGATTTCTTGTATTCTATAATGTTATGTGTGTTTTTGGCTCTCTGTTGAGTTTCCTCCATTTTTTGATTTTGTCTTTTTTGAGAAGTGACAAGTTGCCGTTCCACCAGAAAACGGTGCGGGGTTGGGAGAAGGTGGTGTTTTGGGGAATGGATAGGTGTGTTTAGGTAGTTTAAAACCGCAAGTTTTCCTTGGAGAGGTCACAATCTGCATCATTAAGTTTAAATGTTGGTTTTGCGGTAAAGGTTGGGAGGGATTGGTTGTGGTACATCGAGATTAATATAGGAAAGTGGTCGCTACCATGAAGGTCGTCTAATACTTCCCAGGGTATTTATGGAGCGATACTGGCGGTGGCAAGAGACAGGTCTATGTGTGTGTATGTGTTATGAGTTGAGTGATGTGTTGGGGATTTGTCGTTTAGTAATATGTAGTTAGATCGGCTGAGATTATGTTAAATTTAGTTTTGGATTGTATGGAAACTCCAACAACGTCAAAGTATGAGCTCATCGAGATTTCATTCTGAGGTATGGAATAGTCACAATATTTTTACCGTTTACCTTTGCCTAGGTACTGGGAAATCGAAGTACCCTTACCTTACCTAGGTATTTATTTTTGCCCAATACCTTTTACCTTACCTAGGTAAAAAACAGTACCTTTCCCAACACTGGAATTTACCTACTGACCGTGTGTTAAGGGGGCTATTTTATCTATTGGGTCGCCCGCAGCCTGCGGAAATAAAGATTGAAAATTTTACAAATAAGAAAAAAGGAAGACAGGTGGGAAGAGAAGCCGTGAATCAAATTGTTTAAACATTTCCATGTGTTTAAACAATATGAGGCACGTGTAAGGAAGAACAATGGAATCTATTGGTTTGAATATTTGTTTTTTTAATATTATCAATGCGATTTAAATTTTAAAAAAGAAAAATCAGTAGGAAAACAAATCTTACTTTCTTAGTCAGTTGCAATGCACACACATACACAAATATTTTATATTATTTTTTTTGTGTTAGCTAAACGGATTTTTAGATTTAAAAAATAAAAGAATTTTAAGGACACGCCCAAAAAAACACCCGCATAATGCAAATGCATACAAAATGCGTATGTTCGAATCACAACACTTAATTAGTTGTTGTTATTCACGTCTGCAAAATCGGGAAGCAGATCGCTTCCAACAGACACCCAATAAAGCTTTCACACACATTAGAAGTTCAAGCGACGAAGCTTTGAAGTATGACACATCCCTAGAAGTATGTAATTCGGAAGTACATATTCCTAAGATGTGCTGTATATAGAAGTTTAGATGCTCAGCTCACATCCCCCACTCCGGCTGAAGAGGTAGCGTTGACGACCTACCGAAACTTGCACATCCCGGAAAGTCATGGGTTCACTACCCAAGTGAAGTGTGTTGAAATGCTTAAAATGTTTCCCAAAACTTTAAATGTTAAACCGAAATCTAAGACCTTGTAATATAATGGTTGTGTGTTCAAATCTAAGTTCTAGACAAAAAAGGAGTTCTCTTAATTTTTTTTTACTTTGTTAAAAAATTTGAACGGCTGGGAAATACTCATTTGGCAGACCGCCCGTTACCTTTTACCTAAAAATAGTTTACAAAGTAAAAAAGCAATAGTTATGTCAACATCATTATTGGCAAAAGCTGCTGTGGGTTTGAACTCACGACCTATAGACCATAGACAACATAACCATCTGAGCTACAGTGTGGAAGTACTTGCTGAAATTCAAGCAAACGGTCTATAAAGAACGAGTAAAAGCAAAGAAGAATAAAAAGTGAAAAGAAGTTCAATTCTTTTTATAAAAAGCACATATTTTGTGTTATTTAAAGTAAATGTCTACGACCTGACTAGAGACACATTTTTTTTAACATTAACAGAAACAAACATTTATGTGAGGCATTGTTGATGCTTTGTTTGTTGCCTAATTTTAAAAGAGCATCAAGAAAATTAATTCATATTAGCCGCATTTTATAAAATTTTTTTGGTTTTCAGTATATTGTTTTCATGAATTTTTCACCTTGATTGGGATTCTATTAACAAAGACAGTAAGGCAGGTGGCAGGAGAAGCTGTGAATGAAATTGTTTAAACATATCCATTTGTTTAAACAATATGAGAAAAGTGTGGGAAATACCAAGAGAATAAATTGATTTGAATATTTATGTTTTTTTTTTAATAATATTAATGCATTTTCAATTTTAAAACACAAAAATTGGGCTAGAAAATCTCTTAAATCTGTTGTGGAAATGAAAATGAAATATTCTTTTAGCAAAAGGATATTAGTATTATTATGAATTTAAATTTAAGCAAATCTCACTTCCTTAGTTTGCTGTAAAATACGCATTTTAGCGTGCGTGTGTGGGTACGCAGCGGGATGAATCTTTATCAAACATATCTAATTTTTTTTTAGTCGTTTCATCAAGGTAGGTAGGTAGAAGTGGTAATGGTTGGCCAGCAGAGTTTTGATCTCCTGAGACCCTGCTTTTCCGACCAACTTTTACTAGCTTGTGTTTTGTAGTGTTCGTGAATCCTTGCTTGGACTGTATTAAGGGATTCAGGTAGACTAGTTGTATTGTGCCCTGGCACCCATGTTATCTGTACATGGTTGTTTGTTGCTAGTATGTTGAGGGCCGACTTACAATCGGCTACTAGTCTCGAGTTGGTTCTTGCTGCTGCGAGAGATTTGATAGCCGCTTGGCTATCAGAGTATATCCTTACCTTGGTATTCCTGAGGCGTTGCTGAATCGAAAGCTTGGCTGCTTCTAAAATAGCAAGTACCTCAGCCTGAAAAACTGTCGCTGATTCTGGGAGGTGGAATTTCGATTCTTTCCCCCAGCTTTCAGCGAAAATTCCATCCCCTACACCACAATCCATCTTGGAGCCGTCAGTGTAGATTGATACCTCATCTTGTCCGGTTACTCTATCATTCTCCCAGTCTTCCCTCGTTGGAAAAGTAGTTAGTTTCCAGATAGTTTCTGTCCTCTAAGATGCGGCAGTGCCCTGTGTGCCTGTGTGCTGGCTGCGTGGCTGGACGTTGCGTGGCTTCTGGTACTCGGGATCTTGGTCATACGCCGATCCGGGACTACACGACTTGACCGCGGGGCTCTACTGGAGTTCTCCACTTGAGGCCACCAACGATCGACCGATCTCCCTTCTGGCTCGTTTCACTCGGGATTCGGACGCACGTCGCTCCGGGAATACACGACTCAAACCGTATGGCTCTCCTGGAGTACTCCACTCAAGACCACAACGACTGATCGATCTCCCTTCTGGCCTATAGGCTGAGTTCACGCAAGCTTACACCGCTCGAACTCTGTTCGACTCTCCGGCGAGGAGCGTGGATTTAGTCGAGACAGAATTGAAACGGATCGCCTTGACCTAGCCGTGTGATGCCCTCTGGACCTCAGCTACCTGCGTCTCAATTCGGAGATTCCTGGCGGTTCAATCCCGAACGTCTCGACGTAGCGATCTTGTTCCTTGTAGGCTCCCACGGCGCTGCTTCCGGCGATTCGACTTGTTGTTGTTCACTTGTAGTTCACTGTACTGGCTGACTTGTTCACTTTGTATCTGGACTGATCTTGATAGATTGACTCTTCGTGATCGACTGATCCTGTTGCCAGCGCCCGGCGGCATTATATAGGGCCTCTGGGAACCGTTATTTCCCTCTTTCCACTCCGGGTCCAAAGTCCGTAGCTCCTGCTTGACCCACTTGCCTTTCACGCACGGCCTTAATTTGTTTCTGCGTGTTGCCGCTGCTCTGCTTATGCTTTTGGTGCCTGTGGCACGCCTGTGCGTCGCTCCGCTGCTGAGATGTGGCACTTGTCCTCCTGGACTAAAGTCCACGGCAGAGTCCAAAGTCCGGTGCAGATCCGTTATTTCCCCTTTTGCACACGGCACTCTGGCTCTGCCTGCGAAGTCTCCACTCTCTCACTCTCCGCTCTCGCTCTCCAAACTCTCTTTGGCAGAGTTCTCTCTCCTACCCTCGAAGTCCCCAAACTCTCATTCTCCACTTCTCGGTCTCCAAACTCTCACTCTCCAAACTCTCTTTCTCCACCCTCTCTACTTGACAGTGTCTCTCCACTTGCTCTTCGCCGCGCCGCTACCCCGCTAATTCGCCGCGTAACTGGTAAGCGGCCGGCCATCAGTAGTTATGCTGCGGGAATTTGTGGGGAGTTATTCAACTCCTTACACTATTTTGTTTATTTATGATTTGACCTTATCCCCTTCCGTCACAGCCCTTTCCTTTCAACAGTTGTATTGCTGTTGTGCTCTCGACCTTGCTCTCTCAGCCATTTAATTGCGGCGCAAGAACTGTTGATACAAAAATCATTTTGATCTACACAATGACACATTATGTGCTCAGGTGTCTCCTGTGTGTCTGTTTCTTTGCAGCTTTTGCAATTAGCGTTGTACGGAAGCCCCATCTTCATGGCTTGCGTGCCAATGGCCCAATGGCCTGTGATGAGTGCCGTGAGCCTTCTAATATCCCTTTGACTTTGGTTATTAGCTCTCGAGTTCTCTTGCTATTGATGGTTGGCCAGCAGAGTTTTGGTCTCCTGAGACCCTGCTTTTCCGACCAACTTTTACTAGCTTGTGTTTTGTAGTGTTCGTGAATCCTTGCTTGGACTGTATTTAGGGATTCAGGTAGTACTAGTTGTATAGGAGTCGTCTGCCGACCCCATTCGTGCAACTTCATCCGCCTTTTCGTTTCCTGGAATATCATTGTGCCCTGGCACCCATGTTATCTGTACATGGTTGTTTGTTGCTAGTATGTTGAGGGCCGACTTACAATCGGCTACTAGTCTCGAGTTGGTTCTTGCTGCTGCGAGAGATTTGATAGCCGCTTGGCTATCAGAGTATATCATTACCTTGGTATTCCTGAGGCATTGCTGAATTGAAAGCTTGGCTGCTTCTAAAATAGCAAGTACCTCAGCCTGATAAACTGTCGCTGATTCTGGGAGGTTGAAATTCGATTCTATCCCCCAGCTTTCAGCGAAAATTCCATCCCCTACACCACAGTCCATCTTGGAGCCGTCAGTGTAGAGTGATACCTCATCTTGTCCGGTTACTCTGTCATTCTCCCAGTCTTCCCTCGTTGGAAAGGTAGTCGTAAATCCGTTTCCAAATCTTATCTCCGCTGTCATATAATCCGTTTTGTTCTTTGCCAGATAGTCGCTGTCCTCTAAGATACGGCATTGCCCTGTATGGTAGCCTTTCCAGCATTTACTTACCTTCAGTCTGGCCGCACTCTGCGGATATATCCAGATATCCAGAATAGTGTTCATCGCGGCAGCCGGGCATGATCTTAATGCCCCTGTAGCTCCTGCGCAAGCTGATCTCTGTATTCTTGTCAGCTTGGTAATATTGTATGCTCTTCTCAGGGCTGGCCACCAGACTAGTGCCCCGTATAAGAGAATTGGCCATGTGTAAAGCCATAATATTATCTTATTATCATACCCCAGTTTTGGCCGAACATTTTCCTGCACGAGTAGAATGCTATGCTGGCCTTTCTTACTCGTTCCGTGATGTTCAGTTTCCACGAGAGTTTCGGGTCTAGTATCACTCCTAGATACTTAGCTTTACCCGATAGCTCGAGTTCGATTCCATCTATTTTTGGCTTACTGTATGTTGGGATCTTTGTTCTTCGCGTGAAGAGCATTAGTTCGGTTTTACTCGGGTTTATACCTTGTCCGCAGGTTTTTGCTCATTCATTGAGTCGGGTAAGGGCCCCCGTCATTATGTTACTAATGACATCTGGAAATGGTCCTGATACTAGCAACACTAAGTCGTCTGCGTAGGCTACAACTTTAACTCCTCCGCTATTGAGTTCTCTCAATATGTCGTTCATGTTGATAAGCCAGAGCAGTGGTGATAGAACCCCGCCCTGAGGTGTGCCTCTCTTCACAAAGCTTGTGAGGTAAGTGCCACTCAGTTCGGCTGTTATCGTCCTGCTCGTGAGCATAACTCCGATCCAAGCTCTGATGTCTCCTTCAATGCCGATCGAGTTGAGGGAGCTCAGTATGGATTCGGCGTTTACATTATTGAACGCATCTTCTATATCTAAGAAGGTGACCATTGTATATTGGTTAAAATGTAGCGATTTTTCTATGTGGCAGACTACTTCGTGTAGTGCCGTATCTGTCGAGCTGCCCTTTCGGTACGCATGCTGAGCGTCCGATAGATGCTGCTTCTCGGTGTTTTCCCGGATATGAATATCGATCATTCGTTCCAGCGTTTTCATTAGGAAGGAGGTAAGGCTGATCGGCCTTTAGTCCTTTGCTAGGATATAACCTCTTCTTTCTGTTTTGGTATAAATACAAGTTTGGCTTCCTTCCATAGAAGCGGTATGTGTGTTAGTCTGATGCAAGCCATGTAAATGGCTTGTAGCCACCTACTGATACTGACCTGTGTTGCTTGAAGCATTGCCGGGAAAATACCGTCTGGCCCCGTACTCTTGTATTTATCGAAAGAATTTATCGCCCATTTGATTCTTTCAATGGTTATGATATTCCTTGTGTGTGTTGGTTGATTAGCACTCTGACCTTCAGTAGGTGCTGCCTTTTCTCGAAGGAAAGTGTGTATCCACTAGTGTCTCTATGGATTCTTCCACTGTTGTAGTCGCTGATCCGTCTTGTTTGTGTAACAGAGTTGGGCTGTTATACCCTTTAGCAAGGACCTAGATATTAGTCTAGCCGAGTCCTTTATACCTTCGAGCGATATCGCTGCGTATATCGCTTTTTGTATGCTTTTTGTGCTTCTTTGTATGGCTCCCATTCCTTGGTAGCATAGCTGGAGTTATAGGCTTTTCTTGAGTGTAAAGCTCTTTGGTCCACCATAAAGGGTGTTGTTTTTTAGAGTATGAAACCTTGCATGTTTCCTTATATGCATTGTTTAGAATGTTTGTTAGGACCTCTACTTCCTTGTCCAGGGTCGTCGTAGAGGTTTGTACCCGTATTCTTCTGTTACTAACTTTCGAGTAGACTATCTCACCGAATTTGTCCCAGTTTGTTTGTACCCGTATTCTTCTGTTACTAACTTTCGAGTAGACTATCTCACCGAATTTGTCCCAGTTTGTTCAACGGGGGTTACGTTTCGGTTCTGGTTTGCTAATCGGAATCGAAATTTCGAAGATAATGTACCTGTGATCTGAAAAGGAATTTTGTTTCGACACTATCCACTTTTCAACCTTATATTTACTAAATTCTGTTTGTAAAGTGAGGTCTAAGACCTCTTCCCATCCCTGAAATTCCCTAGTGCTTGGTAATATAAAGGTTGGTGTGTTACCTATATTACTATATGGTGATGTTGCGGCAAATAATATTATCAAAAAGAGACTCACCCCTTTCGTTAGTTTCCGAGCTTCCCCATAGTGTGTGCCTCGCGTTAGCGTCGCATCCGAGCACCAGGGTCGTCTTAGTGTCTTCCGCCCATTGCAGCAGCTTGATGACTGGTTCAGGTGGAGCTGGTACCTCATGGGCCATGTAGGATGAGGCTAACACCATCGATGTCTCATCCGCCGCCACTAATCTGGCAACTGCTAGATCAGGTGTACTAAGATTGGGGCAAAGAAGTGCGTTATAGTTATTCTTTATAATGATACCTGCTCTCGGCCTACCTGTCGAGTAAGTATAAAAAAGTGTATGTCCTTGTTGTGTTAGACCCGAGATTTGTCCGTCTCGAATCCATGGTTCTTGAACGATGCCTATGTCAATGTTCCTCTCACTGAGAAGAACTGCCAGATTGGCTGAAGCATTCGTGCTGTGCTTCAGGTTAATCTGCAGGACTTTAGGCATCGGTGTTGGGTGTTACGTCTGGGGTCTTGTCGTCGATGACCAGGTCATCCAAAAGCTTGTTGGTGTCATCGACCTCCTCGAGAACATCATCCGGCTCTGCCAGGAAGATCTTGATCTTGGCCTTCCGTAGGCCGTACCGGATTGTGTAGTCGGCCTTCTCAAGCTGCGACAGGCAGCACTGGTTGATGAGGAAGAGGAACGGCTGGCTCGTCTTCATCTCCTTCTCTACCTTGAGTATCGCCCAGTCCTCTGTGTGCACTTCGGGGTTCTGAGCCCTCAGCAGCGACAGCACCTTTCCTTGGTCAGTCTGCTTCTTTGGCAATCAAATGTGAGCCCGCGGCCTCCTTGGAATCTCCCTGGCGTGGACGAGCCTAATGCTAAGGCCGTCCCATGCATTTCCAATCTTGGATATGCATTCCGCCACGAAGGACCTCGAGAACGAGTCATCGCACTTGATCACCCGGTGCCCTCTGACCATGTCCGAAGAGTCGAAGGAGGGGATCGGACCATTTGGCACGGCTGATAGCCTTTCAGCTATCATCTCGGGCACCTTGACTCGATCTCCTCCCACTTCTCCGACAGCAGGCGTCATATCTCTTAGCAATGAATACATAACGGGCAATACTATTAAACGCTAAATTTAATTTGTGTTGGCTGGCTGCATCACATCTTCCGAAAATCTCAACCCCATAAAATAGTACGGATGTTAAGCACGCCTTGGCGACCATAAGCCGTATATTCAATGGGAGGAAGTGCTGCGATAAGGATAGATTTCTAGGCACACCGTAAGTTTTACCTACTGTTTTATTAACTTGGTCAGTCCATGATAGGGTATTGTTTAATGTGATGCCCAGGTTCTCCGCCTTAGCAACATACTTAATCTTTTTGCTCCCTATGGTAAGGTTGTTTAAATGCTCAGTATTAAGGTTCTTTTATAAATAACAAGACATTTACATTTAGACGGATTTAAACTGAGACCATTTTTACATGCCCACTCACTAACATTTAATAACTCATCATTACAGACATTAATACAATCACTAATTTGACACAAAGGACGACTAACATACATTTGAACATCATCTGCATACATATGGACTTCACAATTGGACAGTACATTCGGCAGATCATTTATGTAGATCGTGAACAACAGGGGCCCTAGGACAGAGCTCTGAGGGACACCCCGTTTAACGAGCATATAGTTCGACCTAGTTTCGTTTGTATTACAAACTTTGTAACGACTGCTTGCTTACGGCTACTTAAATAAGAGTTCATAAGGCTTAGTGCAGTGTTAGAAAAAGTGTAAAGAACTTTTAACTTCGTCAAAAGAATTTTGTGATTCACGGTGTCAAATGCTTTGCTAAAGTCAAGAAGTGTCAGGAATGTTACGTCGTTTACTTTCCTGTTTACTTTGTTTATGAACGATCTTCCCTCTATCATAACACATTATTGTGTACTAATATATTTAATTTAATTTAATTTATTTTCTTTTTATCCCAGTGCTACAGGCTAGGTGAAGCCTTTTAGTTATGGCACCAGTCACTTTGGGTACAATATTTTTGACATTAATCATTTTAACTTTCTTACTAACATCATTAAATCTTAAAAGTAAACAAACATAAGAAAACATATTATTACAGTGCAAAATTTTACGGGTAGTCATTTGGAAAACAAGAAATTAGAACGTACAAGAAATGATCACATTTAGATTTATAGGTAAAATTAAAATTAAAGTTAGAGTGTGCCCCGAAGGTGAGAAAATAATTTAGGTTTGAATTGTGTTCCATTTTTAATGTTTTTTAGATTGTTTGGAAGATCATTCCAGTAGCGAACAGTTTGGATAAAGAAGTGTTTTTCTGCCGATCCTAGTTTTAAACGTTTGGAAGAGTTCAGTCAGGTACTGTGGTTCCTTCCTGGATATCAGCTTATGTAAAAATAAAAGAGTTCTAAACTTAATCCAGGATTCAAAACTTAGTTGGAAAATCATTGTGGAGTAAGCTGTTACATGCGCTGTGCGATCCAAGTTAAAAATATATCGCGCTATTGAGTTAAACGCAACTCTCAGCTTGCGCAAACTTGCTGCATCAGGGGATGCAAAAATTTCGAGACCATAAAATAAAGTTGGTATTATGCAAGCTTTAGCTACTAATATTCTAATGTTCTGAGGTATAAGGTTCCGCGTTAAGGAAAGCTGCCTGAGCATAGCATAAAATTTCCCAGTGGCCTTAGTAATATGATCATCCCATGTCCACTTGGAGTTAAATTCTATGCCAAGATTTGTGGCCCTTTCAACATAATTAATAGCTACGTTGTTAACACAGACTTTTGGAAGCAAAATTGAGTTTATAGGTCTTTTGTATATGAATAGGCATTTTGTTTTATTGGGATTTAGATGCAGCCCGTTTGCCACCGCCCAATTACTTATATGAGTAGAAATCTCCCAAGTAGGCCACTCCGAATCGAAGGTCCGATTTTCGTTAAACTTGTTTACTTTTTCGGTTCACAACGAAAAAAAAAACTTCATTTGAACGGTTTTGAGAAATTTTGAGTTTTAACGGAGATATAGCGGTCACAAAATAGCATTTTTGGCACTTTTTCAAAAAAGGTGCACTCACTCCTTATGGTATAACTTTATAACCGTGACAGATATCTTTATGATGTTTTCACTCACTGATCAAGATTTGTATTGGCTTCTAAAAATTTTTTTTTTAATTAAAAAAAAATGTTTTTTTAAAAATTAAAACATTTTTAAGTGTATTTTTTTCAGTGTTCTTCTGTCCGTCTGTATGAACGCTGAGATCTCGAAAACTATAAAAGCTAGATGATAGGCACTTTGCAAGCAGATTGTAGGGGTTAATACGCGACGCAAGTTTTTCACGCCGATGTGACCCGCCTCCTCTAACGCCCATAAGCCGCGAAAAACTGTGGCGCCCACTGTTTGGAAGCTATATTGACGGGAAAAGGAACGCGTATTCGTTTCTTCAATGCCTATTGATTGATCAAATGGTATTGTCTTTGTCTGTTATCTTTATACTTTTGCTGCCATTACCCCTGTTATCTGCGAGACTGGCTTGATCTCCTAAAGCATTCTTGACGAACCCACGAAATTTGTTGCGTTGTCGCAGTACAACTTTTCGAGAGGTTCACGGCGACCAATAAATCTGCTGAGACTAAGTAGAAAGGAGTAAGGCGTAAGCTCCCATATGAGTTCCATATGAATAGATTCTATACGTAAACAATTTATGCAAAGCGGACAACTTTTCGCAAATTTAAGACGCGATTCCACTGATGCGTTTGGGAAGGACGGACAAGCTTGAATATAATGTTCCTTTGCTTTGCAAAAGTACCATTTTGAGTTCGCAGCTTCGGTAGACTGTGAAACAGTTAGGGAAGTTTTACTAGCCTTTCGGCTGTTGCCGTCGCGATTGGGTTTACTTTGCTTTACCCTCCCTAATATCTCTTGATCTCTTCCTACTGACTCACCTGCCGCTACACCTTTATTAGCCCATGATTTTGTGGATGGCCTTCTCGAATTATCGTTACAGCAAGTAAGCTTTATACGAAATTCAATAAACAGACAATTGAACCTTGTATTTGTTTCAGATCCGCATGAAGTAACGGTATCTAGAATTGACGCACTTGTTGTACCTGAAGACCGATATCATCCTACATTGGAATTGACAATTGGCCTCCCCTGTACTGATACCCTTTCTCCTTTAGTTTCTCAAACTAAAGTGAGATGTTTTCGTAAATGTGACTATAATAAATTAAATTATATGATTTCGCAATATGATTGGACTGATTTGTACAATTGCATGGATATCGAAAGTGCAATTGAACATTTCTATAGCGTTTTAAACACTTTTTTTGACGAATGCGTTCCTAACAGGCTTCCTCCGAAGCAAAACAGGCCTCCTTGGTTTAACAATGCGCTTCAAAGACTTAAAGATCTTAAATCCAACACTTATAATAAATATAAAAAATCGGGTAAGCCATCTGATTTTTCGAAATATGTGGTGGCTCGTTCAGATTTCAATGTTCTCAACAGTCACTGCTATTCTATGTATTTAAATCGATGTAAATTCGAATTTTCAAATGATCCGAAGCAGTTTTATAACTTTGTTAATGCCAAGCGTAAGTCTTCGGCATTGCCTTCTTCGGTGCGTTTAAACTCAAAAGAGGCATCGACGGATTCTGAAATTGCGGATTTATTTGCCGAGTTTTTCCAAACTATTTATAGTTCGGCTGCTTGGTCAAAATCTATCTACCCTAACCCCTTAAACAGAGCTAATTGTATTTTTTCCCCCGTAATTACCGAAATTTCTCTCTTAAGAGACTTAGAAACAACAACGCCAACTTATTCTCCCGGTCCTGATGGACTCCCTGGGTGTGTGCTTAAGTTTTGTGCTTCAACCATTTGTAAACCGATTCTTAAACTTTTTCACTTGTCTATTTCGTCATCTGTTTTTCCAACTATCTGGAAGAAATCTTTCATTATTCCACTCCACAAAAAGGGTGCGAAGGCGGATGCCCAGAATTATAGAGGTATTTCTAAATTGTCGGCAATTCCGAAAGCATTTGAACGAATTATTACTTCTCACTTGCAACACTTATGTTCCTCGCTAATATCACCGTGTCAGCATGGTTTTGTTAAGAGAAGATCGACCACTACTAACCTCCTTGAATTGTCATCTCTTGTAATAAATGGATTTAAGAAAAAAATGCAGACTGATGTTATATATACAGATTTCAGCAAAGCTTTTGACTCCGTTAACCACTCTCTCCTTTTATTCAAATTAGATCAGCTTGGGTTTCCATGTAATCTATTAACTTGGATTTCAAGTTATTTGAATGGAAGGACTCAGAGGGTTATGTTTAAAAACGCTGTTTCCAAAATGATCCACGTGACATCGGGAGTGCCCCAGGGTAGTCATTTGGGCCCTTTGCTGTTTACCTTGTTTATTAACGATCTTCCCTCTATCGTAACACATTCTCGTGTACTAATGTATGCTGATGATGTTAAGCTTTGTTTGACATATAATAATATTATGTCTGGTTTTGGCTTACAATCAGACATTGATCATTTTCAGATATGGTGTGAGTACAACCTCTTAAATTTGAACTGCCTGAAATGTAACGTAATGACCTTTTACAGAGGTACTCCTACGTTTATAAGTTATTCGCTTCAGAACTCCCCACTTGATCGTATATATTCAGTAAACGATTTAGGTGTTCCTCTGGACCCGAAGCTTGACTTTGACTGCCACATAATGTCGACTGTCAACAAAGCTATGAGTGTTCTTGGGTTTATAAAGCGTTGGTCAAAAGAATTTGATGACCCTTATATAACCAAATTATTATTTACCTCCCTTGTCCGTCCTATTTTGGAATATTGTTCTTCTGTTTGGAGTCCACAATATCAAGTGCACATCGACCGTATTGAGTCGGTACAAAAAAAATTTCTTCTTTTTGCGCTTCGTAGTTTGAACTGGAATCAAAACGTAAGGCTTCCTTCCTACCAGAGTAGATTACTATTGCTCAACTTACCTACACTTGAAAACCGTAGAATAATGCTTGGTACTATTTTTATGCAAAATCTTATAAGAGGTGATATTGATTCTGTAGAACTGGTAAACCGTTTAACTTTTAATATTCCCGTTAGACTAACACGAAACTATTACCCTCTTAATTTGCCCCGATGTACATCTAATTTTAGTCTGCATGAGCCCTTTCTCGTTCTCTGTACTAATTATAACAATCTTTATCATTTAATTTGTACTTCAACTTCTATCCCTGTATTAAAAACTAAAATTTTATCTCATTTGCTTCAATCATAGTTTGTAGCCATGTGTCCCGTATTTATTTGTTTCATGTATTTTCCTCGCGAACTCGCATTTTTGCCTGAAATTATAAAGGGTCCCGCGCGTAACAAGCACGTGCTTGGTATCGTTGGGCCACTTGTTTGTACTGCTCGTAGTGCATCAACGTCCATCAATAATACCCTCCCGAAGGTCGATTCGTCAGCTGCAAGATGCTGATACCGCTTATTTAATGCGTCAGCCCATTCCTGCCACAAGGGAATAGATTGATAATCCATTTGTTTTTCCTACCTAGAACGCGTTTTTGGGTCTACTTTGGTCATTACGATGTGAATAATCATAGCGTTTGCTATAGTTTTGTCGTCACCAAGAGATAGTAGAGACTCATAGATGGCCGTGACTGTGTCGATAAGCGATCTCAACGAGGTGGCAGACGGCGAAGAAATTGTGGGAATAGTAACAGCCGCGCTACGCTATCGAAGAAGATTAGGCAAGGATTGTCGTAGACTCGACTAAGACTCTCCAGTGCCTTTGGGTAATTATCGTTATTTGATATGCCTTGACAGTATCTAGAGCTTCCTTTTCTTGGCACGACAGAAGGTGATTGAACTTTTCTACGTTTGTTAATTGGGGATCTGCATCAACTAAGCTTTTAAAGAGTCCTATAAAGTTTTTGAAATCCGCATAATTACCATCGAACTTAGGCAACTTTATGTGCGGGAGATACACTGTGCGACATGGACGTATTTAGTCCCAAGTTGTAAGACGATCCCGAGTGTTCCCTATCTGAGTCTGACCTACTGCAACGTGACTTAAGAAACGACCTCGCTGAAATGCATAATTCTTCCAGGTCCGCACGACTTGCTATGTCCAAGCTGATTTTCTCGATTTCCTGCTGAAGGGTGAATGCCGTTTTAATATAGTCGTTGAGAATTTCTAATCGGCATTCCATATCGCATGGCTCGAATGGACGCGTCTGCGTGCGAGCTGCCTTATTGATCCGTTCAATGTTTCGCCTAACGCAGTCCAGATGCTCAAGCAGATCATTTGTACCGGTATGATCTTCTTCGACGGAAGAAGTTTTGCCTAAACGCTAAGGGCTCACGCAGAGTAAAATTTAATGTACATCGAGGCAAATTAAGAGGGTAGTAATTTCGTGTTAGTCTAACGGGAACATTAAAAGTTAAACGGTTTACCAGTTCTACAGAATCAATATCACCTCTTATAAGATTTTGCATAAAAATAGTACCAAGCATTATTCTACGGTTTTCAAGTGTAGGTAAGTTGAGCAATAGTAATCTACTCTGGTAGGAAGGAAGCCTTACGTTTTGATCCCAGTTCAAACTACGAAGCGCAAAAAGAAGAAATTTTTTTTGTACCGACTCAATACGGTCGATGTGCACTTGATATTGTGGACTCCAAACAGAAGAACAATATTCCAAAATAGGACGGACAAGGGAGGTAAATAATAATTTGGTTATATAAGGGTCATCAAATTCTTTTGACCAACGCTTTATAAACCCAAGAACACTCATAGCTTTGTTGACAGTCGACATTATGTGGCAGTCAAAGTCAAGCTTCGGGTCCAGAGGAACACCTAAATCGTTTACTGAATATATACGATCAAGTGGGGAGTTCTGAAGCGAATAACTTATAAACGTAGGAGTACCTCTGTAAAAGGTCATTACGTTACATTTCAGGCAGTTCAAATTTAAGAGGTTGTACTCACACCATATCTGAAAATGATCAATGTCTGATTGTAAGCCAAAACCAGACATAATATTATTATATGTCAAACAAAGCTTAACATCATCAGCATACATTAGTACACGAGAATGTGTTACGATAGAGGGAAGATCGTTAATAAACAAGGTAAACAGCAAAGGGCCCAAATGACTACCCTGGGGCACTCCCGATGTCACGTGGATCATTTTGGAAACAGCGTTTTTAAACATAACCCTCTGAGTCCTTCCATTCAAATAACTTGAAATCCAAGTTAATAGATTGCATGGAAACCCAAGCTGATCTAATTTGAATAAAAGGAGAGAGTGGTTAACAGAGTCAAAGGCTTTGCTGAAATCTGTATATATAACGTCAGTCTGCAATTTTTCTTTTAATCCCTGCATTACAATGGATGTCAATTCAAGAAGATTCGTGGTGGTCGATCTTCGCTTAACCAAACCATGCTGACACGGTGATTTTAGCGAGGAACATAAATGTTGCAAATGAGAAGTAATATAACGCTCAAATGCTTTAGGAATTGCCGACAATTTAGAAATACCTCTATAATTCTGGGCATCCGCCTTCGCACCCTTTTTGTGGAGTGGAATAATGAAAGATTTCTTCCAGATAGTTGGAAAAACAGATGATGAAATAGACAAATGAAAAAGTTTAAGAATCGGTTTGCAAATGGTTGATGCACAATACTTAAGAACACACCCAGGAAGTCCATCAGGACCGGGAGATAAAGTTGGCGTTGTTGTTTCTAAGTATATTAAGAGAGAACTTTCGGTAATTTCTGGGGAAAAAAATACAATTTGCCCTATTTAAGGGATTAGGGTAGTTAGAATTTGACCAAGAAGACGAACTATAAGTAGTTTGAAAAAAGTCAGCAAATAAATCAGCAATTTCAGAGTCCGTCGATGCATCAATTGAGTTTAAACGAACCACTGAAGGTAATGCCGATTACTTACGCTTAGCGTTAACGAAGTTATAAAACTGCTTCGGATTATTTGAAAATTCAAATTTACATCGATTTAAATATATAGAATAGCAATGCCTGTTAAGAACATTAAAATCGGATCGAGTCACTACATATTTCGAAAAATCGCTCGGCTTACCAGATTTGTTATACTTTTTATAAGTGTTTGTTTTAAGATTTTTAAGTCTTTGAAGCGCATTGGTAAACCAGGGGGCCTGTTCGGCTTCGGAGGAAGCCATCAATAAAATCATGGTCAGATAAATTTATAGCGACAAGTGAGTCAGTAGGAGGGGACCAAGAAATATCAGGGAGATTGAAGTCACCCACAACAATAAAAAGGTCCCTGTTGAAACGAAAGGATAGAACAGATAGATAATGCTCATAAATGATTACGTCAGAGCCAGGTGGAATATAAGAACAAGTAACAAAAATAGATAGGGATTGAAGAGAAACTTTCACACTGACAAATTCAATGTCATCACGGGCATGACAGTGAATTCGCTCAGAATTTAGGGTAGAGGTAACGGCGATCAGAACACTGCCCCCCCCCCCTACGGGAAAGGCGATCGTTTCTATAGGTGTTAAAATTGCTTGACAAAACTTCAGAGTCAGTTATCTCTGGTTTCAGCCAAGTTTCTGTAAAAGCCAAGATATCGTCCGTAAATGCCGAGGAGTCAGCATAAAGCTTTGGTAGCTTCATATTTAGTCCTCTAACATTTCGATAGGCCAAAAATAAATTTTCTATTTTTTTGACGCTGAGGAAGGCCTGTTATTTGGCACAGTGGACAGCCTTTTATTAGGCGCAGTGGGAACAAATTCTTTTATTACCAAATCATCATTAAGCCAAAAGCTTTCAGAAAGCAGTACTTTAAACACATCATGCGGAGCAAATAGTTTAAAAGACGATATTCTACGAGCGTAAGAAAAGCGAAATTGTTCCACAGCAATGTCCTCAAATGGGAATTTTTCAGGAATAAATTCCAAAACATCCTCGGATGTGGTATCTGGGGTAAATCGGGAAACGAATAGTTGCTTCTTATGCGGAACAACCGACAGTTTCTTTCGACTCCCAGCAGCAATCTGAACGTCGCTCGGCTGAGGCCCAGAAACAGTACCTACAGCACCGAATGCATGGGCTCAGCTTGGCTTCCAGAAACGGGAACACCTCTGTAATTGGCTGTTTCCATAGGCACAGTTGGCTCACTTGGCCCTGTGCCGACAGAAACTGCTGCCGCTACCGGATCAGGAGTTGGGTTTTGCACCACGGTCGCATTAACTGCCCTTGAGCTAGCTTTTTTGGGTTAATAATTTTTTATTATTAAATTGGGCACAAACGGAATTGAACCCCTCATTGAGCTTTTTAAAAACACTTGAGATAATAAATAGGCCGTCTCGAGTCTGCCTCATAAAGCTGCTCATCTCGACTGTCATTTCCTTAAAGGACATGCCCACATGAGACCGGAACGCATTTCAATGAAGTCTTTTACTCTGCCAGTAAATCCTGCACATTTGACGTGCATGATCGACTCACAGAGCCAGCAGATAATGAACGATTCTTTTGGAGAATAGGGAAGAGAGCATTTTTTTTTAGAACAGATAACAGCCATTTTAAGGGAAAAGAAAAGTTTATTTAAATTAAATGAAAATAAAATGTGAAAAACTACCTCGAGTAATTTTGGAACTGGGATGAAATACCAAAACCGCAAAGACACAAAACACGAAAAATATAAGAGCGCGAGAATCGCGAATGAATTTGAATGCAAGAGAGCGCGAGAGAAATAATCTTTTATCGACTGAGCGTGGTTTGTAAGGCAACAACAACTATTACGCACGAACAGTTACAAATGTAATGCAAGCAAGAGAAGAGAAATTAGAGGTACAGCAAGTGCAGAGAGTGAGAGATAACACTAACAAACAGTTATGTATAATATAGAGGGGGAGAGGGATTACAAGCGTTTAGAAGCGTGTTAATTACACTAACAAAGCAAAGAGATTAAACAAATCCGACAGAAATGTTAAAATAACTATAACCACGTACCCGTTTATTGGTAGATTTATTTAAAAATACTAACACAATTGTTAGGCTAAGCTTTGTTGATAAACAAACACAAGACACTCGCAAAAAATCACCGAAAAAGACAAAAAAACACTCAGAGCACAAAGTAACACAACCGTTCACAAGCGACGCTAAATCGATTGCCAATAGCCAATTATTCCAGTTTTTTGCATTTATTCCAACTTTTTCAACTTTGACGAAGTGTAGCTTCTAAACTAATGAATGGAACTCATTGCTGTGAATAAGGAAGTTAAAGAGAAGTTAAAAAGAAGTTAAAGTTACCTGTTAAATGAGTATTGATGACAAAATTCGGTTTATCAGAACTCGGGTTAAAAACAAAAAAAAAGCGCCAAAAACGTTTTTTGCACTTAAAAAAAACTGTACCATACAAAAAATTAAAAGCGCCCTTTTCTTACTCAGGAAGATGTACCGTAACCGAAAATCACAGTTTCATGAAGTGCGTATTTCATCAATTTTTTTTGTAAACCCGTGATATCGAATATTGAATTATTATCGAATTTTATTTGACTTATTTTTACCATTTTCTAATAGGTTTTAAACAAAATTGATGGATTTTTTGCAAAATACAAAAAGAATATACAATATAAAGCGTATATTGTACAAAATAAAAGGGAAAATAAATAAATTTGAATTGCCCGGCTGGTTTATTTACATTTGTAATTTGACAAGAATTTCAAGACAAACATGCCACCTATGTTTACCCCTGAAAATTAGCAACGTTTCTTGTCCACAGCCGCCTTCTTATCCTCCAGAGGCGGCATGTTTTTATTAATTTCTCAATAACTACAACTTTTTTTAACATGAAATTTTTACCTGTTATAAGTTTTATTTTTAACTACAATACTAAGTACCGTTTTTTAAATAATTCGTTAACACAACATTTCGATAAGTACTCTGAAAATTGTTATTTCAAAGTTGGATCATTTTGGGACGGGAGGTTTGCGGACGATTTAATTTTTCCTAATTTTTATAAAATGCCTATTTTTAAATATAACCCGAAGTAAATAAAAAAATTGTAGTATGCAAATAGTTCGTAGATTTCATTAATGTTGTCCCAAATAAAGTTTAATTCTTGTCAAGAGTTTTAAAGTTGGTTTATTTTATCAAAACGTGTGGGAAAAAACTGGGGATCTAGAAACCTCAAAAAAGTCGTCTGTGACACCGAGATTTGCTTTTCTGGGGAAATCGGGTTGAAATAGATTTCTGTGACACCCCCGCATACAACAAATTTTATGTGACCTTTTCTTAACCAGGGAGATGTACCTTAACGGAAAATCATGATTTCATGAAGTGCGTATTACATCAATTTTTTTTGTAAACTGGTGTAATTGATCCCTCCTTCCAAATATGTAACCCCTATAAATATCAAATTTTTTTTTTAAAGAAACGCTTTTTCAAAGTTAAACGCTTAAAAAAATCGATATCTTTAGCCAATTTATGCCACTTCTAGGTGAAATAACTTGAAAACTAAGTATCAAACGGTCTTGATGTTTGGTTTCCCTAGTTGATGTGTTCATTATGTACAAAATACGTTAAAACAACTAAAAGTTCGATATCCGCATCTAATGGTTATTCGCAATTTGCTAAAGGTACATTTTTTCACTTTTTTTCAACTTTGGATGAAGTTAAAAAAAATATATATCATAATATATTTTGTATACTTTCCTAAAACGTTTTTTGAACATTTTTCTTGATATTTGAAAAGCTTCAGCTGAGTTTGTTCGCGATTTCAGCTGTTTGAGGCGCAAGACGATCAAAATTCAGGGTCCCAGAAATGGTATATTGTGCAACCCTGGTAAAACCAAGATGTTTATTAATGGAAACCCTTTTCAATATTATTATTAATTGAAAAATACGGATTTCTTTTAAAAATTTCAAATGTTTTGATTCACAATTAACATTGCAAAATCGAGTTAACCTGAGAGCCTAGGCAAAATTATTCAGGTATTCATGTACAGGTATACATAGTCAAAATCAATAAGTAGCGATATCTCTTTCGATTTATAATAAAGGATAAGGAAAGCATCAGAAAAAAAAATACAGAATGAATTTTCAAGGAAGTTGGATTAAAGGTGGATTCCCCAGATACGGATACGGAAACTTAAATGATGGAAGTACTTCGAGGAGATTTTTTGAGGAATATCAAGTTATAACTCGAATCACTAGAATTAACAATGAAATCGTTAAAAGATTGTTAACCATTTTAAATGTTTTAAACTGCAAGGAAAAGGTCAACTCTACAAATATAAAGACTATGCCTCAAAAACGGCAACACTTTTAGAGGAATTGTATCCTATAAAGAAATTGACCCTGACAGTCCACAAGATATTGGCGATCGGAAAAGAAATAATCGAATACCAGTTTTTCCCAATTAGAGAGTTTTCCGAAGAAACGCAGGAATCGTTAAAAAATTTTTATAAGAAATACAGATTGCTTAATACATTTAAGGCATCAAGATTAAGGGAAAATGACGATCTCTTCAATGTGTTGGATGCCTCTTCTAATCCTCTTATTTTTTCATTGCAGCATGTTAAGTCAAAAAAAGAGTTGGAATCTAGTAATTATAGTCCAGAAATGTTAGGTCACTTAGATTTACCAAAATTTTATAAATTGTGACCAATATTTCAAAAAATATGAAATATTATAAAAAACTTTAAAAAAAACACACCTTTTTTGTAATATTTTTTACAAATTATAACATTAAAATCAAAAAAAAAAAACAAAACAAAAACTAAAAAAAAAATGTTGGTAACTACGCCTCTGCCGCGCCACTGTGTGTCTTCCTTATGTCCGATCTTCCCCACGGTTTTGGTGATATTGGCGGCGGTGTCAGACTCTTAAAATCCTTGCTAGTCGATAGGCGTGGTCTTATTGAGGACAGTAGCAGAGGACAACGGGTACTGGTCTCCTGGTAGCATTGGACTCCTCTGACCGTATGACACCCAAAAAATCCTCAAATTGCACATTTCATTGCTTACTTTGCTGAGTCAACGAGCTGAATGCTCCCCGCCCCTTTGCTTCGAGATTCATTGTTATTTCTAAGTGAATCTTTCTCCCTTAAATAAATTGAAGGAAAGGGCGTACGTAACAGGCTCGAAGTGATCGGTGCGAACACGCATGGAATGACTTCGCAAAAGGAATCTTTTTTTGCCTGTTGTTTTTTATTTCTTTATTTTAGACGTCCCTAATCGTGTGGCTTCGACCCACTTCTGTGCTAAAGAGGCGCATGTTCTATTGACTGAGCTATCCTGGCTGTTACCTTTCTTGCTATTGTTTTTTGTCATTTAAGGTAGATTCTGTTCTCCAGTATTATTTTACGCTTGCTTCGCAGAACTATTGTGTTTTTGGTATTTAATCTTTTGATTTTACTGTCAATCGTTTATTTCAAATTCATTGGAAATGTTTGACTTTTTTTCAAGATTTGTATTTGGATCTGTAAAGACGTGTCTGCCCTGAGACATGTGTATGCTTTGTCAATGGTGTTACTCAAGGTTGCATTGCAGATGGTGACGAGTTCATACCATTTTTTTATATATGTATTTATGGATTATAAATCGACTTTTCTTTTAAAATTAACAAAATTAAATTGTGAAAATGAAATTGATAGATTATTAAGAATATTAACAAAATGATCGTGTCGATATTAGTACCAAGTACCTTAATTTCACATTCTTATTTTCACATACTTTCTCTTCTATACCTGCAGGTATTATGAAAAAAAAATGTTTGTTAAAAATCCCACTTTAATTTTATATTTATAGTTCTTTATGAAATTAAATTGTAATATAACAGGTTAGGTTAAACGGACGGCTTTCACAGACGTAGCCACGCATAGGCCAATATGGCCCTTACTTGTCCGACTGATATGTATGAACGCCGAGATATTTTAAGAGGTTTTGTCCACATCAAGGTGTATTTCGCGAAGGCAAGAAGTTCGTCTGGTTCCCTGCTGGAGGCGTCTTCTAGTGATGCCAGAACTGGGGTACCGAGGTATCTTCTTCTTGCTCGTGAGAGAGCCGGGCAGTTGCAGATAAGATGTTCCAGGGTTTCGATGGAGGTGAAGCCCAATAGATCCGCACTGACTTCGTCGTGCTAGGATTATCCCTGCTCGCCATTACATTCTTGAAACTGACCGTTGACGACTGCATGGATCTTATCGCCGCGGTCTTCTTTTCAGTGGCTTGCCACCACACTAAGGGTTCATACATCAGAGTCGGACGCACCACCGATATGTAGATCCAGTGTATCAGAGTAGGCGACAGGCCCCATGCGCCCGGGCTAGTCGCGAGTTTTGAGGTCACTGTCCTCGTAAACTTTTCCCAGCTCGTGTTCAGGTGGTTTCTATAGATAGTTACCTTTGGGGTACTTTTAAAATCGTATCTTAACTGAATATACCTATGGTCTGAGAAGGATGGCGTTTAGGACCCTCCATACGGAGGCCAAAGTATTCTGCCCCTTTACAAGTGTTATATCTAGCACGTTTGACGAGGTGCCATTTACGAAGGTGTGTTCCTCCCCTACTTTTGCTATATATAAATTAGTAGATAGAATGAAGTCTAGGAGTGACTCACCTCTGTTGTTGATGTCACGCATCAATGCCAATGCACACACGCTGTAGTGTGCATTGGCAGCTGCACCAAGTAAGCTGCTCAGCTCTTCTGGTGGCGCCGGTCTTTCGTGTGCCATGTAGCAGGACTCTACCAAGAGGAGCTTCTCCTCGCATCACCGTAATCAGGTCGTCAGAGCTGTAATGAGACATAAGGTTAGCATGGATACCCCTCCGTACAAGTAAGGCTCTTCTGTCCATGCTTACAGCTGTTAGCCTTAGTCCGGCAACGATATTTCCAGAGGCAATCCATGGCTCCTGAACCAAGGCTATGTCGAAGGCTCCTAGCTCTAGGGCAATCAGGAGCTCCGCCGATGCGATTATGCTTTTATGAAGATTGATCTGCAGTACCCTTAGAGTCATCAGCAGTTGGCTCATCTCCGCTCGACGGGTTGGCTATAACTGTCAGATCACAGTCCTCTGCGTCTTCTAAGTCATCCAGACCGATGTCCTGGGCGGCATCTACGATGACTTTTGGACCTATGTCCTTCTCCATCTCGCCTACCTGCAGGATTTGTTCACTCTTGTCTTTGAAGTGGAGCTTCTTGAAAGGCAGGTTGACACTACCCATGCCGTACGCCATTTTCCAGAATTTTGGATACAGCAGATCCAGATGATTTGGAGAACCACACTTTGGCCCCCTCACTGGGTAGTGGGTTGACCATGTGCAGAATCTTCCTATCCGCCGTTGGGACGTCTGTATTCTGCCATTGAAGCATCTACAGCGCCCGATCCCCGTGAATTGCGATGGGAATGACCGAACTGGCCCCCCACATTTTGACACTATAAACATACTCAGCCACGGAGGCAAGACTTAAATATGTAATACTGCAGTGATAGGAGGCATATATCGATATGTTAAATCTAGGATTTAGTGTTTTCTAGTTAGTATTTTTGGTGCCAGGAAGGCCCTTCGATAAATATTCTTAAGAATACTTCTAAAAATATTCGTATGAATATTTTTACGATAAGTGCCATCACCACCGGCACGTCGTCTTCCGTTTTCCACGCTCGAACGCATCGGTTGCACAGCTCCCGCACCCAGCGAGATTACCGCCAGGACATCGGCCCCGGACCAAGATCAGGGACTAGCGACGTAAGTTAACTACAACGAGAAAACTAAAACCTACAGTGCGGGTAGAGACCCAGGACAAAAATAAAAGTGAAATCAGAAAACTACCCGCCCAAGTCGCCTATTAATTTGTCGCCACTCGAGCCACACGGAGCCAGCGGAAGGCAGTGTACTTATTTGACTGGTTATATCTCCGAATAAGTGCCCTGTTTTCCGTCGGAACCAACGCCGGGAACTGACCACTTATTTGTCTGGTCATATTCTGCAAATAAGTGTACAGTTTCCCGCCAGAACCAGCGCGCGGCCCTGATTCTAGACGGCACGAGAGTTAGTGACCCCAGGCTGTACGTTTTCTTTCGCCCCCGACACTCGAACCACACGGAACCGGCGGAGAGCCAGAGGACTTATTTGGCTTTTTATATCTCCGAATAAGCACCCCTGTTATCCGTCCGCGCAGCAACCTTTCCCGGCCGGCACAGGCCAGTGACATCACCTCGTCTTTATGCAAATTTATCTGTGGAGGATCCTGGGCAGACTGAATCTACTCCAGCCCTAGAAAGTTCCGCTTCGCCGATCAGTCGACGCAGTGCATCACTGCACCCCCTAGAATTTTGGCGATTCTCATCGGGGACGCGAGATTTTAATAACGCCACGGCTGACGCAGCTTTTATGCACGATTCTCATCGGGGACGCGAAATTTCAATAACGCCACGGCTGACGAAGCATTTACACACGGCTTCCATCGGGGACACGAGATTTCGATAACATATCGGCTGACGCAGCTCCTAAGCATCGACCCCACTGGTGACGCAGCTCGTACCTACTGGTGACACGGGCCCGCCTTTACTGACGCAGCTTGGACGCAAGGAAAGGAGAAGAAAAAAAGGCTCCGAAATGTCACCTCGACGACGAACGCAGATTTTACGCATCGTATACACTGGCTGATGCAGCTTTTAGTACTGGAGGGAAACCTGAAGTAAGCAAGGTTCTGCCATCGCCCGCTGCCACCTGACCCCCGCGATCACAGACAGACCAAGCTAGCAACATAGGGAATCGCTAGGAAATTCCGCTGAGGAACGCAGCCCACGATCCCGACCCCACGGATAGCAAGCCGCGAATCATTGGCGACAGACAGCAGGAAGTCATCCGGGCATCAGAAAGTGAACCCAAGCCTACCACGATGGGCGTACGGTGGATTTCGTTCCGGCGAAAGTAGGACCAGCGAAGTACCTCGAGCCATCTCTGGTTTACTCACGGGCCGCGCAGAGGGCTGGTACAGAGCTTATCGTATGCACAAGACACCGTGCCTCCTATTTCGGAGCGAACTTCTGGACTTTTCCTGAGGACACCAAACGGACAAGGTACCAACGGGGAACCATTTACCATTGAACCATTTAAAAATTTCGTTGTAGATTTGAAGCTTATGATGCAGCGGGCAGGATACTCCCCCGAGTGCGAGCTGGATCGGATCTATGAAAACATGCTCCCCGAGTACCAACTCTTTATCAGACGCCACGAGTTATCCACGCTGACGACACTGACGCAGCTAGCCGCAGCATTCGAGATCGCTTGCCAATTACACCTCGATAGGCACGAGCACGAGACCCAGACCCCAACCACACCAAAGAACAGTAGTGCCGGAGGCTCGTCCTGCAGCCAGAGATACACATGCAAGCCCACTCCCGGTGGAAGGCACGAACCAGATGGTCTCCGACCACGACACCCGGATAGTGGATGTCCAGCACGCCTGCCGACGCTGCGGAGAGAGCAATCATTTCGCCAGGGAGTGCACAAGACCCGCAATATTGTTCTGCTGGGAATGTGGACGACGGAGCATACGCACAATAAGTTGTTGCCGCCGTTCGGGAAACGAACCGGGTCCTCGCTCGACGTGGGAGCAAACGGGGACGACATGCACGCCTCCCCAACAGTAATCCACCCGTTACGGCTCGAGAACGGCCGGATAATGGCGGCAGTCACCATCGAAGGTAGACCACTGTCAGCTACTCTGGACACAGGAGCAACCCACAGCGGGTGGCACAAGACCTGGTCACGGCCACAAACTCAAGAGACGAGCGGACGCGGATTTTATTAGCGGACGGATCTTCTAAAGTCGTAACCAAGGCGATATGGGCCCGAGTTACGTTGGATCAGTAAACAACGGAGATGACGCTGCTGGTCTTGCCCTCAATCCTCGACGAAGTAATTCTGGGAATCGACTTCCTGTGCGGCATTCGAGCATCGATCATCTGTGATCCCACAGGAGAACCAGGGCCGCTGGCATCAGTCGGATCCCATCTCAAAGTAGCATCGCCACCCTGGAGCGCCAGTGGTGCTAAAAGCCTCCGCCTAGACCTCCAGCCAGTAACGCCACGGGCTACCGAAGCCACATTGATGACATCGCCACGGGCTCCAGCAGCCACATCATCGCAACCGCCAAGGGCTCCAGCAGCCACATCATCGCAACCGCCAAGGGCTCCCGCAGCCACATCATCACTACGGGCAAGTGAAGCCGCATCGACGACATCGCCCAGGGCTCCAGCAGCCACATCATCGCCACCGCCAAGGGCTCCAGTAGCCACATCATTGCTACGGGTTATTGAAGCCACATTGATGACATCGCCACGGGCTCCAGCAGCCACATCATCGCAACCGCCAAGGGCTCCAGCAGCCACATCATCGCAACCGCCAAGGGCTCCCGCAGCCACATCATCACTACGGGCAACCGAAGCCGCATCGACGACATCGCCCAGGGCTCCAGCAGCCACATCATCGCCACCGCCAAGGGCTCCAGTAGCCACATCATTGCTACGGGTTATTGAAGCCACATTGATGACATCGCCACGGGCTCCAGCAGCCATATCATCGCCACGGGCTACCGAAGCCGCATCGACGACATCGCCAAGGGCTCCCGGAGCCACACCAACACCAAAGGCTCCCGCAGTTACATCAACACCAGCACCCGGACCAGTTTAGCTGTCATCACCGAACATAAGAAGGAACCTCCGCTCCAACCGTTCACCGAAGACCCAATAGAACCCAAAATCCTCGCGTTTTTGAGGAAGTACTGGAGCAGTTCGAGGGACTAACCGAAGTGACACACGTTGCAGAACACCACGTGATCATGCGGGATGAAAATCCGCTCAAGCAACGCTACTTCCCGAAGAACACGGCCTTGCAGCGTATCATAAGCGAGCAAGTGGACAAACTGCTGCGAGATGGCAGGATCGAGCCATCACGGAGCCCACACAGTGCACCTATTGTCCTTGTTAGGAAGAAGACGTGTCGATTTTCGACAGCTCAATGCCCACAGCGTGCCATATGCGCGTGCCCGCTTTCCCGCATAAACCATATTTTGGAACGCCTCAGGAATGCGCGCTGCATTTCTACGTTAGACCTAAAAAATGGGTATTGGCCATTACCTATAGCCAAGGCTAGCCGGGAATGCACCGCTTTAACGGTCCCTGGACGTGGACTTTTCCAATGCCGTTTGGGCTACACTCCGCACCGGCCACCTTCCAGAGAGAGTTAGATAGCGTCATCGGGCCAGATATGGAACCGCACGCGTTCGCTTATCTTGATGACATCATTGTCATCGGGCTGACGTTGGAAGATCATGTACGAAACCTACAAGAAGTGTTCAGACGTCTGCGAGACGCTAAGTTACGCCTGAACCGGGAAAAATTAAAGTTCTTTCGCCGGAGCCTGGTATACTTGGGACACATGATCAGCGAAGCTGCCATCCAGACGGACCCTGTCAAAATCGCAGCCATCAGGGAGCTGAGGCCACCCTTTAACTGCAAGGAACTCCGTCGATACCTGGGGATTGCATCCTGGTACCGACGCTTCGTACCCAACTTCGCAGCAGTTGTACAACCCATGTCAATCCTGTTGAGGAAGGGGAAGAAGTGGCTCTGGGAGGAACCCCAACACCGCGCTTTTGAGGACCTGAAAAGCAAACTCACAGGAGCCCCAGTGCTAGCATGCCTGGATTTCGGCCGGAGGTTCCAGCTGCAAAAGAACGCCAGTGACTACGGACTCTGCGCCGTCCAAGTTAAAGGAAGCGAGCGAGTGGTGGCATACGCTAGCCGGAGGCTAGTCAAGGCTGAGGAGGAGGAAGGGGAACCAAAACATAGTCGCAGACGCCCTATCTCGGCAACCTTTGGAGACCCTGCAACAGATACGAGAGTCCGGACAACGGTGCAAATGGATCATGGCCAAGATAGACCTGATCAACGCGCAGCCGGAAAAATTCCCGGACTATGTTCAGGAAAATGGGCCACTATACGAACACTTGGGCAGCACAGCACTCGACGAGGAACACAGCCTATGGAAGCTGTGTGTTCCCCCAGGACACCGACCACGTCATCCGCCACGTCCAGACGTGCCAGCGGTTCAAGGTAATCCTACTCAAGCTAGCCAGAAAGATGTTAACCCGTCGCCCTGAGGAACCCGTCGCCATGGTCAGCGTGAACTTTATAGGCCCACTGCCCCGGTCTCGCCAGGGAAACACAATGCTGCTGCTTTTTCGCGACGTCTTCTCAAAGTGGGTGGAAGTCACACCACTACGGAAGGTTACAACCGCCCAACTAGAGCTGGCGTTTCTAGAACACATCTTGGCAAGATTTGGACCGCCTCGTACCCTGATCTGTGACAACGGAGCCCTATTCACAAGTCGGGGCTTTAAGGGCCGGTTTCTCGAGTGCCGGCTAAGATTTCTCGAACAGATAAAGTCCCTGGTAAGCCATTTTGGTTATCTCGAGCATCAATGTGAGAGCTAACTTTGACAGGGACTTGGACTCCCGGCTAAGCGTTTTCGACTCGATAAAACGACAGCTGATTTCACAAAGCAAACTAAGAAGAAGAAACTAAATCACAGCTGACTTTGCCTTCGAATTATACTCAAACAGCTGATAGAATAATGAAAGCACGCCATTTTTTGCGCTTTACAGCACATTCTGTGCGCTAACAGCACTCTGTAATTGTTTTTCGTTCAGATAAATTAAAGGAGTCGAGAAAACCGATTTGCTTTTACGAACAGTTTATCTGGTCTTTAAGTTTTTCGGACAGATAGCTATCAGGGACTTTAACAGGGACTCGAGAAACCGGCCCTAAGTCTCTTTGCAAAAGAGCAGGGGTCAATCTCCAATATACTGCGCCCTACTTGCCTCAGCAGAACCCGACAGAATGTGCCAACCGAACGATCAAGACAATGATCGCCCACTATGCCGCAGAAGACCAACGAACATGGGATCAATACCTACCAGAGATCTCACTGGTCATTAACTCCAGCATCTCAGACAGCACCATGTTCAGTGCCGCCTACTTGGTGCAAGGCCGGGAACTTCGCTCGCCAGGGGCGTGGTACGACGAAGTTACGCCAGGTGCGGACGTCACCCCCCAAACGCGCGAAGATCGAGTACATAGACTAAAGGAAGCCTACATCATCGCCCGCGAGAACAATCAACGAGCGTCCCACGAACAACAGCGGTATTATAATCTGCGACGACGCGAGTGGCGACCAGGTGGGATCCTGGGTGCTCGTGCGTCCACACCACCTCTCCAAGGCAAGGGAGGGATTCAACGCCAAACTGGCCCCAAAATATACAGGGCTATACAAGGTCATCAAATTCCTATCGCCAAATGTGGTGCGACTCAAGCTAAAAGGGTCTCGGAAGCGGCGGACGGACAGCCTACCCGATCTTAAGGAGTGCCAGACCTCCCCAGAAGCAGACGTCTCCACGAATGAATCGTCAGACCACGAAGAAGAGCCACCGGAGGGGGCTGAAGTCCCCAAGCATCCGAACGCGAGAGGATGCCGCCACGACGGCCCCGACTACGACGACGACGAGCGACCTTCGACTGGAGCTACAGCCAAGCGACGACAGGTCCACTTCGCAGAGTGAAGCCACGCTTGGTAGCACGTGAATCAAAGCGGTATACCCGTTTTTGTCAAGGCTAAGATAAGTAACACTAAAATAAATTAGTTAAGCAAACTTTTGTAAGTAGAACAATATGAAAAGATCAACCACACTGTAGGTAGGGCTAGTATGTAATCATGGTTGCTAACGGGTTTAAACTTTTAGACATAACACGCGTCCTACGATGCACCACGATGTCCATAAGCTCGGCTTCGGATGGGATAAGAGACCACCTCTTCAGCATTGACACCAGAGCATCCGCAGTCTCAGTTGCGGCACTAGCCGAGCTCGAGGCAGCAACGCCCTCCGGCCAGCACATGCCTGCAGTGTACTTATTTGACATCTCCGAATAAGTGCCCTGTTTTCCGTCGGAACCAGCGCCAGGAACTGACCACTTATTTGTCTGGTCATATTCTGCAAATAATTTGGCTGGTTATATCTCCGAATAAGCACCCCTCTATTCCGTCGGCGCAGCAACCCTTCCCTGCCGGCACAGGCTAGTGACAGGAGGAGGATCCTGGGCAGACTGAGTCTATCCCAGTCCTAGAAAGTTCCTTACAGGATTTAGAAAGTGGACTTACAATCTTCCCAGTGTACGTTGTCCGTGTTAGATTTTTTGGTTGTGTTAGTGTATACTTTCGTTTGCTCTGCTGCGAAATAAGCTCAATGTCGCTTTTGTCTGACGCCTATTCAAGATTTAATTCTAAGAATTGTTTTTTCATCAGATAAATTGTGAAAATTTTGGGAGTTTCAACTTTGGCGTCGTATTCCAAAGACATGGGCAATGGTTCACGATGGGGACTATTTTTTAGTAGTGCCGTGATGTATTGAGAGTAGATTTCAGCGAAAAATTAGGGTAAGTTTAATAACATAGGTCACGTAATTCAAAATGTCGGGAAACATAGCTTTTTTGTATTCTTAGCAATACCGCGGAAGCTGTAGGTAATGGAAAAAAAATTTGGATGGGACTTTTACTCATGTAAACCCAAATATCATAGAAAACTAGAAATGGTTCGTGGAAATTTCACAAAGTTTAATTTTGTGTTAATGTGTTGTCTGTACGAATCACCTTTTTCGGTCCAGTAAATGTGCAACATTTTTTTGCGAACTTACTTTATTAGAGGCATTGTCGAAGCTAATGGATGGATAATGAAAATTAAATATGCATACAAAGCAGAATTAATGCAGTTTTTAAACGGTACGGCACAATCAAAAGCTCGATCTTCGAGAAATTGCGCTAAAAAGTGTGCAGTTTTTTTTTCATTCCATAAAAGAATGTTTGAACTGTTAGAGGTAAACAGTTTTTTTTTAGAAAAAAAAAAACAAAATGTTTTGACAGGGGCTTGATAATCCGGCTCTTAATCAGATAGCTGATATAGGATTATTAAGCAAGGGAATATAAACTTACGTTGGTTCATATGTTCATATTTTGATTTAATTTAATAAAAAACGTATTACTGAAACAAAGGAAACCGCTACCAACATATGTATATTCTAAAATGAATATTTACTTTTTTTATTTACAGGCATTAACAGTTAAAGGAAAATACCCTCAACATTTTATAAAGCTTTGGGATGAATATGATAATGAAAAAGGATCTGAGAATGACCATCCTGGACTTTTCAAGGAAAACCAACTTTTCGTAGTCTTAGAATTAAATTTTGCGGGTAGCGATATGTCCAATTTTATATTTTTAAATTCTGAGCAGTCATATTACGCATTGCAACAGGTGACTTTTATATATTATAATTTTAGAAATTGTTTTAATTAAATTTGAATAATTTTAGATTATTTTAACCTTGGCTATTGGTGAAGAACAGTATCAATTTGAACACAGAGATCTTCATTGGGGAAACATATTGATTGAATCGACCGCGCGAAAACACATATGTTTTAATTTTGATAGCAGAAATTTGATTGTGCTTTCGAAAGGAGTGAACATAACCATTATTGACTATACTCTTTCAAGAATAACTATTAATGACTGTTGTCATTATAATGATCTCTCGAATGATGAAGAACTTTTTCTGGCCACAGGAGATTATCAATATGACATTTACCGAATGATGAGAATTGAACTAAAGTGAGTACAATGCACATAGCACGTATGCTATTCTTACAATAACATGTGATTCAGGTGTGTCCCAGAAAAAATAGATTTATAAGAGAGTTGGTTTAAAATTCAACAATCAACAACCACACTCATTAATAATTTCTTTCTAAATTTTAGAAATCTCGCCTTTAAATCGGCCAGCCTATTAAAATAGAAAAAAGTTTCTTGTTATCAAAAATTCACCTTTAAAAACATAAATCCTTTCTAGATACAAAAAAAATATCAAGGAAAATTGTTTCTTGAATATAAAAAAACTAAAATCTCATATCTTTTTTGTTCCGTCGCAGACAAAATTTTTTTACGTCTTCAAGGCCAAAATCGGCTTCGAGTATGTGAAAGAAACTTTTCTTTGCCTGCCAAATGTGTTACGACAAAAAAAAAAACAGGAAAAACGACAACGCGTTGTAAAAAAAGTGATAAGGGATCAAGCCGTTTATTAAATATTGGGGGAAGCTTTTATACTGTTTTGTGAATAAATAAAAAAAACTCCAGTGCGGGTTAAGTATCGCAGCAAAATCGTTTTTTGGCTGATGTTCATTCTGTTCATATAAACATATGTAAGTAGGAAAAATCATGTTATGACCAAAAATGTGATCAGAACCTTCTTCATCTGTTGCGGTCTTAACACTAAAAATACTAATTAGTACTGGCGTAGACATTCCGCCCGCCTTGCAATATAATCCAGTTTGCAAAAGGAAGTTTTCAATAACTGTAACCGAGAATACGGTGGATTTTCCTGCAAAAAAGTATCGAAGAGCATCCATCCTAGTTCAGTGCTTTGTGCTACCAGGCGTTTAGTTTGGCTTGGCAGTAGACCTAGGGGAATCAGCGTCGGATACACATCAGCACCTAAAACCACGGAAGTCCCAGACGGTCTGTAGAAATTTGGATCTGCAAGGATGAGATTGATTGTTGAAGGCAGTACAGCCGTAGAAGTGTGAGACAGCACTGAGGATAGTCGTTCATCAAACTGGTTCGGCTGGTGCGACGACTAATGTCCTTGCGGCGGCAGATATGCAGTACGGTGTGATGATCATCACTGCACACTTGGCATCGCAAACACTTCGACACGTCCCCTCTGAGTGTTGATGCTTGTTAATAATGACTGCCCCCAGACGACGTTCAGCATTCAGCCTTAAAAACCGGGGATAGGTCCTGAGTGGGAACATCTGTCTTGAACGGACTGGATGCATTGAAGTGATGGCATGATAGCAAAACATCGGTTCAGAATAGAACTGGCTTCGTCCCTTATTGTTCTGCAGCCGCCAACATTGGCTGATATGGGTCTTGAATTGAGACACGCCTTAATGCGGCACAAGGGAGTGGATAACTCTTTCAAACGTATAGTTGAAATTGCCCGTCGTTTTGTAGAAGTGGGTCTTAAATCTCTTGACTGCGGCTTTCCACAGATCCCCCATATGAGGAGCTCCTGCTGGAGTGCAATGTCAGGACAAGCTCTGGAGACTAAAGGTAGAAGTAACCTCTGTCCGTATGGTTTCAAGAAAATTTTGTCTAAGAACTTTTTCAGCACCGACAAAGGGGTTTCCGTTGTCAGAGTAAAGATAAAGGGGGCAGCAACAAGAAACTTATCAGTTGTCAAATAACATGAATGATAATGTATCCCTTAGTAAGGCGGCAGGCACTCCCAGTGTAACTCTTCACTTCAAATGGCCCTGCAAAACTATGTGCTTCTGGATTTTGAAAGTCTTCTCATTAATTGCTTCTGAACATTCTTACGATGGATTAAACAAACATTATTACACCCTTGCAGAGTCAGTCAGAAGTTTGCAACGCAGTGAAGGAGACGTTTGCGCCCTATAAAGCATATATATTCTTGATCAGCGCCACTAGACGAGTCGATTAAGCTGTCCGTCTGTCTGTCCGTTTCTACGCAAACTAGTCTCTCAGTTTTAAAGCTTGTGAGGAGTTGAATAACTCCACACAAATTCCCGCAGCCAAATAACGGAGTGCGGCCGCTTACCAGTTACGCGGCGAATCAGCGTAGTAACGGCGCGGCGAAAAGCAAGTGGAGAGAAACTTTCGAAGAGAGTTTGGAGAGTGAGAGTTTGTAGACCGAGAAGTGGAGAATGAGAGCTTGGAGACTTCGAGGTTAGGAGAGAGAACTCTGTCAAAGAGAGTTTTGAGAACAAGGAGCGGAGAGTGGAGACTTCGCAGGCAGAGACAGAGTGCCGTGTGCAAAAGGGGAAATAACGGATCTGCACCGGACTTTGGACTCTGCCGTGGACACCAAGAGAATACGCAGAGCAGCAGCAACACGTAGAAACACAATATAAGGCCGTGCGTGAAAGGCAAGTGGGTCAAGCAGGAGCTACGGACTTTGGACCTGGAGTGGAGAGATCCCGTGGGCAGAGCGAAAAGGAGAAATAACGGTTCTCGGAAGGCCGAGCGCCGCCGGGCGCTGGCAACAGAGTCAGTCGATCACAAGGTGTCAACCCGTAAAGATCAGTCAAGATAACAAAGTAAATAAGGCAGTCAACCAGTGCCAAGGAATCTACAAGTTGGAAGCCGTGCCGTGATCGCTACGTCGAGACGTTCGGGATTGGACCACCAGGAATCTCTGAATTGAGACACAGGTAGCTGAGGTCCAGAGTGCATCACACGGCTAAGTCAAGGCGAACCGTTTCTACTCCTCGCATTACGCTTGGCGCGTCTATCAGAGTTGAGCAGTGAAGTCCTGCGACAAGAGATCGAAAGCTCGGGGCGAGAGCCATCTAAACCCAGTGTGCCTTGTTCCAAATACTCCTTTGTCGGGTCCCGGCGTAAGCCCAGTCTGTCAAGGGGAAATCGAACAGGTCCTGCGAGACCAGCCAGAAAGGGCGAACCGGTTGTCATCTCAAGGCGCTGACCTAGAGAAACCCGGACGCCCGGGACCGGCGTGTGTCCAAACCCCGAGTACCAGAAGTCACGCCACGTCCAGCCTCACAACCAGCACCTCCAGGAGCGGGGCGCAGGACATCGTCAGCTACAGCACCAGCCAGAAGGAACGTAGAGCTACGCGGAAACGTCACGGTCAACAAGCAAGAGGGTCAGACCAGGGTGGAACGTTCGTTTGCACTAGGCGTAAAAGCAAGGTGGAGCGCTAGGCAGATTCCTGGTGTTACCTCGACTGTCAGCGCGATCCGAGCGAAACCCTACTGGGACCATCCGGGACAGAGCCAGGGACAGGCGGTTGTGTGTCTATTGGCGTAGGCCTGTAGAACGCAGCACCTGTTCACCCTAGTCTGGGAACGGTGACGCTTCCCTAAGCCCGCACGGCTGATCGTCTTGTGAGTCCGGGGCGCTACAAGTAGTCGTCGGGCCCATACATCGTGCACGAGCATCGTCGAGCATCGCCGAGCGTCTTCACGGAGGTAAAGGGATCTGCAGGACCGGAGCACGGAGTCAACGAGGCCAGCGACCACCGAAGCGACGCAGCAACGCACAGAGGCGAGCATCCCCAGGAGACATCGAGGACCACAAGTGGCGACACCAAGGCCATCCCAGCCATCAAGCCCGCTGGAATCACACCCGCAATAAACCTAATTCGAACCCGTTAATTCTGTGCTTTCTCACCGATCTTCTGGGTGGTCACGTTTATATAAATTTGGTGGGACGAACACACAACTTCTCTGAGCTAGCCGCACGAATCTCGTAGCGAAAATCAGTTCGTTACAAGATATTAGGCTGAAACTTTTTTAAAAGTCTTCTTTCTATGCAGGTATAAGTCGGATCAGCCGAATCGGACAACTATATCATATACCTCCCAATGGAAGGATCGGGAAAAAAACTTTAAAAAAAATATAGCTTCGGTGTTTTTTGACATATAACATCCTATGCTTGAAAATAACAGTTTTTTATATAGTTTTGAATTTCGAATTTAATGTTATCAAAATCGGACGCCTATATCATATAGCGCCCATAGGAACGATCTGAAAATTAATAGAAACATTTTTAGATTTATTAATTTTTATTGTTGTCGCTTCTACTTTGAAATAAAACTTTGTTTATATAATTCCGAATTTCGAATTAAATTTAACATAAATCGGACGACTATATTATATAGCTGCCATATGAATGATTAATATATTAATGTCAAGATAAACGAAAATTGCTATAATTTGGTTAGTTGCAAATTTAAATTAAGATTTTTGTAATTTGAAATTGAATAGGAATTATCTGCAAGGGTATATAGACTTTGGTTGGCTGGACTTTTTTTTTTGGAATTTCTTCCTATATCTTAGCAGATACACCGAGAAAAAAAACCGTTCTCATCGATGCGTATTTGAGAATTTCGATCTCAAAAGCTAACCAAGATCGACTCATACTAAAAATGCTTAAATCAACATCGATGTCATCTCATGTCAACATCGAAACTGAGATTGATTTTGACTGGGAATACTAAAATCAACATCGAGTCATCTTGATATCAAGAAGAAAAAAGTGAGAATACAAATACTAAAATCAAGATCGATCGATCTTGGCTTTTTTTCGTTCTCAATTTTTTTGGGTGAACTTACCCATTTGGGCCAGTTTTCATTATGGCCGTTACTCGTAGAGTAAAAGGGTATCATTACTTCGTTCGCTGCCGCTGTTAGACGCGCTCTATCTGTTGGTGTCTTTGTGATCCTTAACAATCCGAACAAACTGGATCGTTTTAAATAAAGACAGTGACTTTTTATTTCGCAAAACTACATAAGTGAAATATTTGCCGCCTCGTTCTTGTGCATTGCGTTTTAACTCCTGGTGTTGTTGTTGCTGTTGCAATAGCTCTCCAATCGCTCTCGTGCATTACGCTTATCGCTTACCAGTGTGTTTGTTGTTGGTGTAATTGCTCTCCGGGCATCTGCTGCCGATCAATCTCACACACTTGATTTTCGGAGCTTAAACTCAAAGCTTTAACTGTGCTCTTCGCTTTTTGTTTTGATCGGTGTCTTTGCCGCGATTATTAAATCAATTTATATATTAAAACAAACGAAATGAGTTCTTGCTTCGCCGCTTCCTGTTCTTTTGGCAACAAAATAACTTCACGCCAAACTTCGGTTTGCTGCTGGATTTGTGATAATTTGGCGCATCCTATCTGCGTGGAGCTAGGGCGGACAAGTGGCCCAATTGTGGACAAGCTTAAATTACGGATTGGCCTTAACTGGACTTGCCCAAACTGCAGGCATATTGAGGTTGATATGAAATCATTCATGCGACAAACCCACCTGGAGTTCCAAGCCCTGTCGACTGGTTTCCGCGAGCTTCAAGAGAAATTCTGCTCTGCAGAATCACATTTTAAGAACCTGAAAATGCTAAGTGTCCCCCAAACATGCTCTTCGCCTAATAATAACTTAAATGTTCCACAGTCTTCCGCCTCAATGCAACTGAGCCCTATTGCTAGAGCACTTATGGACTTCAATCGAGCCTTCTCCACCCGCACCACTTCTTCCCTGCCGGTAGTTGGTGCAGTTGATGAAGACCATATATCTGCAGATCACTCGTTATCCTGCCCGGTGACGGCTCAGGGTTCTTATCCTCTGCAACCACCAACTGGACTGCATCTTGACTCTGCTGCCAACGTAGGCCAGGCATCTACGTCACATGCCGCGGCACCAACGGGAGCTTTGCTACCCACCGCCCGGTCGTCTGCTATTTCCGACAACATAGATGTAACTGATTCTTATTGTGCCCCCTGTAACTGAAACACGTTCGACGCCTGTAAAAATGAACTGTGGAATCATATCTGGAGTCGCGCCAAGGAAATCTGTGCCCATAGTTGGCGTTGCACCCAAACGGTTCATTTTTGTCTCCCGCCTGAATCCTGAGGCTTCTGAAAACGATGTTAGGACCCACCTAAGTAACAAACTGAATGTTTCTGGCACCGAAATTACTGTCAATTTCAATTTTAAGCAAAGACGCGAAATATCTTCGTTTAAGATTGGAATTTCTGACACTCTAATTGATAAAGTCCTTAATATTGCAATCTGGCCGGAGCATGCCATCGTTCACGAGTACGTTAACAAATTAAATTCTCGAGTTCGTGGGCCTCAAACCCCTTCGACCAGCGTCCCAAAAAACTAATTGATTCATTTTCCCTACACTATCAGAATGTACGTAGTTTACTGGGTAAACTCAGTAATCTGCACGTCAATAGTGTCTCCTTTGACGCCAATGTGATTGTCTTCACTGAAACGTGGCTTAATTCCTCTGTGTCTGACTGCGAAATATTTGCGGGCAACTACGTCATCTATAGAAGTGATCGTACAGTTCGTCTTGGCGGCGGGGTTCTTATTGCCGTTAAGTCCGATCTGGTTTCAGAATTAATTACGTCAAAGGACACTAAAAACCCTTTAGAATTTGTTGCTGTTCGTATTAACGTTCATGACTATTTTGTTTACGTCTCATGCTCGTATATTCCACCACGGTCCGACATTAATGTATATCTGCAGCATCTTGCTCATATTCAGAGTATCCACTCCACCCTCGGAAATAACGACCATCTTATTGTTATGGGAGACTTTAACCTACCTTCCATTTCCTGGATGGCATCACCTGACTCAAATGTTCTTATTCCCACTTTACCTCACGAGTTGGTACATGGCCTTATCGACCTCTCATTGGGACAATTAAACTCTATTCAGAACTCCTCGAATAAAATCTTGGACCTTATTTTTGCGTCGGAATTCGCCAATGCCTACGTTTCTAGAATTGACCCGCTTGTTAGTCCTGAAGACAAGTATCACCCTACACTAGAGGTCGTTCTGGAAGCATCGGCTCATTTATTGCCAGGTCCTGAAATCGAAATTGCATATTTTCGTTGCTTTCGTAAAGCCAACTTTACTGATATGAACCTTTATTTATCCGAAGTAGATTGGTCCTTTATGGAATTAAATGAAGAACCTTCCAACATTGTTAAACAGTTCTACGGCATTCTTGGCACGGTTTTCGATTTGTATGTGCCTGCATTCCCCTCACCTAATGTTTCTTATAAGCCTCCTTGGTTCACTCGTAGACTCTCTTACTTAAAAAACTGCAAGTCCAGACTTTTTAAGAAATTTAAAAGGACAGGGATGCAAGTTGACCATTCGAGATACCTTACTGCTCGTTCTGAATTCATAACTCACAATTCCCAATGCTACAAGAATTACCTTGATCGTTGCAGAAATGAGTTTCATGATAACCCCAAGCAGTTCTACGCATTCGTTAACTCTAAACGCAAGTCTCAACAATTTCCATGCTGCCTTCATCTCGACTCCGTATCTGCTTTTAATGACGCCGATATTGCCAATTTATTTGCGAAATTTTTCCAGTCCACATACTCATCCACTAGCTACGATAATACCTCCGCGTATCCCTTTTCACTTCCGCACTCTAATGGTATGTTTATGCCTATAATCAGCGTAGATGACGTCTTTCAAAATCTACAAACAATCAAGCCATCCTTCTCTTCTGGTCCTGATCTTGTACAAAGCTGTGTTTTAAAATATTGTGCTAGTGCATTATGTGAGCCACTGTCAAAACTATTTCAATTATCCCTGCAGCACTCATTTTTTCCAGAAGTTTGGAAGGAATCTTTTATAATTCCGCTTCATAAAAAGGGAAGTAAATCGAACATTGATAACTACCGAGGGATTGCAAAACTCAGTGCTATTCCCAAATTCTTCGAACAGTTAATTACTGCTCAGCTTCAGCACCAATGCAGCTCAATAATGTCACCAACACAGCACGGCTTTATGAAACGTAGATCAACGTCAACCAACCTTCTCGAGTTTACCACAGTTATTAGGAATGCGTTTAAAACCAACATCCAAACTGATGTAATTTTTACAGATTTCAGTAAGCCGTTCGATTCTGTGAACCATCAATTACTGTTAAAAAAAACTTTCGCTCTTGGCATTCCCGATCTTGTTGACGAAGTGGATTTCTTCATATTTATTGAACCGGACCCAGAGAGTATTATTTAAAAATTCGATCTCAAACCTCGTTCATGTGACTTCTGGCGTTCCTCAAGGGAGTCACCTTGGACCTCTTCTGTTTGGAATTTTTATAAATGACTGGCCTCAAGTAATTCTCTCTTCTCACGTGATGATGTACGCCGATGACGTTAAACTTTGTATGCCCTTAACCAACGTCGATTCTCATGTACTCCTGCAAGCGGACTTAAACAATCTGCAATCGTGGTGCCTCCAGAACCTGCTGTTTTTAAATAATTCTAAATGTAGCTTCATGTCCTTTTATCGAAAGAGGCTTTTCCTCTTTAATTATTCCATTGGCACGAGCGATCTTGAACGCATTAATTCCGTAACAGATCTTGGAGTTTTATTCAGCCACAACTTAAACTTTACCAATCACATTGTCATCATTGTCAGTAAAGCAAAAGGGGTTTTTGCATTTGTTAAGCGCTGGTCTAAGGAATTTGAGGATCCCTGTAAGAGCATCCCGATACTTTCGGCCTATTGCATTGGAAATCTGCAAAACGAATTTGGAAACGCACGATCCTTTTCGAGTTTTATGTACTCAATATAATGAATTGCATTTTTTGTTGTTTGGTGAGTGTTCCGTGGACTTTAATGTAACAAATATTTTAAGTCACCTATCCTTGCCTCCACCCACTTAATGTGAGTAAGGAGCATATCGTTAAAAATAACTCCTATATTTGGGCGGAGGTGGGAGTTATGTTTTATATTGGCAGATATTTGCTAATGTTTTGAAATAAATAAATAAATCAAGATACAAAAGTGAACAAGTCAGCCAGTACAGTGAACTACAAGTGAACAACAACAAGTCGAATCGCCGGAAGCAGCGCCGTGGGAGCCCACAAGGAACAAGATCGCTACGTCGAGACGTTCGGGATTGAACCGCCAGGAATCTCCGAATTGAGACGCAGGTAGCTGAGGTCCAGAGGGCATCACACGGCTAGGTCAAGGCGATCCGTTTCAATTCTGTCTCAACTAAATCAACGCTCCTCGCCGGAGAGTCGAACAGAGTTTGAGCGGTGTAAGCCTGCGACAAGAAATCGTGAACTCAGGGAGAAGCCTATAAGCCAGAAGGGAGATCGATCAGTCGTTGTGGTTTTGAGTGGAGTACTCCAGGAGAGTCATACGGTTGACTCACCCGAGTCCCGAGTGAAACGAGCCAGAAGGGAGATCGGTCTATCGTTGGTGGCCTCGAGTGGAGAACTCCAGTAGAGCCCCGCGGTTAAGTCGTGTAGTCCCGGATTGGCGTTGACCAAGATCCCGAGTACCGGAAGCCACGCAACGTCCAGCCACGCAGCCAGCATATCCAGGAGCATCAACAACGGGCCAGCCACTACACTTCAACAGAGCGAGCTACGAGGAAACGTCGGACGATAAGCCAAGGGGTGAAGCTAGGGCGGGACGTTCGTTTACACTAGGCGTTGAAGCAAAGTGAAGCGCTCGGCAGCATCCTTGCGTAACTTGGACTGCCAGTGCGATCTGAGTTAGACACTAGTGGGACTATCCTGGACAGAGCAAGGGACAGGCGGTGGTGTGTCGAAAGGAGAGATTCCTGGAGATCGCGGCCTCTGTTCACCCTAGTCTGGGAACGGTGACGCTTCCCTAAACCCGTGCAGCCGATCTCCTGGCGAGTCTAAGGCGCGACGAGTAGTCGTCGTTTCTGCGCATCAGCGGCAAGCGGTGTCGAGCATCTTCAGGGAGCGTAAAGGATCTTCAGGGAGCTACAAGAATCTTCAGGGAGCTACAAGCATCTTCAGGAAGTTCACGGAACCGGAGCCCGCAGTCCACAAGGGGAGCGCCGGATCGACAAGGCGACCCGGAGTCAGCAACGGCCACGAGCGGCGACGGCAAGGTTGCCGTGCCAGCATACCCTATCACTCGCAATAAAATCCACTGAGTACCCGAAAATTCTGTACTTTCTCACTGATCTACTGGGAGGTCACGTTTATATAAATTTGGTGGGACGAACACACAACCATACTGAGCTAGCCGCACGAATCTCGTAGCGAGCAGACCTAAAGAATCAGTTCGTTACACTACATAGCTGCAACATACAAAGTCGGCGATGTGGTCGCTATCAAACGTACTCAGCTTGGTGATGGATTTAAGTTAAAACCTATGTAAGTCAAGCCTAAGGACACTTACGATGTTGCAAAGGAATCTCTATCTTCTGACGGAGCAAGATGCACATTTGGCGCTGAATATATGAAACCATGGATGCAAATACCTTTCGAGGACGTTGAGGATACATTCGGGACGAATCGGTCTGAAAAATCTTGATTGTGTCAAGATAAAAGTTATGTATGCTAATATTTTTGGCAATAGTATCTTTATAAATTTTGACTGATCTAAACCATGGATAATCCGTTCTGGTATCCAAATTGTGAAATTTTGATCAGGTGTTTCTAAACCAGCAAAAAAAACTTTGCTGCTTGATTTGCTTCAAATGACTCTCTCTGCTCTTCACTCTCTCGCTCTGCTTCTGCTGACGTTTTTTTTTGTGAGAGCTGTGTTCGGAATTCCTTCGTGAGTGCTGCGAACTGCCGAAGCATACAAAAAACAAAAACAACGTGCTGCTAAAAAGGCCCCCCGCAACCCCCTAAATCTTATAAAAACAATTATATAAAATCAACCGTGGGTCCAAAAAAAATACCTTATTGATTGTATGGCATAGCTCCACACTTTAAACCAAAAACGGATCTGATCGCATAATCGGTGCGGAAAAATTTATTAAGTGCCCCAACCGGAAGTCGGTTGGAGCTCATATTCTGGGGTTTCAAAGATTTCCACAAATAAAGCTTAAAATAAAAATAATAACTTGTTTGGTTGAAAACTGTGGGAATGGTTAATGTTTTAATCAAGAAATTTGTAATTTTTGGAAATTCCTGGGTGTCCTTAGGAGCCGAATTTTAAAAAATCCTTTCTTAGTGCACACCTCCTCTAACACACGATTCAACCCCAATTTTTTCCAGAATTTTAGGTCTTATGGTTTGTAAATAGAGTCCCAGGCGAAGTCAATATTTTTAAACTCCCTATAAACTGTATGGCTTTCCGTCAAGTCTTTATTAATATTATAAGTAAAATAAATAAGATCGTGTTTTGAAAACGTTGAAAAGTTGACTATACATGAAATTTTATCACAGTCAGTTACAAAAAATAAGTCAAGTAGAGTATTAAAATGTGTAGGTACTAATGAATTTACTAAGCTTAAGACAATAGATTCGATGTCGTCCGATAATTTTTTTTCCTTACGAATATTGCTGTTGAAATCCCCAGCAGGGATAACGTCCGAATAAGGGATAGACATAAAGGACAATAAGTCAATTAAATTTTGGTAGTCAATAAATCGGTTTGGTCTATAGCCAGAGCCTATTCAAGTTTTTGTTAAGTATCCATTCAACTTAGTTATCACCCGGATGTTTACAGTAAACATGCATGAATGTTTAAAATGAGTTGAATGATGTGAATGAGTTGAAATGTGTAGGGAAACTGGTTTGAATACCCAAGGGCCTGTGCTTGGTCCCTTATTGTTTTCCTTATATGTTAATGACTCTCCCAATGCTGTCTGAATGCAATGTCCACTTGTATGCGGATGATGTCCAAATGTATGTGAGTCGTTCATTAAACAGAATAAATGAGCCTATAGATGTTTGTAACAGAGAACTTGCAAGTGTAAATGAGTTGGCCGGCAACAATGGACTTGGGATCAACCCATTAAAATCTAAATATCTTACAATAAGTAAAAGAAAAATAGCTCTTAATAAATTACACGGGTTTACAAAAAAAAATTGATGAAATACGCACTTAATGAAACTATGCTTTTCGGTTAGGGTACATCTCCCTGAGTAAGAAATGGGCACTTTCAATTTTTTGTATGGTACAGTTTTTTTTTAAAGTGTAAAAAACTTTTTTTGCCCTTCTTTAATTTCTAACTCGAGTTGTGGTAAACCGATTTAGGCTATCAAAGACTCATTTTACAGGTAAAAGAATTACCTTTGACTTTCTTATACACAGCATTGGTTTAGAAGCTACGCTTCGTCAAAGCTGAAAAAGTTGGAAAAAATGCAAAAAAGCTGACATAAATGGCTTCTTTAAAACTACACGCCTAAAAACCGAAATTATTTTTATAACTTCTACTTAAAAATAACTTTTAAGTTATATAATAAGTAAATATTTGCACATCTTTGTGACTAGAGCATTAATTTACAAGTTCCAAACTTGTAGCGTTAGGATGACACGAAATAATAAAATACAAATACAAATAAGGGAGAAAAGAATGGTCCTTCTTGGAAAAATTATTGTTAGTTAAAGAAACCACGATTCAAGGAAGACCATTCTTTTTTGGTTGTTACTACACTATTTTCTGCTTCTCCTCGATCCGCCACGATTTCTTTGTTATTTTTGTTGTTATCTGCAGCGAACTGAGAAAAAACGTAAGCTTGGTAATTCAAAAAATAAAAACAAGCAAAAAGTAATATATACATGTTTATCGAAGCAAATTTTATTTTCTATTTTGCCCTTATGACGTCATACCGGCATTTAAATGATTCGAATAACTCGAATTATTTTAGCCTTTTTAATTTTCACTCGTTTCACTCTAGGCTTTTGCTCTATACCTACTAAGACTCAATCCATTCTATTCATAATTTGTTTAGTACTTAATTAACTTTATTCTATTCGATTGGAATCATTTCAAAACATTTTTCATTCCAGTCATGCAGATGTCTAGTTTACAGACAAGCTTTGCACTAAGACGTTTACATTCATATTTGGCTACTCCCCCAGCGTGGCTACCTCGGTCGGAACGAAAGATATCAATACCAATACACTCTATTAACGAATCACTAACATAAGACGAAAACCACGTTTCGGACAAACATATAACATCAATGTTAGAACTTACAAATAAATACCTAAATTCTTCAATTTTATTCACAAGGCTTTGAGCGTTAATATGGCATACACGAAGGCCAGTTCTCTGATTACCAAGTACTCTAAGCATCGTATAGCTGTTCGCACTCGGCGAGCAATAATTTTCATCCATCATCAACAGACCAGGCAATCAGTAGCGCATACGCACCTATTGCTTTAGATGTAATAATTATTAGTCTTGGGAGAGCGTGAGGTACCTAATTAAGAGTGTCGTAATTCTAAGAGTTTGAACAATCGTAAGTCGAAATCCCTCACAATTCGCGGCTATTTCGTCCATGACAGGTGACGAAATTGCAGCGCGCGACGATGAGAATAGGGGGGAGAGGAGTATCATATACGCGTAAGTCACACGCCTGGTTTGCCATTTGCTGTACTACCAATTTTTCATCGATCTCTTCCATTCTCTCTCTCTCTCTCTCTCTCTCTCTCTCAGGGTGGTTAGCTCCCCAACCTCCCGGTCTATATGCCTGACGCGTTCACTTAGCTGATGCCTTCCCGCGCGTAACTTAGCTAGCTCTCTCTCCACGACGCTGACACGCTCCCCAAACTGCTTCACCTCGGCTGCAATGCATTCCAATCGGCTCGTAAGCCCATCTAGGATACGCTCCTCTGCGTCCTTCACATAGGATGCTATTTGCTCAGTTTGTTCTTAAAGCGCATCTTTAGGAGCCACGGCGGCGGAGAATCAGACATGCGCTCGGGGGGACTCACAATGTTGTTGATGTTGCTGCGAAGTCGTTAGTTTGCTGAAGCCGAATTTAAGGACATAGCGACGTAAAGAGTGTGAAGAGTGTGGACAGATAAGTTCGAAGGCGGTAAAGAAATATGAATGCGGCGTTGACTTTAGTTGTTTGTTTACTTATTTAAATCCGTTTAAATGGCAACCTGGCCGGTTCTTAAGGAGATTTACGGTATTCACAGTGAAAGCGAGATCTTGTTACCCTTTTAACTGGAGAGTAACACCGTTTTTGCACCAAGTCTACCTTGTAGAGTATCGTGACAAACTTTTTGTAGGGGATGGTGACGAACTTTATTCATTCAAGAATTTTAATTTTCATGGTTGATTTTGTTAAGAAGACATATATATTAACAGATAACATTAACTGCAGAAGTTTTATAGCTTTTTCGTATTGATTTAGAAATCTGCATCGAGTGTGTATTTATCAGTTCGTCACCTTACACACAAAAAAAACTATGTAAAATCAACGAAATAATAGTGAAAACTGCTGCCCATAAAAAATAGAACAATGCCCAAAAAATAGTAGGTTACCTATAAAATAGGAGATGACCTACAAAATAGTATTTTAACCGAAAAATTGTTTTTAATTTTAATTTATTATTTTTTAACTATTTTAATTTTTTATTTAATTTGTTATTTTAATTTATATGGATGTTATTTATAGACACTTACATTTCACAGATACTTAAACTTACAAATCAGGGTTTTTGCCTCCACTAGGAATCGAACCGGGGCCGCAGTCATAGGAGTCGAGCACTCTAACCAGTAGGCCACAGAGGAATGATTTTCGTAGAGGAAAATCTATAGACTTAAAATCAACATTTAACAAAAAAAAAAGGAAAAACATCATCTGTAAAAGCGAAAATTGAACTCACGACCCAGAGATTATAAGTCGGATACTCTAACCACTCTAAATCCAGAAAAATAGTTGACCCACAATTTATAATTGTATTTTTAAAACAACAAAATACATGAAGGAATATAATAGTTGGGTTACGATATTAATTGTGGTGTCACTAGTCAATGCCCCAAAAAATAAAACAACAAAATACACGCGAACCAATAAAATAGTTTTGCTACGATACTAATTAAGACGTTACTATTAATTTGGCAAATGAATAAAAAAACAAAATACATGAAAATTTCGTAAATCGGTTCTCAACTATTTTAATTGTTAAATACTATTCAATGACCAAAAAAATAATACAACAAAATATATGAAAGATTCAGAAAATAGAAAACTACTATTTTTCTATGTTGACTTTACAAAGCTTTTTTTCTGTGTATCTGGCACATTTGAATGTGCAAAAGGGATGGTTCACGCCAAACGCTGGAGGTTTTAGCTCCGAAAAAAATTCGACTCCTAATTTTGCAGAAATATTCTCAGTAGATGTAAGCAAACTGCTGCAAAGTGCTTTTACACTTTTAAAAAATATTGGTTTTTTGGGGAAGTTACATTAAAAAAATAAATTGTTTGTCACCTTACCCTACAACTTTTAAAAGTGCAAAAAAAGAATGGTTCACGCCAAACGCTGTAGGATTTAGCTCCGTTGGAATTTCGAATCCTAATTTTACACAAATATGCTCAGTAGATGTAAGAAACTTTCTGCTTTTATTGATTTTTAGAAAAGATACATTCGAAAAACGAATCGTTCGTCACCTTACCCTACACTCCCCTATGAATATCTGTATATAACTGCCGAATAGAATTGAACAAAATATATTTTTAAAAATGTTAATGGTTTAAATTAAATAAAGCAATAAAGAAAATACCTTTAAACCAAAAAATACATTTATTGTTTTAATCATTTTTTTTTCTGTTTTTTAGGAAAAATATCATTGTTTATTGTTTCATTAAATTTAATTACTTGTATTAAGAACTATTCTTACTAGGCTTAAAGGCGCCTTTCAAATTTAGGTTAGGGTAAATTTCCCATTTTTTTGAGTGCACACTCCTTTGTTTTACCCATGCAGTGCTTATTATATTTTAAGTTAGAAGTTTGAATCGCTGTTAAGGTAACATTTCCGACCCTGTTAATTGATCGGCTTAGATGCCTTGCATACAGTACGTAAATTGTCTGCCTAAAGTCATCACAACTAAAATATGGACCAACTTGATTTTTGAGAATCGCGCGACATCCTCTATTGGATGCAAATGGGTAAAACTTGATTTTTGAGAATCAATATTGTTACTGATTCTATTGAATGAACATAACTGTATTTATGTTCTTAAGTTAACAAAATAGGTATAGAGAATATGCATATGCCAGTCAGTGGGTCATTTACAGTGTTAATGACGGCTTGACCCGATACATGATATGCTTAACTTACGCTGTGACTGAATAGACCGCATTAGATATACATACAGAGTTGGCCCGGAAACTTTAATTGTTAATAGTTAATTGCGTATCAGCCAAAATCCATTCATCGTACAAATTTCCTGGTGTTTAGCCTTTCCACAAAACTTTTTCAAAATATGCTATTCGCGGCTGACACTTTTTCTGAATATAAACACCATGATGTTTATTTAACCTTATTTATATGTTATTCATTTTTTTCTATGCTAACAAAAATATTTTATAAGAGCAGTACTTAACTAACTAAGATCGAAAACTATTAATTTCTTGCAACAAACAAAACATTTTACTTAGCAACTCTGGTGACATGCAAGTTTAGTTTTTCTAAAAATAAAATGGAATAAATAGAATTTAAACGTTAGCATGTGTAACGTTTTCAGCGGCAAATGATTGATATTAGCACATAGGTTAAGAAAGTGAATTCTATCCAGGCAAGCGTACTGAAAACTTTTTGAGGACCCGCAGTGACGTTACAAGAATTTTCGCAAATTAGAAATTACTCCCATACGATCTTTGTCTATCGGTAACAATTTTTTAGCTAGGGTGTCCTGCAGCACATTTGTTCCTTGGAGGATCGGTGTGCAATTTCATGCATACTTTTTCTTTTAGCTGTAACCAGAAAAAAAGTACCTATTGGGGATTTATAAATTAATACAAAGAACAAACAAATAAAAACACAAAACATTCCGGAGAATACGTATTTATTCGGAATGCCGAAACTTAATTAGTTTATCTTTATTACACACATAATACTTGTCTTTTTTTATAGGAACAACTGGTCACAATATTCTCCGAAAACAAATGTTCTATGGCTGTCCTATGTTATTGCCAAACTAATGGAAAGCGTGAAATATAAAAGTACCAATACAAACATTCACAGACTCCACATTAATAAGTTAAAGGAATTGCAAAGCATTATATTGACATTCAAAAGTGCCGCACAGTGTGCGAAGTATTTATTTAATTTGACTTAAGTTTTGCTTTTAATGTATTAATAAATAAAGATTTTAATTAGTATTTTATACGTGAACTTTAATAATAACATGGTTATATTAAAGAGTTTGAACGGTGAATTTTGGAACGTTTTCTATAATTAGTAACCGCAATACAACAAAAACAAGAGAGAACGCTATAGTCGAGTGCCTCGACTATCAAATACCCGTTACTCAGCTAAATCAAGTAGTCTCAAGCAGGGCAAAACAAGCAGTAGCTTAAAGATGGCGCCATCTACCGGACATTTAATTATTTACTTAAAACTTTTTATTGAGTGGTACCTACGTTAAGGTAGGTATTAATAAGCCAAACAAAATGGCACATCGGCGTGAAAAACTTGCGCTGCTGTGTCAATCTTCTAGCTTTTATAGTTTCAAATTATAAACTGTAACCGTTAAAACAACAAAAAAAAATCACCAAGAAACAATCCAAAATAATGATCTTTTATTTTCTACGCCAACTTTTTAAATCGCGCGAATTACAGTATCTAGGTATACTGTGGGTTAAGTCCCAGGGGTGTTTTCAGTATCCAGGTATATTGCGAGTGAGTCCAATGGGTGTTTCAGTAATATTCGATAAGTTTTAATAAATCAGAACCTCTTTCGTCTTCGGTCAAAATTATAATGATTCTTTATTGTCTTCGAAACTAAGAACTAACTTATGAAATAAGTGCGAATGAGAATGGAATGGAAAACGGGAAGAGGGGAATTTGCACATCTTGCATATTTGCGTGGCTGTCGATGCGGCTGGTTTCGGGTGACGGAGAGACGGCTGGCTCTGGGTGACGAAAAGACGGCTGGCTCCGCTAGCTTCCGCTGGTCTCCAGACTCAGCGTTTGTGCACACAGTGAATGGGTTAATGACCATTTATCTGTGTCGCTGAGGCTTGGGGGGCGGCGGTGTGTCCGCAACAATGTGTGCGGTAACTCCTCCCCGCCTAGAGTGGAGAGAGGGCCATAGCGAAGGAATGGTCGGCTCCACAAAGGCTGTAAATTTATAATGTGTTGCATTGTCCATGTTGGTGATCTTCCCAGCTGTCGATAGGGTTTCTAGGTGTAACTTCTCCAGCGATAGTGTTTTGATGGTTTGATTTTTTGTAATCTTGTCGACTGGTGGGAGTACAAAAGTAAAGTGGTCGTGTTCTATCAATTCTCTGTCGCTGTATTCCACGTCGTTTATCCATACTGTACAATTATTGTACCGTAGTATGTAGGAGCCATCCAGCTGTGTCTCGTCATAGCACGTTGATTTAAGGGTGACGTTTTGTCCGTTGAAAATAAAGATAAAACCTTTTTCGGCTTCAAATATGTTCATTTCGTATTCTGTGTCCATCACATCGCATTTTGTTTCCTTTGCGTTCTTGACGATATCCGACAGGCATCTGTTGTTTTTGGTCACCATATCCATATGCGTTTTTTCGCAGAAAAACTCTCGCTCCACTTTAAGACAGCTTTCATGAAATTGGTGAAAGGTGTTGTTGGCATGTGCCAGGAATTCCGGGGAAATGATGAAGTGTGAGTTGTTTAATGGTAAGGGAACAATATGAGTGAATTTATAAATTTTTGTATCGAATATTGGTATCTTAACGTTAAACAATAATTTGGTATTGAAAGTATAACATGATGGTATAAGAATGTTATAGATGTGTTCATCTAATTGTAAGTTAATGTTTTGAATGCTTAACATATTTCTAATAGAATTAATTTGTTCTTTGTTGAATAAAAATTTTGGGATTAATCCTAATTTGCTAGCCAAAAGGCTTTCTGCTATATTATTAATGTGTTCTGTTAGAGTGTCGATGTTAAAGTTTATTCGGTTAATATATTGTAGTGTGTATATATTTTCTCTATCCTCTCTGAGTTCTTTGAAGATTGAATTCTGTGCTGTATCCAAAAAGTGTTGTAGTTTGGCTTGTTCCCTATTAATGTGTTCTGTAATGTTGTTGAACCTAATAATAACTTGTTTATCGAAGTTTACTTGTTTTTCTTGATCATTCTTCAAGGCATGGGATGTTTCTTTTAGGGTTTTTATCTCGGCAAGAATGTTCTGGCCATCATTGTCATCTAAATTTCCTGATATTGATTTGAAAATGGTTCCTAGGCCATTTATCAAACCTCTTTTACTCCTTACGTGTGGAAGTAAGGTGTCTATTCTGTCTTCTAATTGTTGTAGTTTCCCTTGAATAATTTCTTCCGAAATTCTAAATGTTGTATCTAGTGTAAGGGCTTTTAATGTGTTTCTTATTTTGAGAACGCACTCCTTGAAGTCTTGGATGTCTACGACATGGGTCAGAATTTTATGATTTTGTGTCATGTGAGCGTTTCCCAGATGAATGAGTGCGAGAGGTGAGGATCCGTTGAGTCTTTCCAAAGAGAAAGACTGTGCGGTGGAATGGGTTGTTCTGGAATGAAGCAGGTTTACTGGGTGTTATTGTTTTTCCTGATTGTTTTTCTTATTTTCTGTTTGTGTAATTTTTGTTGTCTGGTTGTTATTAGTGTAACCCCTTTATCAGCTCTGACTTTGTGTAACGAAAATCTAGGTGTTAGTTTGTTTCTCCTATTTTCTTTTCTGAATACCACATCGTCGCTTTCGACCTGAACTGGTGGTTCCCTTTCTTGATTTAACTTGGTCAATCTTTGTTCTGTTTTGTTACTTAATTGGTTCTGGATTTGAGGGTATAGTTCCCTTCTAAATTCGTTAAGTTTTGTTAAGTAATCATGGTGGTTGTCGAACTTCACTGTTTTTTCAAATATGTGAGTTCTACCATGGAAAAGTTCGAATGGTGTATGGGCGGTACTGGAATGTATCGCATTGTTATAAGTTGTCAATACTTCCGCGAATATTTCTGCGTGGTCACATTGCAGTTGGAGTTCTTTTCTGCGGTTGACAATTATTCTATACAGTTCCGTGAACGTTGAATGGAGTCTTTCAACAGGTGCGTTTCCCGTTGATTGTTGAAACGAAGTCATATGAATGGTTATGTTGTACTGTGCCAGAAAATCGTTGAATAAGTTCCCTGAGAATTCCGCGCCTTGGTCAAAGACCAATTTTTTGAGTAAGCCAAAGGTACTGAAGAAATGTGAAAGTGCTGCGATAACCTTAATTGAGTTCCTATTAGTTAATGGGTATGCTTGCGCAAACTTCGAAAATTTGTCGATGATGGTTAAATTATTCGTGTTATTGATTGTGTAGATGTCAATATGGACAACATCTAAAGGCCCTGATGGTGCAGGTGGGGCCTGCATAAAAGGTCTATGAGGTTGTCTATCATATTTAAGTGTTAGACAAATGTCACAGTCGTTGATTATTTGTGTAATAATTGCTTTCATACGCGGAAAATATACGTCCCTTTTGAGATGACTAAAGGTTTCATGGATTCCTCTATGGTTGCTATTAAGATGGTATAATTGAATTTTGCTCTTTTGTTCTTCTGTACTGGAAAGGTCGATTAAAAGTGATGTGCAACGACAGATGTTATATAAGTTATTCCCTGTAAAATAATTGTTGAACGCCTCTTCAATTATAAGAAAGACGTTATCCGGTGCCGAAATGGCATGTGTTTTGTTTGGTTTGAGAATAGTCTGAAGTATATTAGTGATTGAGTCAAACGTATATTCAGGTTCCGAGAAGGTTCGTCTTATTTTCTGGGGAAATGGTGTTATTATTTGTACTGGGATTGATGGCCCGATTTGGAAAACTATTTGGATATTAAAATAATTTAGTGGTTTTTGGACAACTGTTATTCTCGGTGGGTCTTCGTTTACATTTAAATTTGGTTCTATTCTGCTAAGTGCATCAGCAACAACATTTTGGGAGCCCTTTTTATAAACTACTTCGTAGTCATAAGCGGCCAGAGTGGTTTTCCACCGAAGTAATTTTGGGTTTTGACCCTTTAAATTTTCTAGCCAGACTAATGGTTTACGGTCTGTTACTATTTTGAATCTGCGGCCAAAAAGGTAAGGTCTAAAGTGCCCTACGGACCAAACAATCGCTAGCATTTCTTTTTCTATTGTTGAATATCTAACTTCTGTGTCCGAGAGAGTTCGGCTGGCGAATGAGATAGGTCTATCATTTGTGTCTGGTCCCTGAGATAGTACCGCACCTATGGCATAATTACTCGCGTCTGTGGTCAATGTTAATGGTTTAGTAAAATCCGGGTAAGCCAGTATCGGGTCGTTACACAAGAGGTTCTTTGAATAAGCTACTGCTTCTTTAAACTCGTCGTCAATCACTATTGATTTCTTGCCCTTCAGTTGTCTAGTTATTGGTTTGGTTATTCCCGCGAAGTCCCTTATGAACTTCCTGTAATAACCTTATAAGCCTAGGAACGATTTAATTTCCCTAGTGGTTTTAGGGCAAGGAAAATCTTTTATCGCTTGGATTTTGTCTGGGTTAGGCTTAACTCCTTCCTGTGTAACAATGTGTCCCAAGAAATCAATTTCTTTCCTAAGGAAATTGCATTTAGATGGTTGTATTTTTAGATTTGCGTTTTGTAATCTGGTGAAAACTGATTTAATGTCTGTAATATGGCTTTGTAGGGAGGGGGAAAATATTATGATATCGTCGAGATAAACCAAGCAAACTTTCCCTACTAAATCGCCTAGGACGTTGTCCATAACGCGTTGGAACGTCGCAGGTGCGTTCTTGAGGCCGAAGGGCATCCTCGTAAACTCGTAATGTCCGTTTTCGACTGTAAATGCTGTTTTGTTTGCATCACGTGGATTCATTTCTATCTGGTGAAAACCGCTTGCCAAATCAATGGTTGTGAAATATTTGGTTTTCCCTATACTGTCCAATATGTCTGCTATATTAGGGATTGGATATCTATCTGAAATAGTTTTTTCGTTTAGTTTACGGAAATCTATAACTAGACGCCACTTTTTCTGACCTGATGCATCGGATTTCTTGGGGACGACCCATACAGGTGCGCTCCAAGGGGAATGACTGTTTCTAATAATATTCTGTTGAAGCATCTTTGAAATTTGTTTCCGAACTTCCTGTTTATGAATAAATGGGTATCTATAGGATTTGGTGTGGATAGGTACATCGTCTACCGTTGGGATCGAGTGTTTAACGACGTTAGAAAATGTTAGTTGGTTATCTTCGTTATAGAAAAGTTTTTTGAACTGTTTGCAAAGTTTAATTAGGTTTTGTTTTTCTTCATTGTTCAAGTGCTCTGTTTGAATATCTAATTCTGACTGTGTGTCTGTGGGGTTCGGGCCTTCGCCAGCGAACATGCAGTATAAGTATTCGTAATCTTGTACAGGGGCTGATTCTGCCTGCAATGGTTCCTCTAAATATAATGTCTTGTCGTAGTCTGACATGTTGCATACTTCAAAGTGTGCAAAGCCTGCAACTGCGGTATAAAGACCACCTGTGATTGTTAAATCGTTGTTTAAGGTTGTATTCTCGAATAAAAAATCTCCCTCCATTAAATTCACAGGGAGTGGTAATCTAACCTTAGTGTTTAGTGGTATAGTATGCGTTGTGTCTACCGGGTTTGTGCTCGTTAAAATTGGTAGGGAAAACCTCGTCGTTTCTAGGATAGAATCTGCTATGTTTATTTTTGCATCTAGGCTACTTAAGAAATCCATGCCCAAGAGACCATTAAAATGAGGGTGGAAGTCAAACAAAAAGAATTTTGTTTTCTTCGTTGTGTCAAATTGCTCGAAAATAATTGAGTCTGTATATTCTTGGATTTGGAACTTGTTGAGAACGGTTTGGATGTTGATATGACTGTTTAATTTCTGAATATGGTCTTTTGTAATCAATGTTGGTTTTATAAAAGAGTACGTGGACCCGGTGTCTATAAGAAATTTATGTGGGTTTGTTGAAATGGATTTTGAGGATAAAATAACGTAAGGTAAAGATTTCCCATGGGATTTTTTGTTTAAGAAGCCGACTGGTTGTCCGAGGCTTCTTGTAAAAAATTTGCGCCATCATTGATGTTGCATGAGGCAGAAGGAGTATTGTTGTTTTGTTGGGAGGAAGAATTTGATCCCGAATTGTTTCGGAAAGGGTTCTGAGTTCTGGAAGAATGATTCTCCTGTCGATTTTGAGGCTGTTGACGAGTGTCGTTTCTCCTAGTGCTGTTGCTACCCGATTGTCTCTGATTTTGTTGGTGACGTTGATACGGGCGGTTCCGATCAACCGAATTTTCGCGATTGCGGTAATTTTGTTGATCATTTGAATTTTCTCGACGGCGATTATTTTGTTGACCATCAGAGTTCTGGTAATAAAAGTTCTGTTCTATTTGTGCGATTTCGTAGGCTTTTTCTATAGATTCTGGATTTCGGGACCTGATAATTGTTTTAAGTGGGCCGTTTAATCCCACAACAAATGCATTGAGGCAAATGTCGGAGTATAGGGCGTGTTTTGCAGCTAAGTTTTGGGCATCGCGATCTGAATCATTGGTCAATGACACCAGTTGACTTCTCAACTTTGCTATTGCGAAAAAGAGTTTATTTATGGAAAGTCCGCTTGGTAAAGTTTGAATTTCGCGAATCAATATAGCCTCCGTCTTCTTGCTAGTGTAGAGTCGTTTAAGATTTGCTTTGATTTCATCCCAGATAAGCGGTGTACCGCAAAGGTCCAATGCTTCATGTGCCTTGCCTTTTACTCTATTACGAATTGCCCTGAGAATCATTTGGCCGTACGGGGTCTGATCTACGGACCGAATGAGCATAAGTAATTCCTCGACACTGTCAATAAAAGTTTCTAGATTGTCGGAGGGACCCTCGTAAGTTGGCAAGTGTTGTACAAAACCCAATATATCTTTCGGACTTAAATTTGTGCTGACAATAGTCATCGAGTTGCTAACTGTGGGGCTGAGGGAGCCCGATGCGTTTCCAGAGTCTAAATTATTCATGTTGGTATTAGAGGGTGGTGCTTCTTGTTCTATTTGGTTATGCTGTTCTTCCTCCTCAAGTTCTCTTATGTCTATTAGACTACCTCCACTTCTCAAGCCTAATCTGGTTCTAAGTTTACTAGCTGCGCTAACTTTCTTTAACATTTAGTTATTCTTTCTCGTTATTTATGAGATTGATTATGAATATTATGATTTTAGTGATAAATTGTAAATGTCGTAATATTAATTGTAAATATAATATCTAGTAAGTAAATTCTAGTTTTCTGAGACTTGCGTAGATTTCGTAAAAATTTTAATTGTTGTGTGTTGTTCCAGTGGTATCTTCTCCCCGTGTCGTGTTGACTGTAATATATGTATATATATGGGATTAGTGAATCGTTTTAATAAAGTAATTACATGACTATAGGTGAGTGAACTTATGGCGACTACAAGAGAGAACAATATTTTGGTAAAATAAAATACGGCGTAATTATTTGAACTGGATTTTTGCTGCATAGTGTATAATTGGTGTGTTCGTTTTATTAAATTCTTTTATTTGCGCTTGAATTGCTGTCTCAACGGTTTTGCTCGTTATGTCTTTGTGTGGCTTCATTGTGGCTGTTTTTTTTATGATGTGTGGGGTCAAAATAAGTGTCGTTTGGATCTCTGTTTTTTTTTTTTTAAATAAAAATTATTTAATTATTAATATATATTATTTTTTTTTTTTTTTTAGATCTGTGGTCCCGGTGCCTTATGTTTGATGTGCACATATACGGCCACAGATTTTTATTATGCATTCTATTATTTGACAAAAATTTTGTGAATATTTTGATTTCGTGATCCCGGTGCCTTATCAGCGTTTGATGTGCACATATTCGGTCACGGTTTTTTTTATGCATTTTTATTTACACAATTTTTTTTTTTTTTTTTTTTTTTTAAGTGAATATATTGATTTTGTGATCCCGGTGCCTTATCAGAGTTTGATGTGCACATATTCGGTCACGGTTTTTTTTATTATGCATTTTTATTTTAACAATTTTAGGTGAATTAATTACGTGATCCCGGTGCCTTATCAGAGTTTGATGTGCACATATTCGGTCACGATTTTCTTATTAAGCATTTTTTATTTCAACAATTTTAGGTGAATATATTAATTGCGTGGTCCCGGTGCCTTATCAGAGTTTGATGTGCACATATACGGCCACGAATTATATTATTATTATTATTATTATTTGCATTCTGCCACATTTTGAACACTCACACTTATACACTTGCACGAATTTAATTGTTAATTGCAATTTATTTTGTTTTTCGCATTTTCTTGTTCTCTTTTGTTTTTTCTGCCATTAGTACACTTACCTGTCTTACAGAAATAGTATGATCAGGAGTTGGAGCATCTCTATCTCCAGGTTCAAGACCAGGCTGCGCCAATTACAGTATCTAGGTATACTGTGGGTTAAGTCCCAGGGGTGTTTTCAGTATCCAGGTATATTGCGAGTGAGTCCAATGGGTGTTTCAGTAATATTCGATAAGTTTTAATAAATCAGAACCTCTTTCGTCTTCGGTCAAAATTATAATGATTCTTTATTGTCTTCGAAACTAAGAACTAACTTATGAAATAAGTGCGAATGAGAATGGAATGGAAAACGGGAAGAGGGGAATTTGCACATCTTGCATATTTGCGTGGCTGTCGATGCGGCTGGTTTCGGGTGACGGAGAGACGGCTGGCTCTGGGTGACGAAAAGACGGCTGGCTCCGCTAGCTTCCGCTGGTCTCCAGACTCAGCGTTTGTGCACACAGTGAATGGGTTAATGACCATTTATCTGTGTCGCTGAGGCTTGGGGGGCGGCGGTGTGTCCGCAACAATGTGTGCGGTAACTCGCGCCCAACTCGAATGACAGCCGGTCACATTGACTCAGCCATCTCCAGAGCTGCGACCCGACAACAAATTATCGAAGTGGAATTATCACCATCGATTGCCCTGGTCACACTAAACGTCGCCTTAATAAGCAGAGGCCCAGACTCAGGCCAGTCACTTGCGTTCCGACAATCATCGAGGAAATATCAGCAAAGAGGAATATCGTGTTCTGGTATATAGTGGTTCTGGTGATGATCACCGACGCACCGGCTTGGTTTCTAGGAAAGCAGCACAGATCAATGAGGCCGGCCTGGTTTTTGGAATTCAGGCTCATCTAAGTGAATCTAAGTGACATTTCCAGTTTCGGACACGGCCGTCTGACAGTTCGCACCTAACAATGCCCGGCAGATCGAAACTAACGATGCCTTACACTCACAAATCCCATCCGAAATCTAAGAATATCGTTTCAACACTACCAACTCGATCGACGAGACAAGCAGTGCAAGATATCCATTCTTTTATAAACAATTTTTTAAAACTCTGCATTGCCTTTGACTTTGATTTGGCTTTGAGGTAATCAAAATTAAAGTAAACATCAGCTTTCGTATAAAGCCCAGTCAATTACGTTCTAAGCCACAAATTAATGCATTCCAAGTTTCCAGCAAATGTTGCATTGGTCAGCATCACAATGAGATTTCACAGTCTCGTCTTAAAGCTTTTATTCCAAACAAAAATTGAAATTCTAAAGTTCAAAAAGAAAAGCTCCTGGGCGAGGTTCATTAGATCAGATTTAGAAATGAAGAAGTCAATCCTGTTTTGATCGAGACCGTGATCGGTTTACAAATATGATAAAGTAAAAGAAAAGTGTCTTGTATTAATTCAGTTTAATGAATAAAGGTTTAACAAAAGTTATATAATACAAAAAAAGTATTTGATAAGAATTTTTGAAGCATTTTGAACTGAGGTTAACAGGGCTCTAACAGGGCTGTAATACACCTTTTATCCAACTGAAATAATCTATATAAACCTTTGGTTGTTTATTGAGTTGACGGTCTTGTTTGCTGTAAAAATCGAGTTGGGAGCGTATAACTGCTTTGATCATAAATTTTGTTGACCCAGTGTAACGAACTGATTTATTAGGTCTGCTCGCTACGAGACTCGTGCGGCTAGCTCAGTATAGTTGTGTATTCGTCCCACCAAATTTATATAAACGTGACCGCCCAGTAGATCAGTGAGAAAGCACAGAATTTTCGGGTACTCAGTGGATTTTATTGCGAGCGAGAGGGTATGATAGCACGGTAACTTTGCTGGCTCGGCTGGCCTTGCTATCGCCCCTTGTGGCCGTTGATGACTCCTGGTCGCCTTGTCGACTCGGTGCTCTCCTTGTGGACTGCGGGCTCCGGTTCCGTGAACTCTCTGGAGATCCTTGTAGCTCCCTGAAGATCCTTGTAGCTCCCAGAAGATGCTCGACGCCGCTCGCTGCGGATGCGTAGAAACGACGACACTCGTCGCGCCTTAAACTCGCCAGGAGATCGGCTGCACGGGCTTAGGGAAGCGTCACCGTTCTCAGACTAGGGTGAACAGAGGCCGCGATCTCCAGGAATCTCTCCTTTCGACACACCACCGCCTGTCCATGGCTCTGTCCCGGATAGTCCCACTAGTGTCTAACTCAGATCGCACTGGCAGTCCAAGTTACGCAAGGATGCTGCCGAGCGGTTCACTTTGCTTCAACGCCTAGTGTAAACGAACGTTCCACCCTAGCTTCACCCCTTGGCTTATCGTCCGACGTTTCCTCGTAGCTCGCTCTGTCGAGGTGTAGTGGCTGGCCCGTTGCTGAGGCTCCTGGATATGCCGGCTGCTGGTACTCGGGATCTTGGTCGAACGCCAATCCGGGACTACACGACTTAACCGCGGGGCTCTACTGGAGTTCTCCACTCGAGGCCACCAACGATAGACCGATCTCCCTTCTGGCTCGTTTCACTCGGGATTCGGACGCACGCCGCTCCGGGAATACACGACTCAAACCGTATGGCTCTCCTGGAGTACTCCACTCAAGACCACAACGACTGATCGATCTCCCTTCTGGCCTATAGGCTTCTCCCTGAGATCACGATTTCTTGTCGCAGGCTTCCACCGCTCGAACTCTGTTCGACTCGAGGAGCGTGGATTTAGTTGAGACAGAATTGAAACGGATCGCCTTGACCTAGCCGTGTGATGCCCTCTGGACCTCAGCTACCTGCGTCTCAATTCGGAGATTCCTGGCGGTTCAATCCCGAACGTCTTGACGTAGCGATCTTGCTCCTTGTAGGCTCCCACGGCGCTGCTTCCGGCGATTAGACTTGTTGTTGCTCACTCGTAGTACTGGCTGACTTGTTCACTTTTGTACCTGGACTCTTTGTGATCGACTGATCCTGTTGCCAGCGCCCGGCGGCATTATATAGGGCCTCTGGGAACCGTTATTTCCCTCTTTCTCTCTGCCCGCCGCATCTCTCCACTCCGGGTCCAAAGTACGTAGCTCCTGCTTGACCCACTTACCTTTCACGCACGGCCTTAATTTGTGTTTCTGCGTGTTGCCGCTGCTCTGCTTATGCTTTTGGTGCCTGTGGCACGTCTGAGCGTCGTTCGCCACTTTGGTTGTGACGAGTTGCCAACTTGGCTGGACCGGCAATTATTCTGTCTATATTCCAGGTCTTTCGTGTTTTTCTTCCGATTGGTGTTTCTGTAAGGGGATGTCTGGCTGGATACGGTATAGCCCTGAAGCTGTACCGTCTCCTCCTTTCTTCGGTGAAAGTTGAATACTATCTCCAGAGCATATGTTTTCCTGCGTGGCTTCATCTTGTGCGTTTCTGTTTCCCGCGGCGTGTTCACGGATGACTCTGGTGAATGCCGACGACCAATCCGCTGCTAGTGTGTGTCCTTGTGTATTCTGTGTATTAGCGTATTCTTGGCGTGTCCTTCGAGTTCCCAGGAATTTCCATGGAGTTTCCTCGGATTTACCCTGTAGTATCCCTGGAGTTCTCGTAGCATCCTTGGAGTGATTTCCTAGTATCCTTGGAGTTCTCGTAGTATCCTTGGAGTGATTTTGTAGAATCCTTGGAGTTCTCGTAGTATCCTTGGAGTGATTTTGTAGAATCCTTGGAGTTCTCGTAGAATACTTGAAGTGATTTCGTAGAATCCTAGGAGTTCTCGTAGTATCCTTGGAGTTATTCCTTGGAGTTCCCTCGTAGTATCCTTGGAGTTATTTCTTGGAGTTTACTTGTAGTATCTTTGGATAGTCCTTGGAGTTCCCTCGTATTATCCTTGGACAAGTTTCAGTGCTGTTGTTTTTGTGTTGTTTCTGCCTTTTGCGGTCGCTCGCTTGTTTTCTTGTGTTTCTTGTTGTTTAAGCTCGCTTACATGTATGGTCCGCTCTTTCTTTGTGTTTACATGGCGTATTTTGCATATTACAGGCGAAACAAAATCCACGACCTGGAATGGCCCGTCGTATCCAGGAGCCAACTTTGCTGCAAATCCTTCGGCCGCTTTCGATAAGTGGTGTTCTTTGGCCCACACGACGTCGCCCACTGCTGGTGTCCATTGCCTTCTCCTTAGATTATAATGCCTGATCTTGGGAGGCTTTTTCCATGTTTCGCCTTACAATCTCAAAGATCTCTTTTAGTTTGCTTGCATTTTCATCCGGGGTTTCAGCCGCACGTCCTGTTCCTAACGTTTCTCGATCGTATAGGGCGCTTGGTAGTCTGGGCTCTCTGCCTTGGGTAAGAAATGCCGGGGTGTAGCCAGTGGATTCCGAAACGCTGGTGTTCACTGCAATCCCAATTCTCGTCCCAATTTCTCTGGTCCTGCCCGGCGAACTGCGCAATCATTGTTTTTACAGTTCTATTGGCTCGCTCGGTCGGGTTCTCTTGCGGTGTGTATGGAGCTGTGAACTGTTGTTTGATACCCATATCGGCTAGGAAACCCTTGAAGATTCGGCTGGCAAATTGTACTCCGTTGTCCGTTATGACCACCCTTTTAACTGGTGTTTACGCTTACTTTAGCTATAAGTTCTGAGTAAAAACTATTTTTCTTAGGAGTTTAGAAAAAACACGTTCATTCGTTAGCGTTTCACTTCACCTTGGACATATTTATGCAGGAATGAATTTTTAGTAAAACAAAGTTATGTATACATACTTGTACGGATGCACTCTATTTACGGAACGTATAAAAGTTGCCGGAAACATGAAATTAGATTGACGGTTGAGTAGAATGCCCGGCAACTTTTTTACATAAATATGTAGGGGAGTGCAGGGTAATGTGACGAGTAGGGTAATGTGACGAACTTATCGAATCTCAAATATGACGTCACGACAAAAATTTTAACTAAATGTTGGAGAGACGCCCTTATTACGTTGACAATGTATTTATAATAATATTAATAAGAAGTCCCGTAATTTCTTCATGAGGTAATTTTCGCTACAATGTGGTGCGCAATTAGAAAACCTATTTAATTTATTTGTGTTTCAACAGTGCCAGAGCGAATATGAGTGAAAAATAAAATCAGGTGATTATATAATGACGTATAACGTATAAATGAGATGTTTATCAACAGTTTTTTGTCTTTGACGATTTTTTCATTTGCGCCGTTTGAGAGTAACACCGTTTTTGCACCAAGTCTACCTTGTAGGGTATCGTGACAAACTTTTTGTAGGGGATGGTGACGAACTTTATTCATTCAAGAATTTTAATTTTCATGGTTGATTTTGTTAAGAAGACATATATATTAACAGATAACATTAACTGCAGAAGTTTTATAGCTTTTTCGTATTGATTTAGAAATCTGCATCGAGTGTGTATTTATCAGTTCGTCACCTTACACACAAAAAAAACTATGTAAAATCAACGAATTAATAGTGAAAACTGCTGCCCATAAAAAATAGAACAATGCCCAAAAAATAGTAGGTTACCTATAAAATAGGAGATGACCTACAAAATAGTATTTTAACCGAAAAATTGTTTTTAATTTTAATTTATTATTTTTTAACTATTTTTATTTTTTATTTAATTTGTTATATTAATTTATATGGATGTTATTTATAGACACTTACATTTCACAGATACTTAAACTTACAAATCAGGTTTTTTGCCTCCACTAGGAATCGAACCGGGGCCGCAGTCATAGGAGTCGAGCACTCTAACCAGTAGGCCACAGAGGAATGATTTTCGTAGAGGAAAATCTATAGACTTGAAATCAACATTTAACAAAAAAAAAGGAAAAAACATCATCTGTAAAAGCGAAATTTGAACTCACGACCCAGAGATTATAAGTCGGATACTCTAACCACTCTAAATCCAGAAAAATAGTTGACCCACAATTTATAATTGTATTTTTAAAACAACAAAATACATGAAGGAATATAATAGTTGGGTTACGATATTAATTGTGGTGTCACTAGTCAATGCCCCAAAAAATAAAATAACAAAATACACGCGAACCAATAAAATAGTTTTGCTACGATACTAATTAAGACGTTACTATTAATTTGGCAAATGAATAAAATAACAAAATACATGAAAATTCCGTAAATAGGTTCTCTACTATTTTAATTGTTAAATACTATTCAATGACCAAAAAATTAAACAACAAAATATATAAAAGATTCAGAAAATAGTAAACTACTGTAATGAACTGATTTATTAGGTCTGCTCGCTACGTGATTCGTGCGGTTAGCTCAGTATAGTTGTGCGTTCGTCCCACCAAATTTATATAAACGTGACCGCCCAGTAGATCAGTGAGAAAGCACAGAATTTTCGGGTACTCAGTGGATTTTATTGCGAGCGAGAGGGTATGACAGCACGGCAACCTTGCCGTCGCCGCTCGTGGCCGTTGCTGACTCCGGGTCGCCTTGTCGATCCGGCGCTCCCCTTGTGGACTGCGGGCTCCGGTTCCGTGAACTCCCTGAAGATGCTTGTAGCTCCCTGAAGATCCTTGTAGCTCCCTGAAGAGGCACGAAGCTCCCTGAAGATCCTTGTAGCTCCCTGGAGATCCTTTGCGCTCCCTGAAGATGCTCGACACCGCTCGCCGCTGATGCGCAGAAACGACGACTACTCGTCGCGCCTTAGACTTGCCAGGAGATCGGCTGCACGGGTTTAGGGAAGCGTCACCGTTCTCAGACTAGGGTGAACAGAGGCCGCGATCTCCAGGAATCACTCCTTTCGACACTCCACCGCCTGTCCCTGGCTCTGTCCCGGATGGTCCCACTAGGGTTTGACTCAGCTCGCACTGCCAGTCCAAGTTACGCAAGGATGCTGCCGAGCGCTTCACTTTGCTTCAACGCCTAGTGTAAACGAACGTTCCGCCCTAGCTTCACCCCTTGGCTTATCGTCCGACGTTTCCTTGTAGCTCGCTCTGTCGTGGTGTAGTGGCAGGCCCGTTGCTGATGCTGCCCGTCGCTCTGTGCCTGGATATGCTGGCTGCGTGGCTGGACGTTGCGTGGCTTCCGGTACTCGGGGCCTTGGTCAACGCCGATCCGGGACTACACGACTTAACCGCGGGGCTCTACTGGAGTTCTCCACTCGAGGCCACCAACGATAGACCGATCTCCCTTCTGGCTCGTTTCACTCGGGATTCGGACGCACGCCGCTCCGGGAATACACGACTCAAACCGTATGGCTCTCCTGGAGTACTCCACTCAAGACCACAACGACTGATCGATCTCCCTTCTGGCCTAATGGCTTCTCCCTGAGTTCACGATTTCTTGTCGCAGGCTTACACCGCTCAAACTCTGTTTGACTCTCCGGCGAGGAGCGTGGATTTAGTTGAGACAGAATTGAAACGGATCGCCTTGACCTAGCTGTGTGATGCCCTCTGGACATCAGCTACCTGCGTCTCAATTCGGAGATTCCTGGCGGTTCAATCCCGAACGTCTCGACGTAGCGATCTTGTTCCTTGTGGGCTCCCACGACGCTGCTTCCGGCGATTCGACTTGTTGTTGTTCACTTGTAGTTCACTGTACTGGAACTTTTGTATCTGGACTGATCTTGATAGATTGACTCTTCGTGATCGACTGATCCTGTTGCCAGCGCCCGGCGGCATTATATAGGGCCTCTGGGAACCGTTATTTCCCTCTTTCTTGCTGCCCGCCGCATCTCTCCACTCCGGGTCCAAAGTCCGTAGCTCCTGCCTGACCCACTTGCCTTTCACGCTCGGCCGTAAATTGTGTTTCTGCGTGTTGCTGCTGCTCCGCTTATTCTTTTGGTGCCTGTGGCACGCCTGTGCGTCGCTCCGCCGCTGAGATGTGGCACTTGTCCTCCTGGACCAAAGTCCACGGCAGAGTCCAAAGTCCGGTGCAGATCCGTTATTTCCCCTTTTGCACACGGCACTCTGGCTCTGCCTGCGAAGTCTCCACTCTCTCACTCTCCGCCTCTCGCTCTCCAAACTCTCTTTGGCAGAGTTCTCTCTCCTACCCTCGAAGTCTCCAAACTCTCATTCTCCACTTCTCGGTCTCCAAACTCTTACTCTCCAAACTCTCTTTCTCCAAACTCTCTACTTGCAAGAGTCTCTCCACTTGCTCTTCGCCGCGCCGCTACCCCGCTAATTCGCCGAGTAATTCTTCAACTCCTCACATTCCCCCCTTACTTCAGGAAACTTTTTAAAAACTCGCTTCTACTCGCCGGCGTTTCCTCGTGTATCCTAGCCGTTGAGTCTTCGCGATGCTTTTGTCGATTCCCTCGGCGCACCCTCGTTGCTCCATCGTTGCTCCCTCGACGCTTTCAACTCCGAGAGTATCTACGGCGCCGGTCGTCGTCGTTGCAGCAATTTGAAACTCCCGCGCCGATCCTCCATCTGGTCCCACTGGTCATCGATACCCATCAGCTATCGATACCCAGCGGGCCTTCGTTCAAGTTTCCCGCGCTGTTTTTCTCGTCTGGTCCCACTGGTCATCGATACCCATCAGCTATCGATAGCCCAGCGGAACTCCCCACGATATCGACACCCATCAGCTATCGATATCGCTGGGGCGGCGTTGCCACTTGATCGTTCGCGATTCACCATGATTTTGCCATATATCGTGTGCCCATCGATCGCACTATCGTCCGTGCCAATCGACCGCCCTATCGAGGCGCCCCCGTCCCTACTTCATGGTGAGTTTGCACAATTACAATTTTTCTGTAAGTGCAAGCTTTGGTGTGTCTTTTTGTTCTTCTGTTTCTAATTTTTTGTTCTTCCAGATGAATCCAACATATGCCCTTTCTTGCCCTTGGGTCTGGGGTCAATGGCCCTGATACGGTTGACTGCGGCGAAGCTGCATATGTTTTCCTGCGTGGCTTCATCTTGTGCGTTTCTGTTTCCCGCGGCGTGTTCACGGATGACTCTGGTGACTGCCGACGACCAATCCGCTGCTAGTGTGTGTCCTTGTGTATTCTGTGTATTAGCGTATTCTTGGCGTGTCCTTCGAGTTCCCAGGAATTTCCATGGAGTTTCCTCGGATTTACCCTGTAGTATCCCTGGAGTTCTCGTAGCATCCTTGGAGTGATTTCCTAGTATCCTTGGAGTTCTCGTAGTATCCTTGGAGTGATTTTGTAGAATCCTTGGAGTTCCCGTAGTATCCTTGGAGTGATTTCGTAGAATCCTTGGAGTTCTCGTAGTATCTTTGGAGTTATTCCTTGGAGTTCCTTCGTAGTATCCTTGGAGTTATTTCTTGGAGTTTCTGCCTTTTGCGGTCGCTCGCTTGTTTTCTTGTGTTTCTTGTTGTTTAAGATCGCTTACATGTATGGTCCGCTCTTTCTTTGTGTTTACATGGCGTATTTTGCATATTACAGGCGAAACAAAATCCACGACCTGGAATGGCCCGTCGTATCCAGGAGCCAACTTTGCTGCAAATCCTTCGGCCGCTTTCGATAAGTGGTGTTCTTTGGCCCACACGACGTCGCCCACCGCTGATGTCCATTGCCTTCTCCTTAGATTATAATGCCTGATCTTGGGAGGCTTTTTCCATGTTTCGCCTTACAATCTCAAAGATCTCTTTTAGTTTGCTTGCATTTTCATCCGGGGTTTCAGCCGCACGTCCTGTTCCTAACGTTTCTCGATCGTATAGGGCGCTTGGTAGTCTGGGCTCTCTGCCTTGGGTAAGAAATGCCGGGGTGTAGCCAGTGGATTCCGAAACGCTGGTGTTCACTGCAAGCATGATTTCTGGCCATTTCTCGTCCCAATTTCTCTGGTCCTGCCCGGCGAACTGCGCAATCATTGTTTTTACAGTTCTATTGGCTCGCTCGGTCGGGTTCTCTTACGGGGTGTATGGAGCTGTGAACTGTTGTTTGATACCCATATCGGCTAGGAAACCCTTGAGGATTCGGCTGGCAAATTGTACTCAGTTGTCCGTTATGACCACCTTCGGGACCTTGCGATTATGCGTTCCCTGAATGCTTTCTTCAGTGATTCCGCCGTCGCGCTGCGCAGTGGTACTAACTCAGTCCACTTGGAGAACCGGTCTATTAGTACTAGCAGCATTTGGTTGCCGTGCTTCGAACGCGGCAGGGGTCCGACGAAGTCCGCGCATACCGTTGCCCATGGTTCCTCTGGCACCTGCGTTAGCATTTTGCCGGCCGCCTGCATTTGATTCGGCTTGAATTTCATGCACGTCTCGCATTTTCTTACATGGGCTCGGGCGTCTCTGTGCATACCTGGCCAGTAATATCGGGCTGCCAGGCGTGCAATCGTCCTTCGGCTTCCTACGGGACCCGCTGAAGGCTCGTCGTGGTTTTCCTTCAGCACCGTTTCTCGTAGGGCCTTTGGGACACACATCTTCCATGTCGCGACATCTTCGCTGCCTGCTCTATGGGGTATATTTCGATATAGAGTGTCACCTTCCATCACGTAGTCCGGGTACTTTTGCGGTTGGGTCTTAATCTTCTCGCGCATTCCTTGAGTCCAGCTGCATGCTGCAGATGCTTCCGCCGCCGATGTCTCCTTGATGCCTCGAAGCGTCTCTGGTAGTGGCTGTCTTGACACGGCGTCCGCCACAACGTTGAGCTGTCCCTTCCGGTATGCTATCTCGAAGTCGTACTGCTTTAACTCCAGTGCCCATCTGGCGATCCTTCCTAAAGGGCTCTCGATGCTGTTGAGCCACTTCAGGGCCATATGGTCGGTTACTACTTTAAAGTGGTAACCTTCCAGATATGGTTTTAGCTTTCGGATCGCCCAGACGATTGCCAAGCATTCCTTCTCGGTCATCGAGTAATTTTTCTCGGCGCCGTTGAGCGTTCGGCTTGAGTACGAGATTATCTTTTCGCCTTTCTCCGTTTCCTGGGTCAGTATTGCTCCGATGCCGTAGTCGCTTGCGTCCGTTTGCAGGGTGAACGGTTTGTCGAAGTCCGGGCATGCCAGTACGGGGTCAGCAACGAGTCTTGCCTTAACCTCTTCGAACGCCATCTGATGTTCCGGTGCCCATACCCACTTGTTGCCTTTGCGTAGCAAATCATTGAGGGGTTTGACTATTTTTGCGAAATCAGGTACGAATCGGCGGTACCATGATGCTACGCCCAGGTACTGCCGGAGTTCTCTTACTGTGGATGGTGGTTCTAGTTCGGCGATGGTTGCTACCTTTTTCGGATCCGTTCCTATTCCTTCGCTAGTCACACGGTGACCTAGATACAATAGCTTGAAGAATTGGCATTTATCCGGGCTTAGCCTCAGATTTGCTTCTTTTAGCCGCCGAAACACTTCTCAGGTTCGCTTTGTGTTCTTCCAGCGTGCGTCCGATCACTATTATGTCGTCCTGGTAGGCGAAAGCGTGGGGTGACATTTCCGGACCAATTACTTGGTCCAAGACTCGTTGAAAAGTCGCGGATGCCGAATGGAGACCGAAAGGCATAACCCTCCACTGGAACAAACCTTTTCCGGGCACCGTGAAAGCCGTGTATTGCCTGCTACTTTCCTCCAGTGGGATTTGCCAGTACCCATCCTTCAGGTCCAAACTGCTGATGTACCTCGCTTCTCGCAGTTGGTCGAGGATATAATTTATGCGCGGCATTGGGTAGGCATCCTTTATCGACTTTGCGTTGATCTGCCTGAAATCGACACAGAGTCTCCATTTGCCCGTCTTCTTCTTCACCATGACGATGGGGGAGCTGTATGGGCTCTTCGAGTGCTCTATATACCCCATTCCGAGAAGCTCATCCACCTTCGCATTGATCTCCCCTTGAACTTTTGGGTTCTTGGGGTAGTATCGTTGCTTGATTGGCTTGTCGTCTTTCATCGTGATCCGATGCTCGGCCATGTTCGACGTTCCCGTCATGGTGTTGAAGTCGGCTAGCTGTGCCTCTAGGAATTCCGCTGGGTCGTTATCCTCGCTTGTGTGTTGAACGACTGCCACCGATAGCGTTTCCTCGAGCCACCCATTGTGTCGGTTCCTGGCCGGTATTGTGATCTCGTGTCCGGCGCACTTTATTTCGGTTCCGACTTGCGTGAGGAAATTCCATCCTAACACCAACGAATCCACTACCCCTGGTAGTATCAGCAGGCTCATGGTAAATCGCTTGTTGCCGAATGCGATTTCTACCTCCAGCTGTGCATCGATTTCGCCGCATCTCCCGTCTGCCAACCTAACTTGCCGTCTTGTCCTCGTGATCTTTCCGAGGGCAGCCAGGTTGTCCGCCAGTTCCTCGCTTATGAAGCTCGCTGTTGCTCCGGTGTCGATTGTGGCTTTATACGTGCCTCCACCAATCGTTACCGCTGCGGACTACTGCTGCTCCTCCTCAATCAGCTTGCCAGTTAGTTTGGAGAGGTAGCATTTTGCGATCCCCGCCCGCCTCTCTGCGGCTGAGATCGCTGACCATTTCCCGCTCGATTGCAGCACTCGACGCTCCTGATACCCACTTTGCCGCACACCCAGCAGAACAACAAGCGCTGGTTTCGACAGCCGCGTTCCCAGTGTCCGTGACCGCAGCACTTTCGGCAGGCCTCCTGGGGGTCTGTGATGTGGGTACTCTCCCGTGGTCTCTGCGTGGTGATTGGTGGCCTCCACAAGGGGTTTGTTGGCTGCCTCTGTTGGTGTTGTATTGGTGCGTATTGCTGGCGTTCATACGGTGGGTTGGTTGCTTGCTGCCGGTGGTCTTGTAGGTGCGGGGTCCATTGACTGTTCCCAAGAGGTTCCTGGTCGCCAGTGTCCTCGCACCGTCTGCACATGATTTGCGCCTGAGCTGCTGGTTTTGTTCTCCTGGGCAAATGTCTCCCGTTCCTTCTCCAGTTTCTCAAACTCGTCGGCTAGGTCCATTAGTGTATCCAGGTCCGCCACTGTGTATGCTCTGAGGGCGATCTTTAGGTTCGGTGTGCAGTTCTGCCGGATGATGTTGAGGGACTCTGTCGGCGAATAATTAAGTGGCCTCATCATTGCTTGCAAGTCGATCATGTAGTCCTTGAACGCCTCCCCGTAGCCTTGCTTCCTCTGCCTGACTTTGTCCGAAAGCTTGGAGAAAAAGTCTCTCGGCAGGAAGTATGTGTTAAAACTCTCTATGAATTCCGCCCATGTTTTCCATTGTTTATTGTTGGAGATGAACCACTTCAATGCCCTCCCTTTAAGTAATTCTGGCATGGCGCGAGGAATCATATCCAAGTCCAGGCCGTATGTGTTTGCGGACCACTCCACTTGTTCCAGAAACTAGAACGGTTTCTCAATGCCGTCGAACTTAAAGGACCATTCGCGGACTTGTTTCGCAACCTTGGCATAATCTGGCCGACTGGGATTAGGAATCTGCGCTGCCGTTTTTCTATCCTGGCTTACGTCTCTCCTTTGCGCCTCCTTTTGTATGTTGCTGATACTTAGGCTTGCCAATAGATCTTCCCCTTCGGCGTTTGTTACCTTTATGCTGGGACCTGGTTTATCGGCGTATGTTGCTTCCAGCTCGGCCCAGATATCGACGAGGTCTGGGTCGTTCTCCGTCTGTGTGTAATATTCAGACAACGCCTTTCTAATGTCTTCCGATCTGCCCTCCAAAACCATGTTTAACTTTCGTGAGACAAGGGCAAAGTCCTCTTTTTTGAGGCGGTAAATCCAACTCTTCCCCATTCTGCTTTATGTTGCTTTCACTGCTGGGACAATCACGTTTTGGGCGCCAGATGTAACGAACTGATTTATTAGGTCTGCTCGCTACGAGATTCGTGCGGCTAGCTCAGTATAGTTGTGCGTTCGTCCCACCAAATTTACATAAACGTGACCGCCCAGTAGATCAGTGAGAAAGCACAGAATTTTCGGGTACTCAGTGGATTTTATTGCGAGCGAGAGGGACAGCACGGCAACCTTGCCGTCGCCGCTCGTGGCCGTTGCTGACTCCGGGTCGCCTTGTCGATCCGGTGCTCCCCTTGTGGACTGCGGGCTCCGGTTCCGTGAACTCCCTGAAGATGCTTGTAGCTCCCTGAAGATCCTTGTAGCTCCCTGAAGAGGCACGAAGCTCCCTGAAGATCCTTGTAGCTCCCTGAAGAGGCACGAAGCTCCCTGGAGATCCTTTGCGCTCCCTGAAGATGCTCGACACCGCTCGCCGCTGATGCGCAGAAACGACGACTACTCGTCGCGCCTTAGACTCGCCAGGAGATCGGCTGCACGGGTTTAGGGAAGCGTCACCGTTCTCAGACTAGGGTGAACAGAGGCCGCGATCTCCAGGAATCACTCCTTTCGACACACCACCGCCTGTCCCTGGCTCTGTCCCGGATGGTCCCACTAGGGTTTGACTCAGCTCGCACTGCCAGTCCAAGTTACGCAAGGATGCTGCCGAGCGCTTCACTTTGCTTCAACGCCTAGTGTAAACGAACGTTCCGCCCTAGCTTCACCCCTTGGCTTATCGTCCGTAGTTTCCTTGTAGCTCGCTCTGTCGTGGTGTAGTGGCAGGCCCGTTGCTGATGCTGCCCGTCGCTCTGCTCCTGGATATGCTGGCTGCGTGGCTGGACGTTGCGTGGCTTCCGGTACTCGGGACGTTGGTCAACGCCGATCCGGGACTACACGACTTAACCGCGGGGCTCTACTGGAGTTCTCCACTCGAGGCCACCAACGATAGACCGATCTCCCTTCTGGCTCGTTTCACTCGGGATTCGGACGCACGCCGCTCCGGGAATACACGACTCAAACCGTATGGCTCTCCTGGAGTACTCCACTCAAGACCACAACGACTGATCGATCTCCCTTCTGGCCTAATGGCTTCTCCCTGAGTTCACGATTCCTTGTCGCAGGCTTACACCGCTCAAACTCTGTTCGACTCTCCGGCGAGGAGCGTGGATTTAGTTGAGACAGAATTGAAACGGATCGCCTTGACCTAGCCGTGTGATGCCCTCTGGACATCAGCTACCTGCGTCTCAATTCGGAGATTCCTGGCGGTTCAATCCCGAACGTCTCGACGTAGCGATCTTGTTCCTTGTGGGCTCCCACGACGCTGCTTCCGGCGATTCGACTTGTTGTTGTTCACTTGTAGTTCACTGTACTGGCACTTTTGTATCTGGACTGATCTTGATAGATTGACTCTTCGTGATCGACTGCTCCTGTTGCCCGGCGGCATTATACAGGGCCTCTGGGAACCGTTATTTCCCTCACTCTGGCTCTGCCTGCGAAGTCTCCACTCTCTCACTTTCCGCTTCTCGCTCTCCAAACTCTCTTTGGCAGAGTTCTCTCTCCTACCCTCGAAGTCTCCAAACTCTCATTCTCCACTTCTCGGTCTCCAAACTCTCTTTCTCCAAACTCTCTACTTGCAAGAGTCTCTCCACTTGCTCTTCGCCGCGCCGCTACCCCGCTAATTCGCCGAGTAATTGGTAAGCGGCCGGCCATCGGTAGTTTTGCTGCGGGAATTTGTGGGGAGTTCTTCAACTCTTCACACTACTATTTTTCTATGTTGACTTTACAAAGCTTTTTTTCTGTGTATCTGGCACTTTTGAAAGTGCAAAAGGGATGGTTCACGCCAAACGCTGGAGGATTTAGCTCCGTTAGAAATTCGACTCCTAATTTTGCAGAAATATTCTCAGTAGATGTAAGCAAACTTCTGCTTTTACACTTTTAAGAAATATTGGTTTTTGGGGAAGTTACATTAAAAAAACAAATCGTTTGTCACCTTACCCTACAACTTTTAAAAGTGCAAAAAAAGAATGGTTCACGCCAAACGCTGTACGATTTAGCTCCGTTGGAATTTCGAATCCTAATTTTATACAAATATGTGTCGCTTGATCGTAACACGATCGGGCACTGTTTCGGCCACTTCCCCTCCCCTTCACACAATCGTGTGCAAAATGGATCGTCACGGGCCGCGCAATACGATCCCCTATTGTCGAGGTTGTCCGTCAAAAAATATGTCATATAATATACTTCCCCTACTCCACTTATCGCGTCAGCACACCCTTGGTGAAAACTTAGCACTTCATGGTTTTAAGTTCGTTTTCACATTATTAATTTATTGAATAAAATATTGGCTAGTGCCATTTATGAGTAATATTATTATTGGGAATACATGTAAATTTAATTTTTAATTGACCAACAAAGTTTGTTAGCGGAGAGTATCGAACTTACCACCCGTACAAGGTGCACACGTCAACAGAATTGCTGACTCTTCACGACTACAAACGTCGCTCTGAGGGCTCTTGTGATTGTTCATACAAACACAAGGCTGATACTCGCCGCTGAAAAGTCAATGTTTTATTATATTATAAAAAGTTAACTTATACAAAGATATGATTAAAAAAATAGCTAGGTATTATATTTGCGTGTTTTTCATCTACTATATCATTCTTCTAATTAGTTCACTAGGCGGATGACAAAAGTGCTAACCTCGCCCAGAAATTCATTATGGAAATTTTCAGAATAAACGGTAGTCATGGGTACTGCGGCACAAACTATGGCTTTTTCTACTTTACTACAGTGAACAAGTGGGAAAAAGTCAGGACGAAAGGTCTCGATGTACAAATGCTCTAGATCATTTATAGTGATAGGCGAATTCAATTTGGATAAAAGATATATTACTTTAATGTAGAAATGCGGTTCGTTTCTAAGAGTGACCGCTAGGGCCTGCTGGTTAATCATGGTGCACGGATACATATATATAAGTTAAGCATCCTGTCCCCAGGGCAGGAGCTAATCTGTACCTAAGTATAGGTATCCCCATTGGTATCTCCCAGAATGAGTCCAAGGTCCGGTTTATAATCGTTATAAAATTTATTGAAATTAAATTTAAATTAGTTAAATCAGTCAAATCGATTGATTCGATCGCTGTCCAGATTAAGTCTAATTCCATCGGTTGCTCCGTCGTACCGCCCAACTTCGTTCTGCTCTCTCAGTAGGCGTCGCTGCCGGCGTCGTCTTTCGTCTGTGCCGGCATGGTGTTGTCGTCTCCAGCGGCGTTGATTGCGGCGGCAGCGCTGCTCTTTGCCTGCGTCGGGCGTTGATTGCGGTGGCAGCGCTGCTCTTTGCCTGCGTCGGCAAGGTATTGTTGTCTCCAGCACTGCACTGTAGCTTTGCCAGCGTCGGCAAGGTGTTGTTGTCTCCAGCACTGCACTGTAGCTTTGCCAGTGTCGGCAAGGTGTTGTTGTCCCCAGCACTGCACTGTAGCTTTGCCAGCGTCGGCAAGGTGTTGTTGTCTCCAGCGCTGCACTGTAGCTTGCCTGCGTCGGTAGTGGCGAACGTTTCCAATTTCCATAGCTTTGCTGAGCGCCTAAGTCTCGCTTCCCCCGGCCCCCGTACAGAGTCAGCATTCTATGTGCCGTTGACCCTCACGATATCCGGTGCCGGCCCAACGTCAGCAGAACTTAGCCGGCATGTGCGGCGGTATTGGTGGGGGGAATAGCTGAATAGCCGTGATGTTAACTCCTCCCCCCCCCCCCCAAATCTGCGTCCCGCAGATCAGTGGTCTTTCGGGGGCGTTGAACTAGCTGCTTGTGATTCCAGCTGCTCGATGCCCCGATGGAATGGGATCCCCTTGGTGGAGGTTATTTTCCTCCACAAGATGTACAATAGGGAGGCTCCAGCAAGAGCCACTGCTGCTTCTGTTAGGATTGAAAATAAGAAATTGTTAGATATTGTGGATAATTTCTTTAGGTTTTGTAGGCTAAAGTCGTGTACGTATTTCAAAGAGAGCTGATAACCGGCGGCGGTCACTTTGGTTAACACGGCAGGCATTGCCATCAAATGCGTTGCCGTGTAGCTGCTGTATGACATGTTTCCGATCCTGACCGTTTCGTTGTCATACTGGACTATAAATGAGCCTGATAGGAGACGTTCTCCAGAATCCGCAACAATGGTTCCGTTGAAATTGGTAAGAAACAGCGTGCCGTCATCAACTGGTTCTATCACCACCTGATCGTTCCTCAAGTAGTCGCAGAAGGCGTGGCCTCCCTTGAGCAGCCTAGGTATACAGCCAGTTTCGTCCAATTTCCTTAGATTTTTCTCCCTGCAAACCGTTGTGTTTCCTATGGAGAGGCAATCGCCAAGTACTGCATAAGTTTCCTGGGAGTCCACTGCCAGTTTGCTAAACGGTAGCACTATCTGTTTTCCGGATATGATTGTGGGGTATAGGAGCATCAGCCTGTACTTCCTATCCACAACCTTGGGTAGTGAAAGTACATAGAGTAGAGAGGTTCCATTAGTTAAAATCGATGGCTCCGCAAATTCCACTGCTTCCACCACATTCTGGTACGGAAGACTTTGGGTCTCCGCTAGGAGGGTTTCCACTTCTTTTTGGTCCAGCAGATTGGTGTTCACAACGGACGCCTTTGCTAGTTGACAAGCTCGCGTAATTTCACTAACTTGGTTCAACAGAATCGTCGCCTTCTGCATCAGGCCCGTGGCCACATGAGCATCTCCATCAATGGCATTTACCCTTGCCATCACATCGTCTAGCTTCCGCAAGGAGTCGTGGGTAGCATCAAACAATTTGGTGTTTATTAGTATCTGTTGATTGCTATTCCGTACTATGCCATCATGAGACTGGAGAATGGAATTCCAGTCAGAGGCGTCGGGAGAGCCGGCGACCCACTTCCATGCAGATCCCAACCATTCTGCGGCGCGTGCGTGGCGGTGTGTTGAGGTCATTTTAGCAATACCGTCCGTAGCTCTTTCAAGATGATGTCGCACAAATTCCGATATGTGACGGTCAATGATCAGCGATGTTTCTTCAGTTGTTTGGTCAATGACCCGCTGCACTTGTGCCAGATCAATAACATGGGCAAGTTTAAATACCCCGTTGACTCGCCATACCACCCCCTTCTGGAGTGGTACCACCGGCGTATCGTACTTAAAGATGTGAAGCGCCATGGTGACGTAAATAGTTGTCATTCTTTGGGAAGAGAAGTTACTTAAATTTCTATCGTGTGTTCTTAAAATCTAATTTTAATCTAATTTTATAATTTTTTCGTTTGTAGTGTGTTATGTGTATCTTTTTGTTTGAATTATTGTTATTGTTAAAGTATTTATTTCTTGTGTTTATCTATTTCGTTAGTTGGGTTTCGTAAGACGTTCTCGGAGTCTATTTTTTTTTTTTTTTTTTTTTTTAATTTTTTATATGGGATTTATGAACAATTCTCCTTGACTTTGTTTTTACCGTGACCCTCCGTTCAATCCGTTCAATTTCCTCTAGCTTGTAGCGAGGCTTATCTTTGCTTTTTATCTGCTTGTTGGCAACATAGACCGTATCCCCATGTGCAAAATTTAAAGGCTCTGTTCTGGTTTTGTTAAACCGATCCGCGGCTGTTTTTTGCTTGTATAATAGCAATCCCTTTATATCCTCTAAGGTCTGTTCCCTAAAATTTGTGAGGCCCTGGGTGGTCGTTTCTTAAACACCGAAATATTTCAATGAAGGTTGAGTGGAATCGCTCAACCTGTCCATTGCCCTCGCTTTTTTGCGAAGGTGTGTAGTATACAGATATTCCTAACGATTGCAGTTAATTTAGAACTGTGGGACAGAGAAGTCCTCTCTCGTTGTCAGACACTAGTGTTTTTGGTGCCGTGAAATAATGGAGAACCTTTGCCAATTTTTCGCGGAGGTGGATCGAAGACTTGGATTGTAGTGGGAAAAGTTTTGCAAATTTAAAAAAGTTGTCTAAACAGCTTAAGAATTTAAGATTCTCTATTGTAAAAATGTCAATGTGGAGAATTTCGCATGGGTAAGTAGGAATGGGGGTTGGTTGTAGTTCTGGTTTGGCAGGATGTCTGTCGTATTTACACATCTTACATGTGTGACAAGAAGAAACTAAGGCCTTTATACGACTGGCCATTCTGGGGAAGTAAAACCTCTCCAAGATCTGTAGTTTCATTTCCTGGGGGTTCCGATGAGCCCTCAAATGTTCTTCTCTCACTACTCTACAGGTTTCTTCTTCATCCGCCAGGTCCGCTACTTATCTCTGAGTTATGCGGATTTTGTAACTCGAAAACATTTCTAGGCAGATCATCTGCCAAGGAATGCAAATATTCTTCGGGGATTTTAATTCCATTAATTACTAGTGGTTTTAAATATTTTTTTAGGGATGGTCGTAAGGATTCTACTGAAGGGACCGGTATTAAATGACGTACATAACCCGCGTGTGGCATTTCACAGGCGTAATCCGGTCTCTTAGGGTCAAAAACAAGCTGATTTCTGAATACATTGATGGGGGCTTCAACGTGCGGGATTAGGTCTGAGGCGTCCTGAGAAGCACTATGAATAGTAGCAATTGATTCCGTGTCGAGATCAAGGTAATTAACATTCGATACGATACGGGACAAGGCATCAGCGACTACATTGGACTTTCCTGGTTTATAAATGAGCTCGCAATTGTACTCTTCTATTCGCGCCTTCCATCTTTTTAATTTTGCATTGTAGTTTCGGTTGCCTAGCGCAAAAGTCAATGGCTGATGGTCGGTATGGACTTTAATTGCCGAGGCTCCGTACAAATAGGAACGGAGGTTATCGAGTGCCCACACAATTGCCAACATTTCTTTCTCGTTAACCGCATAGTTTTCTTCTGTCTTATTTAACGATCGCGAAATATATGCAATTGGGCGATCTTTCCCATTGTCGTTCTGGGAGAGAACGGCTCCGATGGCATAATTTGATGCGTCAGTAGTTAAAAGGAATGGTTTATTAAAGTCAGGGAAGGCTAGCACTTCAGAAGAGGCTAGGATAGTTTTCAGCTCGTTAAAAGCCTTTAGACTGTCATCGTCAAGTACGATAGGAATTCTCCTAGAATGTGAGGCCTTAGCTTTGGCATATTCCCCTCTAGTGAGGTTTGTTAAGGGCTTGGCAATTTTCGCATAATCGCAGATAAACTTCCTATAGTAGGAGGTCATTCCTAGGAAGCTTTTGAGTTCCTTCAAGTTTGTAGGCGGTTGCATTTCGCGTATGGCCTTTACTTTTTTTTCATCCGCACGGATTCCCGTTGAGGTTACGACGTAACCCAGGAACTCAACTTGTGTGCGCAGGAATTGTGTTTTTCCTAGATTGACCTGTAGTCGAGCTTGTTTAAGTTTTTTAAATACGGCCCGAAGATTGTGCCAGTGGGACTCGTAATCTTTGCTAAAAACAATGATGTCGTCTATATAGACGTAACAAATTTTTCCAATGTACTCGCGCAGCACATCATCGATCATTCTTTGAAAAACAGCAGGGGCATTTTTCAACCCAAATGGAAGACGTAAAAATTCGTACTTTCCGTTTAGGGTAGAGAAGGCTGTGTTTGGGATATCGGATTCCTTCATATGAATCTGATGAAATCCCGACGTTAAGTTGAGGGTCGTAAAGAATTTCGCCTCTCCAAGACTGGAAAGGGTGGATGTTATATCCGGAATTGGGTAGGTGTCCGAGATGGTGACGGCATTAAGACGCTTAAAATCGACCACCATCCGGTATTGCTTCTCTCCATTTGGCTTTGGTTTTTTTGAACCACCCATATTGGAGAATTATAGGGGCTTTTTGAAGGTCGGATTATTCCTTCGCGCAGCAATTCTTCGACCTGTCTCTCTACTTCTCCCCTCATATTGACGGGGTAAGGGTAACTTTTGGAATAGATTGGCTCTTGGGTGCTGGTGCGGATTTCGGCTCTTACACACGTATCCACAGCTTCGCCAGGCGAGAGTGGGTAAACCGGGAAGGACAAAGAATTTGATAAGGGAATCGTTGCCTATTGACTTAAAGAAGAGTCCAGTTAGTTGATAAGTTATCTTTATATCTCCTGCTGCGGATTGCACTCGGAATGGTTTAGGCAAGGGAGTGCAACCCTTAGCTATCTGGGGGCTAATGAAGTTTTTATTTGCGCCAGTGTCTATCAGAAACTGTAGCTTAGCCCCATCTTTCGCGTCATACGCTAGAGAGGCGTCGGCCATAAAATTTACATCGCCAATCCTTTCAACTTCACCTTCGGTGCGGCAATCGGGGTCTGTGCTCTCACGATAAGTTTCGTCAGTAGCCCTTTCCTCATACTCGCTACGGTCGGCATTCGTCGAGGACGGGGAGGCGTTCAAGTGGTACAATCTCTGAGATTTTCGAAAGGGATTAAGATCGGAGGAAGTGCCGGGGCTTCGTTTTACGCTTTGGTTGCCCTGGCTTTGATTGGAACGATAAGAGTGCCCTGATTGACTGGGCTCCATTTTTATTGCCCGCGGGTTTGAATGTCTAGGGGAGGGTTGCGAGTTTTTCCCCGCGTCTTGGTATTGGTATCGGTCGTTGGGTGTCGAGTGGTGAGAGTGGTTCGCCTGCGGAGTCCAGGTGTATCTGGGGCGGTAATTCTGATAGTTATGGTGTTTATTGGAATAGCTAGAGTAGTTAGAGGTAGATTTTTCGGTCCTCTGATAATTAATAATTTTGAAAAGTCGCCGTTCAAACCTCTAATGAACACGTCCAAGGCCCTATCTCTATAGGTTTCCACGAGGGCGTTCGCAACTTCCGGGCTTTGGCTGCCGTTCTTAAGGCAGCGAATTATAAGAGCAAAGTGGTTGTTAACCCCGGAATAAAATGAATCGATGGACTTCGCACCCTGGGTCATTTGACCCATCTGGTGTTCCAATGTGCGAAGGTCGCGCCTATCCGCGTAATGGAGGGACAAGACCCGCTTAATTTCGGGCCAATCATCGTCCGGCACATTATACGACAGCAGGGTCGTTTCAGCATTACCCCTAATCTTCTGCCTGATACTGAGTACTATTGACCGGTACAAGGGTCTATCTTTGATTATTTCGTAATCCTTTAAAACTGCCTCGGCTCTTCCAATCCATGAATCATAAGTACCAGATTCCCCTTCAAAGATCTGTAATTCTTTTACTCAGTCCGGCAATCTCGAAATTTCTTTTTAGTTCATACTCGGTGCGAGCGGGGGTCAAGGGCTTGGGTTGCGGAGCAACCTGGCTGTCCCTCTCCCGGTCGCCCTCTAATCCGGTCACTTTCCGGTTAACATTTTTTATGTCTTCTTTTACATTGGCCATTTGGCCAAGTAAGGTCGACAGTGTAGCCTCAAACTTGGTCAGGGTTTCCTTCATCTCTTCCATTTCCCAAATTCTAATTTCCTCAGAGCTGCTAACTTTTCAAAAAAATTTCTTTCTTATTTTAGATAGACGGGCTGCTAGATTTTTTATTTTTCTTAACGGTTTTTAACCAAGGTAACGGTCGAATAGGGAGTGATATAGAAACTAAGACTTATTGTTGGAAACGCTTCACTCACCCGTGTTTTTGTGTAATTTAGGCCTTTCGTCTTTTTCGGGTGAATTTATCTCGTTTCCAAGACGATTTGTGATATGGTGTATGGTGTGAAAACATCTTACCGGTTGTTGGCCACTTACAAGGTGTAGATTCTAGGGGTAAAAATTTGTTTTAGTGGTTGGTCAACTTAGTAGAATTATTTGGGCAGTGGTAAGTGAGTTCCAATGTGAGTGTGCCTTTAAGAATTTTTATTATTATCTTCTTTTATTTTCGTGCGTCTTTTTTGTCGGTTTTTTTTCTTATTATTTTTTCCTCTTCTGTGGATTTTTCCATCTTTTAATTTTTTAACCATTTTCTCCCTATTTTGCGGGTATTCTTATTTTTTCTTATTTTTCTTTTTAATGCTTCTTTTTTATTTCGCAATTCTGATTGATTCTGTTTATTTCGACATCAGGCATGGTGGGCCGTATTTCTCCGTTTTGGTTTTTCACCTACTCAGGTACGGTTAACCACACAACCCACTAGGCGGCTCCCTTCGTGCGGGTAACACGGAGCGTATCTAGTAGGTTACCCTCGTCACTTTCTGTTTTATAATTTCACTTCATTAGATATAGGGCCGCTCGTAAACAAGTTACCGCAGCGGTTACTGGATTATTTTATTTTATTCTCGCAACACAAATGCGCCCGTGAATTAATACCACCGCGGCGGGTAGGTTGCTTCTTTATTTTATATGGCCTTTGACCTTTATTTCACGATCATTTTTTTCATCATTATTTTTTAGAATCGATTGCGTTTCTTCGCACTTTTTTCGCACAATTTTTGGCACACACACACACATACTCATCACTTTCCACTTTCCAGTTTATCTTATTCCTTTTTCCAAGGGATCCCATCGCTTGTTGGACGGGTCCCTGCTCGGGCGCCAGTTAAGCATCCTGTCCCCAGGGCAGGAGCTAATCTTTACCTAAGTATAGGTATCCCCATTGGTATCTCCCAGAATGAGTCCAAGGTCCGGTTTATAATCGTTATAAAATTTATTGAAATTAAATTTAAATTAGTTAAATCAGTGAAGAGTGATTCGATTGATTCGATCGCCGTCCAGATTAAGTCTAATTCCATCGGTTGCTCCGTCGTACCGCCCAACTTCGTTCTGCTCTCTCAGTAGGCGTCGCTGCCGGCGTCGTCTTTCGTCTGTGCCGGCATGGTGTTGTCGTCTCCAGCGGCGTTGATTGCGGCGGCAGCGCTGCTCTTTGCCTGCGTCGGGCGTTGATTGCGGTGGCAGCGCTGCTCTTTGCCTGCGTCGGCAAGGTGTTGTTGTCTCCAGCACTGCACTGTAGCTTTGCCAGCGTCGACAAGGTGTTGTTGTCTCCAGCACTGCACTGTAGCTTTGCCAGTGTCGGCAAGGTGTTGTTGTCTCCAGCACTGCACTGTAGCTTTGCCAGCGTCGGCAAGGTGTTGTTGTCTCCAGCGCTGCACTGTAGCTTTGCCTGCGTCGGTAGTTGCGAACGTTGCAATTTCCATAGCTTTGCTGAGCGCCTAAGTCTCGCTTCCCCCGGCCCCCGTGCAGAGTCAGCATTCTATGTGCCGTTGACTCTCACGATATCCGGTGCCGGCCCAACGTCAGCAGAACTTAGCCGGCATGTGCGGCGGTATTGGTGGGGGGAATAGCTGAATAGCCGTGATGTTAACTTATATATGTATTTGACAAAGGAACTGTGTTCCGACAAACTTACCCCGTTGCTGGTCCTGGGCTATGAGATCTCGACGCGCTAGATCCTGGGATCTTTTAAGAAATTAGTAACATATATGTATATTTACGTGCAAAACACTATCGTTGAAACACACAAAGAAAAATATCGTTCTTAAGCACAATCACTTAATATATATGTATGTGAGACGAGGTGTTTTTCTCGACTCGGTTTTATTAATATATCAGATTAAACTTAGATTAATACACGTCAATTAAATTCTGCTGCTGCTTCTCCTGCTTACTGTCGTCTCTCTTACTTATTTTTCTTCCCCTTTTTCACTGCGTCTCCTCGCTTGTTCCCTTGGTATTTTTTCTGCTTCCGCTGGTATTTTCTGCTGTTAGGTATAATGCCGTCTTCTGTTGTGGTCTCCTTAAACTATAAACTAATCTTACATTCGGCTGTTAGGTATAATGCCGTCTTCTGTTGTGGTCTCCTTAAACTATAAACTAATCTTACATTCGGCCATTCCTGACTACTCATCTGTCCCAGATGACCAATCATCATCTTTATTGTCCTCTACATAACGCCACAGCTTCATAGAATCACAGCTTGTTGAGGTGTTAGATGGACCTTCTACTTCAGCTGCTTTCCGAACATCGTATCGACCGTTCCTTTTTACTTTTGAAACTTCGTAAGGTCCCAAATATTCGCTGGATAGTTTCTTTCCAGCAACAAATTGTGTGCGACGTATTGCGACTAAATCTCCGACTTGATATCCGACTTCTGGCTTCCGTTTCTGGTCAAAATGTTTCTTGTACGAATCCTGTGCTTTTTGTTTTTCTATTCTAGCATCGTGCCTCATCTTCTGGCGTTCCTCATCAAAGTTTGAATACATCTCCTCCTCCAAGAGTTGTATAATACGCTCGGTTGTTTTATTGTTCATTTTCACACCGAACATGAGCTCAAATGGTGATCTCTTGGTCGAAGCATGTACATGTGAATTTACAGCTCGCTGCACTTCTGACACTACCTTAAACCATTTGGGTGGATCCTCCGCCGAAATTTTTGATATAAGAGATCAAATCGTCCGATTTACCCTCTCAATTTGTCCATTCCCTCGAGGTACTCTAGTTGTGCTCCACACGTGTTCTATGCAGTTTTTCTTCATGTACTCTGCAAACAAGTTAGCGGTAAATGCGGAGCCTCTGTCAGATATCAAACGCACTGGGTTCCCAAAAACTTCAGACCAAATATCGATCTTCTTCAGAGTTTCCTCACAGCTCGTGGTCTTCGTAGGAAAAAGCCATATAAATTTTGTAAAAGCATCCACCATCGCAAATATGTACTTATACTGCTTTCCAGTGGCATCCATGGGACCCAAATGATCTACGTGCAATGTATGTAGTGGCTTATCCCCCTTGTCGATGCAGTTTAGGAGTCATTCCTTCTTGCCAAGCTTCTTATTAAAAAGGATGCACTTAACGCAGTTGTTAACAATATGGTGAACTTTTTGCTCGAGATGAGGAATCCAATAAGATTGTTGTACAGCGTGCACAGTTTTTTGGAGAGCGAAATGACCAGTATTGTGGGCGTCGACAATAACTTCCTTCTCCATAGCTTTCGGTACTACCAAAAGATCATTTCCATTAACTTCCTTAAAAAGTAAGCCTCCTTTAATCTTGTACCCTTCATATGGTCGAATAGCTAGAAGTTCCACAATCGCCTTCAGCATCTCATCTTTTCCTTGAGCATTTTTGATGCGCGCTGTAATCTCAAAAGATACAAGCAATACACGGTCGGGGTAACGACTAAGGCAGTCAACGTGTTTCAATCGCTCTCCAGGTCGATGCTCTACTTCAAATTCAAAATCCTGCAGATAAATTATCCATTGGGTGACTGCTCTTGGTACATCCGTCTTCTTTAAAGTTTGCTTAAACGCGATGCAATCTGTGACTAACTTGAAGGGCGATCCCAGCAAATAGTGTCTGAATTTCTTAATGGCGAGATATACGGCTTTGGCTTCCAAGATGTAACTGTGTTGCCGAGTTTCTGCTTCGGATGTTTTTTTACTCCAATATTGGATAGGGTGCAGTTTCCCGTCAGACCACTGCATTAGCACCGCCGCAAATCCGTCTTTTGATGCATCGGTGTGTAATTCCGTTTTGGCCTCTCTGTTATAAAGTTTTAAAACAGGCTCCTTTGTCAATGCGTCTTTCAACAGCTGAAATGCTTTCATCTGAGCCTCAGCCATTCGAAATGCAGCTCCTTTCCGAAGCAGATCAGTTAATGGGCGGGCGATCTGTGAATAATTCAAAACAAATTTTCTGAAAAATCCCGTCAATCCCAGAAAAGCTTGGACTGCCCTGACGTTTTTAGGTACCGAAAACTTGCTGACTGCTGCCGTTTTTTCTTCGCCTGGCCACAGATTTCCGTTCTTAATGTTGTGACCCAAAAAGCCAATTCGAGTTTGCAGAAAGTGACATTTCCGCCATTTAATCTTTAGTCCAAAGTTACGAGCTGTGTCCAAGACGAGAGCCATTTTCTCTAAACAGTTTTCGGCGGTATCAGCGTGAATTATTATATCATCCATGTATAAATCGAGGACATCTTTGTTCATCAACTCCTGAAACACATAGTTTACGTAGCGAATAAAAACTGCAGGCGAATTCCGAAATCCAAATGGAGTTCTGTTAAATTCATAGAGTCCTGATTTGGTTATGAAGGCTGTGTATTTCTTGCTCTCCTCCTCTACCGCTACGTGGAAAAAACCATTCTCCAAGTCCATGACGCTAAAGTACTTAGCTTTCTGCAGCTTCTCGAGCACATCATCGATTACGGGGACAGGAAAACAGTCCCTCAACACCATCGAATTTAATTTCCGGAAATCAACGCATATACGACGTGTGCCATCTTTTTTGTTTACCAAAACTATTCGGCTGGCAAAGTTTGATGAAGACGGGCGTATGATTCCTGTAGCTAACCACTCGTCGATCTGTTCCTCCACATCCTTCTCCTCGGAAATGGCAAAACGGCTTGGCGACTGACGAAAAGGAACCATCTCTCCATCCGGAACGATCTTAAGCTTCACTGGAACCTCTGTTACAGGGTTTACTGCCTTATAAGTTTCAATCATAGTCAACACTTCCTTTGAGAACTGGGGAGGTACATCGATTTCGTCAATTGTATTACTGATGTTATAAATACTCATCTGATTTGATTCCTCACAAGTTTTCTGCCTGGGAATCTGGGCAGAAAACTTGTACCCTTCGGCTGACAATGACAGGTTAAATTTCGAAACGAAGTCAAATCCAAGCAGAGCGTCCTACTCGATGTCTTCATCCTGGACAACTACAAACTTGTGCCAAGTAATTTCCTCATCTACTGCAACGTCAGCCGAAAAGCAACCAACTGGGCATGTGACCTTTTTTCCCAATCCGCGCAGCTTTGACGAACATCCCTCCAGAGTGACATTTGGAATTTTGTCAAAGACGCAGTTGCTCAATATGGAGACGTCGGCTCCGGTATCCACCAGGCAATCCACCTCTATGTCATTCAGCTTAACCGTCTTCATTCGATTTTCATGTCGTACAACTTGTACGGCAGTAGCTGCTTCCGGACAATTTCTAGACATATGTCCCTCTTTGTTGCATCGAAAACATTTAGTTGCAGCCTGACAATCCTTACGCAAATGATCACCGGATCCGCAATTATAGCAGTGACTCTTTCTTTCGTTGATTTCGTGTTGTCCCTTCTGAGTTGACGTCCAATTACCTTCTCTTGGTTGAAACGGGTTCGGGCTCTTCGTGGCGACGCGATCGAAAACCTCATACTGCTCCTGCAGCTCTTTGAAGGACTTGCAGTTGTAGAGCGTGTACTTAAAGTCACTTCTAAGCTTAAGGCCATCCACGACGTAGCGGATTACAGACCGCGCATCTATGCTTCCAAGAGATGCGATCTTTCTCATCTGCAGGAGATACTCATGAAATGATTCCTGCTTGTATTTTTTTCGATCACGAAGCTGCTCATGAACATCGGCGCTGCACACATATTGGCGACTGAACTCCGCCTCTAGCAAATTACGGAGCTCCGAGTATTGGTGTACATAAGTGGCATCCAAGAACAACTTTGCTGTTTTTGTCATCTTGGCACGAGCCTGTACATACATTTGCTTTATGTTCAGATCATAGGCTTCAGCATTCTTCTCGAAATTGTCAAACCAATGTGTAACTGGAATAGACTCACCGTCAAACTCAGGGATGATTTTTGCAAAACTTTCAGCCGTAATAGTGCAACTCTTATTACTTTGCTCATCGACGCTTATTTTTAAAGAAAGCAGCTGAACAAGTTGCTGAAGAGTTCTTGTGTTTTCAGCGATCGATTGGGTTTCAATCGTTGGCGAAATCCTCTTAGTTTCCTCTCCACTTGCCTCATCCATCTTTAGTGCTTCGTTTTCTTTATCGCTCATTTCCTGAACTTTTTCGGCTGCGACTGACCTAGTATAGTATCGCTGTTTTGCTTTCGCTATTGGTATTCCAGAAGGCTTTCGATTTGTTGCCCTCTCTGTCATCTGCGGACTTCAACTTTTAATTATGAGACACCTTGTGACTGCTTGGGCCTCTTTAACTGTTCAAATTAGGACGAGCCCCCAAATGTGAGACGAGGTGTTTTTCTCGACTCGGTTTTATTAATATATCAGATTAAACTTAGATTAATACACGTCAATTAAATTCTGCTGCTGCTTCTCCTGCTTACTGTCGACTCTCTTACTTCTTTTTCTTCCCCTTTTTCACTGCGTCTCCTCGCTTGTTCCCTTGGTATTTTTTCTGCTTCCGCTGGTATTTTCTGCTGTTAGGTATAATGCCGTCTTCTGTTGTGGTCTCCTTAAACTATAAACTAATCTTACATTCGGCTGTTAGGTATAATGCCGTCTTCTGTTGTGGTCTCCTTAAACTATAAACTAATCTTACATGTATATATATGTATGTATGCAGGTATGTATGTTTCTGTATGTAGGTTGGAGTATCCCACGGCGGCACACGTCTGGTCTGATAACTTGAGGGCAGCAGCGTCTCCGATGTCTTGCTCACTTCACTTTGTGTAGTTGTTGCTGTACTGGCATTCATAAATACCTGAGTTCGCAAATTGTTTATACTGTTTTTTTTTCACTTCACTTTTGTCTGTAATTAAGGCATTTAATTGCCTTTATTTGTCACTTTGTTTTGAATCAAGCATGATATCCACCAGGTTACAAGCGGCTGGCGTCCTCCCCACCCTCATGCTCAGATCTCTTCGTTCATTTTTAAATCTCGGACAGACAAAAAACACGTGTTCTGCTTCTTCATTATCCGACTCGCAGAGTGGACAGTGCGGATAACGTTCATGCTTAAACCTATTCAAATAGTGTTTAAAGCATCCATGTCCTGTCAGCAGTTGAAGTAGTAGTCCACATGTCCATGCTTTCGTCCCAGCCATCTCTGCAGTTCTGGGATAAGCTTATACGTCCATCGTCCTTTGCTACTGCTTTCCCACCTCTCTTGCCACTTAGTTATGGTGAGTTCTCTGCACCTTTTCCGTAGGGATTCGGGGTTTCGACCCCTGTGCTACCTGCGCGGATGTCCGCCGATTCCACTGCCAGCAGGTCAATCGGTATAACTCCCGATATTACCAACGCCGCGTCATGGGATACCGTTCGAAACGCGCAACATACCCGCAGAGCACACAACCTCTGCACGGAGTCGCCATCTTGCATATAGCTCCCATTTTTTGTGGCTCGAGCTCATATGGGAGCAGCATACATCAGTGTCGATGTTACAACGCTAACCAGTAATCTACGTGCTGGTTTCCTCGGGCCCCGAGTGTTGGCCATGATCCTCGATATTGCGGCCGCGGTCCTACCTGCCTTGCCACTAGCGTACGCTAGATGTTCTTTGAAAGATAGCCGGTGGTCAAGCATAACGCCCAAGTATTTTAGGCTTGGGCGAGATTTAATTGTGGCTTCTCCAATTTTGATAGTAGCGGTCTCCACTTTTTGCCGGCTACTAATAAGGACTGCTTCAGTCTTGTGCGCTGCCAGGCTGAGTCCCTTGGAGTATGCTTCGTATGCTCGTTCCCCAGATTCATTGCAGATTCTCTCCGCATCTGTGAGCTTCTTGGCCGTAACTACTAGGGCTACGTCATCCGCAAAGCCAATGAGTCGGGCCCCGTCGGGCATAGTGATCCTAAGAATCCCATCGTACATTGCATTCCACAACAAAGGACCTAGGACTGACCCTTGGGGGACTCCCCCGCTGACCCTGTGAGTCGACTGACCGGAATCAGTTTCGTACAGGAGCATGCGGCCTTCGAAATAGCTCGCTATTACTCTCTGTATATACATCGGGACATTTAGGTCGCGCAATGCGTTTAGTGTGTGGTGCCAGCTAGCGGAGTTGAATGCGTTTTTTACATCCAACTTTGCCGCTATGCAGTACTGCTTAGTGCCGTACAGCCACCTTTTCCCCTCGATAGGTTTTTCTGGGATTTCGCATAGCTTACCGACGGCGTCTATGGTGGATAGTAGAGATGCAAAACCATCGATGTAACTTTCGATATTATCGATGTTTTTAAAAACGGCGATACATCGATGGTTTTTTTGATAAATGAGCACATTTTTTTCAATATATTTAGTTTTGCTCTGTTTTTTTTCCAGTTGAAACCCCTTAGGGCGGTTCCTCGTATCAAAATGGACAGGTTCTTGCACATAACAAGTAAGTATGAGCGGCAGCGCAGTAGTTACTTAATTAATGTTTACCCATGGTGCTTTTTTTAGACAATGCATCTCCTTCGTCTGCTCCTTCATCTGCTGCGTTGTCCCCATCTCCATCTTCGTCTGCTGATATTTTGGAAAATCCAGAATCGGAATTTGACTGTGAGCCTCCAGACATTAAAAAACGGAAGAAATCTGTTTCAGAAGTGTGGAAATACTTTGAGAGGTGTAAAAACAAAATGTTTGCCAAATGTCTACTTTGCGGAAAGGAGTATAAAACTTCCGGCAACACATCAAACCTAATAGAGCATTTACGTCGCCTCCATCCACTTAAAGTAGCTGCAGTTTCAGAAAATCCTAGAAAAATGGATGAGTTTGTTTCAAGATCTAAGCAGTACGATTCAGCTTCAAGCAGAAAAATCGAATTGGATAAAGGTCTCGCTAAAATGGTGTCGTCAGATATTCAACCGTTTAGTATCGTGGACGATAAGGGGTTCCAACATTTTGTAAAATTACTCGATCCAAGATACGTTTTGCCAAGTCGCACAACATTGCAAAATGTGCTTATAAAAAATCTTTATGAGGAAACGATGACAAAATTGAAAGATAAGCTGAGAAAGATCCCTTATTGCTCCCTAACAACGGATTGCTGGACATCTGGCGCAAACGCAAGTTATCTTACGTTGACGTGCCACTTTATTGAAAACTTCAAGTTAAAAACGGTTGTTCTAGCTACACAGCCCCTATTAGACGAAACCAATCACTGTAGCGACAATATTGCAGGAACCGTAAAAGCAATATGTCATGACTTCGAAATTTATGATAAAGTGGTAACTATTGTTACTGACAATGCAGCATCCATGAAGAAAGCCTGCGAGAATTTGCAAAAAAAGCATCTGGGTTGTTTTGCCCATTCGTTAAATCTAATTGTTCAAAGCTCGTTGGCTTTAAAGGATGTGCAAGACGTTTTAAAATGCGTTAAAAGTATAGTCACCTATTTTAAAAGCAGTTCGATTGCGTATACCAAACTAAGATCTGCTCAAGCCGTTGAACAGCCGTTGAATTTTATTCAAGATGTGTCTACTCGCTGGAATAGCGCCTTCTATATGCTGAAGCAAATTTTACTCGTTCGAGAGGCAGTTTGCGGAGTTTTGCTGAAAACATTAAAAGCTCCAGTTCCCTTAAGTGAGGAGCAATTTTCTATCATTGCAGATATTTGCACACTTTTAGATCCCTTTGAAACGGCAACAGTGAATACGTCGGCTGCGAAAACGGTAACCATATCCCTAATAATACCCACAGTACTTGGCCTTATAATCAAAATGGATACCCTTAAGTTGGAAATGAAGACAACTGTAGGGATTGACACTTGCTTGTTTTTAACAAGCCAACTGAAGAGCAGGCTGTACCCTTATGAATCCAGAAGTGTAACAAGGATGACAACGATTTTAGATCCCCGATTTAAGAAGGAAGGATTCTACAATCCTATGAATGCTGACCAAGCAGTAGCTGCGTTGGAAAATGATTTAACTCTTTTCTTCAAAAATGTGCAGGACCAATGTCCAAACGACGAACCGCCCGCCGAGACAAATCACCCATCAGATTTGTATGGATTTTTGGCAGAAAAAATAAAAAAGAAGCCAAAAACTAGTAGATCCGATGCAATTATCGAGCTGCGTCAATATTTTCAGCAACAAAATGCTCCACAAAAAATTGATCCGCTGGAGTTTTGGAGGGTAAATTATTGTATATTTTACATTTATTGTGGAATAAATATATTTGTTTTTACAGGTTAACGAAGTCCACTTTAGCTCCCTTGCGCAGTGCGCTTTGAAATATTTGTGCATTCCAGCCACCTCAACCGAATCGGAAAGGGCTTTCAGCAAGGCGGGCCAAATAGCAAGTGAGAAAAGGTCGAGACTAAAGCCTAAGGCAGTAAACATTCTACTTTTTTTAGAAAAAAATGAGTGGATTGTGGATGAATAGTTTTTAAGAAATGGACTGAAGATTTTTTTGTTTTACTTTCTTTATTTTCGTTTTGGATCTCAATTTTTCGTTAAATAAATATAAGTTAGTATTAAGGTTCAAAAAAAAAATCGTTTTATTATAAATTGGAGCAATTTATGGGAAATTTAAAAAAATTGAACTAATTTTCGATGGTTTCAGCGATATATCGATGTTTTCAACCATCGTTTATGAAAACATCGATGTACCCACCATCGATGGTTTTGCATCTCTAGTGGATAGCCCCTTCCGAAAGCCATACTGCATTTCAGAGAGGCCATAGGGTTCAACAAGCGCGCCCTCTAGCCGGGAGTGAATTATTCGTTCAAGAATTTTTCCAAACGGGTCCAGCATGCAGAGTGGCCTATATGAAGAAGGCTCCTCTGCCGGCTTGTCCCCCTTTGGTATGAGCACCAGCCGCTGTGTTTTCCAGCGACTAGGGAACACACCTTCTGTTATATATTCTATTGTGTTTGCTTTTGTGGCAATTTTAAGAACTTTATTCGGGGTTTCATCAGGTCCCGATGCCTTATCGGCGAGGATTGTTTTTAATATCCGGAGGACTTCTTCGGCACTTGTGAGCTTTATGCTCGAAGTGTTCACGATCTGTAAGGGTCGCGCCACGCTCTCTTGCTCTGGGAATAGCGTTTCCACTATCCTTTTTAGGCTGTCTGGGCATGTCGGCGATGGCCTACTAAATGCCCGAAGCCGTTTTGTGACGAGTTTATATGCGAAGCCCCATGGGTTGGAGTCTAATTCTTCGCATATATTATTAAAGCATCTGCGCTTGCTCTCCTTTATTATTTTCTCCAGGGCTCGTCTTCTCTCCCTGAAATGTTTCTGTAGTGCCTCAAATTCGGGCCTTCCTCTTGAGCGTTGGTATGCGCGTCTTGCTCTGTGGCAGTCTTTCCTTGCTTCTGCAATGGATTGCTTCCACCAGCATGCAGGTCTTCTTCTTGATGGGGTCCTTCCCTTTCTCTGCATAGATGCGTCGCAGGCTGCCTTGGTGTGGTTTGCTCGTTCTTCAGCTGAGCCGCTTGTGGAGAGGTCTTCGAACAGCATCTGTACCATCTCCACATCGAGGGCCAGGCTGCTTGCCCCCGCACTCCACCCTTTTTTCTGGCGATCTCGCCATTACATTGCTTTTTTTGAATGGGTCAGCTCCCATGTTAGCCCAGTCAGGTAGGCTTGACAGCGGCGTGTGGAAGCCGTCGGTATTTTACGGCACTGTAAGGCCTTTGTTTGCCGGCGTGCCTCCACTGGTAATTGGCGCAACTCCGAGGCTGGCGCCTGGTGTTGTGCCCCCTGCTCGGCATATCGCCGCCTGGGGATTTCCGTGCGCGCGCACTGCCGGGAGTTTGAATATTTTCCCGCAGTATCCTGCTGCTCTTCAATCGGACTTTATAAATGACAAATTTTGAAATAAAACTTAACACAAAGAGTAAATATTAATGTTAAAATTATTATTTATTTATTTGATTTTTTAAAAGAACCGCCCAAGACTTCCCTACGTGCTACGGCACGCACTTATGTGCTTCGCCTGCACCCTGTCCGAAGCTCGCTGCTATAGCACCCGCAGCCCCTTTTCGCACACTGCAATCAGCTGATCGCGCAAGCGCTTTCCACCACTGATAGTGTTTTTGCGAAAATAAAAAGCGCGAGTGGAAAAAAATTTGCAACAACTACACAAACAACAAGTCGAAAATAGATGAGACAAAGACGCCTCCCCTCCCTCGCCTACGACCGGCCCCTGCCTATCCGCCAAACCTGTTGGGAATGAATTCCCAGTCTGCTCCTCGCCCACAGCCTCCTGCCCACCAGCTGGGGTGCGTATAGGGGGTGTTCCACGCCGGATGACCGGCTGCACTCGGGTATTTCGCTGAAAACTAAAAGAATTAGACGGATCGATTTTAAAACGCGACCGCACTCCCTGCTTTCACAACTCTCTCCAGCTCCTGTAAACGACTTAACAGTCCTTCGATGTGTGGCAATGGGTATGCATCTTTGATTGTCCGGGAATTGACTTTGCGTGCGTCGAGGCAAAGGCGATTTTTCTGGCCTTTCTGTACTAGAGTCACTGGTGAACTCCAGCTGCTGTTGCTTTCTTCGATCACACCTAGACCAAGCATGCGATCTAGCTCAGCATACACCAACTTTTGTTTGGCTGGGGTAATCGGATAATGCCGTTGCTTGATCGGCAGGTCTTGGTCGGTTACTTCTATCACTTGCTGCTCCAGGCTGGTCTTTCCTAAACCCTTATCCAGACATGATGGGTATGTCTCAATTAATCGTCTCAGCTGACTGTGTTGTTCTGGAGATAGCTGATGAGGCATGTAAGCGGTTTCGGGCTTAGGAGGGTCGTTCAGAAGTTAATTGCGAAATAAAAACGTTGTGTCAAACCTGGCACTATCAGATCCTTGGTCTCTCCTTCCCATTCCACGGGTAGGGTTATTGCTCCGACTACTCGAGTTTCGCCGCCACTAGCTGTGCGCACATATTCCTCGCTAAGCTTCCTTATGGGCCGCGTCCGGTTCCTTAAGAAAGCTTCCGCTCCTCTGCCAATGCAATTCGCACTAGCGCCTGTATCCAGTAACGCTAGTATTTCTTCTTCGTCGACTTTAGTCTTGGCAAAGAAACGGTTATCGTTTTGTATGCTTACTACCGTGTCTACAACTTTCTGCTTTAACCTGCGATATTCTGCTCGGGTTTCATATAACTTCTGCATCTTCCGTACGTCCCGTGTCGTGTGGTCCGTATCTTCTGAGCCTTGGAAAATACGCTGTTTTGCCAGAGCATACTCCCTCTCTCGTTGTTCTAGGCTCTTATGGGGAGATATTTGTCTGGGTATGGTTGTTTCTACGGGAATGTGACTGTCTTGGTCCGACTGGCTGTCCCGTTCTGGCCTGACGGACTCCGCGGAAAAGCCGCTGGGTTAGCGTCTGCATCGCCTCCTATCTTCTCACAGACCCGACAAGTGTCGTCAAGAAACTTAGTAAAGCAGGGATCTTCTTTTGGATGTTTTTTATAGAAATCCGCGGCTCGGCCACATTTAAAGCAGACTAGTTCGTGGAGCGGTCCTTGGCATCTTTGTCGGTCTTCGCAGCCAGTTCGAGTGTCTCGCCGCTTACGGTTGAACTCTTCCACTGTAACAGCGTCTGGAAAGTCCTGCTCGATGCGGTACTCATCGATTTCACTGACCGGTCTATTTCTTGCGACCCTGCCGTTACTCCTTAACCAGCAATCCACTCTAAGTCCTTCCTTTTTCAGCTCTGCTAGCGACCTAATCGGGGAGGTCAGCAACAAGCTTCCCATCTGGGCATTTAAATTGTCCTTGAGGAGCTCGACAAACTTCTCTTCTTCTAGCTTGTTCTGCAATCTGAAATGCAGGTTATGCATATCAGATACATAGTCGCTAAAGGATTCGTTTTGCCCTTGTCGCCGTTCCATCAACTTCTTGATCTTCATCAGGTCACTCCCGGATGAGGAAAAAGCGCCTTTCATTTCCCTCGTTAACGAGTAATAGTCAAACTCGTAGTCCTCGGCTCGATCTTCTATTAGCTGCCAATACCACTTGCTGGCAGCTCCTACCAACAAACTATGGAATTCTCGGAACACTTGCCGTCTGTCTATCCCATAAAGTTCTTGCAACCGTGTGACGCGAAACAAGAAACTTTCGACCGTCATGCTGCGAGTGCTTCCATCGAACTTCAGATTCCATTTGTCTAGTCGGGCTCCTTTCTGTGAATCTGTGCGCCGTTGATCTCGAAGCCGATGCATCTGGCTGTTGAGCGTCTCCTGCGACAAAGGTTCGAGAGGCGGAGTCTCTTGGTACCTCAAGAAACTGTCAGATGGGTTTGTCGTAAATCGATTCGGTGGTTGCAGTATCTGTTGCTCCACCCTCAAGGAATGCGAAGCACGCAATTTCACTACTTGCGCCTTTAGTGCTTCTATCTGTGCTCGCATCTCTGCTTCAGACTCATTATGCTGCTTTATTAGCGCACGCATAATCTCCTCTCTTCTCTCGGCCGCTTCCAGTCTGCTGGCCGGATTGGGCTCATATTGCGGGAGCACACTTGAGCGTCCCTTTGGCTGTCCCAAGGGCAAATTCTTTCCCCCTACAGCTCCTTCGGTGTCGTCAAATTGATCCATGTTGTCTTCAATGGATCTACTCTCGTCTTGCTCTTCCGATTCGCGGAAGATACTCAGGTTGTCTCTGTCCAAAGAGCTGGTGGTGGTGTCGGCACTAGCACTTCGGCGTGCTTGATTTGTTCCCCGTGTTGCGGAACGCGTGATTCTTCCCGTTGCGGGCTGGAAAAGCACTTTTTTCTTTGCTGCCTTCATTGAGTCCATAGAGTTCGTTCTTTTAATATAATTTTCACTATTTCGTGTTCACTTGTGCCCGTAAATAATGCCACTTACTTCACTCTTTCTTATTATTAAGACACGGTCACACGCGCGTTCAGCTATAAACGCTGCCTAAAGGTTTGTGAATACAAATAAAAATGCTAGGGGTGCTGTTTTGCGATTACTAAGTATCTCTTCAGTGACGACTCTGTCCGATATTTAAGCCCCACTAAAAAAAACAAATATGCCTAATTAGAGGTATTATCAGCTTCTACACAACTGGGTTTCACTGAACTAACAGCTCTTCTTGCCTTCTAGTCAGCTTTAACGTTCAAAATGGGAACTAGCTGCGCCTAGAAGAAAAGTCTGTCCAGAATCCCCCTCCCGCCAGTCGTCGGAAATACGTTTATCTGACGGATCATTCTCGGTCACATTCACAACCGTCTTCCTATTTCTCTGGACTCGAGCCTATCAAACGACCGGACCATCCGGCCCAGTACGTCGTGTAGCGTCGGCCAGAGAAACTAAAATTCTTCCCCCGCCCATATATGTCAAAAGAAGCCGTGAAAACTCGAGCCTATCAAACGACCGGACTCTTGACCTAGTACGTCGTGTAGCGTCGGCTTTACGTTTCCTGTCAGTTCCCCACCCACCTTTTTCTGTCCTGGATCGACAAATGCACAATAGATCCGCACCGCAATAGCTAAATGCGTTACCGTAACATCTGCGCTCCTGCTCTTTCTGGACTCGAGCCTATCAAACGACCGGGCTCCGCCTAGTACGTCGTGTAGCGTCGGCCAAAAAGCACATCTAAATTGTATTTACGTTAATTTCAAAAAGCGTCAGTTGGCATATAGTAGTACAGTATTATAAAAAGGAAACCTCATATTCGATTAAAAGAAATTTAGTAACTTTTCCTATACTAAAGCAAAAGATATCTATGATTTTATAAGAAAACAGAGTATAAAGTCAATCTTCTATTCTGAGACAAAGTCCTGGTTGAGAGGCCTCTCAATTCTGGCTGTCGCAGAAGTTGGGGACTTTACCTTCTAATTGGTATAAATTTTAACCCCAGAAAATATATCCCAACTACTTAAATCCCTTGCTCTAAATATATTAAAGTTATCTTTGGCACGTAAAGGTACAAGCTACGGCATGCCTAGTTTGCCCAAAGGTTTCTAGATGGTTGTTCCTAGCAATATTCCTTAAGGAATATGAAAAGTCCTTCGTTGGGCGCCAATTCTGTTACGTGGGCATATTAGTGCCCTAGTCCTGTAAAGGACTTGGGCCGAGTGAAAGTCATCCGATGTTCAGGCACCAATTTTTGCCGGCATAAGCTCGCCGGATGGGGTGGGTTCTTGGTAAGATATTTTCCTCTCCAACATAACGAGAATAAATATTAAGATGCCTGAAAAATGGTAAGAGTCGTAAAGTCCGTTGGTCATCAGTCTACTTTGCCCCACAAGCTTCGCTGTCGCTTGATCGTAACACGATCGGGCACTGTTTCGGCCACATCCCCTCCTCTTCACACAATCGTGTGCCAAATGGATCGTCACGGGCCGCGCAATACGATCCCCTATTGTCGAGGTTGTCCGTCAAAAAATATGTCATTATACTTCACCGACTCCACTTATCGCGTCAGCACACCCTTGGTGAAAACTTAGCACTTCATGGTTTTAAGTTCGTTTTCACATTATAAATTTATTGAATAAAATATTGGCTAGTGCCATTTATGAGTAATATTATTATTGGGTATACATGTAAATTTAATTTTTAATTGACCAACAAAGTTTGTTAGCGGAGAGTATCGAACTTACCACCCGTACAAGGTGCACACGTCAACAGAATTGCTGACTCTTCACGACTACAAACGTCGCTCTGAGGGCTCTTGTGATTGTTCATACAAGCACAAGGCTGATACTCGCCGCTGATAAGTCAATGTTTTATTATATTATAAAAAGTTAACTTATACAAAGATATGATTAAAAAAAATTATTTCACTAGGCGGATGAGAAAATTGCTAACCTCGCCCAGAAATTCATTATAGAAATTTTCAGAATAAACGGTAGTCATGGGTACTGTGGCACAAACTATGGCTTTTTCTACTTTACTACAGTGAACAAGTGGGAAAAAGTCAAGACGAAAGGTCTCGATGTACAAATGCTCTAGATCATTTATAGTGATAGGCGAATTCAATTTGGATAAAAGATATATTACTTTAATGTAGAAATGCGGTTCGTTTCTAAGAGTGACCGCTAGGGCCTGCTGATTAATCATGGTGCACGGATATATATATATATGTAGTTGACAAAGGAACTGTGTTCCGACAAACTTACTCCGTTGCTGGTCCTGGGCGATGAGATCTCGACGCGCTGGATCCTGGGCTCTTTAAGAAATTAGTAACATATATATATATATACGTGCAAAACAGTATCGTTGAAACACACAAAAAAAATATCGTTCTTAAGCACAATTACTTAATATATATATATATATATATATATATATATATATATATATATATGTTTATATATGTAGGTTGGAGTATCCCACGGCGGCACACGTCTGGTCTGATACCTTGGGGGCAGCGGCGTCTCCGATGTCTTGCTCACTCCACTTTGTGTAGTTGTTGTTGTACTGGCATTCATAAATGCCTGAGTTCACAATTTGATTATACTGTCTTATTTTTGTTTTACTTCACGTTTGTCTGTAATTAAGGCATTTAATTGCCTTTATTTGTCACTTTGTTATGATTTTCTTTTGGGTCTGCTTCTTACACTTTATTGTTTTTTTAGACCTGATGACATATCACTTGCTCAATGGCGTGTTTCTGGTCCTGGCGTCCTTGCACCGAACGCTTGTACATCTTGACCACTTTCAGGATGATTAAGACAGCCAATAGAACGATGAGGATCTTAATGCTTTAGTTCACTTCTCGGATGTCGTCCTTGTGATCAACTATTTCTACGTTGTTGATCACATCAGCCGTATTGTTGTCGGCTTTGGAGCTGGTGCTTTCCACGTTGAATACCGGATTATTAATGTCCTGGTAAACTGGTGCTCGTTTTTCGAGATATAAAGTAATAGTAATCGTGGGCAGTTCGGAAGGACTTCCTTCAGAATGGTCGCAGTCCTGCAGAATGTTCAATGACTTCCTTCAGAATGGTCGCAGTCCTGCAGAATGTTCAAGGACTTCCTTCAGAATGGTCTTGGCTCCAGTCCTCGATGGCGCTAGGGAACACAGTGCGTACACTATAGTGCCCCGGAGATCAGAATAAAGTCTGTCTGTCTTCTCTATCTGGCCACGGTCTTTTATAGCAGTGTAGAGCTTTTTCTAGGCTTCCGTGATAGTTGAGTTATTTAGGTGTTCCCACCTATGATTTCCCCTATCAGTAGTGTCAATGCTCGACTGATGCACTTTGCCAGCTACTGGTGTAGGATTACGGTCGTTGTTCTGACCGTATGTCATTCCAGAATCGTCAAGTTGGACATTCCTTTGCTTATTTTCGGTGAGTCAACGTGTCGATTGCCCCTCTCTCTTTGCCTTCAGATTCTTTGTTGCTTTTCTACGTGCATCTTTCTCCATCAAATAAATTGAAGGAGAGGGCGTACGTAACAAAGTTAACAAAATAGGTATAGAGAATATGCATATGCCAGTCAGTGGGTCATTTACAGTGTTAATGACGGCTTGACCCGATACATGATATGCTTAACTTACGCTGTGACTGAATAGACCCCATTAGATATACATACAGAGTTGGCCCGGAAATTTTAATTGTTAATAGTTAATTGCGTATCAGCCAAAATCCATTTAGCGTGCAAATTTCCTGGTGTTTAGCCTTTCCACAAAAATTTTTCAAAATATGCTATTCGCGGCTGACACTTTTTCTGAACATAAACACCATGATGTTTATTTAACCCTATTTATATGTTATTAATTTTTTTCTATGCTAACAAAAATATTTTATAAGAGCAGTACTTAACTAACTAAGATCGAAAACTATTAATTTCTTGCAACACACAAAACATTTTACTTAGCAACTCTGGTGACATGCAAGTTTAGTTGTTTTAAAAATAAAATGGAATAAATAGAATTTAAACGTTAGCATGTGTAACGTTTTCAGCGGCAAATGATTGATATTAGCACATAGGTTAAGAAAGTGAATTCTATCCAGGCAAGCGTAGTGAAAACTTTTTGAGGACCCGCAGTGACGTTACAAGAATTTTCGAAAATTAGAAATTACTCCCGTACGATTTTTTTCTATAGGTAACAATTTTTTAACTAGGGTGTCCTGCAGCACATTTGTTCCTTGGAGGATCGCTGTGCAATTTCATGCATACTTTTTCTTTTAGCTGTAACCAGAAAAAAAGTACCCATTGGGGATTTATAAATAAATACAAAGAACAAACAAATAAAAACACAAAACATCCACATACATGTAAATTCGGGAGAATACGTATTTATTCGGAATGCCGAAACTTAATTAGTTTATCTTTATTACACATATAATACTTGTCTTTTTTTATAGGAACAACTGGTCACAATATTCTCCGAAAACAAATGTTCTATGGCTGTCCTATGTTATTGCCAAACTAATGGAAAGCGTGGAATATAAAAGTACCAATACAAACATTCACAGACTCCACATTAATAAGTTAAAGGAATTGCAAAGCATTATATTGACATTCAAAAGTGCCGCACAGTGTGCGAAGTATTTATTTAATTTGACTTAAGTTTTGCTTTTAATGTATTAATAAATAAAGATTTTAATTAGTATTTTATACGTGAATTTTAATAATAACATGGTTATATTAAAGAGTTTGAACGGTGAATTTTGGAACGTTTTCTATAATTAGTAACCGCAATACAACAAAAACAAGAGAGAACGCTATAGTCGAGTGCCTCGACTATCAAATACCCGTTACTCAGCTAAATCAAGTAGTCTCAAGCAGGGCAAAAAAAAACAGTCCATCTACCGGACATTTAATTATTTACTTAAAACTTTTTATTGAGTGGTACCTACGTTAAGGTAGGTATTAATAAACCAAAAAAAATGGAACATCGGCGTGAAAACCTTGCGCTGCTGTGTCAATCTTCTAGCTTTTATAGTTTAAAATTATAAATTGTAACCGTTAAACCAACAAAAAAAAATCACCAAGAAACAATCCAAAATAATGATCTTTTATTTTCTACGCCAACTTTTTAAATCGCGCCCAACTCGAACGACAGCCGGTCACATTGTCTCAGCCATCTCCACGGCTGCGACCCGACAACAAATTATCGAAGCGGAATTATCACCATCGATTGCCCTGGTCACACTAAACGTCGCCTTAATAAGCAGAGGCCCAGACTCAGGCCAGTCACTTGCGTTCCGACAATCATCGAGGAAATATCAGCAAAGAGGAATATCGTGTTCTGGTATATAGTGGTTCTGGTGATGATCACCGACGCACCGGCTTGGTTTCTAGGAAAGCAGCACAGATCAATTAATCTAAGTCACATTTCCAGTTTCCGACATGGCCGTCTGACAGTTCGCACCTAACAATGACCGGCAGATCGAAACTAACGATGACTTACACTCACAAATCTCATCCGAAATCTAAGAATATCGTTTCAACACTACCAACTCGATCGACGAGACAAGCAGTGCAAGATATCCATTCAGTGAAACCAGGCCACTTATGTCTTTTATAAACAATTTTTTAAAACTCTGCATTGCCTTTGACTTTGGTTTGGCTTTGAGGTAATCAAAATTAAAGTAAACATCAGCTTTCGTATAAAGCCCAGTCAATTACGTTCTAAGCCACAAATTAATGCATTCCAAGTTTCCAGCAAATGTTGCATTAGTCCGCATCACAATGAGATTTGACAGTCTCGTCTTAAAGCTTTTATTTCAAACAAAAATTGAAATTCTAAAGTTCAAAAAGAAAAGCTCCTGGGCGAGGTTCATTAGATCAGATTTAGAAATGAAGAAGTCAATCCTGTTTTGATCGAGACCGTGATCGGTTTACAAATATGATAAAGTAAAAGAAAAGTGTCTTGTATTAATTCAGTTTAATGAATAAAGGTTTAACCAAAGTTATATAATAAAAAAAAGTATTTGATAAGAATTTTTGAAGCATTTTGAACTGAGGTTAACAAGGCTCTAACAGGGCTGTAATACACCTTTTATCCAACTGAAATAATCTATATAAACCTTTGGTTGTTTATTGAGTTGACGGTCTTGTTAGTTTGCTTAAAGATGTATCTGTAAAATGTGCTTTGATCATAAATTTTGTTGACCCAGTGTAACGAACTGATTTATTAGGTCTGCTCGCTACGAGACTCGTGCGGCTAGCTCAGTATAGTTGTGTTTTCGTCCCACCAAATTTATATAAACGTGACCGCCCAGTAGATCAGTGAGAAAGCACAGAATTTTCGGGTACTCAGTGGATTTTATTGCGAGCGAGAGGGTATGATAGCACGGTAACTTTGCTCGGCTGGCCTTGCTATCGCCCCTTGTGGCCGTTGATGACTCCTGGTCGCCTTGTCGACTCGGTGCTCTCCTTGTGGACTGCGGGCTCCGGTTCCGTGAACTCTCTGGAGATCCTTGTAGCTCCCTGAAGATCCTTGTAGCTCCCTGAAGATGCTCGACGCCGCTCGCTGCGGATGCGTAGAAACGACGACACTCGTCGCGCCTTAGACTCGCCAGGAGATCGGCTGCACGGGTTTAGGGAAGCGTCACCGTTCTCAGACTAGGGTGAACAGAGACCGCGATCTCCAGGAATCTCTCCTTTCGACACACCACCGCCTGTCCCTGGCTCTTTCCCGGATACTCCCACTAGTGTCTAACTCAGATCGCACTGGCAGTCCAAGTTACGCAAGGATGCTGCCGAGCGCTTCACTTTGCTTCAACGCCTAGTGTAAACGAACGTTCCGCCCTAGCTTCACCCCTTGGCTTATCGTCCGACGTTTCCTCGTAGCTCGCTCTGTCGAGGTGTAGTGGCTGGCCCGTTGCTGAGGCTCCTGGATATGCCGGCTGCTGGTACTCGGGATCTTGGTCGAACGCCGCTCCGGGAATACACGACTCAAACCGCATGGCTCTCCTGGAGTACTCCACTCAAGACCACAACGACTGATCGATCTCCCTTCTGGCCTATAGGCTGAGTTCACGATTTCTTGTCGCAGGCTTACACCGCTCGAACTCTGTTCGACTCTCCGGCGAGGAGCGTGGATTTAGTCGAGACAGAATTGAAACGGATCGCCTTGACCTAGCCGTGTGATGCCCTCTGAACCTCAGCTACCTGCGTCTCAATTCGGAGATTCCTGGCGGTTCAATCCCGAACGTCTCGACGTAGCGATCTTGCTCCTTGTAGGCTCCCACGGCGCTGCTTCCGGCGATTCGACTTGTTGTTGTTCACTCGTAGTTCACTGTACTGGCTGACTTGTTCACTTTTGTATCTGGACTGATCTTGATAGGTTGACTCTTTGTGATCGACTGATCCTGTTGCCAGCGCCCGGCGGCATTATATAGGGCCTCTGAGAACCGTTATTTCCCTCTTTCTCTCTGCCCGCCGCATCTCTCCACTCCGGGTCCAAAGTCCGTAGCTCCTGCTTGACCCACTTGCCTTTCACGCACGGCCTTAATTTGTGTTTCTGCGTGTTGCCACTGCTCTGCTTATGCTTTTGGTGCCTGTGGCACGTCTGAGCATCGTTCGCTGCTGAGATGTGGCACTTGTCCTCCTGGACCAAAGTCCACGGCAGAGTCCAAAGTCCGGTGCAGATCCGTTATTTCCCCTTTTGCACACGGCACTCTGGCTCTGCCTGCGAAGTCTCCACTCTCCGCTTCTCGCTCTCCAAACTCTCTTTGGCAGAGTTCTCTCTCCTACCCTTGAAGTCTCCAAACTCTCATTCTCCACTTCTCGGTCTCCAAACTCTCTTTGGCAGAGTTCTCTCTCCTACCCTCGAAGTCTCCAAACTCTCTACTTGCAAGTGTCTCTCCACTTGCTCTTCGCCGCGCCGCTACTACGCTAATTCGCCGCGTAACTGGTAAGCGGCCGGACATCAGTAATTATGCTGCGGGAATTTGTGGGGAGTTATTCAACTTCTCACATTTCCCCCTTACTTCGGGAAACTTTTAAGAACTCGCTTCTACTCGCCGACGTTTCCTCGTGTATCCTAGCCGTTGAGTCTTCGCGATGATTTTGTCGATTCCCTCGGCGCTCCCTCGACGCTCCCTCGACGCTTTCAACTCCGAGAGTTTCTACGGCGTCGGTTGCCGTCGTTGCAGCAATTTGAAACTCATGCGCCGATCCTCTGTCTGGTCCCACTGGTCATCGATACCCATAAGCTATCGATAGCCCAGAGGAACTCCCCACGATATCGACACCCACAGCTATCGATATCGCTGGGGCGGCGTTGCCACTTGATCGCTCGCGATATTTACTTCACCATGATTTTGCCATATATCGTGTGCCCATCGATCGCACTATCGTCCGTGCCAATCGACCGCCCTATCGAGGCGCCCCCGTCCCTACTTCATGGTGAGTTTGCACAATTACCATTGTTCTGTAAGTGCAAGCTTTGGTGTGTCTTTTTGTTCTTCTGTTTCTAATTTTTTGTTCTTCCAGATAACTCCAACATATGCCCTTTCTTGTTCTTGGGTCTGGCGTCAATGCCCCTGATACGGTTGACTGCGGCGCAGCTGTGGATTGCCGCAGTCCGTCAGCCACTGGGTTTGTGGTTTGGTTGTGATGAGTTGCCAACTTGGCTGGACCGGCAATTATTCTGTCTATTTTCCAGGTCTTTCGTGTTTTTCTTCCGATTGGTGTTTCTGTAAGGGGATGTCTGGCTGGATACGGTATAGCCCTGAAGCTGTACCGTCTCCCCCCTTTCTTCGGTAAAAGTTGAATACGATCTCCAGTTCATATGTTTTCCTGCGTGGCTTCATCTTGTGCGTTTCTGTTTCCCGCGTAACTGGTAAGCGGCCGGACATCAGTTTCCCGGATGGCTCTGGTGAATGCCGACGACCAATCCGCTGCGAGTGTGTGTCTTTGTGTATTCTGTGTATTAGCGTATTCTTGGCGTGTCCTTCGAGTTCCCAAGAATTTCCATGGAGTTTCCTCGGATTTACCCTGTAGTATCCCTGGAGTTCTCGTAGCATCCTTAGAGTGATTTCCTAGTATCCTTGGAGTTCTCGTAGTATCCTTGGAGTGATTTTGTAGAATCCTTGGAGTTCTCGTAGTATCCTTGGAGTGATTTTATAGAATCCTTGGAGTTCTCGTAAAATATTTGAAGTGATTTCGTAGAATCCTTGGAGTTCTCGTAGTATCTTTGGAGTTATTCCTTGGAGTTCCTTCATAGTATCCTTGGAGTTATTTCTTGGAGTTCTCTTGTAGTATCCTTGGATAGTCCTTGGAGTTCCCTCGTATTATCTTTGGACAAGTTTCAATGCTGTTGTTCGTTTGTTGTTTCTCCCTTTTACGGTCGCTCGCTTGTTTTCTTGTGTTTCTTGTTGTTTAAACTCGCTTACATGTATGGTCCGCTCTTTCTTTGTGTTTACATGGCGTATTTTGCATATTACAGGCGAAACAAAATCCACGACCTGGAATGGCCCGTCGTATCCAGGAGCCAACTTTGCTGCAAATCCTTCGGCCGCTTTCGATAAGTGGTGTTCTTTGGCCCACACGACGTCGCCCACCGCTGGTGTCCATTGCCTTCTCCTTAGATTATAATGCCTGGCCTGATCTTGGGAGGCTTTTTCCATGTTTCGCCTTACAATCTCAAAGATCTCTTTTAGTTTGCTTGCATTTTCATCCGGGGTTTCAGCTGCACGTCCTGTTCCTAACGTTTCGCGATCGTATAGGGCGCTTGGTAGTCTGGGCTCTCTGCCTTAGGTAAGAAATGCCGGGGTGTAGCCAGTGGATTCCGAAACGCTGGTGCTCACTGCAAGCATGATTTCTGGCCATTTCTCGTCCCAATTTCTCTGGTCCTGCCCGGCGAACTGCGCAATCATTGTTTTTACAGTTCTATTGGCTCGCTCGATCGGGTTCTCTTACGGGGTGTATGGAGCTGTGAACTGTTGTTTGATACCCATATCGGCTAGGAAACCCTTGAGGATTCGGCTGGCAAATTGTACTCAGTTGTCCGTTATGACCACCTTCGGGACCCCATACCTTGCGATTATGCGTTCCCTGAATGCTTTCTTCAGTGATTCCGCCGTCGCGCTGCGCAGTGGTACTAACTCAGTCCACTTGGAGAACCGGTCTATTAGTACTAGCAGCATTTGGTTGCCGTGCTTCGAACGCGGCAGGGGTCCGACGAAGTCCGCGCATACCGTTGCCCATGGTTCCTCTGGCACCTGCGTTAGCATTTTGCCGGCCGCCTGCATTTGATTCGGCTGGAATTTCATGCACGTCTCGCATTTTCTTACATGGGCTCGGGCGTCTCTGTGCATACCTGGCCAGTAATATCGGGCTGCCAGGCGTTCAATCGTCCTTCGGCTTTTTACGTGACCCGCTGAAGGCTCGTCGTGGTTTTCCTTCAGCACCGTTTCTTGTTGGGCCTTTGGGACACACATCTTCCACGTTGCGACATCTTCGCTGCCTGCTCTATGGAGTATATTTCGATATAGAGTGTCACCTTCCATCACGTAGTCCGGGTACTTTTGCGGTTGGGTCTTAATCTTCTCGCGCATTCTCTGGTTGTGGCTGTCTTGACAGGGCGTCCGCCACCACGTTGAGCTGTCCCTTCCGGTATGCTATCTCGAAGTCGTACTGCTGTAACTCCAGTGCCCATCTGGCGATCCTTCCTGAAGGGCTCTCGATGCTGTTGAGCCACTTCAGGGCCATATGGTCGGTTACTACTTTAAAGTGGTAACCTTCCAGATATGGTTTTAGCTTTCGGATCGCCCAGACGATTGCCAAGCATTCCTTCTCGGTCGTCGAGTAATTCTTCTCGGCGCCGTTGAGCGTTCGGCTTGAGTACGAGATTATCTTTTCGCCTTTCTCCGTTTCCTGGGTCAGTATTGCTCCGATGCCGTAGTCGCTTGCGTCCGTTTGCAGGGTGAACGGTTTGTCGAAGTCCGGGCATGCCAGTACGGGGCCAGCAACGAGTCTTGCCTTAACCTCTTCGAACGCCATCTGATGTTCCGGTGTCCATACCCACTTGTTGCCTTTGCGTAGCAAATCATTGAGGGGTTTGACTATTTTTGCGAAATCAGGTACGAATCGGCGGTACCATGATGCTACGCCCAGGTACTGCCGGAGTTCTCTTACTGTGGATGGTGGCTCTAGTTCGGCGATGGCTGCTATCTTTTTCGGATCCGTTCCTATTCCTTCGCTAGTCACACGGTGACCTAGATACAATAGCTCCTTCTTGCAGAATTGACATTTATTCGGGTTTAGCCTCAGATTTGCCTCACTAGCCGCCTAAACACTTCTCAGGTTCGCTTTGTGTTCTTCCAGCGTGCGTCCGATCACTATTATGTCGTCCTGGTAGGCGAAAGCGTGGGGTGACATTTCCGGACCAATAACTTGGTCCAAGACTCGTCGAAAAGTCGTAGATGCCGAATGGAGACCGAAAGCATAACCCTCCACACATTGGGCCAGCGAGCCGATTTTTCGACGAAAATTAAAATTGTAAAGCTAGGTTCTTCAAATTTGGTACGTATGATAGTGTCGATGCACATAAAAATATATCTAAGTTTCAGACCGATCTGACCACGCCTTCCCCAGCCGCCCATATGAGATAGGTTTCCTCTTATTGATACTTGTACGGTAATAAATAATGCTAGCACTCGTTTAATTCATGCTTTAAACACTTAACCTTAATATTAATAAGTAAAAAATAACAATGCATTCAAAATGACTATGAATAAGTATTTTACATTTAAAAATGTTCCTAACAGTCGTTTTCTACATCAATTTCTATTGAAAACGGATTTTCAGAGTCAGAATCTGAATCACTATCACTATTGCTAGTATTAAAATCGGGAACATTGTTATTATTGTTCATGTTACAAGATTATAGCAAGTTTGGTGATTCCAAAAGTTGTTTTAGATATCAAGCAGTTGCTCATAGGCGAACTCAACCACAGCTATAATATGTGGGATTTATACATATTGGGGCAAAATGGAGCAAAAAAGCTTAATAAAATTAGTATATATACACTTTGCACTTTAATGACACATAGTTACTTTTTGGCACAAGTTGGCACAAAATGTGTTATAATCTACAACAGACGGGTTAGCAGGTTATCTTTTTTCTACTTTTGGACAACATCAATAAACGCACACAAAGAACACATTATCAAATATGAACAAAGACTTTTTTAATACAAATATTCTACATACCTTTGGCTTTCTTTTCCATAATTTTAGTACTTCAGTAATTTTAAACCACAACAATTTTGGCACGCGCGTTTTAGTTTCGCACGCATGCAATCAAACAGCTGACTTTGAAGGGCTGCCAAAATTTCAGGGATGCATCAAAACAATTAAAATCTTTTGATTCATTTTAGTCAAAGTATATACTATTCAAATTTTATTAATAAAAAAGGTTTACTTTCTGTGAAAAATTTGAATTTTCGAATATTTAATATTGAATTTTGAATATTGCCTGCTATTTTCATCCAGTGGGATTTGCCAGTACCCATCCTTCAGGTCCAAACTGCTGATGTACCTCGCTTCTCGCAGTTGGTCGAGGATATAATTTATGCGCGGCATTGGGTAAGCATCCTTTATCGACTTTGCGTTGATCTGCCTGAAATCGACACAGAGTCTCCGTTTGCTCGTCTTCTTCTTCACCATCACGATGGGGGAGCTGTATGGGCTCTTCGAGTGCTCTATATACCCCATTCCGAGAAGCTCATCCACCTTCGCATTGGTCTCCCCTTGAACTTTTGGGTTCTTGGGGTAGTATCGTTGCTTGATTGGCTTGTCGTCTTTCATCGTGATCCGATGCTCGGCCATGTTCGACGTTCCCGTCATGGTGTTGAAGTCGGCTAGCTGTGCCTCTAGGAATTCCGCTGGGTCGTTATCCTCGCTCTTGTGTTAAACGACTGCCACCGATAGCCTTTCCTCGAGCCACCCATTGTGTCGGTTCCTGGCCGGTATTGTGATCTCGTGTCCGGCGCACTTTATTTCGGTTCCGACTTGCGTGAGGAAATTCTATCCTAACACCAAGGAATCCACTACCCCTGGTAGTATCAGCAGGCTCATGGTCAATCGTTTCTTTCCGAATGCGATTTCTACCTCCAGCTGTGCATTGATTCCGCCGCATCTCCCGTCTGCCAACCTAACTTGCCGTCTTGTTCTTGTGATCTTTCCAAGGGCAGCCAGATTGTCCGCCAGTTCCTCCCTTATGAAGCTCGCTGTTGCCCCGGTGTCGATTGCGGCTTTATACGTGCCTTCACCAATCGTTACCGCTCGATCAGCTTGCCAGTTAGTTTGGAGAGGATGCATTTTGCGATCCCCGCCCGCCTCTCTGCGGCTGAGATCGCTGACCATTTCCCGCTCTTTGGCAGCACTCGACGCTCCTGATACCCACTTTGCCGCACACCCAGCAGAACAACAAGCGCTGGTTTCGACAGCCGCGTTCCCAGTGTCCGTGACCGCCGCACTTTCGGCAGGCCTCCTGGGGGTCTGTGATGTGGGTACTCTCCCGTGGTCTCTGCGTGGTGATTGGGGGCCTGTTACGTGGGCGTATTAGTGCCCTAGTCCTGTAAATGACTCGGGCCGAGGGAAAGTCATCCGATGTTCAGGCACCAATTTTGCCGGCATAAGCTCGCCGGATGGGGTGGGTTCTTGGTAAGACTTTCTCCTCTCCAACATAACGAGAATAAATATTAAGATGCCTGAAAAAAAAAAAATAGTACGAGTCGTAAAGTCCGTCGGTCATCAGTCTACATTGCCCCACAAGCTCAGCTGTCGCTTGATCGTAACACGATCGGGCAATGTTTCGGCCACATTCCCTCCCCTTCACACAATCGTGTGCCAAATGGATCGTCGCGGGCCACGCAATACGATCCCCTATTGTCAAGGTTGTCCGTCAAAAGTTATGTCATTATTCTTCACCTACTCCACTTATCGCGTCAGCACCCCCTTGCTGAAAACTTAGCACTTTATGGTTTTAAGTTCGTTTTCACATTATAAGCTTATTGGATAAAATATTGGCTAGTGCCATTAATGAGTAATATTATTTTTGGGAATACATATACATTTAATTTTAATTGACCAACAAAGTTTGTTAGCGGAGAGTATCGAATTTATCACCTGTACAAGGTGCACACGTCAATAAATTGCTGACTCTTCACGACTGCAAACGTCGCTCTGAGGGCTCTTGTGGTTGTTCATACAAATACAAGGCTGATACTCGCCGCTGAAAAGTCAATGTTTTATTATATTATAAAAAGTTAACTTATACAAAGATATGATTGAAAATCTACTATATCATTCTTCTAATTATTTCACTAGGCGGATGACAAAATTGCTAACCTCGCCCAGAAATTCATTATAGAAATTTTCAGAATAAACGGTAGTCATGGGTACTGTGGCACAAACTATGGCTTTTTCTACTTTACTACAGTGAACAAGTGGGTAAACGTCAAGACGGAAGGTCTCGATGTACAAATGCCCTAGATCATTTATGGTGATAGGCGAATTTACTTTGGATAAAAGATATTTCACTTTGATATAGAAATGCGGTTCGTTCCTAAGAGTGACCGCTAGGGCCTGCTGATTAATCATGGTGCACGGATATATATATATAAATGTAGTTGACAAAGGAACTGTGTTCCGACAAACTTACTCCGTTGCTGGTCCTGGGCGATGAGATCTCGACGCGCTGGATCCTGGGCTTCTTGAAAGAAATTAGTTACATATATGTGTATATATTCGTTACGAATCGGCGGTACCATGATGCTACGCCCAGGTACTGCCGGAGTTCTATTACTGTGGATGGTGGCTCTAGTTCGGCGATGGCTGCTATCTTTTTCGGATCCGTTCCTATTCCTTCGCTAGTCACACGGTGACCTAGATACAAGAGCTCCTTCTTGCAGAATTGACATTTATTCGGGTTTAGCCTCAGATTTGCTTCTTTTAGCCGCCGAAACACTTCTCTCAGGTTCGCTTTGTGTTCTTCCAGCGTGCGTCCGATCACTATTATGTCGTCCTGGTAGGCGAAAGCGTGGGGTGACATTTCCGGACCAATAACTTGGTCCAAGACTCGTCGAAAAGTCGTAAATGCCGAATGGAGACCGAAAGCATAACCCTCCACACATTGGGCCAGCGAGCCGATTTTTCGACGAAAATTCTTCTTGATACTTATTGATACTTGTACGGTAATAAATAATGCTAGCACTCGTTTAATTCATGCTTTAAACACTTAACCTTAATATTAATAAGTAAAAAATAACAATGCATTCAAAATGACTATGAATAAGTATTTTACATTTAAAAATGTTCCTAACAGTCGTTTTCTACATCAATTTCTATTGAAAACGGATTTTCAGAGTCAGAATCTGAATCACTATCACTATTGCTAGTATTAAAATCGGGAACATTGTTATTATTGTTCATGTTACAAGATTATAGCAAGTTTGGTGATTCCAAAAGTTGTATTAGATATCAAGCAGTTGCTCATAGGCGAACTCAACCACAGCTATAATATGTGGGATTTATACATATTGGGGCAAAATGGAGCAAAAAAGCTTAATAAAACAAGAGGGAACGCTATAGTCGAGTGCCTCGACTATCAAATACCCGTTACTCAGCTAAAGTCAGCAGTCTCAAGCAGGGCAAACCAAGCAGCCGCTTCAAAAAATTAAAAAAAATTATTCTACATTTCGGTTGGCGTTTATAACCCAAACAAAATGGCGTCTACACTTTTGCTCTAGCTTTAAAACTATGGGCGCCACAGCTTTTCGCGGTTTGTGGGCGTTAGGGGGGGGGGGGGTTTCCAATTTTGGTTTATCAATATGTATTGATGAAACGAATACACATTGCTTTTCCCGTTAATATAGCTTCAAAACTGTGGGTGCCACAGTTTTTCGCGGTTTGTGGGCGTTAGAGGGGGCGTGGCACATCGGCGTGAAAAACTTGCGCTGCGTATTAACTCCTAGAATCTGCATGCCAAATCCCAATCTTCTAGCTTTTATAGTTTCCGAGATCTGAGCGTTCATACAGACGGGTGCCACTGTTTTTCGCGGTTTGTGGGCGTTAGGGGGGAGGGGGGGTTTCTCACTTTGGTCTATCAATATGTATTGATGAAACAAATACACATTTCTTTTACCGTTAATATAGCTTCAAAACTGTGGGTGCCACAGTTTTTCGCGGTTTGTGGGCGTTAGAGGGGGCGTGGCACATCGGCGTGAAAAACTTGCGCTGCGTATTAACCCCAAGAATCTGCATGCCAAATCCCAATCTTCAAGCTTTTATAGTTTCCAAAATCTCAGCGTTCATACAGAACGAGTCACAGTTTTTCGCGGTTTGTGGGCGTTAGAGAGGGCGTGGCACATCGGCGTGAAAAACTTGCGCTGCGTATTAACCCCTAGAATCTGCATGCCAAATCTCAATCTTCTAGCTTTTATAGTTTCCAAGATCTCAGCGTTCATACAGACGGACAGACGGACAGACAGACGGACAGACGGACAGACGGATGGCTAGATCGACTCAGCTAGTGATCCTGATCAAGAATATATATACTTTATATGGTCGGAAACGCTTCCTTCTGCCTGTTACATACTTTTGCACGAATCTAATATACCCTTTTACTCTACGAGTAACGGGTATAATTAGTATATATACACTTTGCACTTTAATGACACATAGTTACTTTTTGGCACAAGTTGGCACAAAATTTTTATAATCTACAACAGACGGGTTAGCAGGTTAGCTTTTTTCTACTTTTGGACAACATCAATAAACGCACACAAAGAACACATTATCAAATATGAACAAAGACTTTTTTAATACAAATATTCTACATACTTTTGGCTTTCTTTTCCATAATTTTAGTACTTCAGTAATTTTAAACCACAACAATTTTGGCACGCGCTTTTTAGTTTCGCACGCATGCAATCAAACAGCTGACTTTGAAGGGCTGCCAAAATTTCAGGGATGCATCAAAACAATTAAAATCTTTTGATTCATTTTAGTCAAAGTATATACTATTCAAATTTTATTAATAAAAAAGGTTTACTTTCTGTGAAAAATTTGAATTTTCGAATATTGAATATTGCCTGCTATTTTCATCCAGTGGGATTTGCCAGTACCCATCCTTCAGGTACAAACTGCTGATGTACCTCGCTTCTCGCAGTTGGTCGAGGATATAATTTATGCGCGGCATTGGGTAAGCATCCTTTATCGACTTTGCGTTGATCTGCCTGAAATCGACACAGAGTCTCCGTTTGCTCGTCTTCTTCTTCACCATCACGATGGGGGAGCTGTATGGGCTCTTCGAGTGCTCTATATACCCCATTCCGAGAAGCTCATCCACCTTCGCATTGATCTCCCCTTGAACTTTTGGGTTCTTGGGGTAGTATCGTTGCTTGATTGGCTTGTCGTCTTTCATCGTGATCCGATGCTCGGCCATGTTCGACGTTCCCGTCATGGTGTTGAAGTCGGCTAGCTGTGCCTCTAGGAATTCCGCTGGGTCGTTATCCTTGCTTGTGTGTTGAACGACTGCCACCGATAGCTTTTCCTCGAGCCACCCATTGTGTCGGTTCCTGGCCGGTATTGTGATCTCGTGTCCGGCGCACTTTATTTCGGTTCCGACTTGCGTGAGGAAATTCCATCCTAGCACCAACGAATCCACTACTCCTGGTAGTATCAGCAGGCTCATGGTCAATCGCTTGTTGCCGAATGCGATTTCTACCTCCAGCTGTGCATCGATTTCGCCGCATCTCTCGTCTGCCAATCGAACTTGCCGTCTTGTCCTCGTGATCTTTCCGAGGGCAGCCAGGTTGTCCGCCAGTTCCTCGCTTATGAAGCTCGCTGTTGCCCCGGTGTCGATTGTGGCTTTATATGTGCCTCCACCAATCGTTACCGCTGCGGACAACTGCTGCTCCTCCTCAATCAGCTTGCCAGTTAGTTTGGAGAGGTAGCATTTTGCGATCCCCGCCCGCCCCTCTGCGGCTGAGATCGCTGACCATTTCCCGCTCGATTGCAGCACTCTACGCTCCTGATACCCACTTTGCCGCACACCCAGCAGAACAACAAGCGCTGGTTTCGACAGCCGCGTTCCCAGTGTCCGTGACCGCAGCACTTTCGGCAGGCCTCCTGGGGGTCTGTGATGTGGGTACTCTCCCGTGGTCTCTGCGTGGTGATTGGTGGCCTCCACAAGGGGTTTGTTGGCTGCCTCTGTTGGTGTTGTATTGGTGCGTATTGCTGGCGTTCATACGGTGGGTTGGTTGCTTGCTGCCGGTGGTCTTGTAGGTGCGGGGTCCATTGACTTTTCCCAAGAGGTTCCTGGTCGCCAGTGTCCTCGCACCGTCTGCACATGATTTGCGCCTGAGCTGCTGGTTTTGTTCTTCTGGGCAAATGTCTCCCGTTCCTTCTCCAGTTCCTCAAACTCGTCGGCTAGGTCCATTAGTGTATCCAGGTCCGCCACTGTGTATGCTCTGAGGGCGATCTTTAGGTTCGGTGTGCAGTTCTGCCGGATGATGTTGAGGGACTCTGTCGGCGAATAACTATGTGGCCTCATCATTGCTTGTATGTCGATCATGTCGAACTTAAAGGACCATTCGCGGACTTGTTTCGCAACCTTGGCATCATCTGGCCGACTGGGATTAGGAATCTGCGCTGCCGTTTTTCTATCCTGGCTTACGTCTCTTCTTTGCGCCTCATTTTGTATGTTGTTGATACTTAGGGTTGCTAATAGGTCTTCCCCTTCGGCGTTTGTTACCTTTATGCTGGGACCTGGTTTATCGGCGTATGTTGCTTCCAGCTCGGCCCAGATATCGACGAGGTCTGCGTCGTTCTCCGTCTGTGTGTAATATTCAGACAATGCCTTTCTGATGTCTTCCGATCTGACCCCCAAAACCATGTTTAACTTTTGTGAGACATAGGCAAAGTCCTCTTTTTTGAGACGGTAAATCCAACTCTTCCCCGTTCTGCTTTATGTTGCTTTCACTTCTGGGACAATCACGTTTTGGGCGCCAGATGTAACGAACTGATTTATTAGGTCTGCTCGCTACAAGATTCGTGCGGCTAGCTCAGTATAGTTGTGTGTTCGTCCCACCAAATTTATATAAACGTGACCGCCCAGTAGATCAGTGAGAAAACACAGAATTTTCGGGTACTCAGTGGAATTTATTGCGAGCGAGAGGGTATGATGGCTCGGCTGGCCTTGCTATCGCCCCTTGTGGCCGTTGATGACTCCTGGTCGACTTGTCGACTCGGTGCTCTCCTTGTGGACTGCGGGCTCCGGTTCCGTGAACTCTCTGGAGATCCTTGTAGCTCTTTGAATATCCTTGTACCTCCGTGAAGATGCTCGACGCCGCTCGTCGTGGCTTAGACTCGCCAGGAGATCGACTGCACGGGTTTAGGAAAGCGTCACCGTTCTCAGACTAGGGTGAACAGAGGCCGCGATCTCCAGGAATATCTCCTTTCGACACACCACCGCCTATCCCTGGCTCTGTCCCGGATGGTCCCACTAGTGTCTAACTCAGATCGCACTGGCAGTCCAAGTTACGCAAGGATGCTGCCGAGCGCTTCACTTTGCTTCAACGCCTAGTGTAAACGAACGTTCCGCCCTAGCTTCACCCCTTGGCTTATCGTCCGACGTTTCCTCGTAGCTCGCTCTGTCGAGGTATAGTGGCTGGCCCGTTGCTGAGGCTCCTGGATATGCCGGCTGCGTAGCTGGACGTTGCGTGGCTTCTGGTACTCGGGATATTGGTCGAACGCGGGGCTCTACTGGAGTTCTCATCTCGAAGCCACCAACGATAGACCGATCTCCCTTCTGGCTCGTTTCACTCGGGATTCGGACGCACGCCGCTCCGGCGTATGGCTCTCCTGGAGTACTCCACTCAAGACCACAACGACTGATCGATCTCCCTTCTGGCCTATAGGCTTCTCCCTGAGTTCACGATTTCTTGTCGCAGGCTTACACCGCTCAAACTCTGTTCGACTCTCCGGCGAGGAGCGTGGATTTAGTTGAGACTGAATTGAAACGGATCGCCTTGACCTAGCCGTGTGATGCCCTCTGGACCTCAGCTACCTGCGTCTCAATTCGGAAATTCCTGGCGGTTCAATCCCGAACGTCTCGACGTAGCGATCTTGCTCCTGCTTCCAGCGATTCGTTGTTGTTCACTTGTAGTTCACTGTACTGGCTGACTGGTTCACTTTTGTATCTGGACTGATCTTGATAGATTGACTCTTTGTGATCGACTGATCCTGTTGCCAGCGCCCGGCGGCATTATATAGGGCCTCTGGGAACCGTTATTTCCCTCTTTCTCTCTGCCCGCCGCATCTCTCCACTCCGGGTCCAAAGCCCGTAGCTCCTGTTGACCCACTTGCCTTTCACGCACGGCCTTAATTTGTGTTTCTGAGTGTTGCCGCAGCTCTGCTTATGCTTTTGGTGCCTGTGGCACGTCTGTGCGTCGCTCCGCTGCTGAGATGTGGCACTTGTCCTCCTGGATCAAAGTCCACGGCAGAGTCCAAAGTCCGGTGCAGATCCGTTATTTCCCCTTTTGCACACGACACTCTGGCTCTGCCTGCGAAGTCTCCACTCTCTCACTTTCCGCTTCTCGCTCTCTTAACTCTCTTTGGCAGAGTTCTCTCTTCTACCCTACCCTGCCGAAAAAATAAATTTTAAAAAGTGTATTTAATCATGTGTGTAATCTCTTTCGTCACAAATGTTGATATCAGAACTTTTGTATGTTGGAGGTGCGATCGTCACTAGTTTTTACCTCGTTAAGAGGTGTTTTTGTTTGATATAATATAGTCGTCCGATTTATGTAAAATTTATTTCAAAATTCTGAAATAATAAAAAAAATTATATTCAAGAGTAGAAGAGAATACAATAAAAATTAACAAAGCAATAATTTTTTTCCTATTAATTAATTAATAATTAATTTCCCATTAATTTTTCGATCGTTTCTATGGGAGCTATATGATATAGTCATCCGATTTTTATAAAATTTAATTCGAAATTCAGGACAGTTTAAAATATTGGTAATACTCTAGATTACCGGGCTCACCCCCGAATTTTGCGAAAAAATTATCCTCGATGGAAAAAAAAACTTGGCGGTCGGACACGGTTCTTTTTTAATTGATTTTCAAAGTTCCCGGTTTTGCTATAAAAATCAAGGGTGCTTTTCTCATACTTGCTATAAAAATCGAGTTGAGAGCGTATGACTGATTGCATCATCAATTTTATTCACCCTGTCACGAAGGCCAACAGCCAAAAAATTGAGCGCCTGTGACGGGACCTAAAGAAGAGCATTCCGTACTATGGCCGAAAAAAAGAACATTTTGAAGGATATTTGGCGCGCTTCGCTTTCTTAGAGAAGCAAAGCTGCACACCGAAAAGCAAGTCATATGATGTATGTTAAATCAAGACATTGTGTAAGTACAAGTAAAATTTGGCATGAGTTTAAAAAAAAATCGCGGCGATGACGACTCAGTTGTTAATTAGGACACTCTTTGTTATATATTCGGATGTTAAACGTGGACTATGCGTATGGGGGACACCAGTAAAAAAAACGGGCCTAAGACTTAACCTTAATGCTGGCGAGGAAAAGTGTTCATTAAAATTATTTTAAAAAATATAAAAATACAAAAATGAAAAAAATCTAAATAAATGTTTAAAGGAATTCATTTAAACTAATAATTAATTTTATATGAACTTATTTAAACAATCAATTCATTTTATAGGAACTCATTAAAATGTAATTACTTTAAATTCTTAAGAAATCGCGGTCCATCGAGGATAATTTTTTCGCAAAATTCTGGCAGTCAATGGAAATTAAGAAAATCAAATATTCTTTCCTTCGAAAAATAACGACTATCACTCACCCCGAAACCCAGCATATCCAAAAACAGACTCATCTTTTATAACGTCATTTTGAAAATTGAGTGGTCGACCACCTTGTGTGGTGGTGCCAGATGTATTAGCAGGATGAAATCGTCCATGTATGCCGCCCTGTGGGGCACCAGAAGTCGTAGTATAGCTGCTAGGAGTAGCAGCTTCGAGATGCAGTCCTTCGTATGAGGACACTAGGCCATGAATGTCGTCCTATGCGGCACCAGAAGTCAGTGCGCTGCTATTGTATGAGGCAACGATAGGCTGCAATTCTCCATATGAGGAAGCCAGTCCTTGGATACTGCCCTGTGCGACACCCGAATACGATGAACTGCTGGTTTTAGAAGTAATTCCAGGATGCAATCCTCCATTTGAGAAAGCTAGGCCATCGATGCCGCCCTGTGCGACACCCGGATACGATGAAGCTGCTCCATGATGTAGCCCTCCATGTGAGGACACCAGGCCATGAATGCCATTGGTCAGCATCACTATAAGATTCGAGAGTTTCGTCTTAAGCTTTTATTCCAAACATAAATTGAAGTTCTAAAGTTCAAAAATAAAAGCTCCTGGCCGAGCTTCATTAGATCAGATTTAGAAATGAAGAAGTCAGTCCTGTTTTGATCGAGGCCGTGATCGGTTTACAAATATGTTAAAGTAAAGTAAGTAAAGCTTTGGTGAATTAAATTTAACAAAATTTAATTCTTTACCAAAATTCACCGGGGAACCAACACAATATGTCGGTTGAAGGGAAGCTGCTGAAACTGTAATGAGTCTTTATAAAATTCACAGTGAACAATATTTTACCGCCATAACAATTTTACGAAATGAAAATTTTGGGAGCTACCCATTATGCCTTTACCAATCATGGTACCGCTTTAAACTTTCAAGTCATTTTATCTAGATTGGACTTTATACATCTAGAACGATAAACGACCCTGCAGGAAAAATACGAACTAGTCTGAAAATCAACTAGTTGTACAGCTAGTAAAAAGCTATTGGAATTTGTCTGGATGCATTTGGACTACACAGGGCTTAGAATATTTGTGCTAGTCGAAAAATAAGGTGGAACCAAACTAGTGAAAAAGCAAATTGTCTCGACCTGACAAGAAAACCCATAAAAATTATTAATTAGTAGAACAAATACATGTTAAAGTATAGTTAAAAGGCAATTGAAATTTAACTAGTTGCACTTGAACTACATATGATCCAAAAATATAGCTTAAAGTGTAAATGTCTTGTCCAAACAAATCAAACAGTCGAGGTCCTTGACTCAATCCTCAGTCTTTGTAAATTATTTTTTTGTTTGCTAAGTGATATTGTAGTTTTATTTTTAACTTAGTTTAATCTGTCGTAGTCAATATATATTTAAAAAATCATGAACTTTGTTAGTGTATTACAAAATGTGATGCGTGTATGGCTCAATCAGTGTGTCTACAAATCTAAATGTCCCTGGTTCAAGTCCTAGAGAGGGCGACTTGCCACGAAAAAAGTAAGTTGGTTTTATTTCCATTTATTTATCATTTGCCGTATTTAATTACATAATAACAGTAATAATTGCTTTACGGGACCGCGCCTTACAATTAGCTACCAATTAGGAGAGCGTCAAATTAAACATCTTCAAGTACGAGAAAAATTCAATGATTTAATGGTTGATAGACCAGTTTTTAGATTTTTCAAGAAAATCGTTTTTTTTTTAGTACAGCCACTAGTGCAAAACTAGTAGCAAATGGACTAGTTTTTTCCGATGACAAGTCTATGAAAAATGGACCAGTTCGTTACAAGGAAATGGACATAACTTGAACTAGTTAAGTTTCCTGACCCAACTAGTATTTTACTGGTCCAAAACTGATTCCGCTTCCTACTGGGTTTTAAAGCTTCCTTCGGAAAGGTGTGCCCTTTTTATTCGGCAAGCTGCCGTTTACTAGATATTATTTGATCGGAGATAATCAAGAACATATTCAAAATGTCCTGGTTGCTCTTCACCATATCCACTTTTCTCGAATAACATTCTCTGTATTTTTTTGAAGTTTAATTGAAGATTGAGATTAAAATTGACTATTTACTTTGTTTAATAATTCACAAGTGCCAAAAACAGCTAACTAAAACAGCTGACTAAAGCAGATGAGCGACACAGCTGATCCAAACAACTGACCGAAAAAGCTTACCAACCGCCTGACATTCAAAAATAACAAGAAAGGAAGTTAACTTCGGCCAGCCGAAGTTTATATACCCTTGCAGATCGTTACTATTCTATTTGAAATTACAAAAATGTTAAATTTAGATTTGCAACAAACAAAATTATAGCAGTTTACGGATTATTTTGACATTAATTGATCGATTCTTCCTATTGCAGCTATATAATAAAGTCATCCAATTTATGTTAAATTTAATTCGAAATTCTAAAATAATAAAATAAACTTATATTCCAAAGTAGAAGAAAATACAATAAAAATTAACAAAGCTATAATTTTGTTCCTATTAATTTCCCTTTAATTTTCCGATCGTTCCTATGGGAGCTATATGATATAGTAGTTCGATTTTTCCAAAATTTAATTCAAAATTCGGAACAGTTAAAAAAATGATATTCCCAAAAGCATAAGGTAATATGTCAAAATACAGATAAGTTATAATTTTTTTTCAAATTTTTTTCCGATTATTCCTATGGGAGCTATAAAATATAGTTGTCCGATCCGGCCGGCTCCGACTTATATACTACCTGCAATAAAAAGACGACTTTTGGTAAAATTTCAGCTTGATAGCTTAAAAACTGAGAGACTAGTTTGCATAGAAACGGACATGGCTAGATCGACTCGTCTAGTCATGTTGACCAAGAATATATATACTTTATAGGGAAACGTCTCCTTCACTGCGTTGCAAACTTCTGACTGAAATCATTATACCCTCTGCAAGGGTATAAAAAAAACGTATTTTTTGTGAAATATCGTGCAACTTTGAATTAAAATAACTTTCTTGAAACAGAGCGGGGCACGGAACCCCTTGGTGGGTACTTAGATATATATCTCAAGATTTAAAAAAAAAAATGGTTACGTTTGAAGAAATTTTTGGTCTAATTTACTATAAAAAAAACGTCAAATTTTACAGGTAATTTTAAATAATTTTTTTTTAATAGAAATAAAAAAAAAATTAAAAAATTTGTAAATTAGTTAGGGGCTTAAATTTGTTATTTTCATATTCAAGAAGTTGTTTTAGATTATCTTTATTGGAAATATCATCACTCAAAGTGACAAAAAATATTAATTTTTCGTATTTTTAAAAACGAAAAAACAATGTTTCAACTTTGGCTTCACATTGTGAGTGTTCTGTAAGTCTTAGGACCATAATTCTTTCACTTCCTATTGCAGAATTTTATTATCTTTTACCACATATAACTCACATTAGGCAATTCCAAAATTAGTTTTTTGAATTAATCGTCATTTTTTGGAAGTGTTTACAATTCGGGAGTCGCCGATCGAAGGCGTGGGAAAGATTTATGTCTGAGGGGTTAAATGTTTATGTCAGATTGATTTGAATGCTTTTAAATTTAATTTTATTTTTTGAAGTTGTAAATTTTTTATCTTTTATTTCTAAAGTGCATTGGCCTAATTGAATCATATTATTACCCTAAATTGTTTTGTTGAACATTTCGCAATCTTGATTAATTTGTTCTCACTTAAATTATAAGTAATAATGATGTTGGGCTCAATATATTTTACAGATTCATTTTTTGATACAAAAGTGTGTTGACATTTTGCTAACTGATTAGTAAGAATTTGAGAGTTACATTGATCCGTGATTATAAATTTTTGATCTAATATATTTGGTAATACATTTGGTGTATTTTCCAGGTAAAATACTTTTTTTTCGTGGGTTACAAAATATTCGTAATTATCATTTATGTCAATTTGTCGACCTATATTATCTATATATTTATGCCTCGATGTATTGTCTTTTTATGTATTTCTAATATTTTCTCGTGAAAGTCTGCATATGTGGGCAAGTTGAGAAGTATAACTGAAGTTTTCAGTAATTTCGTCCCTGTATTTGGTTTATTAAATTTCAAATACGCTCGTTGGAAAATAGCAAAGTCATCGTCATTGTTAATGTACATAACAAAATTGTGTCCACATATAAATTTTTAAATAATGTCGTTTGCCAATGTTTCAGTCATGTCACTGTAAGTTATTTTATTAAAATTTTTATTAAAGAAGTGAAAAAGTTCGTTAGTGTCTTGATTTCCTTTTTCAAATATAAGTTGGTGATTAAAAACGTTAACTGGTCGTTCAATAATTTGTATGCAATCGCCATTATCTTCTTGTGCTCTATGCACCGTTGCTGCAGTATATATATATATATATATACTTCTATATACTATATATAAATACTTCTTCAACTTTATTTTCTTTAGCTTCCTTCTTTGTAATCCTCGACAAACCATCTTTTTCTTTAATATACTTTATTTCATAATCAAACTCTCTAAGTTTTATTTTCCAACGTTGTAATTTCATATTAGGTTATTTTTGCGGTCAGAACATATTTTAAAACTTCTTCCAAAAGATAGGGGCGGAAATACTTAGTCGCCCATACAATAGCTAACAATTCTTTTTCGATAGGGTTCATTTAAAGCTCTACTGGCAAAACAAATAAGTTTACCTCCTTGGGATAATACGGCACCTAATGCATAACTGCTTGCATCTGTAGTTAGATCGAACTTCTTATCAAAATCTGGATAAATGAGAATTGGGTCGTTACTTATTAATGTTTTTAATTTTTCAAACGCTTTATTGTAGCTAGGATAGTTTATATTTATTTTTGATCCTTTCTTTTAAGCAAAGAGTCATTGGTTTTGCAATTTTTGCGAAGTCTTTGATAAATTTACGATAAAATCCGCAAAGGCCTAAAAATGATTTTATTTGTTTCGAAGAGTTTGGAATTTTAAAATCTTGAATTGCTTAAATTTTATTTGGATTTACTTTGATTCCTTCGATTTAAATTATGTGACTTAAAAATTCTGTTTCTCGTTTCATAAATTCACATATCTAATTGTAGTTTAAGATTTGATCTGCGAAGACGTTCGAATACTTTTTTAAGAGATTGAATGTGCTCTTTTAATGAGGTAGCAAATATAACAATGTCGTCTAAATATACTAGACAATGGGTACCTAATACGTGCAATATGAGGTTTTTTTTTCTTTTTTTTTTGACTCACGGTTGATTTTATATAATTTTTTTTGTAAGATTGCGGGGGTTGCGGGCGGCCTTTTTGGCAACACGTTGTTTTTGTTTTTGTATGCTTCGGCAGTTCGCAGCACTCACAAACGAATTCTGAACACAGCTCTCACAAATGCAACGTCAGCAGAAGCAAAGCGAGAGAGTAAAGAGCAGAGAGAGTCATTTAAAGCGCAAGAGAGACGGCCGAAGTTTTTTTTGCTGGTTTAGAAACACCTGATCAAAATTTCACAATTTGGATACCAGAACGGATTATCTAATGAATGCAATTCTAAGTCAAAATGTGCTAATCCGTTAAATCCATAAGGAATTTTCGGTTTGACTTTAAATACTTTTTAGAATGGATTTTAAGGAGAGAGCAGTGCAAAACTTTAGTGGTCAAAATTACATGTAAAAACGAAAACACACACACACACACATCGACAAGTCGACATGTACAAATATGTATTTAAAATTATCTAAACACCAGTTTTGAAAGAATTGTTATAGAGGATGGACGCACGAAGGAAATTGTTTGAAAGATGTGTATCCAAAGGACTCACAGGAAACCTTAAAAATCGCAAAATGTTGACTCTTAGATCGAATTACTCCCACAGTTTACACCCAAAAGAGTTAGTGGTTTAGGTGCGTCATGTTGGAGTATTTTTTTTTTATTTCCGGACATATTTTAATCGAGCTGGTGAGTCCCAACGGACATGGGGGAACTTAATTTTTTTCAAATGCGGTTTTCGCTTAAACCATGTTGACCCTAGCGATCCATAGGTATTTGTGTGTTATTTTTTTATTTTGTTTTAAGTTTTTAAGGTTATTTGGGAGTTAATTGGCAGCACGCTGTCTGTTTTTCTTTTTAGCTGACAATTTAGCTGACCGAAATGATAGATTAAGATTATTAAGATTAAGAATACCAGAACGCATGAGTTAAGCTGGGAATAAGGTAAGGTTAATGCGGGGTTAGGGTTGCGGTTAAGGCGTTATTAGCTAGATTAGGGTGACGGTAAAAGTAATGTAAAGAAAGGGTGAAGTTTAGAAAAGTATGTTTTTTTTGGACTTTTGCGAGGATCAGGTGGGTTAAGGTGCAAACCAGAAAAAGTAATGTTTAAGTGGAATTAATTAAACAAGGAAATATTTCTTTTCAGGTAAGACTAAAGTGGCGTAGTTTTTGGCTAAGGTGTTATTGTAGAGAATGATAGATAAAATAATGGTTTTTCGGCGATAGGCTGAGTATGGATGGGTTACACTGGGTTAAGGCGAGGAAATAGTGAAAACAGCATTAGGGTGTTAAAAAATTGTGCCGGGGGTGAGAGGCAGGTAGGGTTAAAGCAGTGTAAAGGAAAGATAAATTATGGTTGGGGGTTATGGTAAAATATTAGATGGGGTGGTAATAACCTTAACTTATCATATTTCAGAATTCTAATTAATATCCGAGTAAAATTCCGAAATAAAAAAAAATCAGGTTACTATCTAAAGCATGAAATGCTTTGCTAATAGTAGCGGACAACGTCGCTTCGTGTATTGCTAGTAGAGTATTTCTATAAAAGAGTTGAAGTCTATTTTGGAAAAAATTAGGTCTAAATCGTGTGTTAGAAAAAGTGTGCACTAAGAAAGGATTTTTTAAAATTCGGCTCCTAGGGACTTCCAGGAATTTCCAAAAACTCAAAATTTCTTGATTAAATTATTAACCATTCCCACAGGTTTCAACCAAACAAGTTGATATTTTATTTTAAGCTTTATTTGTGGAAATCTTTGAAACCCCAGAAGATGAGCTCCAATCGACTTCCGGTTGGGGCACTTTATTAATTTTTCCGCACCGATTATGCGATTGGATCCATATTTGGTTTGAAGTGTGGAGGTATGCCATACAATTAATAAGGTTTTTTTTTGACCCATGGTGGATTTTATATAATTGTTTTTGTAAGATTGCGGGGGTTGCGGGTGGTCTGTTTGGCAGCACGTTGTTATACCCTTGCAGAGGGTATAATGATTTCAGTCAGAAGTTTGCAACGTTTCCGACCCTATAAAGTATATATATTCTTGATCACCATGACTAGACGAGTCGATCTAGCCATGTCCGTCTGTCCGTCCGTCTGTCCGTCCGTTTCTACGCAAACTAGTCCCTCAGTTTTAAAGCTATCGAGATAAAACTTTACCAAAAGTCGTCTTTCTATTGCAGGTAGTATATAAGTCAGAACCGGCCGGATCGAACAACTATATCTTATAGCTCCCATAGGAATAATCGTAAAAATAATTGAAAAAAAATTATATCTTCGGTATTCTTTGACATATTAACTATTGGTTTTGGGAATATCACTTTTACAGTTGTCCTGAATTTCGAATTAAGTTTTATAAAAATCGGACGACTATATCATATAGCTCCCATAGGAACGATAGGAAAACTAAAGGGAAATTAATAGAAACCAAATTATAGCTTTGTTAATTTTTATTGTATTCTCTTCTACTCTGGAATTTAACTTTATTTTATTATTTCAGAATTTCGTATTAAATTTAACATAAATCGGACGACTATATCATATAGCTCCCATAGGAAAGATCGGAAAACTAAAGGGAAATTAATAGGAAGAAAATTATAGCTTTGTTAATTTTTATTATATTCTCTTCTACTTTGGAATATAGGTTTATTTTATTATTTTAGAATTTCGAAATAAATTTAACATAAATTGGATGACTATATTATATAGCTGCCATAGGAAGGATCGATTATTTAATGTCAAAATACTCCGTAAACTGCTATAATTTGGTTTGTTGCAAATCTAAATTGAACATTTTTGTAATTTCAAATAGAATAGGAACGATCTGCAAGGTTATATGAACTTCGGCTGGCCGAAGTTAGCTTTCTTGTTTCTATTATTTCATATATTGGTCAATCAATAGGTATATTCATCATTCATATTAACCAATTGGCATACCAAGATAACGTTATAAAGAAAGGTCGTGTTTTTTCTGCGCTCGTCTAAGGTTTAGTTTTTTCGCGTTTGAATAAACTTCTACTGGACAAAAACCTTCTCAAATCTTTATCCTACCATACTAGCCGGTCAATTTGTTGAAAAACCATCGGACAACATAATATTAAAGCCGCAATAATAAAAACAATTTTTGCCTAAACTCGACCGCACACACACCAACTTAATTCAGCGTCCGCTTGCTCCAAACCACTCAACAGAGCAAAACAAAACACTCAAACAACAAGGAAGCGGACCACAAAACAAAATAAAATAAACGACACTGGAAACAGTAGCAAAATTTTTCGCACTTTTGAGATGGTTCTGCCGGAAGGAAAACGCCTGAAGGAGACCTCTGGCGCAATCCACAAGCGAGGCCAACCTTCAGATGCTACCGTCGACACCACCTCCCCAATCTTAATCGCGGCGATGAACAGCCGATTCGAAGAACAGGCCATTCTGATCAAGGCCACCATGCGGGAAGCCGAGGATCGAATGCTCAAGGTGCTGCAGGCAAAACTGTTGGATGTCACCACCGAGATGAAGCAGATGGCCGATCGACTTTCGCTACTGGAGCAGGAGGTCGCAGAACTACGGCCACTGAAACTCCAAGTTGGAGCCGTGGAAGGAAAACTCCAGGCGCAACGTGCTGAAACCGAGGCATGTGCAGTACGTATGCATGGGGTTCCTTTTGTTGAAGGGGAAAGGCTTGGATCGCTTTTCAACAAGCTGTGCTTCGCGGTGGGCCTTGTGCCAACCCCAAGAGTTCGCGATATTTTCAGGGCTCGAAAAATGCAAAGTTCGCTTGTCGACCCTCCAATCATTGTTAGATTGGAAACCACGAGGGAAAAGGTATCCCTTCTACGCGCACTGGGCACCTACCGGCGATCAAATCAACAACAACTGAGCATTCACTTGCTTGGTTTTGACTCACCGGCAGATCTCTATGTAAATGAGCAGCTTTCGAGAGAGAGCTTTATCATTTTTAAAGAAGCCATTCGCATGAAAAAGCATAAAACACTCTCTGCGGTGTTTACGCGTCGTGGGATCGTGCACGTGAAGTGCACTGGGAGAGACGATGTGTACATCATTCAGCAGATCGAAGAGCTTGCTGCGATTACTCCCGCTGAATCCCTCTCTGTCTCTCACTGTTCGCTTGACAAAGACAAGCACATTGAGAATCAGAACTTTCGGAACTAAGTTTTCCCATAGCCCTCTTCTCTCTTTACCTTTAGTTTTTAAGAGTAAACTATCCAGTCAAATGACCATATTAGCTTTAATTGATGCTTGTGCCTTTCAAACCCATAGTTGCGTGTTCCGTGTATCTTTAAAATCAAACAATGCAGGTCCTTCCATATAGCCATATAGCGAGAAGTCTGCTTAAAATTTTGAGTAATCAAAAGGAGGGTCTTAAGATTGTCCATATAAATGCTCAAAGCTTAGTAAACAAAATGGATGAGTTTAGAGAAATATTTGTTGGTTCCACTGTTGACGTTGTTTGTGTTTCTGAAACCTGGTTTGTTAACGGATTTAGTGATGTTCCCTTTATGTGCGAAGGTTATGAATTGTTCAGATCCGATAGGCCTAGTCATGCCGGTGGCGTAGCCATCTATGTTAGCACAAAATTCTCAACTAGGCTCATTCAAGCGAACCCTTTGGACAGCAGTTTTGAATATGCGTTTATTGAAATCACAGACAAAAAAATTAAGTCAAAAATTCTCGTATGCTGTATCTACAGACCCCATCGCCTAATCCCCATTAATGACCTTCTGAAGACGGTCTTAGACTTATCCGTTGAATATCAAAACTTTGTTTTGGTAGGGGACCTTAATAGTAATATGATCAGTGAACAACATGTACATAATGAGTTTGCGTCTCTTGGTCTTAAACTGGTAAATCGTCTCGAACCCACTCACTTCACAAGTACCTGCAGCTCTCTGTTAGATGTTTTCTTTGTTAGTGATTTGTCTAATGTTCTCTTATACGACCAACTTTGCGTCCCAGCGTTTTCTAAGCACGATCTGATTTTCATGACATACCATTTTATTTCTGACAACCCAACATCCACTTTCAGCTACCGGGACTACAAGTCTATTAATTCTGACAACCTATGGGCAGCTTTTAACACCTTTGACTGGACCACAATTTATAACTTGACATCCGCAGAAGACCAACTCTCACTTTTAAATTCTAATATCCAACAGCTATTTGACAACTGTGTCCCACTCAAAATGAAAACTCGAAAACCAGTCGAACAGCCTTGGTTCAACAGGGGAATAAAACGGCTAATCCAACAGCGGGACCGAGCCTATAGGCGATGGAAACGGTACAGAACAGAAGCGCTGAATAATACTTTTAAACAGTTAAGAAGTCGTGTTAGGAAAGAGATATCCGACTCAAAAACAAAATTCTATAACTTTAAATTTGGAAATGCACAGAGCTCGACGCAGGTATGGAAGGATTTAAGAAATCTTGGAGTAGGCAAACCAACTCAGGTGACTAAATCCGACCTAGATGTTGATTTCCTTAATGAAAAATTTAGGCATAGTCAATCCCCGACTCCAACGCTAAACATGTACCTGAACTCGACAACTGTCTGTGATAATATCTTTAGTTTCATGTGTGTCAGTCCCAGTGAAGTTTTTGATTCTTTGTTAAAAGTGAAATCTAACGCTGAAGGGTTGGATAATTTAAGCCCTAAATTCATCAAACTACTGATCCCAAAAATAATTTTTCAAATCAGCCACATATTCAATACAATTTTTACTACTTCAATCTTTCCTGACGCGTGGAAAATAGCTAAAATCATCCCGATCCCAAAAGCGAAAAACGAGTTCAGGCCTATTTCCATCTTGCCATTTTTAGCAAAAGCTTTTGAGCGACTAGTAGCCCAGCAAATCCAAACTTTCCTCGACAATAACAACATATTGAGTAGCCGGCAGTCGGGATTCAAAAAGAACAGGAGTTGTACAACGGCAATCATCAAGATCTCGGAAGATATCCGACAACAGATTGATAATAGTAAAGTAACTCTCCTTACCCTACTTGACTTCAGCAAAGCCTTCGACTCAATCAATCACTCAATTCTATGTACTAAACTTCGAACACTATATAACTTTTCTCCGAGTGCAATAAAACTTCTTGACACCTACCTGACCAACAGATTACAGGCTGTCGTTTCAGGATCCCGTAGATCTGATCTTGTATCAGTATCTCAGGGAGTCCCACAAGGGTCGGTCTTGGGGCCGTTGCTATTCTCAATATACATAAATGATCTCCCTAAATGTCTGTCCGATTGTGATTTCCATTTATACGCAGATGATGTCCAATTATATGTTAGTCGTCCCCTGAATCTAGTCAACGAATGCGTTTTAATAGGCAATAACGAAATCAAGAAAATAAACTGCTGGGCCGAAGCAAATGGGCTTAGATTGAATATAACCAAGACAAAGTGTCTAATAATCTATAAGAAACCCATTAATCGAATGCATCTTCCCAAAGTTCTCGTTAATAATGTAGAAATAGAGTTTGTTGAGCAAGCCACAAATTTAGGAATCGAATTCAATACAACCTTAACTTGGACCAATCAAATCATTAAAGCTACCGGTAAAACGTTTGGCATGCTTAGACAGCTCTCCTTATCCCAGAAACTTATCCCTCAGAACATCAGGATGTTGGTGGCGAAGACTTGTTTAATCCCGGTTCTCTTTTACGGCATGGAAATCTTTTCATATTGTGATGCTTTAAGCATGCGAAGACTCAGAGTAGCGTTTAATTCGATCGCTCGATATATTTTTAACCTGAACCGTAGGGACCACATTACAAGACACGCTACGAACATCTTTGGACTAAGCTTTGAGGCATGGGTTAAACTTAGAACCCTTATATTTCTCCACAAAGTCGTTATATCCAATGAACCCCCTTACTTGATGGAGCACTTGCAATTGGCAACGTCTTCTCGGACTAATAATTTAATCTCCAAAAGGATAAAGCTATCAATAGCCGAAAAACATTTTTTCGTTCAGGCTATACGCTACTGGAATGACCTCCCTAATAATATTAAAAACCTAAGGAACGCAACGCAATTTAAAAAAGATCTTACCAATTATTTGAAAAGCACAACATCATCATAATACTATTATTATTACACTCTATCTGTTTAATTTAAATTATTTAATGTTAAACGTAACTATTTTTCTTTGTTTATTTTGTATTCCTCTTTATTAATTTTGTATTAGCTTTTAAGTTTTGTAAAATACCCTATTATTAATTTTTCCAAAGTGACCGATGTAATAATTTATAAGGCCTAGTCTTGTCGCATCGGGATAAAACAAATAAATAAATTAAATTAAAAAAAAAAATTAATAGGTTATTATAGCTTCGAACTGTGGGTGCCAAAGTTTTCCGAGATTTGTGGGCGTTAGAGGGAGCGTGGCACATCGGCGTGAACTACTTGCGCTACGTATTAACTTCTAGAATCTGCATGCCAAATTCCAATCTTCTAGTTTTTTAATAGTTTCCGAGATCTCAGCTTTCATACAGATGGACAGACGGACAGACAGACGGACAGACGGACATGGCTAGATCGACTCGGCTAGTGATCCTGATCAAGAATATATATACTTTATATGGTCGGAAAAGCTTTCTTTTACCTGTTAATTTAATATACCCTTTCACTCTACGAGTAACGGGTATTATTAGCAGAAGTTCACTTACAGGGTAACTCAAGTATAATGCATTTGCCATTTATATGTTGAAAATGCTCAAATATGAATATGCATGCATTTTCGTTATACAGCTCAGAACACTTGTTCCGGAGTTCCTTAATCAAATCGTAATCCGGAACGATAGTCCATTCCGAAACTGCCGTTCTTGCAGTGCGGAATTGAGATACATTTATTGGGTGCCCCATTGCGAGCGGAACTGCAAGGTAGAACTGGAATTTGGAGAAATGTTGAAGAAGTGGTGTAGAAATTATGCAGAAATGAAGTAGAAATTATGTATAAATTATGTAGAGATGATGTAAAAATCAAATTAATATGATGTAGAAAGAATGACAGCCGTTTATAAACAACTTCTGTACTCGCGAAAATATTTCGTTTTTAAGCGTCACATCTCCGCGCGGAGATATGTCGTTTGCAGAAGGGCGGAGATATGTCGTTTTAAGACGATATAACTTCGCGTTGATTAACGGGGGAGATACGTCGTTTTTAAACGTCATATCTTCGCCAAGTAAATCGCGACATATCTCCGCTGTCTGGGCGGATATATGGCGCTATCCCCCGCTTCTATTTCTTGCGTAAATTTGCGTCATTTCTTCAGAGATAACATTTATATGTGATCCTGAGTCTAATAGACCTCCAACAATAATCTGGATCTGTGGGCTCACCTAAATTGTTCTCTAAACGCAACATAGTGTTGGGTTTCTTGTCGCATTTGAAACATGACTGACCTTGACAGTCCTTTGCGTTGTGATTTTTGCTAAAGCAATTGAAACACAGTTTTTGTTTTTGTACCCAATCAACTCTTTCGCGTATTGTTTAGCTGCGGAAGTCATCGCATTTATAGAGCTATTGATTCCTTTTGCAAACTGACAGCATGGTCTCCTTCCAATGCTGGCTAATAAGCATGTTTGACCTTTCTGATCCTTTTTTGTTTGTTGTCCCTTTTTTCCTGTTTCAAGTACTTATATTGCACTATGGGGCATTTGACCTGTTTTTTTGGCATTAATTTATAACTTCAAAGCAATACAACTTTTTTGAGTTTGGTTTTTTGAAATTAGTTGATAATATTCGATTTAGCGTCGCTTGTGAACGGATGTGTTTACTTTGTGCTCTGAGTTTTTTGTCTTTTTCGGTGATTTTTTGCGAGTGTCTTGTGTTTGTTTATCAACAAAGCTTAGCCTAACAATTGTGTTAGTATTTTTAAATAAATCTACCAATAAACGGGTACGTGGTTATAGTTATTTTAACATTTCTATCGGATTTGTTTAATCTCTTTGCTTTGTTAGTGTAATTAACACGCTTCTAAACGCTTGTAATCCCTCTCCCACTCTCCCGCTCTATATTATACATAACTGTTTGTTAGTGTAATCTCACACTCTCTGTACTTGCTGTACTTCTAATTTCTCTTCTCTTGCTTGCTTTACATTTGTAACTGTTCGTGCGTAATAGTTGTTGTTGCCTCACAAGCCACGCTCAGTCGATAAAAGATTATTTCTCTCGCGCTCTCTTGCATTCGAATAAATTCGCGATTCTCGCGCTCTTATATTTTTCGTGTTTTGTGTCTTTGCGGTTTTGGTATTTGATCCCAGTGCCAAATTTACTCGAGGTAGTTTTTCACATTTTATTTTCATTTAATTTAAATAAACTTTTCTTTTCTTTTAAAATGGCTCTTATCTGTTCTAAAAAAAATTGCTCTCTTTCTTATTCTCCAAAAGAATCGTTCATTATCTGCTGGCTCTGTGAGTCGATCATGCACGTCAAATGTGCAGGATTTACTGGCAGAGTAAAAGACTTCATTGAAATGCGTACCGGTCTCATGTGGGCATGTGAGTCCTGCAAGGAAATGACAGTCGAGATGAGCAGCTTTATGAGGCAGACTCGAGACGGCCTATTGAATATCTCAAGTGCTTTTAAAAAGCTCAATGAGGGGTTCAATTCCGTTTGTGCCCAATTTAATAATAAAAAATTATTAACCGAGTCGCCCAAACGCAAAAAAGCTGGCTCAAGGGCAGTTAATGCGACCGTGGGGCAAAACCCAACTCCTGATCCGGTAGCGGCAGCAGTTTCTGTCGGCACAGGGCCAAGTGAGCCAACTGTGCCTATGGAAGCAGCCAATTACGGAGGTGTTCCCGTTTCTGGAAGCCAAGCTGAGCCCATGAATTCGGTGCCGACCGCACCTATAAGTAATGTAGGTACTGTTCCTGGGTCTCAGCCGAACGACTGTCGAAAGAAACTGTCGGTTGTTCCGCATAGGAAGCAACTATTCGTTTCCCGATTTACCCCAGATACCACATCCGAGGATGTTTTGGAATTTATTTGTGAAAAATTCCCATCCGAGGACATTGCTGTGGAACAATTTCGCTTTTCTTACGCTCGTAGGATATCGTCTTTTAAAATATTTGCTCCGCCTGATGTGTTTAAAGTACTGCTTTCTAAAAGCTTTTGGCTTAATGATGATTTGGTAATAAAAGAATTTTTTCCCAATAAACCGAGAACAAATAACAGGCCTCCCTTTGCGCCTAGTAAAACGCTGTCCACAGTGCCAAATAACAAGCCTTCCTCAGCGGCAAAAAACTAAAAAATTTTTTTTGGTCTATCAAAATGTTAGAGGACTAAATATGAAGCTACCAAAGCTTTATGCTGACTCCTCGGCATTTACGGACGATATCTTGGCTTTTACAGAAACTTGGCTGAAACCAGAGATAACTGACTCTGAAGTTTTGTCAAGCAACTTTAACACCTACAGAACCGATCGCCTTTCCCGTAGGGGGAGCGGCGTTCTGATCGCCGTTACCTCTACCCTAAATTCTGAGCGAATTCACTCTCATGCCCCTGATGACGTTGAATTTGTCAGTGTGAAAGTTTCCCTACAATCTCTATCTATTTTTGTTACTTGTTCTTATATTCCACCTGGCTCTGACGTAATAATTTATGAGCAACATCTATCTGCTATTAAATCTGTTCTATCCTTTCTTTCCAACAGGGACCTTTTGTTTGTTTTGGGTGACTTCAATCTCCCCGATATTTCTTGGTCCCCTCCTACTGACTGACTTGTCGCTATACCTTTATCTGCCAATGATTTTGTTGATGGTCTCTTAGAATTATCGTTACAGCAAGTTAGCTTTATACGTAATTCATTAAATACAATTAGACCTTGTGTTTGTTTCTGATCCGTCTGAAGTCCCGGTATCTAAAATTGACGCTCTTGTGGTACCAGAAGACCGATACCACCCTACATTTGAATTGACAATTTGCCTTCCCTACCTTGATACCCTCTCTCCTTTAGTTTCGCCAACTAAAGTGACTATAACAAACTTAACTATATGATTTCCCAATATAATTGGACAGATTTTTATAACTGAACTATTCTATAGCGTTTTAAACACTTTCTTTAATGAATGCGTTCCTGATAGGCTTCCTCCAAAGCCGAACAGGTCCCCCTGGTTTACCAATGCGCTTCAAAGACTTAAAAATCTTAAAACAAACACTTATAAAAAGTATAAAAAATCTGGTAAGCCGAGCGATTTTTCGAAATACGTAGTTGCTCGATCCGATTTTAATGTTCTTAACAATTATTGCTAATCTATGTATTTAAATCGATGTAAATTTGAATTTTCAAATGATCCGAAGCAGTTTTATAACTTCGTTAACGCTAAGCGTAAGTCATCGGCATTACCTTCAGTGGTTCGTTTAAACTCAATGGAAGCATCGACGGATTCTGAAATTGCTGATTTATTTGCTGACTTTTTCCAAACTACTTATTGTTCGTCTTCTTGGTCAAACACTAACTACCCTAATCCCTTAAATAGGGAAAATTGTATTTTTTCCCCCGTAATTACCGAAAGTTCTCTCTTAAGAGACTTAGAAACAACAACGCCAACTTATTTTCCCGGTCCTGATGGACTTCCTGGATGTGTTCTTAAGTATTGTGCATCAACCATTTGCAAACCGATTCTTAAACTTTTTCATTTGTCTATTTCATCATCTGTTTTTCCAACTATATGCAAGGAATCTTTCATTATTCCACTTCACAAAAAGGGTTCGAAGGCGGATGCCCAGAATTATAGATGTATTTCTAAATGGTCGGAAATTCCTAAAGCATTTGAGCGTACTATTACATCTCATTTGCAACATTTGTGTTCCTCGCTAATATCACCGTGTCAGCATGGTTTTGTTAAGCGAAGATCGACCACTACGAACCTTCTAGAATTGACATCCATTGTAATACAGGGATTTAAAGAAAAAATGCAGACTGACGTTAAATATACAGATTTCAGCAAAGCCTTTGACTCTGTTAACCACTCTCTCCTTTTATTCAAATTAGATCAGCTTGGGTTTCCATTTAATCTATTAACTTGGATTTCAAGTTATTTGAATGAAAGGACTCAAAGGGTTATATTTAAAAACGCTGTTTCCAAAATGGTCCACGTGACATCGGGAGTGCCCCAGGGTAGTCATTTGGGCCCTTTGCTGTTTACCTTGTTTATTAACGATCTTCCCTCTATCGTAACACATTCTCGTGTACTAATGTATGCTGATGATGTTAAGCTTTGTTTGACATATAGTAATATTATGTCTGGTTTTGGCTTACAATCAGACATTGATAATTTTCAGATATGGTGTGAGTATAACCTCTTAAATTTGAACTGCCTGAAATGTAACGTAATTAAATTCGACTGCCACATAATGTCGACTGTCAACAAAGCTATGAGTGTTCTTGGATTTATAAAGCGTTGGTCACAAGAATTTGATGAACCTATTTTGTCCTTCCTATTTTGGAATATTGTTCTTCTGTTTGGAGTCCACAATATCAAGTGCACATCGACCGTATTGAGTCGGTACAAAAAAAATTTCTTCTTTTTGCGCTTCGTGGTTTGAACTGGGATCAAAACGTAAGGTTTCCTTCCTACCAGAGTAGATTACTATTGCTTAATTTACCTACACTTGAAAACCGTAGAATAATGCTTGGTACTATTTTTATGCAAAATCTTATAAGAGGTGATATTGATTCTGTAGAACTGGTAAACCGTTTAACTTTTAATATTCCCGTTAGACTAACACGAAATTATTACCCTCTTAATTTGCCTCGATGTACATCAAATTTTACTCAGCATGAGCCCTTTCGCGTCCTATGTAATAATTACAACAATCTTTATCAATTAATTTGTACTTCAACTTCAACTAAAATTTTATCGCATTTACTTCAATCTTAGTTGTATCCATTAGAATCTTTATTTGTCCCGTCTCTATTTTGTCTCATGTATTTTCCGCGCGAACTCGCATATTTGCCCAATTTGAAAAAGGGTCCCGCGCGTAACAAGCACGTGCTTGGTATCGTTGGGCCACTGGTTATTACTGCTCGTAGTGCATCAACGTCCACCAATATATATATATATTTATCCACTGTGATAACGGGATTACGATAAAAAGATGTTGTTTATTGAATGGCTTAGGTGCCTGGCATACAGTACATAAACTCTATGCCTAGATTCGCCGCAACTAGAACTTGAACCAGTTGGGCTAGGGGTTGCATATGAGGATCTGAAGACTAGAGCGACAGCCTCTGTTGAATGCAGAATGAGTACAACTTGATTGTGAGAGTCAGAAATTGTTACTGATTTTATTGTATAAACTTAACGCTATTTATAGGTATAAAGTGCATAGGTTAACAGAATAGGTTTAAAACAAAGTGTTATAAGTCAGCGCTCTTAAGTATCATATATCGGGTCAAGCCGTCAGCAACATTATCAATGACCCACTTATTGGCACAAGCTTATTCTGCTGAATTGTAGCTGGGTTTGCTTCCATTGCCAATAATGCATAATAACCGACACTTTGTTTTATACCTATTCTATACCTATAAACTTTAAACACTTTATAAATAAAATCATTAACAATTTCTGACTCTCACAATCAAGTTGTACTCATTCTGCATTCAACAGAGGCTGTCGCTCTAGTCTTCAGATCCTCATATGCAACCCCTAGCCCAACTGGTTCAAGTTCTAGTTGCGGCGAATCTAGGCATACAGTTTATGTACTGTATGCCAGGCACCTAAGCCATTCAATAGATTTAGATCATCCAATCCCGGACACATTCTCGAAGTTGTCAACAGGCGACACTTTGAAACCAGAATCAAACATTCTCAGAATACGAGAACTCAGCACCACAGTTGCTGTCATCAAATTCACCCACACCCCAATTTTAACACAATAATAATAATACAATACACACACACTAACCAACAGAGATGTCAAGAAATCGCAAAATTTATCGTCAACTTCAAGAAAGATTAATTGGAGAGGAAATCAAGTCCGAACTATTATGAAAACAGACTAACCATACTCGATGACGCTTGGAGTCGATTCACAAAAAATGATCCCAAGATTCCTCAAAAGTATAGAACTACGGTATACATTAAGTTCTACAACGACTGTCGTGAGTCATACGACAAATATCGAGCTATCATACGGGACGGCATGGAACAATCAACAAGCCAAGCCGAGGTAAATCCAGTCCCAACTGGTAACCCTGCAAGCATTCAGCAGCCCACGATAGAGTCCCAGAAACTAATAGCAGCATATCGTCGACAAAAGGCAATATCAGATTCTATTAGGCGCGCTCTGAAAGAGTATTCAGGTACGGGAAAGACCGTAACAAGTGATTTGATAAAATCACTATGGGCGCAAACGCAAGAGATCCATTTCTCGGTACATGAAGAATACGATGATCCAAGCAAGGAAGGATATGACATGAAATCCTTCCTAAAACTTGAAAAGGAAATTCAAGATGTCTTAGGAGCCAAATCAAACTCCTCTAGCAATGAAGATATGCATTTGCCCAGAGTCAGCATCCCCAAATTCGATGGGGATCTACTCAAATGGACTCAGTTTTTTGATTTATTCAAATGCATGGTCCATGATACTAACATGCCGACGGTACGGAAAATGTGGTACCTAAAGACCACCGTAACTGGAGAGGCTGAAAGATTGATAAGACACATCGATCTTAAGGAAGAAAATTACCTCAGCGCCTGGGGTATATTAGTCGATTCCTACAACAATCCCCGACATGTGGCAGACACGATTCTCAATCGGTTCCTGCATCAAAACACAGTTAGTGACGATCCAAGGTCATTAAAAGAGTTGTACATTACAACTATCGAGTCTCTAGCATCATTAAAGGGACTGGGCATCGATGTATCAAGTTGGGATACAATATTGATTGCCATCATCAAGCAAAAATTGGATCTGGCAAGCAGAGCCCTATACGAGCAGTCGTTAGATGGGTCCCGAGAGTTACAGGGTCTCGACACACTGCTCAGCTTTCTGGACCAGCGCATCCGAGTTCTTGGAACAGGAAAAAAGGGACAACAATCAAGAAAGGATCAGAAGGGTCCAACATGCTCATCAGCCAGTACTGGAAAAGGACCATGCTGTCAATTTTGCAAAAGGAATCACTGGCTCTATAAATGCGATGACTTCCGCAGCAAAACAATACCCGAACGAGTTAATTGGGTACAAAAACAAAGACTGTGTGTCAACTGCTTCGGCAATGACCACAAGGCAAAGGATTGCCGAGGTCGCCCGTGTTTTAAGTGCGACAAGAAACATCATACTTTGTTGCATCTGGAAACCACATCAAGTGCATCATCCAATCAACATTCACCTACTGTAGGTGCAGCAAGCAACAAGAATTATAACTTGCTGGCCACAGTCAAAGTATCAGTGAAGGCTAGCAATGGTCAAGTTGCTACCTTCAGAGCGCTGCTAGATTCAGGATCACAAATAAATCTGATTTCTGAACGAATGGCTTCAGTACTATCACTGAAACTTCATGGAACTTCTCTACGGATCGAGGGCATTGGAGGCAATCCAAAAACCAGTAGAGCAAGAGCAAATGTTCAAATAAAATCAATGCATAACGCATTCACTCAAGAAGTTGAAGCCTTTGTCCTACCACACATAATAGCTGATCAACCGGCGCATCAGTTAAATTCGGCAAGCCTACAAATCCCAAGCAACATGGCTCTGGCCGATCCGAATTTCGATAAGCCAGGAAAGATTGACATGCTTATCGGTGCAGAGCACTACTATTCATTGCTGCTGCCAAACCAGACGATACTAAAGGCAGGAGGACCAGTTCTTCAGAATACAAAACTTGGATGGATCATTGCCGGAAGGATCTCCTCGGATCACGATTCAGCGGCGGTTTGTGCCGCAGCTACAGACGAAGAAGTCGACACACTATTGGAACGATTCTGGACTCTAGAAAATCTTGAAGCCGAGGAAAGGCATCGATCACCAATAGAGGCACATTGCGAAATGCACTTCGTAGGAAACTTGGGAGTGGCAAAAGATGGCAAATTTGTGGTGAAACTTCCATTTTCTGAACAGTCTTCAGCCCTGGGGGCGTCACAGAAAACAGCCACGAATAGATTTCTGGCTCTGGAAAGAAGAACGTCACCTGATGTCTGGAAGGGCTACGTGGACTTCATGGATGAATACGAAGCACTCGGTCACATGAAACAAGTGCACCAAACAGATATACCCGCTAATCACTACTTCATTCCACACCACTGTGTGCTAAAGCCGGAAAGCAGTACAACAAAGTTGAGGGTAGTATTCGACGCTTCATGCAAAACCACCAGCAACAAGTCTTTGAACGACATACTCTATGCTGGACCCACTGTGCAAAGCGAGCTATTTGCAATTCTATTACGCTTCCGCACTCATAAATACGTGTTTACAGCGGACATAGAGAAAATGTATCGGCAGGTGTGGATACATCCTGACGATCAGTATCATCAACTAGTCGTCTGGAGAAAGAATCCATCAGATGATCTTAAATACTACCGGCTCAAAACCGTCACATACGGTACAACGTCAGCCCCATTCCTAGCAACAAAATGCTTAGATTACTTGTCCGAGAAGGCAAAGGAGCAATTCCCGCTTGGATCGTCTGTTCTAAAGCACGATTTCTACGTAGATGACTGTCTCACTGGAGCAAACAGCGTTGCGGAAGCAGTCCAAATTCAACAGGAATTAAATAAAATATTGTTACCATCCGGTTTCAAGCTTCGAAAATGGTGCTCCAATAATGGGCAAATTCTAACAGACGTTCCCGAAGCAGACACCATCAAAACCGTCAAGCTAGACGAAACATTGAAACACTACAGTGTCAAGACGTTGGGTTTGGTATGGATGCCACAAAGAGATCAACTGTGTGGGCGCTCACAGAAAAGCGAGGCGTCAATCATCACCAAACGCGTGGTAAGTTCCGAGTCAGCACAAATTTTTGACCCGCTTGGACTATTTGCCCCCGTGGTAGTAAAGGCAAAAATATTTATGCAAACGCTTTGGGCACTGAACCTGAATTGGGACGATGAGCTCCCTCAAGAGCTTCAAAATGATTGGAAGAACTATCGATCGGATCTGCAAGCATTAAACAGTATGCAAATTCCTAGGCATATCTATAATGGAAAGGTTCCAGTCCATCAAGAAGTGCACACATTTGTGGATGCATCAGAGCGTGCGTACGGAGCAGCAGTATATATAAGAGCTACCTACAAAAACAATCAAATTTCGGTACGACTTCTTTGCTCCAAGTCACGAGTGGCTCCATCCGCGAAAGAAACTTTGCCCCGCCTTGAACTATGTGCTGCGCTGTTGGGCGCTGAACTAACACACAGAGTAAGAAAGGATTTGCGATTACCGATCGAAAGGGCTTCTGGATACTTCTGGACTGACTCAACTGTAGTTTTGTCCTGGATAAAAGCATCGTCGGCCGCATACCACACGTTCGTTTCGAATCGGATAGCAAAAATCCAAGCTGTCTCAGATCCATCTCAATGGCGACATGTGTCCTCGGCAAACAATCCAGCAGATGTACTATCAAGAGGAATTGCAGCCAGCAAATTATCAGAACATACCCTCTGGCTGTATGGACCACTTTTTCTACACGGTTCAAGGGACAAATGGATCAAGGTGCCCGTAATCGGTCCAAGTGATCTTGAACGGCGAACAAAACAAGTGAGTCTTCCAGCATGTCAGGATCAGACAGGGGAAGAACTCTATAATTGCAATCATAGCAATAGTTTTCAAAAACTACAAAGAATTGTGGCATATATGATGCGTTTCTGTTACAAAAGAAACAGATCAAGTACAACCACTCTATGCGTTGGTGAACTAAGTCACGCTCGTACGATCATACTGCGCACCATTCAGAAAATTGACTTCGCATGTGAGTACAAGCAGCTTGTTGCCCACAAGGCCGTGGACAAAAAGAGCGCTCTCGTCTCTCTATCCCCCATGATCGGCAAGGATAGCCTCATCAGAGTCGGAGGGAGATTAGAAGAATCTGAACTCCCGTATAACGCAAAACATCAAATCTTGCTTCCTTACAATGATCCAATAGTAAGAATGCTGTTGCGAGAAATGCATGAAGAGAACATGCACTGCGGTGCGCAGGCGTTAAGAGCCATTTCCAGACAGCAATATTGGATTATCAATGATAAAACAATGGCGAGAAGCATTATACACTGTTGTGTCAAGTGTACAAAGGCACGGCCCAAACTAATGCAACAAATAATGGGCAATCTACCAGTCGACCGAGTAACACAAGCTCGACCATTCTTTAATTCTGGTGTTGATTATCTGCGGGCCAATTTGGATTCACCATAAACTCCGGGGAAAGAGACCAGACAAGGCGTATATTGCAGTTTTCTGCTGTTTCGCTACGAAGGCAGTACATCTAGAGTTGGTAAGCGACCTAACAACAGATGCATTCTTAGGTGCTCTTCGACGATTCTTGTGTCGACGTGGAAGGTGTCAGACCATCCACTGCGATAATGCAACCAACTTCGTCGGCGCCAACAATAAACTAAAAGCCTTAGAAGAAGCGATCTTCACGGATAAGGCACAAGCCCAGATCATCCACCATTGCAATCAGAGACAGGTGGATTTTAAGTTCATACCGCCCCGAGCTCCATCGTTCGGCGGGCTGTGGGAAGCTGCAGTAAAATCTGCGAAACGGTTACTAGTATCAGTCACAGCCACCGCATCATTGACATTTGAGGAGCTTAACACTGTAATAGTGGAAGTCGAAGCAATTCTTAATTCTCGACCTATTACACCCATGTCGTCCGATCCTACGGATGTGTCTGCATTAACCCCAGGCCATTTTCTGATTGGTGAGCCTCTAACGGCCCCACCCGATGTAAATCTCTCCCCAACCAACAAAACATTGGTAAAAAGATGGGAATTAGTGTCCAGACTTAAGCACGCATTCTGGAAGCAGTGGTCAATGGAATACCTTCAAGAGCTTCAAATGCGCAACAAATGGAAGACTATGTCGCAGAATGTCAAGGAAGGGCTACTTGTATTAATAAAAGAAGATAACCTACCGGTGATGAATTGGCCGATGGGAAGAATAGTAAAGACATATCCTGGCAAGGATAATTACGTACGTGTAGTAGACGTAAAAACTGCGTCTGGCGTATTTCAGCGACCAATCACGAGGCTTGCGCCGCTTCTTAAAGAAGAAGTATCGACAAAGCGGTCTAACATTTCCACCGTGTCAGAAGAGGTCCCAAAAAGGAAGAAAATAAAAATGCCAGTTCTACCAACGTTACTAGCAATGCTACTTATTCTTCCGCTCGCAGTGGGACAGCCAACAAATGTAACTCAGTTCGACAACCAGCCCGGGATCTTCTATGAGCGACTCGGCACGGCAAGAACGGCAGTCTCAGAATGGACTATCATAGCATATTACGATTTAAAACCGTATTGGAGTGACATGACCATGCTGTCCACTGGGATAAAAGAACTCAGGCACAAGTGTTCTGAGTTGAAGAACGCAAATGCATGCAACTCCATACTTGACCATTTTGCACATTTATATGGCGAGCTACAGGAAGGAGGTTATCTGATAAACCATTCCAGACAGCGCAGATCACCACTTGATATAGTTGGTAATGTAGCTAGCTCACTCTTTGGAGTCCTTGACGCCAGATATGCAGACGACATGGCCAAGGTTATAACTGAGGTGAAATCCAGGGAAGACGTATTGAGGATGTTACTCAAGAATCAGACTTCAATTTTGGACTCTACTATTAACATAGTTAGGAAAAGCAAGTCGTCTACTGACAGCCGCATCAGAAATTTGGAGCAGCAACTAGCAACCATCAACAAGGAACGAGGCAGATATCAAGGCGACCACTTGCAGCAAACATTCGTTGTCTTAACTACCCAGCTAACCCTTCTTGCAACTGGGATGCAGCGGATGCAAGCTGAAATTGCCCGCGTTCTCACCGACGTTCGTCATCGAACCATCAGTCCCATGCTGGTAACTCCTAAGCAGCTAAGAGACCAATTAGACAAAATTCGGGATCATCTACTTCCGGATCAAATGTTGCCGGTCTCGTCGGAAAATGTAATGGAGCTCTATAAAATCATGCGCGCTGAAGGAACCACAACTACAGATCATGTCATATTCAAAATGACATTGCCTCTGGTATCAACAGCACAACAGGAAGTCTTCAGCATCATCCCCATCCCGACGTGGAAATCAGGAGGCTGGAATCGATACGACATTAAGACACCTATCATAGCTGTAAATTCCCACAGAGATCAATTCATTGGTCTTACTGAGGACGAGTTCGAGCAATGTCTAGTACTATCCAACAACGAACACATTTGCTTTAACCATCAAGCCGCATTCAACGTTGAAAATCGGTGTGAATTTCAGTTATTCAATAACAAATCTGAAACACTCTGTGAGATTATTAAGTCGAAGGCAGGTTTGATTTGGTTAAGAACGCATCAACGGAACAGATGGATGTTTGCGACCCACAACCAAATAGAACTTCAAGCTGTATGCAAGGGAATGCCATCCACCATTCACCTTAATGGATCGGGTTTACTGTCTCTGTCCTCCGGCTGCACCGCACGAAACGCTAACATTAGTATTAGCACATTCAGCACGATAATCACCGAATCACACTTAGCGTACATTCGTTTTGGCAACATAACAACGCCCGTTGTGGAAGACACATCAGAGTCAGCTCGAGAGACTGCAACCCAACCATCTGAATCAGACGAACTGGATCGTCTACAACAAAGGCTGGCTAAGCTAAAGGATACAGCATGGTCAAATCAATTCACCACCATGCAGCATCATCAAGTAGCAGCGTATGCGGCGTTAGCAATATCAATAATATTGGTCATCGCATATAGTCTCCGAAGGCGATTCGTCAACTGGAAGCCACGACAACGGACCTGCAACAACCAAGAGAACGACGAACAGCCGTCACCTGAACCTACCCCACGAAGTTTTGCGTTCAGCATTAGCGATGGTTGAACACTTGTTCAACGGCCGGGAGAATGTTCAGTCGCAGCAGTAGTTATAAGTCAGCGCTCTGAAGTATCATATATCGGGTCAAGCCGTCAGCAACATTATCAATGACCCACTTATTGGCACAACCGTATTCTGCTGAATTGTAACTGGGTTACGCCCACTGCCAATAATGCATAATAACCGACACTTTGTTTTACACCTATTCTGTTAACCTATGCACTTTATACCTATAAATAGCGTTAAGTTTATACAATAAAATCAGTAACAATTCTGACTCTCACAATCAAGTTGTACTCATTCTGCATTCAACAGAGGCTGTCGCTCTAGTCTTCAGATCCTCATATGCAACCTCTAGCCCAACTGGTTCAAGTTCTAGTTGCGGCGAATCTAGGCATACAGTTTATGTACTGTATGCCAGGCGTCTAAGCCACCCCATAAACCATTAGCATGGCCGATATGCAGGCCGTTGTCAACCAAATGTTGCGATTAATAAGTGTGTATATTTTATGAAGTAAATAAGTAAATAATATATCAAGTACTTCGCTCGCTACACCTCCCCCGTTAAAAAGAATGAAAAGAATTTTAATGAAATCATTGTAAAGATATCTTATTATTATTTATTATTTTTGATTTTGAATTACTGAAAATAAAAATTAAATAAAATGTAATGAAATGAAATTAAGTTTAATCGTGATTCAAATTTATTTTTTATATATATATTTTTTTTTTCAGATTGATTATTTTAAGTTATTAGCTTAGTTTTAATCTGTCTTTGATTACTACCTGTTGTTTTTTTTTTCTATCTATAATTTTTATATTATTTTTATCGTTTATACTTACGACCTTAAATGGTCCTAGAAAGTTCTTATCTAGTTTGTGCCCAGTCTAATTTTTAAGTAAGACTTGATCTCCGACTTTTGGATCGAAATTATTTACGTCTTTATCGTATAGTGATTTTTGTATTTCTTTTTCCCTTTCCAGCATGATTCTTGCCCGTTTGTACGCTGAGTCTAACCTAAACTTAACTTCCTTAGCATAATCATCTATGTTGTATATGGGATCTATTTGATTTATTTTAGAAATATCTATACATTTTCGAGCTGGTTTTCCGAACACTAATTCGTACGGACAATAATTATGCGTGACTGATGGTGTAGTGTTAAAACAGTATGTGAAACAATTCAACCATATGTCCCAATCACTTTTGTCACTTGAAATATATGAACGGACATATTCGTTGAACGTTCGGTGACTGCGTTCAATATGGTGGTGTGCATTCGATGAGATGTTGTCAATTTTCATATATTTGCATAAGTCTCTTAATATACCGTTCTTATACTCTGTGCCCATGTCTGTTAGAATGACTTTCATTGGTCCGTAAACGAGTATAAAGTTTTCGAGGATTGCTTTTGCAACGGTATTTGCGGTTTTATTCGGAATTCGTACTGTTACTAAATATTTAGTAAAATCACAAATAATTGTGACTGCGTATTCGTTTCCGTCCTCCGAACGCGGTAATGGACTAATAGTATCAATTAGTATCGTGTCAAAAGCTGAAGTAGGTGTCTCGGTAATAGTCATTGGTGTTTTTGTATGAGTGGTCGTCTTAGATTGTTGGCAGGTCTGACAGGTTTTTACGTATTTAGTAACTACTTTTGTTATGTTTGGCCAATAGTAATGTCTTTTCATTGTTTTTGTCTACTATGGTCACACCAGAAAGTAGCGCTATTTGTACTTTTTGCAATGTACGGTTGCCCATTTCTTTAAATTCTCGTAATAATACTGACTTTAGAATCAGTGCGCTGAGTGCCAGTTAAAATTGTTTTATGCTTTGCATTCCGGCCTGTATCTCAAGCCTTTGGAAAAATTGATTTAAATCCATTTTTTCATCAATTATAAATTGTGAAATTATTCGTTTTCCTCGTTTAAACAAGCACTTGTGTTTGACGAACTTAAGCTTCACATATTTTCTGATGTCATTGTTATTGACAACGTCATAGACTCTGGGCTCAAGATACTCCTGCTTCTGCAAGGGTTCCTTTTCTGATTTCTGATCCTGATTTTTTCGTGTTTCTGATCTGGTTGTTATTTTCATTACCTGTCTGTTTATTGAATTTAAATCGTTTATTGTAATTCTGGACAGAGCGTTTGCCACGTAATTATTTTTTCCCTTGAGGTATTCCGCAGTAAAATCATATATTTCTAAATCTAGCCTTATTAATTTTGAACTAGGGTCTTTCATTGAAAATAGGTAAATTAATGGTCAATGGTCTATTTTTACTAAAAAATGCCTCCCGTAAACGTATGGTCTAAAGTACTTTATGGCCCAGTGGATGGCTGCTAATTCTTGCTCAGTGGTTGACTTGTTGGACTCTCCTTTTATAAATGATCGAGACGCATATGCAACTGGTAACTGCGCGCCCCCATGTTCTTGCGTAAGTACCGCTCCTCAAGCGTATTTGCTGGCGTCTGTTGTTATACAGAATTCCTTGTTGAAATCTGGATATTGTAAGAGTCTTGGGTTCATTACGGCTTCTTTTAAGTAATTAAATGCCTCATTACAATCCGTGTTCCATTCGAAGTTGACGTTTTTCTTGCAAAGTTTTTTTATATGTCTAGAATAATCTGCAAAATTTTTTATGAATCTTCTATAGTAATTACAGAATGATACAAATCTACGCGCCTCATCTGAGTTTTTAGGCACTGGATAATTTTTAATTGCTTCGTATTTCTTTTCGTCAGGTAATATACCCTTGTCTGTGCACCTATAACCCAGATAGGTAACTTCGTGCATAAAAAAGGAAAATTTTTGTGGATGAAGTTTTAAGTTAAATTTGCGGCATAACTGAAATACTTTTGTTAAATTGTTGAACATATGTTGTTCGGAGCATCCTATGACTACCAGGTCGTCCATGTATAGGAACGCCTGTGATGGTTCTAGACCAGAAAATGCTAGGGTCATCATCCGCATGAATGAATTTGGTGCTACTTTCAATCCGTATGGCAATCGCGTATAACGGAATGAACCTTTATATGTCGAGAACGATGTAAGGTTTCTAGATTTTTCGGACAATTCTATTTGGTAAAATGCGGACATTAAGTCCAAGCAAGAAAAGTAAATACCGTCCTAACTGATCCAATATATCTTCTATGCGTGGTAATGGAAATTTGTCGCTAATAATTTTTTGTTTATTTGTCTGTAGTCAACCATTAGTCTCCATCGTTTTTCTGTTGAATTTGGTAGGCATTTTTTTGGAACTAACTTTTACCATCTTTTATTAATTTATCGACCTGTTTGTTTATTTCTGGTTTTTCACTTCTACTTCTACTTTTTCTACTTCTTTTGTTCTATCATTACTGTATTTGAATTTAAGTTCCTTTTGCTTTCGTATATCATATTTTTCTAACGACTCGAATTTTATTGTATCAACATTTAAAATTATTGTTTCAGAGCTTGTATTTAGAAATTGGATTGTTGCGCAAGTCGTGTTAACCAAGGTGCTTGGAACTAGCACACCTTTTAATGGTTCTTGACTGGGAATAAAAACGGACAATTCTTTTGAGTTAATTTTTACTGTTCTAATTACTTCTGCTCTACATGGTAGTAACAGAGTATTTTCGGAAACCGAATTGTGCATTGGGATTTGTATTGAAAAGGTTAAGTTATTAGGTCTTAATACTAGAGAACCTTGTGAGTCTTGAAAGTCTAAAATACAATTGATTTTTTTTAATGAAATCTATTTGTTCAGATTCACGATCTGGCCACACGGTGCCAATACCGGCAGAGAATTTTGGGCAAAGGGAGCTTTCGCTACTGCTAAAGAGAGAGAGGAAAAGAGCAGTCGGAGTTCGGAACTGCACCGCGACGCTAACGGAGCTGCGTTCTTCTGGTTGATTGCTTGTTATATATAAACCACTTGAAGCCTACAAATAAATAGTGAAATTATATCATATAAATTTCCAAAGTGTTTTGTACGACTAAAGGAACCCCTTAATTCTATGACCCCGAGCTGCCGGCAGGAGGGGACACATCTAAACATGGTGGCCCATGAGGGGAACGTCTGCATGCATTTGTGAATAATTTGCGAACAATTGAAATATATATAAAAGCATCACTACGAAGGTTATCAGAAGGGCACGGCACAAGCTCCGTTAGTTTGTGCAGTGCAACTCCACGCGGTTCGACAAACCCAGATAAACATACCGGATTATTGTTTAGCGCCGCTTTAGATAATCGCTTATCTGCGCCCAGGCGGGACGTACCGTTTGTTTTCTCCGCTTTGGCTTTGTACTGGAATTTTTGGGTAAGGAAAAGAAAATAATTGTGCGTGCGTGATAAGTGTTGGCTGGCGTATCACGCTGCTTCCAGGCTCCCAAAGGAAACACTCAGCGCATGGGAGCATCATCAAGGTAGTACGACTACCGTCCCGTCCTATGCCGATCTGGAGTCGTTTCTGAACGATCGGCTGGTGGTCATGGATGCGATCGAAAACCGAAGCTCATCGACCGACCTCAGTCCTGGGCTCGGGTCTTCAGATGCCATGCGCCGGGTTCGAGTGCACAACGCACGCGATGAGTCCGGACGCCCCGGCTTAAGGTGCCATCATTGCGACGGCGGTCACGTTCTGCGCCGTTGTCCGACGTTTCTAGCTATGGAAGCGTGGAGGCGCAAGGAGGTTGTAGGCAGGGCGAAGCTGTGCACCAAGTGCCTTAGCAAGGCTCATGCGCTTCCCCGCTGCACCAGCAACAAAGGGTGTCAGGTTTGCGGTCAGCGTCATCATACGCTGTTGCACTTGCCGAGTGCATCTCAGCCCGCCATCGCTCCGCAGGCGCCCTCTGCCCATGCGTCGACGCTGCAGTCGCGATCTTCGATGGCTAATAATGGTGATCAGCCTCATCGGGAAGCCGGCTCCGAATATCGATGCTATACGACCTCATCGCCCTATAATCGCGTGGGCTATATTCTTTTGGCTACAGCACGCGTAATGGTGCAGAATCCAGACAATGGGCTCCAAGCAGTCATTACGGCGCTCATCGATCAGGGCTCCGAGGCGACCATCGTATCCGAGCATGTGGTACAGTCCCTTCATCTCAGGCGGGCAATGGCGATGGCGTCCATTGTCGGAGTAGGCCAAGGGGTTGGGTCCAGGAGCAAGCACATGGTTAACTTCAAGGTTCTAAGCACTAATAATTGTTTTTCCTTAGACGTCTCTTCGGCATACGTGTTGGACACGGTCTCTTCGCTGCTGCCCTGCACAAGCTTCTCGCCGCAACGATGGACCCACATTCATGGACTTCCGCTGGCGGATCCGGAGTACTACCGTTCGAAGAGGAATGACCTTATCTTGGGAGCGGACCTGATCGCGCAGATCATGCTGTCCGGAATGCGAATAGGAAGTTCAACGGAGTCAATTGCTCAACAGACTCAGCTGGGATGGATTCTCTCAGGACAAGCCGCCGACGCGACCGACTCCACCAGGATCCGTTGCCATCACGTAGTCTCCGAGGCGGAGTCGCTTCTGAAGGGCTTTCTCGAGATCGAGACCGTACCAGAGCGGACGGGTCGTACGGAGGAGGATCGGTGGTGCGAATCGTTCTTCCAAAGAACCCATTCCAGGCGTACGGATGGACGGTACGTAGTGCACCTCCCGTTTAAAAGGTATCTGGATCACGACATCGGATTGGGACGATTTCACCAAGGAGCCCTTAACCGGTTTCTCCAGCTCGAGCGGCGGCTTTCGGCACGCCCAGTGCAAGGGAGACAGTACGCTGAGGAGATTGAGGAGTATTTCACCTTGGGACAAATCGCAGCCGCGGAAGGATCCGAGAGCAGCTTATGTGTACGCACTCCAGCCGGATTGCATCATGCGTCTTGTGTGCTACCCCACCATGCCGTCTACAAGGCAGAAGGTTCTGTCACGAAGCAGAGGATAGTGTTTGACGCCTCCGTGAAGACCAGCAACGGAAGATCCCTGAATGATGTTCTAGTCACCGGTCCCCCTCTCCAAAACGACATGCCAGCAGTGCTCCTCAATTGGCGAAAGAATCGCAATGTTTTTGCAGCCGACATTCAAAAAATGTATCGCTGCATTGACGTTCACCCAGAGGACGCGCAATATCAGCGGATTTAATGGCGGGCGGCGGATGGAAACATCAAGATATACGCGTTGTCGACTCTGACGTTCGGGACGGCATCCGCACCATACACAGCCATTAGAGTCATACACCAGTTGGCGCAGGACGAGAAGGATTCTTTGCCAAGGGCCGCCGAGGTCTTAATGGGGGAGATATATGTGGACGACATATTATCTGGAGGTCACACTATGGAGGATACGGAGGAGAAACGGGTGCAGGTCGTGGGAGCTATAAAATCCGCTCGAATGGAATTGCGTAAATCGTCGAGTAACGACCCACGACTGCTAGGCTCTGTTCCGCAGGAGCATCGATGTTGCCAGACGCCTTTAAAGGCGTTGGGGATGTATTGGTTCCCAGACTCCGACTGTTTCAAGTTTACCTGCGAGTCGAACACGTTAACGGGACCGTCGGCACGACCTTGCTTGCGGCCAAGACAAAGGTCACGCCAGTCAAGCCGTTAACCATACCCAGGACGGAACTAAGCAGAGCGGTACTGGCAGTCAAGCTTGTCATGTGGTTATCCGCATCGGTTCAAATTGGCGGAGTTCCGGTGGAGACTTTCTTTTGGACGAACGCCACTATCGTCTTGCACTGGCTGACTGGAGACGTACAAAGATGGAAGACCTTTGTGGCCAATCGAGTCGGATTTATCCTGGACCATTCTGACCCAAGTTCTGTTTGTGTTCAACGCTTCGCACAAACCGAGCCGACGCGCAGGATCCTTGAGCATATCCGAGCTCGACGACGCCATGTTTTGTATCGTACGGATGGTTCAGAAGGAATCGTTCGCGGCGGACCTTCGATCTGTCAAATGCTCAAAGCCGCTCCCTTCCCAGAGCAAACTGTTGCGTCTGTCCCCCATTCTGGTGGAGGATATTTTACGGGTAAGAGGTCGTCTTAGGTTCTCTGCGTTGACGCCGGACAGGCGCCACCCTATTATTCTACCCAGTACCCTTCATTTTACCGATCTGGTTATTAACCATTCTCATCGAACTACGCTTCACGGAGGTGCGCAGCTGACCTTAGCTCATACGCGCCAGCGATTCTGGATTATCACCGGAAAACGATCCGTACAGCGAGTGATACGGAAATGAGTTCTGTGTTCTCGCGCCAACCCAATCATCTCGTCGCAGCTCACGGGAGACCTGCCTCTTCACCGGGTGAACCCGCCGCAGAGGCCGCATTGAGCTCAGAGCGGTGCGGATTCGGAGGTCGAGCACCTACAAAGGCTACATTGCAGTGTTCATCTGTCTCGCACCGAAAGCAGTTCATTTGGAGCTGGTAACCGGGCTCACCACGGAGCACTTCTTGCTGGCATTCGACCGGTTTACGGGGCGTCGAGGGATGGTCCAACATCTTTAAAGCGATAACGGCACCAACTTTGTGGGAGCAGACCGTCAACTTAAAGGTTTGGTGAAGCAATTCCGCGATGACTATGAGACACTCAATGCTCTGAAATGGTCTCAGCTACGAGTCACTTGGCATTTTAGTCCGCCTCAATCGCCTAACTTTGGTGGGCTTTGGGAGGCCAACGTCAAGTCGGTCAAGCACCATCTCAAGCGCGTGATCGCGGATCGAAGGCTTACCTACGAGGAGATAACCACGGAGTTAGTCAGCATAGAAGCGTGGCTTAACTCAAGGCCGTTATGCCCGCTCACAGCGGACGCGGATGATTTGGATGTGCTCACTCCGGCCCATTTCTTAATCGGCGACTCTATGTTTGCGCCCCCAGAATACCGACCAGCCTCTTCCAAGTTTAGGGAACAGTTCCTGCTTCAGCAATCAATGCTGCGTCATTTTTGGGACGGCTGGAGTAACTGACTGGCTTAGCCATTTGCAGCAGCGTCCAAAATGGTCTCTAAGCTCGGAAAACTTAAAGTTGAACGAGCTTGTACTCGTCAAGGACGATAGATTCCCCCCAGCGCAGTGGCTGCTCGGAAGGATTATCGAGCTTCACCCGGGACAGGATGGCTTGGTTCGCGTGGTGACGCTAAAAACCCAAGAAAACCCACAGTTGAAGCGTTCGGTATCGAAAATCTGTCGTTTGCCGATACAAGAATAGCTTCTCTCAAAGCAGTTCTAGTCGCTCGCGCTTACGCACACAAATCTCTTGCTCTTTTCCTCCCAGATTCTAGGTACAGTTCAGGACACTCAGGATACTTTTAATGCTATGGTCTAGCATTGGCGGGCGGCATGTTCAGATTCACGATCTGGCCACACGGTGCCAATACCGGCAGAGAATTTTGGGCAAAGGGAGCTTTCGCTACTGCTGGAGAGAGAGGAAAAGAGCAGTCGGAGTCGAGCAGTCTAAACACTATTCCTAGAATGCCATCGCTTGGAATTGGAAAATCAGTTGAAACCAGAGAACGGCATTAGAGCACCGCAACTACAAGTACACCGCACAAACACAATGTATTTTCAAAACTTATGTATCAAAGCACCACATCAAAAAATGATGCGGTGTTTTTTTACTCGTTTCTGTTGAGTGTTGTTTCTATGCGGTGTCAAAAATGGGCTACATGTATTGATGTTATAGACTTTTTACTTATGTGTCCGGCCACCGCTTGTTGGTATTGTGTGGGCAAAAACAACCCTTAAATTTCTGGTGACAAGGGATTTTGTTTTGAAGCATCATTTGAGTTCCCTGCTTTTGTTGGTGCTCGAAATTAGTTAACAAAAGTAAATAGAGATTGAAGTAAACGTAATAAAATTATATTCATAGATAAAGTAAAATTATAATTATAAAGTAATTCTTTAATATTTACATTTATATCTAACTAATAACTATTTGTTTATGTGTTTATTTAAAAAAAAAACATTAAACTAATAAGAGCATTTGGACCTAATCTGTTCCTTTTCTCAGTTATGATATTTCCTGCAAGGGAAAATGCTCGCTCGGCAGGAATGGAAAGTACCTGCAGTGCAAATTTTGAATTTGTTTTTTTCATCAGCCACTTTTTGGCACTTCCGGGCGATGCTTGAGGGGTCTGGAAGCAAGTAGTCTATGTCGACAAGTTCTCCATAGGTGGATCAAATTTTTATAAAAAATTTTATCATTGACTTGAAACCGCTACCAGACACAGCAGAAAATGGGCGGCAGTCCTCGACGATCCACTTCAAAACAGCATCTAGCGCCTCCTTTTTGTCTCCTGCAGTGCAAATTTTGAAAGTTTTGGATAAAATGGTTCATTGTTTTTCCACCACTCAACAACTTCGAAGTCTTCATTAATGAATACCTTTTCATTACAATATTTTTCTAATTCATCGTATTCGGTTATGTTAAGCGGATTTGAAGTAGATTGTTGTAGCATATCGGAGAAAAAGAATTTATTTTTAAGTATGTGAGAATCAATATCTGAGGAAGATGTGGCCGGACTATAACGATTTAAAGTTGCTGGTAGGCTATTACTTGTTGTTGGAAGTGGTTCGGATAAATACGTGTTATCAAGCTTTTCCATTTCTGATAGACAAAAATCTTTAATTTCACACAAATCATTTTCTTGTATGTTTATAGACGGTCGATACCAAAAAAAATTCAATTTTATGATAAACTGATAAGTTTTTTTTCCCATATTTCACTAATATGTTCGCTAATTTTTCCTTTTAAAATTTAAATGGGAGGTGTATCTAAGGTGCTCGATTCACATAGTTTCTTGACTTTAAATATTGATGGGTTGACAAAACAAATAGATGCTGAACTGCAAATTTGCATTTCTTTAAATATTATTTCAAAGTTTTTGCACAGCTCAACTATGACATTAAGTGTACTTATATTAATTTGCTTGCAGCAGTCTGTGTTTTTCATTATTTTCAGTTAGTATATTATTTATTTCGTGCCAATTATCAAAAATCGATTTGAACATTGTATAATTTGAGTTCCAACGTGTTTGGCACGGATTTTTTATGGATGTCGTGAGTTTGTGTTGCAAATTTGCTTTTTTAAAATATTTTACTAATTTTTTGCAACCACCTAAGACATCAGCCAGTTCATCGGTTTTCTCAAAAGCTTTGTCAAGCACATTAGCAAATAAGTGGCTACTGCAATTTAAACGTTTGTTGCTTTCTAAGGCCTTAATTATATTTGTACCTCTGTCAGTAACATATTTAATTTTTCCATACTATTAATGTCGAAGTCGTTCAAAAGGGAAACTAATTTTTCACGCACATTTGCGGCAGTTGAACGTTGGAAGTCCATCGATTTAAGCCCAAGGATTAGGCTCACCATCTTATAATTCTTTTCGTAATGCATCGTCACTCCAAGGAAACTACGTTTGACGTAATTATCGGTCCACAAATCCATTGTTAGTGACGCTCCTCCTCGACTAACCACTTCTTTCAGTTCACTGCTGAGATGTCCTTTTTTTCATCAGCCACTTTTTGGCACTTCCGGGCGATGCTTGAGGGGTCTGGAAGCAAGTAGTCTATGTCGACAAGTTCTCCATAGGTGGATCAAATTTTTATAAAAAATTTTATCATTGACTTGAAACCGCTACCAGACACAGCAGAAAATGGGCGGCAGTCCTCGACGATCCACTTCAAAACAGCATCTAGCGCCTCCTTTTTGTCCAGGTTAGAAACACTCCTCAGGGCACTTGGTTGCTTATAAGCTTGGCAGCATTTGTGCCGGCTTAAATTTGATGTTTGATTGCCAATACATTTCAAGATCTTTCTGCATGAACGGCAATAAACTAAGTCCTTTACGCTTGTCCCGTCTTCCTTTATAATTTCCGCCAAGACATTCCAGACGAAACTCTTCCCTTTTCGCTTGGGCTCCAACGAGTAAATACCTCTAGCAATTTGTTCAGATATAATTGCGTGGTCTGCCATTTGGTCAATAGAAGATAGAGGTCTCTCCAAAGTGTAAGTCCGTCCGGGTAACCAAATGAAATTGAAAGGAAGAAAGCAAAAGCTGTTCTTGCATATCATATTGCATGTCAATCACATAGAAATTTGACAAGTACAAAAAAATAGTGTGCGAAAATTCTGTGCATTGAAGCAACACTGTAAATTTTTGAGTGTGTACTTTTCCACCGCATAATTTTGTGTGTTGTCTATGTAGCACTCACATTCCATGCGGTGTTTAAACACCGCAACTGCATAGTAGGCGGTGTTAGTAGCACCGTCACCGCTTTTTAGGCGAGTACACTAGTAGTGTCAAAATCAGGCACCGGTGCCGTTCTCTGGTTGGAACTATTTGAAAGTCATGTGGTATAATGACATTTTTTGTTTTAAGTTCCTCAAGCGCTAAGCCCAAGGATTTTATAGAACCTTGTCCAATTCCTGTTATATTTGAAATTTTAGAACTGTCTAATTCGGGATACTCTTGATTACATTGTTTCAGTAATGAAATCTCGGCTCCCGTATCTACTAACATTGTTAAGTTTTTGTTAATTTTTTCGTTTTTAACTTCTATAAAAAAACTGAGGCTAATATTGATGTTATATATTTTTACTGTTCTTCCTCCTCTTCTACCGTCAAGGGGTCCTCCTCGTTTTCCTGAGTGACCCTAACGCTTCTGTTGGAATTATTTCTTCCAGTAGAAGTTCTCTGTGTATTAGAGTTTGTATTATTTTGGTTATTGTTATTATTGCGGTTATTATTATTACTATAATACCCGAGACCCCCTCCATTTCCCCTACCTCTGTAGGTGGTATTTCCTCGGTAATTATTAATGTTGTACATATTTTTGTAATACAAAACAGCGTTTGACTGTCCTGTAGCTTCAGTACAACTGTTGACGAACTGGGTTACGGCTTCATTCATATCCGCAAACGTTCCCGCTTGCATTATGAGTTTCACCTTATCTAACGAGCAGTTAGTTGTCATTGCTTTGACAGCGCTTTGGGTGCTGTATTTTGATGCTAATTCTAATAGTAAGCCATCATCGACATAAGCTCCTTGGAGGGCCATTGTTAAATCTTCGACTTCCTTAGCATATACTGTAGCTGTTTTATTTTTTTGCTGTAAATTAACTGATGAATTGACAGATAAAATTTCTACTGATTCTCCTTTGACTGTTTTTTTCAGTTTACATATTATGTAAGCGATGTTGCTTTCATCTCCTATCAAATTGCGAGCGTGTGCTTTTAGTTTGGTTTTTATTAGTTGGACAGCAATAGGTTCATAGGTTTCTTTGATAGTATCTACCAATCTTAGGGAGTCTATGAAGCTTCGCAAGTTTTCTGCTTTGCCGTCGAACTCAGGTATGAGTGACGATGCAGTTTTTAAGAATTGAACGTTGGTTTGAGTCATTGTTATGAGCTCTTCGTCAGGAAGGAGGTAAATTGTCGGGTTCCAGTTTTATTGTGTTGTCTTCGATTTCTAAGGGATCAGTGAACCCAAAAAAATCTTCTTTTTCTTCTTCAAATAAAATGTCAGCCAACGATTTGTCGAAGTCTGAATTTTGAGGGAATGCTAAGTCGACCTCAATTTGTGAATGAAAGTTTTCTGGTATTTTAAATGATACACCATACTTTTGTAAGGCTTTCGATAATACAACGATTATACTATCATGTATTTTTATTGCTGTATTAAAATGTGTAAAAGTTAACCTTTTCGAAGTAGCGGCTATTGCTCTTCTAATTTTGTTTGTGTTTAAAATTATGTCGGACAGGTGTTTTAGTACTGTCTCTTCTCTTATGTGTGTGTTTTTATTGATACACTTATAGCTTTTTAATATGTTGTTCTTTTTTTCAATAAGGATCTTTTCTAACCTATTCCATCTGCCAGTCATTAGGTTAAGGCCTGGTGGTTAGACTAACTACGAATTTTATAATTCTCCCGAGTGATTGGTTGTTATGTACCATAGAAATAACGTGAACCCCGGGGATTGTTGATAATACAATTGCTTTTTCTGTTGCATTACAACTTATTAGGGGTGAGAAAGATAGTCCCAATTCTGAAATATATTTGTGTTCGAATTCATATATTGTTATTGGTAAATTTTCTCGGGCTAATAAAATTCGAGTTCTGTTATATAAGTCTGGTTCTGCCAGAATTACTAAATCTATTTAAGCTTGGGTTCTTGACATTCTTGACTTTTATTATTATTATTATTTTTTTTTGTATATATATGAATGTATTTTGTTTTAAATGACGTCTAGACCCTGTGCTCGGCTCATGTAATCGCGGTAGAGGCTATCTCTTATAAGGCACTTTCTGTAAGTGCTGTGCAGTTTGAAAATTACGTGAATAATGGTGCAAACGGTAAGGACAATCATAAGTACAAACATTGATTTCAAAAGGGGTGTGTGGTCTACTACTACATTATTTACTCGTTAGCCGTGTTTTCTTTTACTTCGGCTTCTTTGGAGCTTCACAAACCCATTATGAATTTTTTTTTTGTATACCTGAATATATTGAGTATTACTATAAAAGAGTTGAAGTCCATTTGCGTCATGTTCCCCCAGCCCAAACCATAAGACCTAAAATTCTGTAAAAAATCGGGTCTGAATCGTGTGTTAGAAGAGGTGTGTACTAAGAAAGTTGGTTCCTAGGGACTCCCAGGAATTTCCAAAAATTCAAAAGTTCTTGATTAAAACATTAACCATTCCCACAGTTTTCAACCAAACAAATTGATATTTTTATTTTAAGCTTTATTTGTGGAAATCTTTGAAACCCCAGAGGATAAGCTCCAACCGACTTCCGGTTGGGCCACTTAATTAATTTTTCCGCACCGATTATGCGATCGTATCCGTTTTTGGATTAAAGTGTGGAGCTATGCCATACAATCAAAAATGTATTTTCTTTTTTGGACCCACGGTTGATTTTATATAATTGTTTTTATAAGATTTAGGGGGTTGCGGGGGCCCCTTTGGTAGCACGTTGTTTTTGTTTTTCGTATGCTTCGAACGAATTCCGAACACAGCTCTCACACAGCAGAAGCAGAGCGAGAGAGTAAAGAGCAGAAAAAGTCATTTGAAGCGCAAGAGAGGCGGCCTAAGTTTTTTTGCTGGTTTAGAAACACCTGATCAAAATTTCACAATTTGGATAGCAGAACGGATTATCTAATGAATGCAATTCCAAGTCAAAATGTGAAGCTAATCTGTTAAATCCATAAGCAATTTTCGGTTTGACTTTAAATAATTTTTAGAATGGATTTCAAGGAGAGAGCAGAGCAAAATTTTAGTGGTCAAAATTACATGTAAAAACGAAAATACACACACACACATCGACAAGTCGGCATGTACATAAGGTACATAAGGTTTATAAGGTGCAAGGCATCAGAAGGACAGCGAGGGGAGGACTACTACTCAGGATGTAGAAGCCCCTGGATCCGTCCACGCAGCAGTTGCAGACAGCCAAACTGCCATTTCCGGCAAAGCTGAGGTGGCTGTCATGCAGGAGACGGTCCAAGTGGAGATCCTCGACTTAGACGAGATGACCAGCGGCGAGGAGGTCCTGCAATCCACGAATGCGAAAGGCCTATGGTGGAACGCAAACCGCGACGGTCAGCCTTAGAACATGCGCAAAGGATCCTGCAAAAGGGCAAAATCAAGATTGGATGGGTCGTCTGCCGAATAAGGGAGAAGATCGAGCCAAGGCAATGCTAAAAATGCAAGGGATACGGGCACACCTCCGCCAGATGCCGAGTCTCGGATGGAGTCGCTAAATCTACGCAGGAAGCGTGCTACAGATGTGGGGAAACAGGCCATAAACAAATTAAGTGCACCCAAAATGCATCTTTGAACAGAGTACCGGAAGGCCTTGAAGAATCTGCAGCATGGTTAAGTTCCTCCAGCTTAACTTGAACCACTGCAGATCAGCACAAGACCTGCTCTCGCAGACGGTGATCGCCCAGCGAGTCGATATTGCGATCATTAGCGAGCTGTATAAGGCAAATTCAGAAGGTGTCTGGCAACAGTGCGCAGATACAGGCGCAGCCATATGAAGTTGTGGGCAGAACCCGGGACACATGTCACAAAAGGCGTCTAGGCCTGGCTACGCTAGGGCGAAAATCCTGGGGGTAACCTTATACAGTTGCTACATATCCCCGAGCGTACATGTAGACGATTTCAGGAACATAGTGCACGAAATCGCCCAGGACGCGCGCGGAAGATCTCCTGTCCTAATTGCAGGCGTTTTTAACGCGTGGTCTACTGCATGGGCAGCGATAAAACGCCGCCGCGAGGAACCATACTCCTCGACGCCATGGCTCCGCTGGATGTCTGCCTACTTAACGAAGGGAACAGGTGCACCTTTAGCAAGGCTGGTCGGGAGTCAATCATCGATCTGACCTTCGCTAGCCCCGAGCTGGCCAGAAACTGCACCTGGAGAGTCACGAACCGAGCGTACATGTAGACGACTTCAGGAACATAGTGCACGAAATCGCCCAGGACGCGCGCAGAAGATCTCCTGTCCTAATTGCAGGCGTTTTTAACGCGTGGTCTACTGCATGGGGCAGCGATAAAACGACGCCGCGAGGAACCATACTCCTCGACGCTATGGCTCCGCTGGATGTCTGCCTACTTAACGAAGGGAACAGGTGCACCTTTAGCAAGGCTGGTCGGGAGTCAATCATCGATCTGACCTTCGCTAGCCCCGAGCTGGCCAGAAACTGCGCCTGGAGAGTCACGGACCTGTACACCCATAGCGACCATGCAGCGATCATCACGGAGACGGCGAACAGCTCCCCCGCTCCAACTAGCCGGCAAACTCTCTACAGAGTTCACACCCTGAACGTCGATGTGCTCTTATCACGCATGGACGATGGCGACGTAAATACCTGCGCCGAGACGGTAGCGGACAGGGTTAAATCTGCGTGCGATGCTGCGATGGAAACGGCCTCGAGAGGTGGAAATGCAAGGCGACCGGTCCCATGGTGAAACGAGGAGATAGCGAAAGCCAGGAGAGTGTGCTTGTCTGCAAGGCGCAGATGCCAGAGATGCAGAGGTCGCCCTACACAGGAAGCAAGCGAAATACACTACAGAGCGATGAAAAAGGTACTGAAGGAAGACATAAAAGCTAGCAAAGCCAGTTGCTTTCAGGAACTGTGCGATGCGGCAGACTCCGAACCTTTTGGATCTGCTTACAGGATGGTCATGGGAAAGCTAAACAGGCGGCCGACCCCAACTTGTCCGGTACAGCTAGCCACAATAGTGTCTAACCTGTTTCCCGCTCAGACTCCACTGGTACCACCTCACGTGTATACGGGAGGAACGGTGCTAACTAGCAAATCGGAAGTCCTGGGCGCCCTGGCCACCATGAAGAAAACCGAAGCCCCTGGTCCAGATGGAATCCCCAACGACACACTGCATGCCATTGACGCATTCCACACAAATCTCTTCGTACAGATGTACAATAAGTGCCTCTGCGAACGCGATTTCCTCACGAGCTGGAAACGGCAAAGACTCGTGCTTATTCCGAAACCAGGAAAGCAGAACTAGGATCCATCTTCATACAGACCCCTATGTATGCTTAATACAATAGGCAAAATCTTCGAACGCATCATCTGCAACAAACTGGAGAAGGAGCTCGAAGAACGCAACGCTCTGTCCGACCACCAGCCCGGCTTCCGGAAGAAGCGTAGCACTGTCCACGCCATTCGAGAGGTGACACAACTGGCTGCGAACGCCATAGAAGGAGAAAGGTGGCGGGGTGGCGCAAAAAAGTACTGCCTGATCTGCACCCTGGACGTAAAAAACGCCTTTAATTCGGCCAACTGGGAACTTGTGCTCCGCGCGCTTCAGCGCAAAGGGATTTCGGACTACCTGACGCAGGTGATAGCCGACTATTTCCGGGATCGCGTACTATTTTACAGCTCCGATGCTGGAGTACACGAACACCAGGTGACCGGAGGCGTACCCCAAGGCTCGGTACTGAGACCCATCCTATGGAACGTCATGTTCGACGGGATCCTTAGGCTGACGTTACCCGATGGCTGCACGGTGGTGGGATTTGCTGACGACCTTGCGGACTTTTGCAGCCGGTCAATCGATATGCTGATAAGCTGGCAACGGGCTTACACTAGCGGAGCATAAAACCGAGGCGGTGCTCATAAGCAGCAGAAAAGTCGTCAAGAAGGTACGGTTCCAATCGGGAGCAGCAACAATCGAGTCTAACCCAGCGATCAAGTACCTCGGGGTTCTGATCGACCACAGGCTGGCATACAAGCATCATTTGGAATATGTAGAAGCCAAGGCGTCCAAGGCGACAGCAGCCATCTCAAGGATGATGGCCAACACGAGAGGACCAAAGCAGCACAGCCGGCGCCTTATAGCCACCCTCGACGATATTGTACGCCGCGCCTATCTGGGCCGATGCAGCGAAGTGCCAAACATACATCAGACAATGCAAGGCAGTCTATCGACGATGCGCACTGCGGATCTCATGCTGCTTCTGCACAGTGTCCGAGGAAGCCGCCCTAGTGGTAGCGGGAACAATTCCGATAGACCTTCTAGCGGCAGAACGAAGGACTGGAGTCACGGGTGACAGGATTCAGCGGGCCAGGACTGTCGAACTTTGGCAGGAGAGATGGGACACCGCGAGAACCGGACGATGGACGCACAAGCTGATCCCTAATATAGCTCCCTGGCTAAACAGGAGGAATGGGCAGGTGGATTTCTACTGCCAAAACTTATTTTTTTTTTTAGATTTTCCAAAATGTTGAAATGCAACTTTAAAAACAATTGAGGTCTCCATACAAATCAAAAAAAAAAGTGATCTGTGATGAATGGTTCTCCGACTACAGATTTTTGAAGTTGATTTTTCGAAATAGAATTTTAGCCAATAAGAAAAAATAGTATTTTTATACATCTTAATTTCTTTGAAAGCGCCAAAGGGCCAACGTTGTATATGTAACGTTTGAAATTTTAAGAGCAACCAATTCTTAGAATATTGCAAAAAAAAAAAATTTTAGTGAATAATTACTATTTTTTAAAAAAATTTAAAAGTGGTCCAAAAAATTTTTTTTTTTTATATTCTTGGACGTAAAGTAGTGTTACACCCTAGTCCCCGCTTTTATTCTTTTAAAAAAAAAAAGTTTAGATATTTAACTACAAATTCTGAAAAAATTAGCCTGGCCTTTTCTGCCTCTTCTGAAAAAACCGCTGTTAAAGTTAGCAAGAAATGTTCGTAATTTGAATAATCGCCAGCCCTGGTTTTTCCACGCGCACTTTCAACAAGAATGCCTAGTTGAATTACTAGTCTGCGGTTTCCCATTACTTTTGTTTTTCTTTGGCGGCAAACTGTTGAATTATTTTTTTTAATCCAATCTTAATCCAATTATAATAGGAAGTGAAGCCTGAGGTATTTCTATTGTGTTCATGGCGTCAAATATATTCTTATTAATATGCTGTATTCGGGTATTCTTTTCGTAAAAAATCAAACCAGTATGTGTTCAATAGATTGCTTGTCAGCTCGGTTTCCATAATGTCTAACTATTTTAAAACTCCTAAAAAAATATAAAAAGTTCCAGACTCCGCTCTAGCTCTTATGATCTAAAACCTAATTTATACGCATTTTATTTTTTAAAATATGCAATATTTCTTTGTCCGATTCTATGACAGCTATAAGAAATCACTATCCAATTTTAAAAAAATTCTAAACCTTGACTTAAATTGATAAATAATGACCTAATCCCGATTTACATGAAAAAATATTGAAATAGAACCGAGACATTCCCTTTTGTACTAAGCGTTTATATGGCAGCTATAAGATATTTTTTTTTCTTAAAATAAACATTTTTTTTCTTAAAAATTCCTTACAACAAAAAAATTTCATTAAAAAAATTCACCTTATGATGTTTTTTTACATATTAAATTGTCTTTGACAGTACCCCATCAAAAGATATTCGCTATAGGGTTCCGCTGATTTAAGGCAGGCTTTTGGCTTTTTCGCCCCACTGTGCGGCGCAGATGATAACGGGGCACGGTTGCTTTAAGGAGTACCTGTGGCGGTTTAAGCCCGAACGTGACCCCTAATGCGACGTTTGCGGCAACACCACCAGCGAGGACGCGGAGCATGCTCTCTTTATATGCCCCCTCTATGGAAGAGATCAAGCAGTTGTGGAAGCGACGACGAATTGTCCGATAACGGTCCTGTCACGGTCGCCACGAAGACGTCCAGTTTGAGAGTGAATTTATTGAAAAGTCAAACATTCATTCTGTCTAGAATTGAGTGAGCAGCCGGCGAAGTAAATGCAACGTTGGTATATTCATGTACACACATATATGCACTGAGACGGCTGGCTCGATGTGTTAGTGAGAGAGAGCCAGCCGGCCACGTGGGAATCCATAGTCAGCATTTTAGCATGGCCGATATGCAGGCCGTTGTCAACCAAATGTTAAGATTAATAAGTGTGTATAAATATGTGTATATTTGATGAAGTAAATAAGTAAATAATATATCAAGTACTTCGCTCGCTACACCTCCTCCGTTAAAAAGAATGACGTATATTTTAATGAAGTCATTCTAAAGATATCTTATTATCCAAAAATTAGCTTTTAATACGACCTTTTTTTGTTATAGAGAAGTTTTTAGCTAACTCGAGGTCATGCCGGCTTAGATTTTAAGAAGTCCAAGACGTCGGCATTATGCCAACACACAAAAAGGAGCGAAGAGGCTTCACTGAACATGCATGTTTCATGCAGTAGCCAACTACAATCTTCAGCAGTGAAATCGCTGTCTTGGTCATCGATCGAAGTGGGTTACCATGCAAGCCGCGCTATAACTGGTTGGGAATTATAACGCCGCATACGCTCCTACTTGATAATGCTGCATGGTGGTAAATTGATTTGACCATGCTGTATCCTTTAGTTTAGCCAGCCTTTGTTGTAGACGATCCAGTTCGTCTGATTCAGATGGTTGGGTTGCAGTCTCTCGAGCTGACTCTGATGTGTCTTCAACGGGCGTTGTTTTGTTGCCAAAACGAATGTACGCTAAGAGTGATTCGGTGATTATCGTGCTGAATGTGCTAATACTAATGTTAGCGTTTCGTGCGGTGCAGCCGGAGGACAGAGACAGTAAACCCGATCCATTAAGGTGAATGGTGGATGGCATTCCCTTGCATACAGCTTAAAGTTCTATTTGATTGTGGGTCGCAAAGATCCATCTGTTCCGTTGATGCGTTCTTAACCAAATCAAACCTGCCTTCGACTTAATAATCTCACAGAGTGTTTCAGATTTGTTATTAAATAACTGAAATTCACACCGATTTTCAACGTTGAACGCGGCTTGATGGTTAAAGCAAATGTGTTCGTTGTTGGATAGTACTAGACATTGCTCGAACTCGTCTTCAGTAAGACCAATGAATTGATCTCTGTGGGAATTTACAGCTATGACAGGTGTCTTAATGTCGAATCGATTCCAGCCTCCTGATTTCCACGTCGGGATGGGGATGATGCTGAAGACTTCCTGTTGTGCTGTTGATAGCAGAGGCAATGTCATTTTGAATATGACATGATCTGTAGTTGTGGTTCCTTCAGCGCGCATGATTTTATAGAGCTCCATTACATTTTCCGACGAGACCGGCAACATTTGATCCGGAAGTAGATGATCCCGAATTTTGTCTAATTGGTCTCTTAGCTGCTTAGGAGTTACCAGCATGGGACTGATGGTTCGATGACGAACGTCGGTGAGAACGCGGGCAATTTCAGCTTGCATCCGCTGCATCCCAGTTGCAAGAAGGGTTAGCTGGGTAGTTAAGACAACGAATGTTTGCTGCAAGTGGTCGCCTTGATATCTGCCTCGTTCCTTGTTGATGGTTGCTAATTGCTGCTCCAAATTTCTGATGCGGCTGTCAGTAGACGACTTGCTTTTCCTAACTATGTTAATAGTAGAGTCCAAAATTGAAGTCTGATTCTTGAGTAACATCCTCAATACGTCTTCCCTGGATTTCACCTCAGTTATAACCTTGGCCATGTCGTCTGCATATCTGGCGTCAAGGACTCCAAAGAGTGAGCTAGCTACATTACCAACTATATCAAGTGGTGATCTGCGCTGTCTGGAATGGTTTATCAGATAACCTTCTTCCTGTAGCTCGCCATATAAATGTGCAAAATGGTCAAGTATGGAGTTGCATGCATTTGCGTTCTTCAACTCAGAACACTTGTGCCTGAGTTCTTTTATCCCAGTGGACAGCATGGTCATGTCACTCCAATACGGTTTTAAATCGTAATATGCTATGATAGTCCATTCTGAGACTGCCGCTCTTGCCGTGCCGTGTCGCACATAGAAGATCCCGGGCTGGTTGACGAACTGAGTTACATTTGTTAGCTGTCCCACTGCGAGCGGAAGAATAAGTAGCATTGCTAGTAACGTTGGTAGAACTGGCCTTTTTATTTTCTTCTTTTTTTGGGACCGCTTTGTCGATACTTCTTCTTTAAGAAGCGGCGCAAGCCTCGTGATTGGTCGCTGAAATACGCCAGACGCAGTTTTTACGTCTACTACACGTACGTAATTATCCTTGCCAGGATATGTCTTTACTATTCTTCCCATCGGCCAATTCATCACCGGTAGGTTATCTTCTTTTATTAATACAAGTAGCCCTTCCTTGACGTTCTGCGACATAGTCTTCCATTTGCTGCGCATTTAAAGCTCTTGAAGGTATTCCATTGACCACTGTTTCCAGAATGCGTGCTTAAGTCTGGACACTAATTCTCATCTTTTTACCAATGTTTTGTTGGTTGGGGAGAGATTTACATCGGGTGGGGCCGTTAGAGGCTCACCAATCAGAAAATGGCCTGGGGTTAATGCAGACACATCCGTAGGATCGGACGACATGGGTGTAATAGGTCGAGAATTAAGAATTGCTTCGACTTCCACTATTACAGTGTTAAGCTCCTCAAACGTCAATGATGCGGTGGCTGTGACTGATACTAGTAACCGTTTCGCAGATTTTACTGCAGCTTCCCACAGCCCGCCGAACGATGGAGCTCGGGGCGGTATGAACTTAAAATCCACCTGTCTCTGATTGCAATGGTGGATGATCTTTAGTTTATTGTTGGCGCCGACGAAGTTGGTTGCATTATCGCAGTGGATGGTCTGACACCTTCCACGTCGACTCAAGAATCGTCAAAGAGCACCTAAGAATGCATCTGTTGTTAGGTCGCTTACCAACTCTAGATGTACTGTCTTCGTAGCGAAACAGCAGAAAACTGCAATATACGCCTTGTCTGGTCTCTTTCCCCGCAGTTTATGGTGAATTCAAATTGGCCCGCAGCAAAATCAACACCAGAATTAAAGAATGGTCGAGCTTGTGTTACTCGGTCGACTGGTAGATTGCCCATTATTTGTTGCATTAGTTTGGGCCGTGCCTTTATACACTTGACACAACAGTGTATAATGCTTCTCGCCATTGTTTTATCATTGATAATCCAATATTGCTGTCTGGAAATGGCTCTTAACGCCTGCGCACCGCAGTGCATGTTCTCTTCATGCATTTCTCGCAACAGCATTCTTACTATTGGATCATTGTAAGGAAGCAAGATTTGATGTTTTGCGTTATACGGGAGTTCAGATTCTTCTAATCTCCCTCCGACTCTGATGAGGCTATCCTTGCCGATCATGGGGGATAGAGAGACGAGAGCGCTCTTTTTGTCCACGGCCTTGTGGTCAACAAGCTGCTTGTACTCACAAGCGAAGTCAATTTTCTGAATGGTGCGCAGTATGATCGTACGAGCGTGACTTAGTTCATCAACGCATAGAGTGGTTGTACTTGATCTGTTTCTTTTGTAACAGAAACGCATCATATATGCCACAATTCTTTGTAGTTTTTGAAAACTATTGCTATGATTGCAATTATAGAGTTCTTCCCCTGTCTGATCCTGACATGCTGGAAGACTCACATGTTTTGTTCGCCGTTCAAGATCACTTGGACCGATTACGGGCACCTTGATCCATTTGTCCCTTGAACCGTGTAGAAAAAGTGGTCCATACAGCCAGAGGGTATGTTCTGATAATTTGCTGGCTGCAATTCCTCTTGATAGTACATCTGCTGGATTGTTTGCCGAGGACACATGTCGCCATTGAGATGGATCTGAGACAGCTTGGATTTTTGCTATCCGATTCGAAACGAACGTGTGGTATGCGGCCGACGATGCTTTTATCCAGGACAAAACTACAGTTGAGTCAGTCCAGAAGTATCCAGAAGCCCTTTCGATCGGTAATAGCAAATCCTTTCTTACTCTGTGTGTTAGTTCAGCGCCCAACAGCGCAGCACATAGTTCAAGGCGGGGCAAAGTTTCTTTCGCGGATGGAGCCACTCGTGACTTGGAGCAAAGAAGTCGTACCGAAATTTGATTGTTTTTGTAGGTAGCTCTTATATATACTGCTGCTCCGTACGCACGCTCTGATGCATCCACAAATGTGTGTACTTCTTGATGGACTGGAACCTTTCCATTATAGATATGCCTAGGAATTTGCACACTGTTTAATGCTTGCAGATCCAATCGATAGTTCTTCCAATCATTTTGAAGCTCTTGAGGGAGCTCACGGTCCCAACTCAGGTTCAGTGCCCAAAGCGTTTGCATAAATATTTTTGCCTTTACTACCACGGGGGCAAATAGTCCAAATGGGTCAAAAATTTGTGCTGACTCGGAACTTACCACGCGTTTGGTAATGACTGACGCCTCGCTTTTCTGTGATCGCCCACACAGTTGATCTCTTTGTGGCATCCATACCAAACCCAACGTCTTGACACTGTAGTGTTTCAATGTTTCGTCTAGCTTGACGGTTTTGATGGTGTCTGCTTCGGGAACGTCTGTTAGAATTTGCCCATTATTGGAGCACCATTTTCGAAGCTTGAAACCGGACGTTAAAAATATTTTATTTAATTCCTGTTGAATTTGGACTGCTTCCGCAACGCTGTTTGCTCCAGTGAGACAGTCATCTACGTAGAAATCGTGCTTTCTCCTTAATTTTCTAGCCGGCCCAGCTTTAAAAGTGGTTCAACCTTTTCAAATCACCGAGCAAAACTACTCAAAAGCCCTAGACCAGTTGAAGGCACAATATATAATATGACAATGATGTATTCATTTTTTCGGACTACATTTCTAGTTTTTTTGCTTTATCTACATTGAAGAAACCAGATGCATCACAGCTTCAAAGACTTATACATTCAGCAGCAGCTATAAGAGGTTCTCTACTGTCATTAGGGTCAGCAGAAAATGTGATGAACAACATTTTTATTCACATTCTTCTCTCCATGGTCGATTTTGATACCAAACTGTATTACGATGAAAAACTGACCTTTGAGGCTCTGCCATCATGAGATACCTGCTGCAAACTCTTAACTCATAGGCGCCAATTCTTGGAGAGCCGTTCCAAAGGGAAGGAACTAGCAGATTCGCACGAGTCGAATCATAAATAAAGGCCTGCTCAAGCATCAAAGGCTTACATAACAACCAATGCCAAATGCGAATATTGCTGGGCATCCGATCACTACATATCGAGTTGTCAAACGTTTTCCGTTTTTCTTTTGGACCCACGAAGAAAATGGGTCAGAAGCGGGGACTTTGCTTAAACTGCTTGCGTCCTAATCACAACAAAAGGCAGTATCAGTCGAAACCGCGCTGTAAAATCATCATCATTTACTTCTTAACAACTTTTCACCTGGAGTTTCAACACAATCTAACGATCAGGTCCATCGCACGGAAGAATCGCCTCCGTCAACGGTGCAGCCACACCTTTCATTAGTTGCGCGAGCAGCTAAACGCGGTATACTTCCCACAGCAGTGGTCCAAGTCAAGGACAAGCTCGGGGAACTTCATTATATTCGCGTCATGCTTGACTCCTGTTCAGAAGTCAATTGATCACTGAAGAAACAGCCAAGCTTTTGAATTTGAAAAATTCAAGGTATCTCAAGAAGTTTGCGGAATTTCAGTTACGTGTCAACTAATCAAGTACAACGTTATAGTTACACTAAAATCACGATTTTCTGAATTTGAATGGACTTCTACGTTTGCGGTAATAAATTCAAAATGCACGCATCAAGCTAGCAGCACCATTGGAATACAGGATTTGAAGCTACCAACTTTTTCCAGTCCACCAGGGTTCATACGCTTATTAGTACCGAAGGGTTTTTCGAAGCATTCAAAAATAAGAAGCATTCTCTTGGGTCTGGCAAGCCTAGTCTAATCAATACAGAACTCGGTTGGGTAGTGGGAGGAAATATCACATCAGCTCCAACAATGTTTAAAGCCTTTCATTGCACACTTCACGAAAATCCCTCTGATACCGACACAATCTTGGATCGTTTTTAGAAAATCGAAGAGTATTGTACATCTCCTCCTACCTTTTCGGATGAAGAGCAAGCGTATAAAGACCATTTCACACAAAACGTATCCATTTTAGTCGACGGACGGATTCAAGTGCGCCTTCCATTCAGCAATTCAAGTGCAGGTTTAAGAATTCATTCAACATGGCTCAAAATCGTTTCTCAATGCTTTAGCGAAGACCTAACCGAATAAAAGGAAGGCTACGGAAGGATCGCCTCTTCAATCATTCGATTCCAACATGCGACACTTTTTCATTCCGTACATAGACCTAAAAGCCTATCGACCAAACCCCGCGTTGTCTTCGATGGATCAGCAAAATCAACCTCGGGCAAATCACTAAACGATTTTTTACTCTGCGGACCGACAATACAGCAGGATCTTATCACCACAGTTTTAGCTTTTAGGCTACACCGGTTCGTTCTCACCGGTGATATCACTAAAATGTATCTCCAATTCATAATCGATCCCCGTGACCGATTATTCCACCTGATCCTGTGGAGGGAAAACCCAACAGATCCAATAAAAGTATACCAATTAAACACCGTGATATACGGCCTATCATCAGCTCCGTCTTTAGCCATCCGAATTTCACAATATTTAGCAAGCGTATCAAAGTCACAATTTCCTGCAGGAGCTTCAGTTTTGTGCAACGATATTTACGTAGACGACCTCTTGACAGGTGCTGATACGGTAGAAGAATTACTGGAAATGAAAAGACAGGTCGTGCAAATATTGAGAAAGGGAAACATGAGCATGTCGAAATTCAACAGAGACTCGCACTTCATCGGAGGCTTATCAGCAACGGAAATCGCCATCAAGATTGAAGAAGAAGAAGTCACCAAAGACCTTGGATTGTCGTGGCAGCCTCAAAAAGACTACTTCGTATACAGATACGACTTATCGTCCGACGACACGTTTACTAAGCGAATTATTTTGTCTACTATCAGAAATCTCTTTGACGCACTACGATTAACCATACGTTGTAAAATCCTGTTGCAAGATCTGCACATTCTCAAACTTGGATGGGACGAGACACTCCCGGATACACAAAATTAATTGTGAAGTGATTTAAGAAACGATTTAAAAAATACACCCAAATTAAAGTTTCCTCGATACATGCACGTCTCCGTCAGAGCCGTGAGAAGTTCATGCATTCGCGGACGCATCCGAGCGAGCTTTTGGCTGCTGTACATACATTCGAGTAAAAATAGGAAATACAGTTCACACAAACTTACTTATCGGAAAATCTAAAGTAGCTCCTATTACCGTTGTTTCTCTACCAAAGCTAGAATTATGTGCAGCAGTCCTGCTAAATGCAACGTTTCGAAAATTTCAGAATAAGCTCTCTCCATACGTCAACAAGACTTACTTCTGGACGGACTCAAAGATAGTTCTTCAATGGATGACTATGCATCTTTCAAAACTGAACTGTTTGTAGCAAACAGAGTTTCAGAGCTGCAGCAGCACAGCGCAGATGTCGAATGGAGACATGTACCGTCACCATCATCTATCGAAGTACGAAAAAGAGCACTAGTCATATGCAACGAACCATCTACCTGCCACGTAGGGACGTCAGTTGAGAGACAAGAATTTAACGTTGATGGCTCTAATGAACAGGTAAAATCAAAATCTGATGTTATTGATTCGATCATGGACTACGTCATCAACAAGTCCTCATCGTACGTTCGCATACTTCGAGTATTGTCATACATTTATAGAACATTTAACAGAGTCGTACGAGATCGTAAACTCAAGGTAAAGGAAGTTTTGCATATATCTGCATCTGAGCTGAACGTTACGTTCTGGCGTATTATTGGACACATACAGCAGTCAGCCTTTCAGGAGGAATTGAAGTTACTAGCAAGAAATCGATCTCTGCCTCCTGACCGACTTTACGCGCAACGCCCTTTCTATAAAATACGTGGTAAGCGACCATATAAAACATATGCGTCGATATTCATTTGCTTTGCTACGAAAGATGTACACATTGAGGTGGTGTCCGAGTTATCAACTAATGCATTTTTATTATGTCTTCGAAGATTCATCGGAAGTCGGGGCCGAAACTGTACTGCGATAATGCTATCAATTTCTGCGGTGCAGCAAGGAAAATGGAATTTAAGCAACATTTCTTCAGTGCAGAGGTCATCGACGGTCTTCGCCTCTTCAGTGCGGTTAAAAGATTTGACTTTAACTTTATTCCGCCTCGAGCCCCACATTTCGGGGGGCTCTGGGAGGCCGCTGTGAAGTCAGCTAATACCCTTTTACTGAAGAACATATCGGAGGCCAATCTCACGTAGGAAAAGCTGGCGACAACGTTTGCTAAATTAGAGGCAATTCTCAATTCAAGGCCTATGTCCCTCAATCAGGTGATCCTAATGACGGAATCGCTCTAACGCCAGCTCATTTTCTGCTTGGTTCATCACTTTTGGCTGCTCCAGACGAGCGCATCTTCAAACCACAGTCTACCACCCAGCTAAGCTATTTTAATCGATGTCAAAGGATAACGTTTCTTAAGCAGCAGTTTTGGAGTATGTGGCAGCGGGATTACATACACACCCTGCAGCGTTGAGGAAAATGGAACACTCAACAAGCAAACGTCAAAACGGGCCAACTTGTCATCGTACATGAGGATAAAACACCACCACAACATTGGATTCTCGCTCGCGTCGTTTCCGCAATCCCAGGAAAGGACGGGAAGGTTCGAGTTGTGAATCTACAAACTTCAAAGAATGTGCTGCGACGCCCAATTCATAAAATGGCTCCTCTTTCAATGGAATAGTTGAAAGATCATGAATCCTGCAACGGGGGGAGTATGTTTGAGGAACACCCTGTTCTTTTGCTTTGTTAATCGACTAAGGTTGAAATCTGAAGTTAACGTCATTAAAGCAGTGGTGGCCAGCAGAGGCAGCACACAGACAATGAAAGAACGCATTGCGTTTGTGTGAGTGCGAGCATGCACGAATTTAACTGTGTGCGTGACGTTTTGCAGCTTGATAGCGTACATGTGCGTCAAAACGCTGCAGCGCGCTGGCAGAGCAGCGGCAGCGAAATTGCCTATCCCGTGGGCCCTGCGCGCTGCCTCTGCTGGCCACCACTGCATTAAAGTAAAAATTGTAATAGGTTGAACGCACTCTGAATATTTTCAACATGGCATTTCGACGTACACAAGTGAAAGCTGCTCCATGCGGATGTCGTTTACTGGTTGTGACGTCAGCGGATCAGAGTCGATCAATTCTGCTTTAGAGCCCGAGGTTTGTAGCCCGAGCGCACTTAACCAGGTCTTGAGTTGAACGACCGTGAACTGATTTAAGTCTGTGTCAGGCATAGTGAGTAATAGGGTCTTCCCACAGAGAGCCATCCACCATCCACCATCCACCATCCGTTGAACGGATGGTCCATAAGGTTTTGCCGTTCCGAAAATTTTCCAGTTAGTTCCCCGTTAAAATTTGACGGACTCTTTTATACGATAGTTAGCCGATTATTTTTTGGTGCAACTCTGAATTCTTCCTTCTGACTGTGAAAATTGGAACGTTGACTACGAAAACATATTCAAACCAATGGCGGGAAAAAATTTAAAAATGCTCAAGCTTGTTGATTTTTATAAATTCATTAATAATATTTAGTTTGTTGTAAGCGAAATGGCCATTGCAAGCAAATTGTTATGGGTGGGCCATAATTTAAGCTATTCTGGGACCGAAAACATTATTTTTGCTGAGAAGATTCAAAACACATTGCTGTTAGCAATTGGTATTTTAAAGTTTGATCAATTCGGTAACACTGTGAGGACGGGAGGTTTGCAGACGTTTTAATTTTACCTAATTTTTTCCACACGGTTTATAAAATGCTTATTTTTAAATATAACCCAAAGTATATAATAAAATTGTAGTATGAAAATATTACGTAGATTTTATTAGTGTTGTCTCAAATAAAGTTTAATTCTTGTCCAGCATTTGTAAGTTGGTTTATTTTATCAAAACGTCTGGGAAAAAACGGGGGATTTAGAAACCGTCAAAAAAGACGTCTGTGACACCGAGATTTGCTTTTCTGGGGAAATCGGGTTGGAATAGATTTCACCCCCGATTTAGAATCGCCGAAGAGCCGCTCATCACTATAAACAATCCCGAATCCGAAAGGAAATATATTGGATTACAATTCAAAACTATTTAAAACCCGTACCAAAAATTACTGTTACTGTAAATTTTTCTTACAAAAAAAATTTTGTTTTTATTATTTTTTCATTTGTATTTTTTGATTTTTTTAACACCATAAAATTACTGTCTTACAGTTATTCCTTGAAATTTTTTAAGAAATAAAAAATATAAATTACTAAAAATCTTTAAAAAAAAAAACAAATTGTTCATATTGTTTTTTACAATTTCTGTCATTTTTTGTATTTATTAATATAAATAATATATTTAGTTACTTGTTTTAGTCGTACACGAACAGTAATTTTCTAATAAAAGTTTATTGCAGTGCAAAAGTTTTTCCACTCAAAAAAATCCCGAAACTCCAAGAACAAATGGACTAAAAGTACTTCAAATAATAGTAGCAGCAGTAAAATTAGCTCCTTAGTCGGCGGCTAAGGGCGTTCATCGGAGGTCATCCGCTAAATCTGGTATTGTTTTGGTATTTCCTTACCATTTCCTTAGCTCTTCTGAGTACCTCGGTGGGGAAAAGTCCCAGCTAAAGGCGTTAGCTACCTATTTCCCTCTCGCTTACTTCTATAGTGAGCTAGCAGTTTTCGTCGATCTGAGTACTAGGCTTTAAGATGTTTTGCGAGCAAAAACAATAATGTTTACTAAGAAGATTCATAACATATTGTGCAATACTTAAATAATCAAAAATATTATTATTATTAATTAGGTTTGTGGTTTATACTTCTAAAATGTTACAAAAAATGTAAAAATGTTTAAGCTTGTTGATTTTTGGAAATTCATCATTAATATTTAGTTTGTTGTAAGCGAAAAGGCCATTGCAAGCAAATTGTTATGGGTGGGCCAAAATTTAAGCTATTCTGGGACCGAAATCATTATTTTTTGCTGTGAAGATTCAAAACATATTGTGCAATACTTAAATACTACTTATATACTACTATAAAGTTTAATAATTCTTTAAATGACCAAACAGCACACATTTAATTTTGTTTAAATATTTGCACTATTAATATTGGCTATTCAGTGGCGTAGTAAGAACGGATTGTGGGGGTACGGGAGGTTAGGCTCTCCCCCGTCAGCAATTTTTATGCAGATTTTTTGTAGGATATGCTCTAACATTGGATATATGTTTTAAACTATTATCGTATGATATTTATTTTGTTTTATTCTACAATAAGATTAGGAGAACAACGTTATACAACTGTTTTCCCGAGTTGAGACCCCCATTTAATTATTTTGACATGAGCAACTGTTCTTCAAGTCAGCTGTTATCAGATGGTGGATGGTGGATGGAAGCTCTGTGGGAACACGAATTTTACATTTGTCAAAAATCACAACCGTTTCACACGAAATCCCCCTTTGTTTATTTTGCTCTTTAGGTCAGCTGTTGTCGGATGTGGATGGAGATTTGTGGGAACACCAGGCTTCCATTTGTCAAAAATCCCAGCCTTTCACACGTATGAACTCTGTGGGAAGGGGCTATTAATACACTAAATATATTCAGTTGGAAAACCATATTACGGAAATAGTGTTAAAAAAAAACAAATACAATATTACCCATATATTCAGGGCCGGTATCTGTATATGTATAAAATATAGATAAATTTCTTTTTGCTCATGAGGGATTGGAATTGAAGGTTGAAAACTTAAAGTTAACTTTTCTTGAAAAGTTTTTAGTTTAAAATCGGTAAAGATGTTTCTAAATTAAGCATGTTTATATTTTGACAATAAATCAAATTGCAGCGGATGTAAGGTGTAGTAAAACCGGCAAAAAATTTGTGATTACGACGCTTGTGTTGGTAAGGTATAGATTTCCGCTAAATAAACCTTTACTAAAACACTGGGTTCGACTTTTTTGTTTTTTTTCCTCATATAAAACGTGGAAAAAGATTATTATTTGTACAACATGGGAGCCTACTTGTCACATCCTAAAACGGATAAAGCGTCTACAGATGAATTTAATGAGTTGCTTGCAGTTGGAGCGAGCTCAATGCAGGGCTGGCGAAACAGTCAAGAGGTAAACAAATAGATTTTTCCTCCTTAAATAATATTGATTTAAGTCGTTCGTGATTTGTTTTAGGACGCTCACAATTCTATTTTAAGTTTCGACAAAAATACCTCGTTCTTTGCTGTGTATGATGGACACGGCGGAGCTGAGGTAGCCCAATATTGTGCCGATAAGTTACCAGAGTTTCTCAAAAACCTTGAAGCTTATAAAAATGGACAACTTGAAATGGCACTCAAAGATGCATTTTTGGGATTTGATAAAACGCTGCTTGATCCATCGATAGTCGGCATACTAAAAATATTGGCTGGCGAACATAACTTCGTCGATGCTGATGCGGAAGATTACGACGATGATGAAGATTTAGCTGAGTTGCAAGAGGAGAGCAACTTGCCACTTAATAAAGTTTTGGAAAAATACAAAGGCCTTCCGCAGACAGACGATTTGCACAATATGAATTCAAGCAACGAAGGGAATTTAAAAATGTTTCCACCATATTTGCGTGGCCGTCGAGCTGCAGCTTTAGCTGCCGAAGCGGCTAATAAAGCTGTTATGGACCCTACAGCTAAGCCAGAAGGTTCGTCCACCTCAGCAGCAGCTGCAGCTGTAGTGTCTGCCTTGGGTGTAGTTGACTATCCTGACACTAGCTATGAAAAGAGAGCAATACAGGATCAAAAATTCGAATCAACTGTGACCAGTAGCAACAACAGCAGTATCAATACTGTTTCATTAAAAAATGAGCCTTTTGATGATAAAATTGAGGAATCTAATGAGATGATTTTTAATCCCGATGTTATTACATCCATGGAACCTAGGGTGACAACCAACAGTAAGGACGACAATACCGAACTACATAAATCGGAGTCTAACGATATCAGCAAAGTAAACCGAAATGGACAATTCGCTGAAAATAAGATCATAATTTTATCTAACAGCAAAAAATTTGAAAAAGGTATTAAAAAAATGAATTCTCAAGAGGATGAGTCAACCGACGATGATGCCGATTATGAAGAAAATGAACTGGTTGAGAGTCCCGATATTTCATCCGCAGAGAGCTCAGATGACAACATTGATGATTGTGCAAACGATGATGACGATGAAGACGATGTAAGTTATTAAAACATTTTATATTCACATTATCCTAATTAATGTATCCCTAGGGGAATGATGCTAGTGATGAAGAAGAGACGGATGAAGATCAATTAGCTAATGATAATTTTTGCGCAAATATGATTGAAGAGCCTGGCAAAGATAGTGGATGTACTGCTGTTGTATGTTTGTTGCATGGTCGTGACCTGTACGTAGCAAATGCAGGAGACTCTCGCTGTGTTATATCCCGCAACGGTATAGCTATTGAAATGAGTCTAGATCACAAGCCTGAAGATGACGAAGAAGCGTCGCGTATTATTAGGGCCGGTGGACGCGTCACTCTTGATGGCCGTGTAAATGGCGGTTTAAACTTGTCGAGAGCCCTTGGAGACCACGCCTACAAAACAAATCTTGAACTGCCAGCTGAGGAACAAATGATATCTGCCTTACCTGACATAAAGAAGCTAATTATCACGCCAGAGGATGAATTTATGATTTTGGCCTGTGACGGCATATGGAACTATATGACCAGTACGGAAGTCGTTGATTTTGTACGGTTCAGACTAAGAGATGAAAATAAGAAATTGTCAAACATTTGTGAAGAGGTAAAGTAAGATACTATATATTATATAATACTTCCTTATAATAATCAGTAAAACTTTCAGCTTTTTGATAACTGTTTAGCTCCCAATACAATGGGTGATGGGACTGGTTGCGACAACATGACTGCTGTAATTGTTAAATTCAAGGAAAAGTTACAAGAGCTAGAATCAACTATTCCACCAACTGAAACGGAAAATTTGTTAGTTACCACGTATAAGGCATCAGAAAAAGTTTCAGACAGTATTACTGATCAAAGTGCGATTAAGCGGTGCGCTTCGCCAGATACCGTTGCTAAAGAAACAACTTTAGACAAAAAAAACAAATCTAAACGATTAAAAACTGACATCGAATCAGCAGTCAATATAAGTAACACAGAAAATAATGCATGCCCAAGCATGAAGACGACTAATGAGTCACTATAAATATGTCTGTCGCAATATCTTGTCGTTTAAAAGCGCTTTCGTCTTATATTACATTTCATTGTACCGTGCACCGTAGAAAACTATTGACTGGAGGTAAATGAGAATAATTACTCATTAGTAGACATATTTATTTTTAACAACTACTTTAAAATTCTTTTTTCATAAACGTCTACTTACAAGAATATTTTGAGCAAAAAATAAAAATAATAATAACTTAAAAAATAGGAAAACAAAGGGATAATAAAAATAATAATTGCCGGTGGCAGGTTTTCGTTGTGGGGGTTTCAAAAACAAGTTTTTTATTGCATACCACATGTCTTATCACTTTTTACCCTTGTAGAACTCCGCATGATATTTGCAAAATGGGGCGAATTTCTTGTATATGAATTTTTTATATTCATTGAAAGCCATAATCGTACCATCGAAAACAATTCCTCTTCACGTGGTAAAAAGCTAGTGACGGTCGTACCTTTTAAGTTCTGATATTAATATTTGCCGTGAAAGTAAATTAGTAAATGTTTTCATTTGGCTCTCCCGCTTTTTACCATTACAGCAATTTTCAATTGTAATGTGACGAATAAGAAAATTTATGAAAGTGTCCAATAATAAGTCCAATTTTCAAAAAAGTCTTGGAACGCCTTTCAAGAATGGGTATTGTTTTCATGTTGTTACATATGCATCAAGTTAGCAGAACAACAATTAACAATAATTAATTAAAAAGTTGCCGTTATTATCCGTAAATTATTTGTGAAACAATTAATTTTGTCATTCAACTATTTTAAAAGGTATGAGATGTTCTTCTGACTGGATATCAAGTTAGTAACAGTAGGGGAGTGTAGAATAAGGTGACGAACGATTTGTTTTTTAATGTAACTTCCCCAAAATTCAATATTTTAAAAAAAGTATAAAAGCAGTAAATTGCCTACATCTACTGAGCAAATTTCTGTAAAATTAGGATTCGAAATTCCAACGGAGCACGGCTGAAACACAAATAAATTAAATAGGTTTGCTAGTTTGCGCACGCAAATTTTTAGCAAAAATTATCTCACGAATAAATTACAGGACTTTGTATTAATATTACTGTAAATACATTGTCGGCACGATAAGAGGAAACGACTACATTTATTTGGAATTTTTGTCGTGACGTCATATGTGGGATTCGACGAGTTCATCACATTGCCCTACTCGTCACATTACCCCACACTCCCCTACAATTTTTTAAATGTTAAAATGTTTTAGCTGTCATATTGCCGTTACTTATCCGTAAGTTACAAAAAAGCCCAAATTTGAACTTTGTGAAATTTCCACGAACCATTTCCAGTTGTTCATAATATTTTGGTGTTCCAGAGTATACGTCCCATACAAACTTACAGTGGCTCCATCGTTTAATTGGTCAGTAACTTGCAAAAGATAAACGTTCCCAAAAACTGAACTAAATGGGTTAAATATGGGTTAGGAATAAAAAATGTACATATGTCGATTTTTGGAGCTCAACAAATAATCGGACACACGCTTAATACGGTTTTTTTTTATTATACCTTCGCCGTTTTTTGACATATTACCTATTGCTCTTGGGAATATCATTTTTTTAACTGTGCTGAATTTCGAATTAAATTTTAGAAAAATCGGACGACTATATCATATAGCTCTCATAGGAACGATCGAAAAACTAAAGGAAATTAAAAGAAACAAAATTATAGCTTTGTTAATTTTTATTGTATTCTCTTCTACTCTGGAATATAACTTTATTTTATTATTTGTTTGTTGATCTGCAAGGGTATATAAACTTCGGCTGGCCGAAGTTACCTTCGTTTCTTGTTTTCTTGGGTCTAAAAGTGCACTAAACAAGCGACAATCGTTTATAAAAATCGGTTAACAACTTAAAATGGATCAAGCCATAACCAAACAAATAACAGCTTGGCCAAAAAGTATGATTTCCATACCAATTTCACATCCTAAAACGGATAAAGCGTCTACAGATGAATTTAATGAGTTGCTTGCAGTTGGAGCGAGCTCAATGCAGGGCTGGCGAAACAGTCAAGAGGTAAACAAATAGATTTTTCCTCCTTAAATAATATTGATTTAAGTCGTTCGTGATTTGTTTTAGGACGCTCACAATTCTATTTTAAGTTTCGACAAAAATACCTCGTTCTTTGCTGTGTATGATGGACACGGCGGAGCTGAGGTAGCCCAATATTGTGCCGATAAGTTACCAGAGTTTCTCAAAAACCTTGAAGCTTATAAAAATGGACAACTTGAAATGGCACTCAAAGATGCATTTTTGGGATTTGATAAAACGCTGCTTGATCCATCGATAGTCGGCATACTAAAAATATTGGCTGGCGAACATAACTTCGTCGATGCTGATGCGGAAGATTACGACGATGATGAAGATTTAGCTGAGTTGCAAGAGGAGAGCAACTTGCCACTTAATAAAGTTTTGGAAAAATACAAAGGCCTTCCGCAGACAGACGATTTGCACAATATGAATTCAAGCAACGAAGGGAATTTAAAAATGTTTCCACCATATTTGCGTGGCCGTCGAGCTGCAGCTTTAGCTGCCGAAGCGGCTAATAAAGCTGTTATGGACCCTACAGCTAAGCCAGAAGGTTCGTCCACCTCAGCAGCAGCTGCAGCTGTAGTGTCTGCCTTGGGTGTAGTTGACTATCCTGACACTAGCTATGAAAAGAGAGCAATACAGGATCAAAAATTCGAATCAACTGTGACCAGTAGCAACAACAGCAGTATCAATACTGTTTCATTAAAAAATGAGCCTTTTGATGATAAAATTGAGGAATCTAATGAGATGATTTTTAATCCCGATGTTATTACATCCATGGAACCTAGGGTGACAACCAACAGTAAGGACGACAATACCGAACTACATAAATCGGAGTCTAACGATATCAGCAAAGTAAACCGAAATGGACAATTCGCTGAAAATAAGATCATAATTTTATCTAACAGCAAAAAATTTGAAAAAGGTATTAAAAAAATGAATTCTCAAGAGGATGAGTCAACCGACGATGATGCCGATTATGAAGAAAATGAACTGGTTGAGAGTCCCGATATTTCATCCGCAGAGAGCTCAGATGACAACATTGATGATTGTGCAAACGATGATGACGATGAAGACGATGTAAGTTATTAAAACATTTTATATTCACATTATCCTAATTAATGTATCCCTAGGGGAATGATGCTAGTGATGAAGAAGAGACGGATGAAGATCAATTAGCTAATGATAATTTTTGCGCAAATATGATTGAAGAGCCTGGCAAAGATAGTGGATGTACTGCTGTTGTATGTTTGTTGCATGGTCGTGACCTGTACGTAGCAAATGCAGGAGACTCTCGCTGTGTTATATCCCGCAACGGTATAGCTATTGAAATGAGTCTAGATCACAAGCCTGAAGATGACGAAGAAGCGTCGCGTATTATTAGGGCCGGTGGACGCGTCACTCTTGATGGCCGTGTAAATGGCGGTTTAAACTTGTCGAGAGCCCTTGGAGACCACGCCTACAAAACAAATCTTGAACTGCCAGCTGAGGAACAAATGATATCTGCCTTACCTGACATAAAGAAGCTAATTATCACGCCAGAGGATGAATTTATGATTTTGGCCTGTGACGGCATATGGAACTATATGACCAGTACGGAAGTCGTTGATTTTGTACGGTTCAGACTAAGAGATGAAAATAAGAAATTGTCAAACATTTGTGAAGAGGTAAAGTAAGATACTATATATTATATAATACTTCCTTATAATAATCAGTAAAACTTTCAGCTTTTTGATAACTGTTTAGCTCCCAATACAATGGGTGATGGGACTGGTTGCGACAACATGACTGCTGTAATTGTTAAATTCAAGGAAAAGTTACAAGAGCTAGAATCAACTATTCCACCAACTGAAACGGAAAATTTGTTAGTTACCACGTATAAGGCATCAGAAAAAGTTTCAGACAGTATTACTGATCAAAGTGCGATTAAGCGGTGCGCTTCGCCAGATACCGTTGCTAAAGAAACAACTTTAGACAAAAAAAACAAATCTAAACGATTAAAAACTGACATCGAATCAGCAGTCAATATAAGTAACACAGAAAATAATGCATGCCCAAGCATGAAGACGACTAATGAGTCACTATAAATATGTCTGTCGCAATATCTTGTCGTTTAAAAGCGCTTTCGTCTTATATTACATTTCATTGTACCGTGCACCGTAGAAAACTATTGACTGGAGGTAAATGAGAATAATTACTCATTAGTAGACATATTTATTTTTAACAACTACTTTAAAATTCTTTTTTCATAAACGTCTACTTACAAGAATATTTTGAGCAAAAAATAAAAATAATAATAACTTAAAAAATAGGAAAACAAAGGGATAATAAAAATAATAATTGCCGGTGGCAGGTTTTCGTTGTGGGGGTTTCAAAAACAAGTTTTTTATTGCATACCACATGTCTTATCACTTTTTACCCTTGTAGAACTCCGCATGATATTTGCAAAATGGGGCGAATTTCTTGTATATGAATTTTTTATATTCATTGAAAGCCATAATCGTACCATCGAAAACAATTCCTCTTCACGTGGTAAAAAGCTAGTGACGGTCGTACCTTTTAAGTTCTGATATTAATATTTGCCGTGAAAGTAAATTAGTAAATGTTTTCATTTGGCTCTCCCGCTTTTTACCATTACAGCAATTTTCAATTGTAATGTGACGAATAAGAAAATTTATGAAAGTGTCCAATAATAAGTCCAATTTTCAAAAAAGTCTTGGAACGCCTTTCAAGAATGGGTATTGTTTTCATGTTGTTACATATGCATCAAGTTAGCAGAACAACAATTAACAATAATTAATTAAAAAGTTGCCGTTATTATCCGTAAATTATTTGTGAAACAATTAATTTTGTCATTCAACTATTTTAAAAGGTATGAGATGTTCTTCTGACTGGATATCAAGTTAGTAACAGTAGGGGAGTGTAGGGTAAGGTGACGAACGATTTGTTTTTTAATGTAACTTCCCCAAAATTCAATATTTTAAAAAAAGTATAAAAGCAGTAAATTGCCTACATCTACTGAGCAAATTTCTGTAAAATTAGGATTCGAAATTCCAACGGAGCACGGCTGAAACACAAATAAATTAAATAGGTTTGCTAGTTTGCGCACGCAAATTTTTAGCAAAAATTATCTCACGAATAAATTACAGGACTTTGTATTAATATTACTGTAAATACATTGTCGGCACGATAAGAGGAAACGACTACATTTATTTGGAATTTTTGTCGTGACGTCATATGTGGGATTCGACGAGTTCATCACATTGCCCTACTCGTCACATTACCCCACACTCCCCTACAATTTTTTAAATGTTAAAATGTTTTAGCTGTCATATTGCCGTTACTTATCCGTAAGTTACAAAAAAGCCCAAATTTGAACTTTGTGAAATTTCCACGAACCATTTCCAGTTGTTCATAATATTTTGGTGTTCCAGAGTATACGTCCCATACAAACTTACAGTGGCTCCATCGTTTAATTGGTCAGTAACTTGCAAAAGATAAACGTTCCCAAAAACTGAACTAAATGGGTTAAATATGGGTTAGGAATAAAAAATGTATGTCGATTTTTGGAGCTCAACAAATAATCGGACACACGCTTAATACGGTTTTTTTTTATTATACCTTCGCCGTTTTTTGACATATTACCTATTGCTCTTGGGAATATCATTTTTTTAACTGTGCTGAATTTCGAATTAAATTTTAGAAAAATCGGACAACTATATCATATAGCTCTCATAGGAACGATCGAAAAACTAAAGGAAATTAAAAGAAACAAAATTATAGCTTTGTTAATTTTTATTGTATTCTCTTCTACTCTGGAATATAACTTTATTTTATTATTTGTTTGTTGATCTGCAAGGGTATATAAACTTCGGCTGGCCGAAGTTACCTTCGTTTCTTGTTTTCTTGGGTCTAAAAGTGCACTAAACAAGCGACAATCGTTTATAAAAATCGGTTAACAACTTAAAATGGATCAAGCCATAACCAAACAAATAACAGCTTGGCCAAAAAGTATGATTTCCATACCAATTTCAATAGAAACGAAGCTTTTTGGACCCATCTTTTAGGTAAGTTGCTAACCGACTTTTATGATACCTCATTTTACTTTTGTAAAACAATGTAACAGTTAGTACCTAAGATCTAAGATTAAAAAGAGCTTTCGCTCCCTCGCACTCGCGAGAACCATTATTGTAGTTTTAAAACTCATATACTGGCTCTAAAAGAGCTTAAATAAATGTGATTGGATCACTCTCAATTTTGAAACGAAGGTGTCTACAGTTCTGTTCATGTCTGTCCGAATTATTATTTGGAAATAAATTGCCGTAGTGGTCTTCGTGATTTGCACGAACATTTTGGCGCCCCCTGTATGGACATTTTGTGCCATAAAATTGGACACTTCGAGGAGTTTATATCTTTGGACATTTAGATACGTATATAGATCGAGCTACAAGTGGACGCCCTGTAAAAGAGAACGAAGGAATAAGCATGGCGAGAGGTGGTTTGAAGTGGTAGTTGTTGTTGTTGTCCCAAAATTCTAACCTCTCCAAACGAAGAAAAAAAAGAGAGAGAAGGAAAAAGTTTTAATCATAAAAAAAATAAAATAAGGTGCGATTTTCTTTGTTTTTTTTTAGTTTGAATTTTCAGCCACAGGTCGTCCGGGAAAGCGCTTTCTTCGATGGATCTACAGTTTTGGTGGTCAGTGAAAATTCTTCCGTATTATGTAACCAATTTTGGGAATGCGATAAAAAAGAGCAAATTGAAAATCAATAAGAAAACCCATAAAAGTAACGCAATGTTTAAAAAAGGATGGGACCTAAACTAGAATTTAACGTTTAAACCAAAAATCAAAAGTAAAGACAAGATAAAAGCAAGTATAAATCGATCGAACCTCATTTTCGACAATTTCACTCAAGTTCGTTTGCATGTTCGTTTATATGTTCGATGTCAATATGCGAACCTAAATTTTCCTTGATCAAAAGGTTTTTGCTCAGTCCCATTTCGTTTGCTTAACTCTGAAAATCAGATATATTTATATATTTATTTATTTATTTTATTTTTGATAATGTTTTAAAAGCTTTGCCACTTATATTTTTATTCTTATTTGATACTATTTTCGTTCGTCCATGATATAATAATTATTAAATATGTATATTTTAATATTACGCCCAGTTTTATATTTTATTATGTCTAGCAAGTAAATAAATTTTTATAATGTACTGAAAACCCCATTTTTGGACCCTAGCTAACATGACCCTTTGAGATCCTCGAACGAAGAAGCTATTATTGACCAAATGAACTATCAACAGGATTATAATAGCCATAGGTTGGGTGGGCAAGCCAAGCCTCAAAACATCAGTAGATCCTTTCCTTCTGTCTGTCTGTAAGTCATTTCTTGATGGCTAAGATGAGTAATGATAATCTTACCAAGAATAGCTTGTCCTTTGCACGCAAGTTTTTTGAGGGGCGTGGCAAGAATACCACCCTAATTGCCACGTTAAGTAAAGTAGCTCACCATCACAATTACTCATTTTAGCCAGAGTTTGCAAAACAGATCTCACTTTGGGCAAAAAATCAATCAATTCATTGGTTGATTTTGCCACAAACGGAGTTTGATCTCGTTTTGTCGCTCAAACCACTTTCAACCTCGCTCGAAGTTCGATCAGTCGCTTAAGAAACGGAGAGACTAATGTGCGGAGTTGAATAACTCCCCACAAATTCCAGCAGCAAGCATAACGGATGGCCAGCCGCCTACCAGTTACGCGGCGAATTCGCGTAGTAGCGGTGCGGCTAAGAGAGTTTGGAGAATGAGAGTTTGGAGAGTGAGAGTTTGGAGACCGAGAAGTGTAGAAGGAGAGAGTGGAGACTTCGAGGTCAGGAGAGAGAACTCTGCCAAAGAGAGTTTGGAGAGCAAGGAGCGGAGAGTGAGAGAGTGGAGACTTCGCAGGCAGAGCCAGAGTGCCGTGTGCAAAAGGGAAATAACGGAACAGCACCGGACTTTGGACTCTGCCGTGGACTTTGGACCGGTATTAAGAAGTGCCACATCTCAAAGGCTGAGTGGCGCACAGGCGTGCCACATGCACCAGTGGAATCAGCGGGACAGCGGCAACATGCGGAACTGCGGTTGGAAGCCGTGCGTGAAGGACAAGTGAGTCAAACAGGATCCACGGACTTTGGACCCGGAGTGGAGAGATGCCGCGAAGAGAGCGCAAAGGGGAAATAACGGTAGCCGGAGGCCCTATATAAAGCCGCCGGGCGCTGGCAGCAGGATCAGTCGATCACAAGGTGTCAACCCGTAAAGATCAGTCAAGATAACAAAGTGAACCAGTGCCAAGTAATCTACAAGTGAAACACAAGCCCAGTCGTCGGAAGCAGCGCCGTGGGAGCCTTCAAGGAGCAAGATCGCTACGTCGAGACGTTCGGGATTGGACCACCAGGAATCTCCGAATTGAGACACAGGTAGCTGAGGTCCACAGGGCATCACACGGCTAAGTCAAAGCGGACCGTTCTACTCCTGTTATGACTAAATCCTCGCATTACGCTTGGCGTGTCTATCAGAGTTGAGCAGTGAAGTCCTGCGACAAGAGATCAAAAACTCGGGGCGAGAGCCATCTAAGCCCAGGGTGCCTTGTTCCAAATACTCCTTTGTCGGGTCCCGGCGTAAGCCCAGTCCGTCAAGTGGAACTCGAACAGGTCCTGGCGAGACCAGCCAGAAAGGGCGAACCGGATATCATCTCAAGGCGCTGTCCTAGAGAAACCTAACGGTTCACGAACCCGGGATCGGCGTGTGTCCAAACCCCTAGTACCAGAAGCCACGCCACGTCCAGCCTCACAACCAGCACATCCAGGAGCGAGGCGCAGGACATCGTCAGCTACAGCACCCGCCAGAAGGGACACCGAGCTACGCGGAAACGTCCCGGGCAACAAGCAAGAGGGTCAGACCAGGGTGGAACGTTCGTTTGCACTAGGCGTAAAAGCAAGGTGGAGCGCTAGGCAGATTCCTGGTGTTACCTCGACTGCCAGCGCGATCCGAGTGAAACCCTAGTGGGACCATCCGGGACAGAGCAAGGGACAGGCGGTTGTGTGTCTATTGGCGTAGGCCTGTAGAGCGCAGCACCTGTTCACCCTAGTCTCGGAACGGTGACGCTTCCCTAAGTGTATGCTTAGGCTGATCGCCTTGTGAGTCCGGGGCGCTACAAGTAGTCGTCGGGCCCCTACATCGTGCACGAGCAGTTGCCGTTATTATCCGTAAATTATTTGTGAAACAATTAATTTTGTCATTCAACTATTTTAAAAGGTATGAGATGTTCTGCTGACTGGATATCAAGTTAGTAACAGTAGGGGAGTGTAGGGTAAGGTGACGAACGATTTGTTTTTTAATGTAACTTCCCCAAAATTCAATATTTTAAAAAAAGTATAAAAGCAGTAAATTGCCTACATCTACTGAGCAAATTTCTGTAAAATTAGGATTCGAAATTCCAACGGAGCACGGCTGAAACACAAATAAATTAAATAGGTTTGCTAGTTTGCGCACGCAAATTTTTAGCAAAAATTATCTCACGAATAAATTACAGGACTTTGTATTAATATTACTGTAAATACATTGTCGGCACGATAAGAGGAAACGACTACATTTATTTGGAATTTTTGTCGTGACGTCATATGTGGGATTCGACGAGTTCATCACATTGCCCTACTCGTCACATTACCCCACACTCCCCTACAATTTTTTAAATGTTAAAATGTTTTAGCTGTCATATTGCCGTTACTTATCCGTAAGTTACAAAAAAGCCCAAATTTGAACTTTGTGAAATTTCCACGAACCATTTCCAGTTGTTCATAATATTTTGGTGTTCCAGAGTATACGTCCCATACAAACTTACAGTGGCTCCATCGTTTAATTGGTCAGTAACTTGCAAAAGATAAACGTTCCCAAAAACTGAACTAAATGGGTTAAATATGGGTTAGGAATAAAAAATGTATGTCGATTTTTGGAGCTCAACAAATAATCGGACACACGCTTAATACGGTTTTTTTTTATTATACCTTCGCCGTTTTTTGACATATTACCTATTGCTCTTGGGAATATCATTTTTTTAACTGTGCTGAATTTCGAATTAAATTTTAGAAAAATCGGACAACTATATCATATAGCTCTCATAGGAACGATCGAAAAACTAAAGGAAATTAAAAGAAACAAAATTATAGCTTTGTTAATTTTTATTGTATTCTCTTCTACTCTGGAATATAACTTTATTTTATTATTTGTTTGTTGATCTGCAAGGGTATATAAACTTCGGCTGGCCGAAGTTACCTTCGTTTCTTGTTTTCTTGGGTCTAAAAGTGCACTAAACAAGCGACAATCGTTTATAAAAATCGGTTAACAACTTAAAATGGATCAAGCCATAACCAAACAAATAACAGCTTGGCCAAAAAGTATGATTTCCATACCAATTTCAATAGAAACGAAGCTTTTTGGACCCATCTTTTAGGTAAGTTGCTAACCGACTTTTATGATACCTCATTTTACTTTTGTAAAACAATGTAACAGTTAGTACCTAAGATCTAAGATTAAAAAGAGCTTTCGCTCCCTCGCACTCGCGAGAACCATTATTGTAGTTTTAAAACTCATATACTGGCTCTAAAAGAGCTTAAATAAATGTGATTGGATCACTCTCAATTTTGAAACGAAGGTGTCTACAGTTCTGTTCATGTCTGTCCGAATTATTATTTGGAAATAAATTGCCGTAGTGGTCTTCGTGATTTGCACGAACATTTTGGCGCCCCCTGTATGGACATTTTGTGCCATAAAATTGGACACTTCGAGGAGTTTATATCTTTGGACATTTAGATACGTATATAGATCGAGCTACAAGTGGACGCCCTGTAAAAGAGAACGAAGGAATAAGCATGGCGAGAGGTGGTTTGAAGTGGTAGTTGTTGTTGTTGTCCCAAAATTCTAACCTCTCCAAACGAAGAAAAAAAAGAGAGAGAAGGAAAAAGTTTTAATCATAAAAAAAATAAAATAAGGTGCGATTTTCTTTGTTTTTTTTTAGTTTGAATTTTCAGCCACAGGTCGTCCGGGAAAGCGCTTTCTTCGATGGATCTACAGTTTTGGTGGTCAGTGAAAATTCTTCCGTATTATGTAACCAATTTTGGGAATGCGATAAAAAAGAGCAAATTGAAAATCAATAAGAAAACCCATAAAAGTAACGCAATGTTTAAAAAAGGATGGGACCTAAACTAGAATTTAACGTTTAAACCAAAAATCAAAAGTAAAGACAAGATTTTCGACAATTTCACTCAAGTTCGTTTGCATGTTCGTTTATATGTTCGATGTCAATATGCGAACCTAAATTTTCCTTGATCAAAAGGTTTTTGCTCAGTCCCATTTCGTTTGCTTAACTCTGAAAATCAGATATATTTATATATTTATTTATTTATTTTATTTTTGATAATGTTTTAAAAGCTTTGCCACTTAGATTTTTATTCTTATTTGATACTATTTTCGTTCGTCCATGATATAATAATTATTAAATATGTATATTTTAATATTACGCCCAGTTTTATATTTTATTATGTCTAGCAAGTAAATAAATTTGTATAATGTACTGAAAACCCCATTTTTGGACCCTAGCTAACATGACCCTTTGAGATCCTCGAACGAAGAAGCTATTATTGACCAAATGAACTATCAACAGGATTATAATAGCCATAGGTTGGGTGGGCAAGCCAAGCCTCAAAACATCAGTAGATCCTTTCCTTCTGTCTGTCTGTAAGTCATTTCTTGATGGCTAAGATGAGTAATGATCCTCTTACCAAGAATAGCTTGTCCTTTGCACGCAAGTTTTTTGAGGGGCGTGGCAAGAATACCACCCTAATTGCCACGTTAAGTAAAGTAGCTCACCATCACAATTACTCATTTTAGCCAGAGTTTGCAAAACAGATCTCACTTTGGGCAAAAAATCAATCAATTCATTGGTTGATTTTGCCACAAACGGAGTTTGATCTCGTTTTGTCGCTCAAACCACTTTCAACCTCGCTCGAAGTTCGATCAGTCGCTTAAGAAACGGAGAGACTAATGTGCGGAGTTGAATAACTCCCCACAAATTCCAGCAGCAAGCATAACGGATGGCCAGCCGCCTACCAGTTACGCGGCGAATTCGCGTAGTAGCGGTGCGGCTAAGAGAGTTTGGAGAATGAGAGTTTGGAGAGTGAGAGTTTGGAGACCGAGAAGTGTAGAAGGAGAGAGTGGAGACTTCGAGGTCAGGAGAGAGAACTCTGCCAAAGAGAGTTTGGAGAGCAAGGAGCGGAGAGTGAGAGAGTGGAGACTTCGCAGGCAGAGCCAGAGTGCCGTGTGCAAAAGGGAAATAACGGAACAGCACCGGACTTTGGACTCTGCCGTGGACTTTGGACCGGTATTAAGAAGTGCCACATCTCAAAGGCTGAGTGGCGCACAGGCGTGCCACATGCACCAGTGGAATCAGCGGGACAGCGGCAACATGCGGAACTGCGGTTGGAAGCCGTGCGTGAAGGACAAGTGAGTCAAACAGGATCCACGGACTTTGGACCCGGAGTGGAGAGATGCCGCGAAGAGAGCGCAAAGAGGAAATAACGGTAGCCGGAGGCCCTATATAAAGCCGCCGGGCGCTGGCAGCAGGATCAGTCGATCACAAGGTGTCAACCCGTAAAGATCAGTCAAGATAACAAAGTGAACCAGTGCCAAGTAATCTACAAGTGAAACACAAGCCCAGTCGTCGGAAGCAGCGCCGTGGGAGCCTTCAAGGAGCAAGATCGCTACGTCGAGACGTTCGGGATTGGACCACCAGGAATCTCCGAATTGAGACACAGGTAGCTGAGGTCCACAGGGCATCACACGGCTAAGTCAAAGCGGACCGTTCTACTCCTGTTATGACTAAATCCTCGCATTACGCTTGGCGTGTCTATCAGAGTTGAGCAGTGAAGTCCTGCGACAAGAGATCAAAAACTCGGGGCGAGAGCCATCTAAGCCCAGGGTGCCTTGTTCCAAATACTCCTTTGTCGGGTCCCGGCGTAAGCCCAGTCCGTCAAGTGGAACTCGAACAGGTCCTGGCGAGACCAGCCAGAAAGGGCGAACCGGATATCATCTCAAGGCGCTGTCCTAGAGAAACCTAACGGTTCACGAACCCGGGATCGGCGTGTGTCCAAACCCCTAGTACCAGAAGCCACGCCACGTCCAGCCTCACAACCAGCACATCCAGGAGCGAGGCGCAGGACATCGTCAGCTACAGCACCCGCCAGAAGGGACACCGAGCTACGCGGAAACGTCCCGGGCAACAAGCAAGAGGGTCAGACCAGGGTGGAACGTTCGTTTGCACTAGGCGTAAAAGCAATGTGGAGCGCTAGGCAGATTCCTGGTGTTACCTCGACTGCCAGCGCGATCCGAGTGAAACCCTAGTGGGACCATCCGGGACAGAGCAAGGGACAGGCGGTTGTGTGTCTATTGGCGTAGGCCTGTAGAGCGCAGCACCTGTTCACCCTAGTCTCGGAACGGTGACGCTTCCCTAAGCCCACACGGCTGATCGCCTTGTGAGTCCGGGGCGCTACAAGTAGTCGTCGGGCCCCTACATCGTGCACGAGCAGCGTCGAGCATCGCCGAGCGTCTACACTGATCCCCTGGGCGGTCACGTTATATAAATTTGGTGGGACGAACACACAACTTCTCTGAGCTAGCCGCACGAATCTCGTAGCGAGCAGACAACAAAACAGTTCGTTACATCTGGCGCCCAAAACGTGATTGTCCCAACAGTGAAAGCGACTTAAAGCAGAATGGGAAAGAAGTGGATTTACCGCCTTAAGACAGAGGACTTCGCCTACGTCGCACAGAGGCTAGGCATCGCGCTGGAAGGCAAAGCAGAAGACAAGAGAAGGGCATTGTCCGAATACTACTCTGAGACAGAAAACGACCCGAAAATTGCCGCGATCTGGAGCGAGTTGGAGGCAGCACACCCCGAGAAAATAAGCCCAAGCATCACACTGACACCCGCCGAAGGGGAAGACCTACTGGAAAGTCTGAGCTTTGACAACATGCAAAAGGAGAGTCAAAAGAGAGAGCGAAGTCAGGAGAGGAAAACGGCAGCGCCGATACCGACACCTAGCCAACCAGACTATGCCAAGGTCGCCAAACAAGTACGCGAATGGTTCTTCAGATTCGACGGTGTCGAGAAACCATTCGAGTTCCTGGAGCAAGTGGAATGGTCCGCCAACACATACGGCTTAGACTTGGACATGATTCCCCGAGCTATGCCAGAATTACTCAAGGGAAGGGCATTGAAGTGGTTCATCTCCAATAACAAGCACTGGAGAACTTGGGCGGAATTTACCGAGAGCTTTCACACCTACTTCCTGCCAAGAGATTTCTTTACGAAACTTACAGATCAGGTCAAGCAACGGAAGCAGGGCTACAGCGAGTCGTTCAAAGACTATATGATCGACATGCAGACGCTGATGAGACCAAAAGAAACACTCAACATCATAAAAGAAAACTGCACGCCGAATCTCAGAATCGCCCTCAGGGCCTACAAAGTATCCGACTTAGACACGCTGATGATCCTAGCCGATGAATACGAGGAACTGGATAAGGAGCGGGAAGCATTCGCTCAGGAGAACCAATTCTCAAAGGCAAAGCCTGCAACCCGTCCGCCAGCTATATGCAGAAGGTGCGAAGACATCGGCTACCAAGAACCTCAACGAAACCATCAGCGGTCACCAACACAACAGGGCTATGAGCGGCAGCCAACCACCCCCACAGCAAGGCCAACGGCATCAGGCGACCGACGCAGCCTATGAGCGCCAATGGGCACAACACCAGAGCCAACAGAGGCAGCCAACCCAAGCCGCGTGGAGGCCACCAAACACAACTCAGAGGCCACGAGGGAATACCCACATTACACGCTGGAGGAACACACAGAAAACCTGAAAGAGGTGTTCCGACGCCTAAAGGAAGCAAACCTCAGGATCAACCCGGAAAAGTGCCAATTTTTCAAGAAAGAGCTGCTGTACCTAGGACACCGAGTGACTAGCGAAGAAATAGGTACAGATCCGGAAAAGGTAGCGGCCATCGCCGAATTGAAACCACCCTCAACCGTCAAAGAACTTCGGCAATACCTGGGAGTAGCGTCGTGGTACCGCCGATTCGTGCCAGATTTTGCCAAGATAGTCAAACCATTAAATGACTTACTACGCAAAGGCAGTAAATGGGAATGGACACAGGAGCACCAGATGGCATTTGAGGAAGTGAAGGCTAGACTTGTGGCAGATCCCGTATTAGCGTGCCCGGATTTCAACAAAGCGTTCACCCTACAAACGGACGCCAGCGACTACGGCATCGGAGCAATATTAACCCAGGACACCGATAGAGGAGAGAAGGTCATATCCTATTCAAGCCGAACGCTCAACGGCGCGGAGAAGAACTACTCAACGACAGAAAGGGAGTGCTTGGCAATTGTCTGGGCGATCCGAAAACTCAAGCCATATCTGGAAGGCTACCACTTTAAAGTGGTAACCGACCATATGGCTCAACAGCATAGAAAGCCCTTCAGGGAGGATCGCCAGATGGGCTCTGGAGTTGCAGCAGTACGACTTTGAGATAGCGTACAGGAAGGGACAGCTGAACGTGGTGGCAGACGCTCTGTCAAGGCAGCCATTGCCCGAGACGCTTAGAGGCATAAAAGAGACATCGGCAGCAGAAGCTTCAGCAGCGTGCAGCTGGTTTCAGGAGATGCGCGACGAGATAAGGACCCAACCGCAGAAGTACCCGGACTACGTTAAGGAAGGCGAGAATCTGTACAGAAGCATACCACATAGAGCAGGCAGTGAAGATGTCGTTACATGGAAGATGTGCGTCCCGAGGGCTCTACGAGAAACGGTGCTGAAAGAAAACCACGACTCACCAGCAGCTGGGCACGTAGGAAGCCGAAGGACAATAGCACGTCTGGCAGGCCGATACTACTGGCCAGGTATGCATAGAGACGCCAGAGCCCACGTAAGGAAATGCGAAACCTGCATGAGGTTCAAGCCAAACCAAAAGCAGGCGGCGGGCAAAATGCTCACCAAAGTGCCAGAGTAACCGTGGGCCACAGTATGCGCGGACTTCGTTGGACCCCTACCGCGATCGAAGCACGGCAATTCAATGCTACTGGTGCTTATAGACAGGTTCTCTAAATGGACGGAACTAGTGCCGCTACGCAGTGCGACAGCCGAATCGCTTAAAAAGGCGTTCAGGGAGCGGATAATTGCAAGGTATGGGGCCCCGAAGGTGGTTATAACGGACAACGGAGTGCAGTTTGCGAGTCGCATTTTTAAAAATTTTCTGGCGGAGATGGGTATTAGACAGCAATTCACCGCACCCTATACGCCGCAAGAAAACCCGACGGAGCGAGCAAACAGGACGGTCAAAAGTATGATTGCTCTGTTCGCAGGGCAAGACCAAAGAACATGGGACGAGAAGTGGCCCGAGATCATGCTGGCCGTCAACTCCAGCGTATCAGAATCCACACCCCATCATTTCTTACCCAAGGCAGGGAGCCACGACTACCGAGCGCCCTTTACGACAGAGAAACCCTAGGCACCGGACGAGCCACGGAAACCCCGGATGAAAACGCCCAGAAACTCCACGAAATCTTCGAGATCGTAAGGCGAAATCTAGAGAAGGCCTCCCAGGATCAGGCTAGGTATTACAACCTAAGGTGGAGGCAATGGACGCCGGCGGTGGGCGACGTAGTCTGGGCTAAGGAACACCACCTGTGCAAAGCTGTAGAAGGGTTCGCCGCAAAATTGGCCCCTAGGTACGACGGGCCCTACCAGGTCGTAGATTTCGTCTCACCGGTGATCTGCAAAATACGGAACGTTAATACAAAGAAAGAGCGGACCATCCATGTTAGCGAGCTTAAACAACAACAAACACAGAACGCAAGCGAGCAACCCGCAGACACCACGGAATATTAACAAAATGGCAGACACAAATTGCGAGGCACCTGGATTATGCGTCAGGCCGAAGCGAGAGTCATCCAGGATAACGCCAGGCAACAAGGACACTCACAAGGATATGGCATAGGGACAACATCAAGGATGCGAGGCATCTGGATTATGCGTCAGGCCGAAGCGAGAGTCATCCAATACACGCCAGGCAACAAGGATACAGTCACAAGGATACGGCACAGGGATAACATCAATGATATTGCGAGGCAATTGGATTATGCGTCAGGCCTAAGCGAGAGTCATTCAAGACACGCCAGGCAACAAGGATACACCAACAAGGATCTACCGCACAGGGACTCCGAGGCCACAGGATTCTGCGTCAGGCATCACGCTTGAGTCATCCCAAATTACGCCAGGGAGGAAAAAGTATGCGCGGAAGACCTATTCTACTTATCCCGAGGAAAGGGGGGTGACGATACAGCTTTAGGGCTATACCGTAGCCAGCTGAACATCCCGGACAGAAAACAGGCACAACCAAATCACCGAATACCCTGAAATGCAAACAAATGAATGCCGGTGCAGCTAAATTTGGCAACTCACCACGGTAAACAAACCTGGCTGCTGACAGAGCGCGACAACCAACGGCGCAGCCGCAACCTAACCTGTTAAGGGCATTGACCCCAAAACCAAGGGCAAGGAAGGGCATAGTTGTAGCATCTGAAAGGAGAGGAAGGAATAAGGAAAGAAACACAAAAACAAATTGTGCAAACTCACCATGAACTGGGGACGGGGGCGCCTCGATAAGGCGGTCGATTAGCACGGACGATAGTGCGATCGATGGGCACACGATATTTGGAAACATCATGGTGAGGTGAATATCGCAAGCGACCAAGTGGCAACGCCGCCCCAGCGATATCGATAGCTGATGGGTGTCGATATCATAAGGAGTTCCGCTGGGTTATCGGGATCTAATGGGTGTCGATGCCCAGTGTGACCAGACGAGAAAAACAGCGCGGGACACTTGAACGAAGGTCCTCTGGTTATCGATAACTGATGTGTGTCGATGACCAGTGGGACCAGATGGAGGATCGGCGCGGGAGTTTTGAAAGTTGCTACAAGAGGACGACCGGCGCCGTAGAAACTCTCGGAGTTGAAGGGAGCGCCGAGGGAACGAGCAGAATATCACAAGGACTCGAAGGCTTGAAATGCAAGGAAACGCCGGAGAGTAGGAGCCAAATTTAAAATTTCCCGAAGTAAGGGGGGAATGTGAGGAGTTGAATAACTCCCCACAAATTCCAGCAGCAAGAATAACGGATGGCCGGCCGTCTACCAGTTACGCGGCGAATTCGCGTCTTAGCGGTGCGGCGAAGAGAGTTTGGAGAATGAGAGTTTGGAGAATGAGAGTTTGGAGAATGAGAGTTTGGAGAGTGAGAGTTTGGAGACCGAGAAGTGTAGAAGGAGAGAGTGGGGACTTCGGAGTCAGGAGAGAGAACTCTGCCAAAGAGAGTTTGGAGAGCAAGGGGCGGAGAGTGAGAGAGTGAAGACTTCTCAGGCAGAGCCAGAGTGCCGTGTGCAAAAGGGAAATAACGGAACGGCACCGGACTTTGGACTCTGCCGTGGACTTTGGACCGGTATTAAGAAGTGCCACATCTCAAAGGCTGAGTGGCGCACAGGCGTGCCACATGCACCAGTGGAATCAGCGGGACGGCGGCAACATGCGGAACTGCGGTTGGAAGCCGTGCGTGAAGGACAAGTGAGTCAAACAGGATCCACGGACTTTGGACCCGGAGTGGAGAGATGCCGCGAAGAGAGCGCAAAGGGGAAATAACGGTAGCCGGAGGCCCTATATAAAGCCGCCGGGCGCTGGCAGCAGGATCAGTCGATCACAAAGTGTCAACCCGTAAAGATCAGTCAAGATAACAAAGTGAACCAGTGCCAAGTAATCTACAAGTGAAACACAAGCCCAGTCGTTGGAAGCAGCGCCGTGGGAGCCTTCAAGGAGCAAGATCGCTACGTCGAGACGTTCGGGATTGGACCACCAGGAATCTCCGAATTGAGACACAGGTAGCTGAGGTCCACAGGGCATCACACGGCTAAGTCAAAGCGGACCGTTCTACTCCTGTTATGACTAAATCCTCGCATTACGCTTGGCGTGTCTATCAGAGTTGAGCAGTGAAGTCCTGCGACAAGAGATCAAAAACTCGGGGCGAGAGCCATCTAAGCCCAGGGTGCCTTGTTCCAAATACTCCTTTGTCGGGTCCCGGCGTAAGCCCAGTCCGTCAAGTGGAACTCGAACAGGTCCTGGCGAGACCAGCCAGAAAGGGCGAACCGGATATCATCTCAAGGCGCTGTCCTAGAGAAACCTAACGGTTCACGAACCCGGGATCGGCGTGTGTCCAAACCCCTAGTACCAGAAGCCACGCCACGTCCAGCCTCACAACCAGCACATCCAGGAGCGAGGCACAGGACATCGTCAGCTACAGCACCCGCCAGAAGGGACACCGAGCTACGCGGAAACGTCCCGGGCAACAAGCAAGAGGGTCAGACCAGGGTGGAACGTTCGTTTGCACTAGGCGTAAAAGCAAGGTGGAGCGCTAGGCAGATTCCTGGTGTTACCTCGACTGCCAGCGCGATCCGAGTGAAACCCTAGTGGGACCATCCGGGACAGAGCAAGGGACAGGCGGTTGTGTGTCTATTGGCGTAGGCCTGTAGAGCGCAGCACCTGTTCACCCTAGTCTCGGAACGGTGACGCTTCCCTAAGCCCACACGGCTGATCGCCTTGTGAGTCCGGGGCGCTACAAGTAGTCGTCGGGCCCCTACATCGTGCACGAGCAGCGTCGAGCATCGCCGAGCGTCTACACGGAGCTACAGGGGTCTGCAGGACCGGAGAACGGAGTCAACGAGGCCAGCGACCACCGAGGCGACGCAGCAACGTGCGGAGACGTGCATCCCCAGGAGACACCGAGGACCCCGAGTAGCGACATCCAGGCCCAACCCGCCATTGAGCCCGCTGTAATTACACCCGCAATAAACCCCATTCGAACCCGTTAATTCTGGGCTTTTCACTGATCCCCTGGGCGGTCACGTTTATATAAATTTGGTGGGACGAACACACAACTTCCCTGAGCTAGCCGCACGAATCTCGTAGCGAGCAGACAACAAAATCAGTTCGTTACACTAAATACTGGGAAGTATGGTCGTCCGGCCACGGTTTGATCCAAACTTGCGCGAGGGAGAAAAAAAACCGTATTGGGATACCCTCTATCCACATCTACATCGGGTCCATACATTTTATCATCACACGCATAGGAATTGCAGGAATTAATAGTTTAATTATAACCGTATTGCCTGACCACGGATGATGTTAAAACGCAGAGGAATATCGAAAATTAAGAAATATAAAGCAGCATTAGCTTTCTCAGAAAAAATAGATTTGGAATTGCAGCAATTATTTAATGTTGAAATTTTTGCTGACCACGAAAAAATGGGAAAATAAAATGTTTTATTGAAGTGCACACAGCTTGGATATCATCCAAAGCGTTTAATCGCAATCGCCTAACCGCTGTCGGCGAGCCACATTTGTTGTTGTTGTGTTTGCATGAGCAACAGATGCTAGGCGTCACTCACGTGCATTCTCTCTATTCTAATTCTATTCTCTTTTCTTCATAGCATTCAGGTTTTGTCTCGGGGGGTTTAGTTATGCTCAAGGTCATTATTTTTCTGATATACTTGTCGGTTGCGATCTTTTTGGTTTTGCCATATAATTTTCATATTCAAATAAATAATTCTCTTTATTTTATATTTTGGATCTACATTTTAGACCAGGAGAACATACCAGTGGTTCGTTTTACTGGTTCGATCAAACCTTTAGCGAACATAAAAGTTGGTTCGTTTCAAAGCTAGGTCAACTCCCATGGTTCGATCAAACCGGAGCGAAAACTAGGTCAATTCTATATTGGCGTAGGTCAGTTCCATATTGGTTCGATCAAACCGAGAACTAAAGTAGGTCAATTTCTGTGGAAAATAAGAGAAACAGCTGATTCAACGAAAGTTCATCGACCTTTTCGTTTGGTTGAATTCCATAAAATATATCTGATTGTAAATTTAGTAATATCTTTAAGATTTAATCGTAAATTTATTTATTTTATTTTAAAAATAGGACAGAATTTTTGTCCTGTACTCCATCTCAAAATACTCGGTCAAATAAAGGGGCGATGTCAGAATCTACGCCCAGTGGTTCGTCAGGGGCAACAGCTTTGGGACTGTCTCAGAAAGAGTTGATCCAGAGTTCAATTTTAGAAGCTGTGAAATCCATGCAGAATGAATGACTAGGCTGATTGAAGCCAATCTTCCTGCAGCTTTTTCAGCGGAAGAAGTGGTTAACCCAGGGGCAGTACTTGGAAGGCATTCTCCAGGTCAAATTCCATTACTCAACATGGATGGACCATCAGGTTTCATTCGCGAAACACCCAGGAGTAATCACTCAGACCTGAGCCAGAGGCCCGACAAAGTAGGCCATATTTTAAATAGTTGGAAATTGCGGCTTAGTGGGAATCCTGAAGGTCTCAGTGTCGATAATTTTATTTATCGAGTAGAGGCTCTTACCAGACAAACGCTGGAAGGAAATTTTTCAATTCTAAGCAGCAATGCCAGTCTTCTGTTTGAAGGGAAAGCCAGAGAATTTTACTGGAGGTACCACAAAAATACCCATGAATTGCGATGGGATTACCTTTGTATTGCACTTAGAAAGCAATTCAGAGAGGCTCGGACAAACTTAGATATCCGAGAAGCGATTCAAGATAGGAAGCAGCGGAGAAGGGAAGGATTTAACCGAAATGGAAGTGGTAGAAATCTTAAAAAAAAATCTAAGGCCAGAAATAAGACATGAAAACTTTAACATTCCAGTTCGATCAGTTGAAATGTTAAGGACAATATGCCGACACAGGGAAAGCTTTTTAGAAGATGTCCGAAAATCTCGGGGGTATCAGAAGGAAGTGCCTTTCCGCAAGCAAGTCTCTGAGTTGGTTGAGGAGATGATGGATGCTGAGGAGTTCTCCGAGGGCGAAGCAAATAGCGAAGTTTGTGCGATGGCGCTTATATGTTGGAATTGTCGCAAGGAAGACCATCGACACAAGCAATGTCCATTAAGCGCAAGGTGTTTTGTTTTGAATGTGGCGCTCCAAATAATTACAGACATACTTGTCCGCATTGTTTAAAAAACGGGAAAGCGAACACTTACAGCGGTCGACAGCAGTCAAGTGTTCCGAAGGACAAGTCGACAAACGGGGATCAGAACTAGTACGTCCAATTCAGACTTTGAAAGACCAAGCGAGAGCATCCACATATGATCGGATTGAGGAATATTGGCCAGATCTTTTGGTTCAACAAGTAGTAGACTTAAGGCCAAATTTGGAGGAAAAAGTGGTGTCTAGGAATACTAATAGAATAAGGTCCTATTGGAATAATGTCAAAACGATAAATACTATTAGGTTTAAAAACAATGATAATCGTCCGTATGCTGAAGTCGTGCTCCTAGATAGGGTAGTGATTGGGCTGTTAGATACTGGTGCTGCCATTAATGTGATTGGTGGGAAGTTGGCAGAACAACGGATTCGAAGTAGAATTCCGTTCAAAAGAGTTGCAACAGTTGCTACCACGGCAGATGGCCAAAAGCAAGATGTAGTAGGAAAACTTCATAAGGCCGTAAAGTATAAGGATGAGACCAAGGATTTGGAGTTCCATATTATACCATCGTTAAATCAGGATTTATACTTGGGCATTACGTTTTGGGCCGTCTTTAATTTGCTGCCATCTTCCATGCAAGTATCTGAAATTGTTTCTGATTCACTCTCAGTGAAGTTATTGGGAAATTTCCTTCGTTTGCCTCTTCGGGATTGGGAAAAACTACTCTTATTTCTCACGAAATCGACGTTGGCGAAGCTAAGCCGATTAAGCAACGTAATTTTCCGGTATCACCTGCGGTGGAAAAGCTGATTGAGGAGTCGTAGAGTGCGTGGTCTTCGCCAGTTGTCCTAGTTCAGAAACCGGGAAAGGTACGGTTTTGTTTGGACAGTCGTAAAGTCAACGCGGCTACCACAAAGGATGCTTATCCGTTGCCCCAAATCGATGGGATTTTATCCCGACTTCCAAAGGCAAGGTTTATTTCCAGCCTCGATCTGAAAGATGCCTATTGGCAGATCCCATTGGAGCCAAGCTCTCGGGATAAAACAGCGTTTACCATTCCGGGAAAGCCTTTGTACCTATATAAGGTGATGCCATTCGGTTTGACCAACGCGTCGCAAACAATGACCCGCTTGATGGATAGAGTTATCCCGCCTGATCTCAGGAATGAAGTTTTTGTCTATCTAGTCGATCTTTTGGTCGTCTCAGACACATTTAATACCCACCTGAAGGTTCTGAGTGCGGTGGCCGAACAAATTAAAATAGCTGGACTCACACTAAATGTGGAGAAAAGCAAATTCTGCATGCGATTGGTAAAATATCTCGGGCATATCGTGGGAGAAGAGATTATTCGTACTGATTATTCGTACTGATCCAGAGAAAATCTCGGCCATGGCGGACTTTCCACTTCCTAAGAATTTGAGATCCCTTCGCAGTTTTCTCGGCATGGTGGGGTGGTATCGCAAATTCATCAACAATTTTGCGTCAGTATCTTCTCCACTCACCGATCTGTTGAAGCCTAGAAAGAGGTTAGAAATGACTCCGGAGGGCGAGAGAGCGTTTGTCCTGTTAAAGGATATGCTGTGTTCCGCTCCAGTGCTACGCAGCGCTGATTTTACAAGACCTTTTTATGTGCAATGCAATGCAAGTAAGTCTGGAGTGGGTGGTGTATTAGTGCAAAAGACAGATCAGGGTGACGAGTATCCTATTGCATTTGTATCAAAGAAATTAAACAAGGCCCAAAGGAACTATTCGGTAACAGAACAGGAGTGTCTCGCGGCCATTGTCTGCATTAAACGTTTTCGGCCATACATAGAAGGGCATGAGTTTACCGTGATTACTGACCATGCTTTACTCAAGTGGCTCATGAGTCAGACTGATCTCCACTCTCGCCTAGTTCGTTGGGCCTTAAAATTGCAAGGTTTTAATTTTAAAATCGAGCATAGAAGTGGGAAGATGAATGCGGTACCGGATGCTCTGTCTAGGGTTAATGAGGCAGAAGTAGCTGCAGTATAGGCGAGACACGGGCTTTTATTAGATCTTCAAGCACCAGAATTCAAGTCGGCCAAGTATTTGGAAATTGTAGACAAAGTTAAAGCCAATCAGAATCAATTGCCATATTTAAAAGTTGTAGATGGACTCGTTTATCGGAGATCCGATCATGCAACAGGAGACCAGCTGCATGATATTTTCAATTGGAAGATATGGGTTCCAGAGGAATTAGTTGCCGAGGTTCTAAAAAAGAATCATGACGAACCTCTTGCTTCTCATGGAGGTATCCATAAGACTTTGGAAAGGGTTCGCCGATACTATTATTGGCCGGGGTTAGTCAACGACGTGATACGCAATCTTGTGAGATTTGCAAATCCACCAAAGCGCCAAATAGTACACAACGACCCCCAATGGGCGTGGCGCTTGTATCAGAGCGATTTTTCCAGCGTCTTTATATAGACTTTCTCGGTCCATACCCTCGGTCTCGAAGTGGTAGTATTGGAATATTCATAATGTTGGACCATTATTCCAAGTTTGTATTTTTAAAGGCGGTTAAGAAGTTCACGGCAGATGTAGTCATTAAATATCTGCAGCAAGATCTTTTTCACACTTTCGGCGTACCAGAAACCATTGTATCCGATAATGGATCGCAGTTCAGAGCGGAGACTTTTCAGAAATTGCTGAGAGAATACTCTATTTCACATACTTTGACCGCTGCTTATTCGCCCCAGTCAAACGCATCGGAGAGAGTTAACCGGTCTGTCATTGCTCCGATTAGGTCTTATGTCAGACCTGATCAGAAAAATTGGGACGAGCAGCATAGAAGTATTTGCTGCGCGCTTCGTACAGCAGTCCATTCGGCGCTTGGTACCAGCCCTTATTATATGGCATTTGGCCAGAGCTTCGTCTCCTCAGGATCGTCGTATAAACTGTTAAGAGATTTAGGTATTCTTGAGGACAGGTCATTGGCGTTTTCTGAAGAGGTCTCCTTGGAAATAGTTCGGAAAAAGGCGTGTGAGGTGCTGAGAAAACAGAATGAGGAAAGCGAACGTCTGTACAATCTGCGGTCTAGAGAAGTGGCATATAAGGTAGGCCAGGAGGTATTTTGCAAAAACATTAAGCAGAGTAACTTTGCGGCAGGATATTGTTTCAAGTTGGGCCCAGCGTTTGTAAAGGCAAGAGTTCGCAAAAGGATTGGAAACTTATGCTATGAGTTAGAGGACCTGCAAGGCCATCTCCTGGGAAAATTCCATGCTAAAGATATGAGGCAGTGAGCAAGGCAGCTACAAGCTGTTGTGGTGATCTGTTTGGGGTGTCAAACCCCAAACCAGATTCTTGGTGGGGGGCTTTGTAACGCTTGTATCTGAAGGGTAAAGAGATTTAAACGAGGTGCGCCATCTAAGAGACGATGGTGGAACTAGGAAGGGGCATATTAAGACTCGGAGGAGAGTAACAGGGTGAAATGTAAACCGTGTTATGGGGCATTGTCTCTCTGATTAAAGGTCTCAGTAAGGGTAAGCGCCAAAAGTCCCGCGTCTATAGTCTTCATTCTTTTTTCACACCTTCTTAAAGTCAGTTGTGCGCGGCAATAAGTTTAGTTCAAGAAAAATTGCAAGTGCAAATTTATATCCAACGGCCAAGGTTGCAGATCGGAAAGGCGGCGGTTTATCTTTTTTTGCCAGCGCTGAGTCCATGGAGGTAAGGACAGGTTGAGGTTTTATAAGGAGATGCTTGCCAAAATTATATTTTTACTAGGCTTGGCGCTTGTATGAATTTTACCGTGCCACGAACGAGAATCCGAAGACAATCCAAATTGGGGAAGCGGACCTCACAGATTTTTGAAGCCAGCGGAAAGAACCAGCAGCCAGGACCAGCGATCAATTACCGATATTTATTTTGGGGTTTTATTGCATTTGCATTTGCAAAGTATATGCATAAGCAAAAAGCTCAATGCAGTGCTTGAGTTCCACTCATTAGGCCCAACTCCGAACTTGTAGGTCGAGCGAACAGTCCAAGAACAACCGCGCTCGAAGGCGTTCAGTTTTTTTTTCGCGAAGCGTGGGTGAAGTCTGGCCAAAAGAAAAGGCAGTTTTCCGGCGGAAAAGTGGCTAAAAAGTGAGCCAGTTTCGAAGCGTGTGATCGGCGACCATCTCGCGCGGAGTTAAAGTTTCCCGGAGAAGATCTGCCAACGGCATCGAGGCAGAATGTCTTAGAAAGCAAGTGATTCGCAGAAAGAGATGCGGTTCGGCGGTAGTTTTTTAAATAGAGGATGATTTTATTTTGTTAGTGAATAAGTTCTATTTTGTTAATTTTTTTTCCGTGGGCCAGAGCAAATTCCAAAAAACAAAAAAGGGGAATGTAAAAGAGAACGAAGAAATAAGAATGGCGAGAAGTGGTTCGATGTGGTAGTTGTTGTTGTTGTCCCAAAATTCTAACCTCTCCAAACGAAGAAAAAAAAGAGAGAGAAGGAAAAAGTTTTAATCATAAAAAAAATGAAATAAGGTGCGATTTTCTTTGTTTTTTTTTTAGTTTGAATTTTCAGCCACAGGTTGTCCGGGAAAGCGCTTTCTTCGATGGATCTACAGTTTTGGTGGTCAGTGAAAATTCTTCCGTATTATGTAACCAATTTTAAGAATGCGATAAAAAAAAGCAAATTGAAAATCAATAAGAAAACCCATAAAAGTAACGCAATATTTGAAAAAGGATGGGACCTAAACTAGAATTTAACGTTTAAACGTTTAAATTTAACGTTTAAAAATCAAAAGTAAAGACAAGATAAATGCAAGTATAAATCGATCAACCTCATTTTCGACAATTCCACTCAAGTTCGTTTGCGTGTTCGATATCAATATGCGAACCTAAATTTGCCTTGATCAAAAGGTTTTAGCTCAGTCCCATTTCGTTTGCTTAACTCTGATATCAGATATATTTATATATTTATTTTAACTTTGATAATGTTTGCAAAGGACAACAAGATACTAGAAACAAGCAATTTGGATAAACTTCAATGGCAGTATCACAAAGAATTAGAACCCCTGAAAAAGCCAAATGTTCGTTCTGCAAAACTAATGATCACGACATGTCCATCATTCTCATCTGCTTCTGTCATATCTCGTTTTAAATTTGCCAAAGGGATAAATTGTTTGAGAAAAGGGCATAATGTATCCGCCTGCAAGGCAGCTCACTGCAGGGTATGCCCAAAGCTCAACCATACATTGTTACATCGCTATACTGCTGACGCAAACATACAACAAAATTTAGATCCAGCGGCAAGCCATATAGGAGTGCAAGCAGCAGAACATTCAAACCTGTTGTCGTCGAATCATGCAAGCACAAGCGACAGCAATTGTAGGTATTAAAGGTGGCTCTTGTTAGATTCAGCCATCCAGGGTGCTCTTGGATTCAGGTTCCCAGGTCAATTTTATAACGGACGAGTTGGCTAGAGGTTTGCAGCTAAAACGGATTCGAAATTAACTTGTTGGGAATTGGAAAATCAAGCTTATCTGCGCACCAAGTTGTGCAAACAACAATTAGTTCTAGCATTCATAAATGTTCTTTGGTGAGCATAGTTGAGGAGTCGGGTCCACTTGAAAAACTAGTTAAACTAGGAGTTGGAACAAGTTCCAAATGTTTCGGGTGACAAACTATATACCCCAGAAGAAATGCTTTGTGAGAAAATCTTTCGAGAAACAATTGTTCGTTTACTCTCAGGTCGTTTAAATCTAGCCCAACGTATCTCGGATCATCGTTTGAGATAACGAGAAGGCGTTTTTTATCGTTACAGAGACGATTAACTAAAAATCCGAACACACAGTTAATGTTTAATCAATTCACGGAAGAGTATTTGGCTCTCGGACATATGACTGCATTCGAGGGTTCAATTCCGAAAGATTTGCATTGTTTTATACCTCACCAATGTGTAGAACGTTCACAAAGCACATCCCCTAAGCTTAGAGTTGTATTTGATGCATATTGCAAGACTACTTCGCAAGTATCGCTTAATGACCTTCTTATGGTAGGACCAACAATACAGTCATGCTTGTATTCCACTCTCCTTAGGTTTCGTTGTCGCAAATACGCACTTATTGCTTTTTATAGAAGGATGCCGAGTGCTGGCCAATAAATTCTCATTTTCAGCTATCAGAAACAGACGCAGCACTAGAAACCAAAAAGGCACGCGTTGCTCCCATCGCGGCCGATGTTGAACTAAACCCGATTTTAAATATTGTAGGAAGATCATCGTCGTATCTGAAAGTAGTTCGCATTGTGGCTTATATGCATCGATTTATTAACCGTCAGCGGCTATTCAAAAGACGGCATTTGCTGAAGAAATTGTAAAACTAGAAAAATCCGCTAACATCCGTGCTGGAATTCAAAAATTAAATCCTTTTCTATCAGTGGAATAGTTTTGAACGTCGTCATACTCTTTTTTGCGAGTAGGTGGTCGTCTTCTACATGCCCCCATTACTCACAACGCTAAATTCCTCTTGTTAATGCCTAAAAATGGCAAATTTGTGACCCTATACTTGAGACACTTAAATAGAACCAACTGTCACGCGGGTCCACGGTCGTTGGTTGGGCTCCTCAGACAAGTGATTTGGCTTATTAACGCGCGTCGCGAGTGCGCAGTGCGTTCATTGTTTTCACTATAAACAAAAACTTCTATCACAGATAATGAGTAATTTACCAAGAGATCGATTGCATGGAAATAGACCCTTTGAAGTAAGCGGAGTGGATCTCTTTGGGCCTGTTAAAGTCTCACTTGGAATTCGGGGAAAGCCGCCAATCAAGATGTACAAGTTAACTGTGGTCAGCCAGATCAAGATCGTTGACCGCAGTTACGTCGAAAACAAAGCTCCGGCCAAATCTCTGACCTAGCAACGGGCCGGATGCTCGTGCACAGACGGCAGACAAGGCATATTTGCGTAGCCGCTGTGAGCTTTGTTAGCTTTAAGCTTATCCCTTAAGTTCAGTTCTCATTTGCATTTCAATAAAGTAAGAACCGCCGTTAAACTCTATTAATTTTACCTGTCGGCCAGCAGGTCATGAAAGGCAGTCACCTTTCCACCATAATCGTCCTAATCATCATTTTGGGAATCAACGGCCAACCGGCCATCAACGGTAACCGGGACCGCCGAACTACATAATTCCTGCGCGGGACCCCCTCTAAGGAATAATTAACTACATTATTCCATTGACTGCTGCGCAGGACCTCCTCAACAGAATAATTGGCGCTCAACTACCGGAAAAATTAATATTAACGTGGAAGTTAACAGAACATATAAGTGGGACATTTCGGCCAAATCTTTTACGTCTTCCACAAAATTTTATGAATTCGGACCACTATAAAAAAATATATAAAACAAGCATTAAATTCTGTTACAATAAGTGAAAAGTACACCAGATTACAAAAAAAAATTGATGAAATACGCACTTTATGAAACTATGATTTTCGGTTAAGGTACATCTCTCTGAGTAAGAAATGGGCACTTATACTTAAAGATACATCTTTAAGCAAACTAACAAGACCATCAACTCAATTAACAACCAAAGGTTCGATTTTATATAGATTATTTCAGTTGGAAAAAAGGTATATTACAGCCCTGTTAGAGCCCTGTTAACCTCAGTTAACAGCTGTAAACGGCCAAAAAACCAACTTTGTTCCGAGCTTAAAAAATTCATATCAATAAAATTTACTGGCGGATAGTAACGATCATTAGCTTGTTTTTTTGTCGAAGTACCATCTAACCATATAAGCTATAAAAATAATTTCGGTTTCTAGGCGTGTATTTTTAAAGAAGCCATTTATGTCAGCTTTTTTGCATTTTTTCCAACTTTTTCAGCTTTGATCGGTTTACCACAACTCGAGTTAGAAATTAAAGAAGTGCAAAAAACGTATTTTACACATTAAAAAAAAACTGTACCATACAAAAAATTGAAAGTGCCCATTTCTTACTCAGGGAGATGTACCTTAACAGAAAATCACAGTTTCATAAAGTGCGTATTTCATAAATTTTTTTTTGTAAACCCGTGGTATTAAAGGTAAAGAATCTCAGTATTTAATGTGACGACCACTAAGAGCTTATTCCTTTTTTTATTGTAACCAGTGGAGGAGATTTAACCAAAACCCCCATTATTTAATAAATAAATATTATAGTATTATCACACATTATTTTCCCTGCGAAAAAAATTTTTAACAAATATAATAAATTTATTACTTATAGGGCGCATTAGAATATTTTTTTAAAGCTCATAATTTACTCTCTGTGTAAAGGCGCATCGTGATTTCGCAGAGCAGGTAACATTTTTTCTCACTGTGTACTCATCATACATTTTATGCAGCGGTGCATACATTGTCACCCAGTAGACATCGTCGTTGTTTTTGTTGCTCCACTTATCGCAAGGAAATACGACCTCCAAACCTTTTGTCTTCGTCTTTGTTTGTGCAGAGCTTTGCTTATGCGCGCGAATTTCTGTGCGGTTAAATCCAGCTGCACATGAGTAATCCGTTTCTCGAATATAGAAACAACAGGCAAGACCCCAGCGACTCAGACTCTGAGAGTGGGGGCAGATCCACAACTCAACTCGGATACTCAGATCCCCAGCCCCCCCTACAGAAATGGATCCCGAGCAGCTCCGAGCTGTTATACAGGCCGTCGTTGTTAATGCCCTTGCAGAACAGACGGCTTAAAGCCAGCTGAGGGAGCAAGCGCTTAGGCAACAAATTGAGGAATTGGCCAGGCGAGTAACGGCAGTCAGCACCTCGCCATCTCCAAGCCAGACCCCTAAGGTTATAACATATTAAAGCATAGAGATTGTAGACATGGTTCAATGCAACGAACCTTTAGACGCCATTAAGTGCTTATCCGAATTCATACAGACATACGTCTCCTGGCGACAGGCGGCCGTAGCGTACTACGATTTCACTTACAACGACAAACGTCCAATGCATGTGATAGAACAGCGTGATAGATATACACAGCATTGAGTTCCATTCATTGGTTTAGAAGCTACACTTCGTCAAAGCTGAAAAAGTTGGAAAAAATGCAAAAAAGCTGACATAAATTGCTTCTTTAAAAATACACGCCTAAAAACCGAAATTATTTTTATAGCTTATATGGTTAGATGGTACTTCGACAAAAAAGAAATGGATCCCGAGCAGCTCCGAGCTGTTATACAGGCCGTCGTTGTTAATGCCCTTGCAGAACAGACGGCTTAAAGCCAGCTGAGGGAGCAAGCGCTTAGGCAACAAATTGAGGAATTGGCCAGGCGAGTAACGGCAGTCAGCACCTCGCCATCTCCAAGCCAGACCCCTAAGGTTATAACATATAAAAGCATAGAGATTGTAGACACGGTTCAATGCAACGAACCTTTAGACGCCATTAAGTGCTTATCCGAATTCATACAGACATACGTCGTCTGGCGACAGGCGGCCGTAGCGGCCTACGATTTCACTTACAACGACAAACGCCCAATGCATGTGATAGAACAGGAAATGGGCACCCTAAGGCAGAGCAGTCTTTCAATACTGCAGTACAACGATGAGGTGGTGAAAAAACTTACTCTTCTCACGAACAAAGCGACCATGTCGCATGACGAAGTACTGTGCGTAAAATTCCGGGATGATGCCCTTCGAGTATTCATCCCGGGATTAAAACGCAGCCTCACAGATGTCCTCTTCTCGGCGAAGCCCAAAGACATGCCAACAGCACTCGCTTTGGCTCAGGAGGTGGAGGCAAATCATGAGAGATATTCTTTTGCGGGCCTTTGCAGGCCTTTGCAGACCCTAATGAGGCTTTACCTTACAACACATCGGTGGTAGCTACCATCAGAACAGTTAGTGAAGAACCCATATACGCGAAATTATACCCGTACCCCATGGGAACAGCGGATTTCGTCAACAAAGAGATTGAGGGTCTGCTCAGAAATGGGATAATTTAGAAGTCGGTGTCCCCCTTACAACAATCCGATATGGGTTGTGCATAAAAAGGGACCGATGAGCTTGGAAACCGGAAAATGCGACTAGTTATTGACTTCCGCAAATTAAACGAAAGAACCGTATCCGACAAGTATCCCATGCCAAATATAAACATGATATTAGGCGACCTAGGTAATGCTAAATATTTCTCAACGCTGTACCTCAAGTCTATCATCAAATAATACTCGCAGAACCCGACAGAGAAAAAACTTCCTTCTCAGTAAATGGGGGGAAATACGAATTCCGCAGAGGAATTCAGAGGACCATCGACGACATCCTACGGGAACAGATCGGCAAGTTCTGCTATGTTTACGTTGACGACGAAATCATTTTTTCGGGAGATGAAAATTCTCACGTCAGGCACGTAGATTGAAGATTGAAGCTGAAGAGCTTGTACGATGCGAACATGAGAATATCGGGAGAAAAACCCAGCTTTTTTAAGAAAAGTGTGAGCTTCCTTGGGTTTATAGTCACTTGTAACGGTGTTACAACAGACCCAGAGAAGGTAAGAGCCATAAAAGAATTTCCGGAACCTAAAAGTGTTTTTGAGGTACGATCGTTTCTAGGCCTAGCCAGCTACTATAGATGTTTCATAAGGGACTTCGCAGCAATAGCAAGGCCTATATCGGACATCCTGAAGGGGGAAAACGGAACAGTTAGTAGACACAGGTCACGAAACATTCCGGTTCAGTTCTCTGAGGCGCAACAACAAGCATTCCAGAAACTACGAAATATCCTGGCATCCGACGACGTGATGCTAAGGTATCCCGACTACAAAAAGGCATTTGATCTAACGACAGATGCCTCGGCCATTGGTGCAGTATTGTCCCAATCAGACAGCAACTTAGCGTTGTGGAGGCGGAAGAAGCTCATTCGGGTGCGGCGACAATCCACAGTGAAGTGTCGCTCACACACACCATCGAAGCAACATAGAAGCCACTAAATTGATTTCAGAACCAGATAACTCTGGAGGAAGCGCGCTTCCCGTCTAAACGCACCTTCGTGCTCTTTGGAAATAAAAGACGGCACAACATTGACTTTACATGCATGGAGTCACTGCTTGAGGAGCTCGCGGACACCATGGTCCCCAAGGGCGTAAATGCCATTCATTGTGATCTGCATACGCTAGCAATGATACAGGATAAATTGGTCCGGCAATTCCCAGCCACCAAATTCCGGCATTGCAAAAACCGAGTGACAGACATTTTTGCAGTCGCGGAGAGACGTGAAATCATTACTGCCGACTCGGCTGGCGATGCTCGTATTTTGCTTTTGCTTCGACTGCTACTACCGACTTTTTTAGAACCAAGAGCAATATCAACTTTCAGAAATTGTTGCTAGCTGCTGCTTCGACTGTTGCTAGTCACTCGCTAGCAACACAGTAGCACAGCACCAGCTAAAAATGAAAAAGCAACTTGCTATTGCTTCGACTTTTATCAGTGCTCGAATTTTGCTTTTGCTTCGACTGCGACTGCCTACTTTTTCAGAAGCAGCAGCAAAAGCAAAAGCAGGGTAAATGAAAATTTAACACTGCTGCCGAGCACAATAGGGAACAGAAATCGGCACAAGAGAATGTCAAACAGGTGCTCTCCGAATATTATTTTCCTAAAATGACTAAATTAGCCAACGAAGTTGTCTAAAACTGCAAGACCTGCGCAAGGGCCAAGTATGACAGGTACCCCAAAAAACAGGAAATCGGCGAGTCACCGATTCCATCCTACGCAGGGGAAATGTTACACATTGCACAGTGCATTGACAAATTCTCAAAGTTCGCAGTCGTGCAACCCATTCCCTCTAGAACAATTGAGGACCTAAAACCAGAAATGCTGCAGCTTTTAAAAGCCGAAACTATCTATTGCGATCTATTGCGACAACGAACCATCATCATCAGTGGCAAAAGTCGCCGCAATAAGTACAGAACAAATTGGGCTGCGGAGAAGTGAATACGTCAAGATTTCTTTTCGTACTGATTTTATTGAGCATGGATCCGGGTTTATATACATGATTTGGGGTTACAAGGATATTTACTTAGGTCTAGGTTAGATACAAATGGAAAACATGGTTTATTATCAGTTTACAAGAAAATAGCCTAAATAAGCAATTACATCTACCAAATGGTCGTCGGGTTAGAATTTCCCAAGGGTTATGACAAATGGTGTGAAGACACGTCCGTCGGCTGGATGCATATGGTTATGACCCGTTTATCACATGCAGATGTTCGCAGACCAAGATATCAGCTATCTATTTATTTAGGTCAAAATAGCTATCAGCAACGAACGAATTTCTGCTTAGTCGAAATCGTACATACTCCCGGCCGTTGAACTAATGTTCAACAATCGTTAATGTTGATTGTGAAAGGCTGGATCGAGGAACCGTCTCTTTTTACAGGTGCGGTCGTCGGCAGTTGATTCAGCTGAAGGGTATTTCGAGGTTTTCGCCATTGCTTCATAAAATGAATTACAATAATGATTATTACAAAAACTAATGCAATATAGATCGCAATGTTCAATAGTCTCAAGATAATGTGGTAATTTAAAACTATTGAAAGGCAGGAGTTGAGCTTCTCGTTGATACCACTCCTTGTAGTTAAGGTTTGAGTCTTCCATCAAACTTGTAGAGGTAGATCTTGTTGAATTAAATCGTAAATTCTGTGTGAGTTCTCCTTCTCCAAAGCGAGCACATCGTATGCAATGTGGTATATAATGTGGTTTCCAATATGTCTTGACTTGTAATTGTCATTAAGGAATTTCGAATGGTGCATCCAGGTTTGGCAACCATTAATCCTGAACCTCTTAAATTTATATTTGAGGTTCCGTCCAAACAAACTGCAGATAATGTTAACGTGGATCTTGTTGTAAAAATCCAGTGATTTTTGGCATGTGTTCTTAGCCAGACTAACGGTCTTTCTGCCTTTATTAATTTGCAAGAAGAATCTGTTTTATTATGAAACATCTGCATCTCACAGCTAGTTTCTGAAGAGAACATTTCTTGTTTGTTGTAGCATATAAAATCATCTTTTGCTCTCTCTTGACAAGCCTTTAAATCAATCTCTGGCATTTCAAAGAATTCATCCCGATGACTGTTGATTGCGATGTATGGGGTTTTAATTTCAAACATACTGATTCCATCTTCGGCTAGAAATGGAATTGGTGTCAATCTGTAGATATCCAAGATCTGAGTAGATACCAATGGCAAGTTTACTTTGATGATAACATGCTCTTTTATGATGGTTCCCTCAGCCTTCATCATCTGATATGCCATTAATATATTATCAGGAGAAACTGGAAGCATCTGTCCAGGCTTTAAGTGGTTTCGTATCTGATCTAACTGATCCTTTAATTTCCTTGGTGACAGCAACATCGGACTTATTGTGTTATGTCGAATATCAGTTAAAACGTTTATGATTTCAGTTTGCATTCTTTGTAAACTGGAGGCTAACAGAGATAGTTGAGTTGCAAGTGTTATGTACCATGAAAATTTATTAAATCTACTTTTAGTACCAATTGTTTCTGCAATATAATTCTCTATTGATTTTAACCGTTTGGAATTCGAGATCTCATCCCTTTTAATGACATTAATTGTAGAGTCAATCAAAGATGTTTGATTTCTTAGCAAAGTTAGCAAATGCTTCTCATTCGCCTTAACCTTTGTTATCGTTTGCACCATTTTATCAGCATAAGTGGAGTCTAATACGCCGAAAAGACTACTGGCAATATTTCCAACGATATCCAACGGCGTTCTTTACTGACGTGATTTTGTTATAAGCATATTTTCCGCTTGAAGATCCTCCTCGATGTGTTTAAAGTGTTGATACATGCTTGCACATGCCCCTGATTCTGAAAACTGCTTGCACAAGTGTCCAATTTTTGTTGTACCCATCGAAAAAGTACTCATGTCCTTCCAGTAAGGTCGCAAATTATAATAAACAATTAAATTCCAATCCGTTTTCGCTAGTTGACTGTTTCCAATCCTTTTGAAGAATATTCCTGGTTTCGATGCAAATTGAGTAACGTTAATTGATTGTGCTGCTACTAAAGGTAATAGGAGAAGCATAACTATTAACGCCATTGTCAGCGATGGCATTGCTGATTTCTTCGGCCTTTTCGCCTGCCTCTCATCAGGTGTATTCTCATCTTCCTCTAAGGCAGCTGGATGCTTATGAACAGATTCCTCCTCTGAAAATAGTGGGGCGATATGTTGAATATCTCGTTTGAGTATTACTCCTTTACTCGTTTTGACTTCTACAACTCTGACAAAATTATCCTTGCAATGAATTGTTTTAATTATTCGTGCCAATTGCCATTGCAGAACTGGAGTATTGTCTTTCTTGATCAGCACTAATGCTCCTTCCTTTATGTTTGCTGAGGATCTTCTCCATTTTTGACGATGCTGAAGTTGTTGCAGATAATCAGTTGACCATTGAGTCCAAAACGTATGCTTTAACTTGGATACGGCTTGCCATCTCTGTCCCAATGATTGTGGTTGCTGAGATGGCTCACTATCTGCTTGTGCGGTTAATGGTTCTCCAATTAGAAAGTGACCTGGAGTAAGTGCCGTCACATCATTTGGATCGCTCGATATTGGAACCAAGGGTCTTGAATTCATGATAGCTTCTATTTCCACTATCACAGTTTCTAATTCCTCATAGGTCAGATCCGCTGTAGAAACATTTTTTAACAATAAATGTTTTGCCGATTTTACCGCCGCTTCCCAAAGTCCTCCAAAATGCGGTGCTCTTGGTGGGATAAACTTGAAGTTGACGCCTTTATTATTGCAAGTCTCCATTATAGACCTCTTGGCTTTTTCTGAGAAGATAGCTTCTTCCAATTCCTGAAGCTTATTTCTTGCTCCAACAAAATTCGTAGCGTTGTCGCAGTGTAGAGTCTGACATTTTCCTCGACGACTTATGAATCGACGAAGTGCTGCCAAAAATGCTTCTGTCGTTAAATCGCTGACTAATTCTAAATGCACTGCCTTTGTCGCAAAACAACAAAAGATTACTATGTACGCAGTATGTGGTTTCTTTCCACGAATTCTATAGTGAATCTTAAATGGTCCACAATAATCAACTCCAGAATTAAGAAACGGACGAGCTTGTGTGACTCTTAAGGGCGGTAACTGTCCCATTATTTGTTCCAATAACTTTGGTTTAGCTCTGGTGCATTTGACACATTTTAAAATAACATTTCGAGCTATTGTTTTTGCTTTAATTGCCCAATGTCTCTGCCATGATGTGGCTATTAGAGTTTGGGCACCACAATGCATATTTTCCTTGTGGATTTTTTCAAATATTAATTTGACTATTGGATAATTATATGGCAATAGTACAGGATGTTTTGCATCGAATGAAAGTTCAGATGCTTCCAATCTGCCTCCAACTCGAATGAGATCATCCTGATCCAAGAAAGGCGTTAGGGCGCTGAGATTACTGCCTCGTCCGACTTCCCGGAATTTCTTTAGCTCTTTGATTTCAGCTCTAAAATTATTGTGCTGAATTAGCCGGAGAACTATCTTCCGAGAATTTTCCAATTCTTCAAATGTCACCATTGTAGTTGCATCTGTAGATTTCCCTTTGAAGCGCATGATGTAGGCTACTATTCTTAGTAACTTGTCGAAGGAATTCCCATGGTTTATACCATAAAGCCAATTTGGACATTGCGTGGTAGCTACCAAGATTTCTGGGTTATCCTGGGGAAGTGCACAGCGTTCTTATTTTGCCGCAACAAATGGTAATGGCCATTTGGATGATGGACCATACAAAAACAGTGGACCATAAAACCAAAGACTGATATTGATGAACTTGGAACCACTTATTCCTCTTGACGCTATGTCTGCAGCGTTGTTTTCCGATGGAACATGGCGCCATTCCCTTTGCAACGATGCTTCTTGAATGGTGGTAATTCTAGTAGCCACAAATTTGTCCTTGATTGTTTTTGGGCTATTTAGCCAGGATAACACAATTTCGGAATCTGCCCAAAAATATGTTGCAGTCCCTTGCAGCGACAATTGTTCTTTTATGGTCGCTGTTAATTGAGCACCTAATACTGCTGCCTTTAATTCCAGTCTCGGGAGCGTGATCGCATTTACAGGGGCCAAACGCGATTTTGCACATAATAACTGTACAGTCACTCGTTTATCCTTGTGAACTGCACGAAGATATATGGCTGCAGCATACGCATTTTCTGAAGCGTCGACGAACGTGTGTATCTCCTTCGACACAGGAATTTTTCCATCAAACACATGACGAGGAATTTTAATGTCATTCAACATTTTTAAGTCTTCCCGGAATTGCTTCCATTCCGATTGTAACTGTGTTGGCAATTCTTCGTTATATTCAAATTTCTCCTTTGTTAAGCCTTGCATGAATATTTTGGCTTTTATGACTACTGGAGAAAATAGTCCAAGAGGATCAAATATTTTGAATATTTCGGAAACCACATCCCGTCTTGTTATTTTGTCTGTGGTCACAGTTTGTGTTTTTCCACAGAGTTTGTCAATCGCAGGATTCCAAGTGATTCCCAAGGTTTTAATGCTGCAGTTCTCATAGGCAGCATCTTCAAATTGTACTGTGGGAATGATATCTTCTTTATCCAATCCTTGAAGAAGATGGTTACTATTTGCGCACCATTTTCTTAATTTAAATCCGGAACTTAATAGAATGTGATTAAGTTCCTTTTGAATTTGAAGTGCCTCTGGTATTGTATCAGCTCCGGTGATACAATCGTCGACATAAAAATCATTTTTAAGAGCAGACGATCCTATAGGATATTTCTGCATTTCCTTGCTTGCTAAATACTCCAAGCATTTCGTCGCCAGATATGGTGCAGACTTTGTGCCATAAGTGACGGTTTTCAACCGATAAAATTTAAGCCTTTCTGACGGATCATTTCTCCAGACGATCATTTGATATTGTTGATCATTTGGATTTATCCAAATCTGCCTGTACATTTTTTCAATGTCAGCAGTGAATACATATTTATGCATTCTAAATCGAAGCAGTATTGACATTAAACTGTTTTGCACTGTAGGACCTTTGTGCATTAAATCGTTCAATGATTTCCCGGAAGATGTCACTGCTGATGCGTCAAAAACAACTCTTAATTTGGTTGTCTGACTGTCGGGTTTGAGAACGCAATGATGCGGTATAAAGTAATGGGACTTTGGAAGATGTATTTGGGGTACTTCCTTCATGTGCCCAAGAGCTTCATACTCCTTCATGAACTCTATGTATCCTTTTTTTATTTCCTGATCTTTTTGCAGTCGTTTCTCCAACAATAGAAACCGTCTCGTGGCAATGTCACGACTCTCCCCCAGCGCTGAAGTATGCTCCAAAAAGGGTAACTTAACAATAAGTCTCGAGTCCTGAGCCTTCTGAACGTTTTGAAGGAAGTGATCTTCACACTGTTTCTCCATTGGTGAATAGCATTTTGACTCTGATTGAAAATTATCCAATTCCCAGAATTTAGCGAGTTGCTCATCAACTTTTTCTCCTTCCGTAAGAACAGCACATACTGATGATGTAGGTGCTATCTCCGAAATTTTCCCGATTTTCGATTTAGCGTCGCTTGTGAACGGTTGTGTTTACCATTGTGCTCTGATTTTTCTTTATTTCGTCTTTTACAGGTTGTGTATTATTAACAAAGTTTAGCCTAAAATGTGTTAGGGTATTACCCTTCGGGTACGTGGTTTATTTAACTTTTCCATTAATTTTTAATCTTTGCTTTGTTAGTTTACTCTTATTCTACTTTTATCCTCTCTCTTCTCTCCCCGCTCTTATAATTAATCTCCCCTTGACATCTCTAACGAGGTCTTCCACTCTCTCTCCCTCTTTAATGTCTGTCCGTGTTTTGTTGGTTTCCACAAGCCACGCCCGAAACTTCTCTCGCGCTCTCTTGATTTATGACCGCGCTCTAACTATTTTCTTTTTCTTTCGGTTTTGAATTCCCGGCAAACTTATACTTTTCAAATTTTATTTTATTCTTAAAAAATTTTGATTTTTTATAATGGCCCTTATGCTCAAAATTGACTCTTCTTCTGGGAATCCCGCTCAACGTCACAGTTAAATGTGAGGATTAATGGCATGAAAGACTTCTTGAGCAGCGGCCGGTCTCTGTGGGCATGTGAGACCTCAAACACTGGAAGTAATGACTAGCTTTATGAGGCAGACTCGAGACGGCCTTTTAATCTTCGGAGTATAAAAAGCTCAAAAGGGTTTATTCCGTTTGCCAGTTTAATAAAAAAAATACTAACCCAGTCGCCCAAACGCAAAAAAGCTAGCTCAACGGCATTAAAAAAATTGGTGGCACCCACCCCTATTGCGAACCCGGTAACTCACTTCTGTCGATTCACGGTGGCTAACCCCGGATGCCAAACTGAGGATGTTTTGGAATTAACGAGAAAATTCCCATCCGTGGATATTGCGGTTGAACATTTCGATTTTCGTACGCCCTGAATTTCATCTTTTAATATGCTCCGCCTGATGTGTTTATGTACTACTTTCTGACAGCTTTTGGCTTAATAGATTTGGTAATAAAAGAATTTGTTCCCAATAAACCGAGAACAAATAACAGGCCTCCCACTGCGCCTAATAAAAGGCTTTCCACTGTGCCAAATAGCAGGCCTGCCACAGCGCCAAAAACTAAAAAATGTATTTTTGGCTTATCAAAATGTTAGAGGACTCAATATGAAGCTACCAAAGCTGGCAAAAAATTTTAATACCTATAGGACCGACGCTCCCCACGTAGGGGGTGGTTACTGATTCCGTTACCTCTAATTTAGATCGAAGACTTAACTTTCAATCTCTAACGAAATGAATTTGTTAGTTCAAAGTTTCCCTGCAATCCTTACTATTTTTGTAACCTGCTCTTATATCCTCCTGGCTCAATTTTTTCATTTATGAACACCATCTGTCTGCTTTAACGTTATATCCCTTCTTTCCAACAGATACCTTTTGATTGTTTTGGGTGACTTTAATCTCCCTAAACTCTTGTCTCTTCCTACTGCTCCCTCCGCTACACCTTTACAGCCCATGATTTTGTGATGCCTTCTTGAAACGTTACAGCAAGTAAGCTTTATACGAAATTCAAAACAGAAATTGGACTTGTATTGTTTCACCCAAAAGAACGGTATCTAGAATTACCACTTGTTGTACCTTAGACCGATATCATCCTACATTGGAATACAATTGGCCTCCCCTGTACTGATACCCTTTCTCCTTTATTCTCAAACTAAAGTGAATTTTCGTAATGTGACTATTAATTAATTATAATTTCGCAATGATTGGACTGATTTGTACAATTCATGGATATCGAAAGTGGAATTGAACATTTCTACAGCTTTTAAACACTTTTTTTGACGAATCGTTCCTGACAGGCTTCCTCCGAAGCAAAACAGGACTCCTTGGTTTAACAATGCGCATCAAGACTTAAAAATTTTAAATCCAACACTTATATTAAAAAAATCGGGTAAGCCATCTGATTTTTCGAAATAGTGGTGGCTCGTTCAGATTTCAATGTTCTCAACAGTCACTCTATCTATTATTTAAATCGATGTAAATTCGAATTTTCAAATATCCGAAACAGTTTTATAACTTTGTTAATGCTAAGCGTAAGTCTTCGACATTGCCTTCTTCGGTGCGTTTAAACTCAAAAGAGGCACGACGGATTCTGACATTGCGGATTTATTGCCGAGTTTTCCAAACTACTTATAGTTCGGCTCTTGGTCAAATCTATCTACCCTAACCCCTTAACAGAGCTAATTGTATTTTTTCCCCCGTAATTACCGAAATTTCTCTCTTAAGAGACTTAGAAACAACAACTCCAACTTATTCTCCCGGTCCTAATGGACTCCCTGGGTGTGTGCTTAAGTTTTGTGCTTCAACCATTTGTAAACCGATTCTTAAACTTTTCACTTGTCTATTTCATCATCAATTTTTCCAACTATCTGGAAGGACTCTTTCATTATTCCACTCCACAAAAAGGGTGCGAAGGCGGATGCCCAGAATTATAGAGGTATTTCTAAATTGTCGGCAATTCCGAAAGCATTTGAACGAATTATTACTTCTCACTTGCAACACTTATGTTCCTCGCTAATATCACCGTGTCAGCATGGTTTTGTTAAGAGAAGATCGACCACTACTAACCTCCTTGAATTGTCATCTCTTGTATAATGGATTTAAGAAAAAAATGCAGACTGATGTTATATATACAGATTTCAGCAAAGCATTTGACTCTGTTAACCACTCTCTCCTTTTATTCAAATTAATCACTTGGGTTTCCATGTAATCTATTAACTTGGATTTCAAGTTATTTGAATGGAAGGACTCAGAGAGTTATATTTAAGAACGCTGTCTCCAAAATGATCAACGTGACATCGGGAGTGCCCCAGGGTAGTCATTTGGGCCCTTTGCTGTTTACCTTGTTTATTATCGATCTTCCGTCTATCGTAACACATTCTCGTGTACTAATGTATGCTGATGATGTTAAGCTTTGTCTGACATATAATAAGATTGAGTCTAGTTTTGGCTTACAATCAGACATTGATAATTTTCAGATATGGTGTGAGTATAACCTCTTAAATTTGAACTGCCTGAAATGTAACGTAATGACCTTTTATAGAGGTACCCCTACGTTTTTAAGTTATTCGCTTCAGAACTCCCCACTTGATCGTATATATTCAGTAAACGATTTAGGTGTTCTTTTGGACCCGAAGCTTAAATTTGACTGCCACATAATGTCGACTGTCAACAAAGCTATGAGTGTTCTTGGATTTATAAAGCGTTGGTCAAAAGAATTTGATGACCCTTATATAACCAAATTGTTATTTACCTCCCTTGTCCGTCCTATTTTGGAATATTGTTCTTCTGTTTGGAGTCCTCAATATCAAGTGCACATCGACCGTATTGAGTCGGTACAAAAAAAATTTCTTCTTTTTGCGCTTCGTAGTTTGAACTGGGATCAAAACGTAAGGCTTCCTTCCTACCAGAGTAGATTACTATTGCTTAATTTACCTACACTTGAAAACCGTAGAATAATGCTTGGTACTATTTTTATGCATAATCTTATAAGAGGTGATATTGATTCTGTAGAACTGGTAAACCGTTTAACTTTTAATATTCCCGTTAGATTAACACGAAACTATTACCCTCTTAATTTGCCCCGATGTACATCTAATTTTAGTCTGCATGAGCCCTTTCGCGTTCTCTGTACTAATTATAACAATCTTTATCATTTAATTTGTACTTCAACTTCTATCCCTGTATTAAAAACTAAAATTTTATCTCATTTGCTTCAATCATAGTTTGTAGCCATGTGTCCCGTATTTATTTGTTTCATGTATTTTCCTCGCGAACTCGCATTTTGCCCGAAATTATAAAGGGTCCCGCGCGTAACAAGCACGTGCTTGGTATCGTTGGGCCACTTGTTTGTACTGCTCGTAGTGCATCAACGTCCATCAATACAATCCATCCAAGTTTGGTATTCTGCAGCTTGGGGAGTCCATTCTTTATACTCATGCTCTCGGCTTGCATTATATTGTAGTAATGCTCGGCTCCAAGAAGAATATCAATTTTTCCAGGCTTTCCAAATTGAGGGTCAGCCAACATTATATTTTTTGGTATTTTCCAATTATCAGTCAAAATTGTATACTTTGGTTGATCAGCGACTATGTGAGGCAAAACCATTGCTTCAAGCCGTGAACTAAAATCGCCTTGTTTTGACTTTAGCTGAACATTGATACTTGCATTGGAAGTCTGACATTTTCCACCAATGCCATTTATTTTCAGCATCGAATTTGTAGTTTTCAATGAAAGCATTTTAATTGCTCTTTCGGAAATGGCATTAATTTGGGATCCAGAGTCAAGCAGGGCTTTGAATTCTGCCTTTTGTCCATTTACTCCTTGAATAATTACACGGGCGGTCGCCAGAAGAATATAACTGGATTGCTTTCCACTTGCAGAAGTGCAACAATGTATTGTGCTTTTTGTTGCATTTAAAGCAATCTCTCTTTGTGCATGTCTTTGACGGGTGATTTTGGCTTAGACATTTAACCCATAATTTTTGTTTTTGAACCCAGTTAAGACGTTCTGCTGGGGTTTTCTTTAAAAATTCGTTGCATTTATATATGCTGTGATTTGGTTTCTTACAAAAGAAACAGTTATATTGTGTTTCAGCTACCAACTGATGCACATGTATTTTGCCTTTTTCCTTTTTCTGATCCAATGGCTTCAAGAGTGAGAAACCTCTGTTCAAGAAAGCTTAAAAATTCGTTCAAAGGCTAAATTTGCCTTGTATTTTGAACGGATTGCTCATATAACAAGTGGTTTGGTCGATCAAGCTTTTTCGTTAGAAGACAGAGTAGAAGTGGATCCCATTTGTCTGTCTCTATCCCAATGTTATTGAGAGCAGATAATGTTTCCTTCACATTATCATGCAACGATTTAATTGTTTTCGAATCATTTGTAATCATTGAATGATCCAATAATTTTTGAATTAAAGTATTACCTAATACTCTTCTATTGTTGAAGCGTTCTTCAAGTGTTTTCCATGCAGTTGAATAATTTGCCTCGGTTAGTGATAAATGGCGAATTAGGCGTTCGGCCTCTCCATTAACGTTAGTCTTCAAGTACCACATTTTTTGTATAGTGGGTAACGTTGATTCATGAATCATTTTTTTGAAAATATCATGAAACTGTTGCCATTTTAAATAATCCCCATCAAATTTGGGTATGGCTACCTTTGGGAAATGTAATGCATTTTGAACAGCATTTGTTGGAGAACTATTTGTTGTCTCCTTTTTTACATACATTTCTGTTTGTATTTTTATGACTGCATCTTCTGCTGCCATATATCTGCTGTCGTCATATCCAAGTTCCTTAGGGTCCTTAAATTTTTTATAAATTTGGACATGAATATCTTTTATTTCATTCCAGTATTGTGTTATGACGGTCGAGAAATTCTGTTTCGTTTCTTCGGTCATTTTATTTATGATGCGCTCTAAACAATCAAGCAACACCCTTTGTTCTCTGAACATCGATTCTATTTTGATGTCCTCTGCTGTGGATGCGATGGATGTAATATCCGCTTCCAAGAGAGACAACTGATTGTTGAATTCTGTCTTATAGTCCTCAACCAGTTGCTTAATTTTATTAAAGAATTCATTGTTAAAATAATCGTGCTCTAACGTTACTCCTTTGAGGAAAATATTTATTTGATTATCTCCGGAGTTGAATTTATCCCACAGGGATTCTAACGTTAATAAACGTTCTCTGTAGTAGGCTGGCTTAGTCTTCCTGTCGACGGAATCCTTTTTATAATTCCGAATGACATTCTGAATTTGCTCTCCTATCGATAACTGTCCTGTCAACAACTGATGAATGCTGTTCGGTGCCATTTTTACCTTTTTTATATAATCCACTTAAGAGGTATTTTGTAATGATGTGCCTCGACTCACACCGTTGGATATATATATGTAAATTGGCTTTGAACAGATCGATCAGTGAAACAGCAGTTTATCTGGTTCAAATCGCCTGGTTGATCAGAACCTTTCAACGTAAATCCTTACAGTGTTTGATCGCCAAGTTGATCGCACACCTGAAGTAGTTGAATTTACCGTCTTTTGGTCGCCTTGTTGACCGTTGAAGACTGTACTTAACGTCGTGAAGTCAGATCAAATGGATATTATAATTGACTGATATATGCGGTTTAAATTTTTTCCAAATAGACCTTGGGTTGATCAAACTATGATCGATGATGCTGGTTCAAATTGGAGTCCCAATTTGAACAATTGTTGCGGTTCAAAGTCGGGGGTCAGCAAATGTATGATTTCTACCGAAATCGGGTTTGCTGAAAAGGTTTTTTTTGCGTGCCTCAAGTACAGAACCAGTGGCAAAAGTCGCCGCAATAAGTACAGAACAAATTGGGCTGCGGAGAAGTGAATACGTCAAGATTTCTTTTCGTACTGATTTTATTGAGCATGGATCCGGGTTTATATACATGATTTGGGGTTACAAGGATATTTACTTAGGTCTAGGTTAGATACAAATGGAAAACATGGTTTATTATCAGTTTACAAGAAAATAGCCTAAATAAGCAATTACATCTACCAAATGGTCGGGTTAGAATTTCCCAAGGGTTATGACAAATGGTGTGAAGACACGTCCGTCGGCTGGATGCATATGGTTTATGACCCGTTTATCACATGCAGATGTTCGCAGACCAAGATATCAGCTATCTATTTATTTAGGTCAAAATAGCTATCAGCAACGAACGAATTTCTGCTTAGTCGAAATCGTACAAAGGGTTTTCGACGTTTTCGCCCAGGACGGGTTAAGAAGTCGGGCAGAAAAAGGGTTTTCGAGGTTGGGGAAAAGGTATTGGTAAAATCCAAAAGAAGGCTAGGAAATAAAATCACACCCTTGTGTGAGGAGAGAGCCATAGAAGCGGACCTGGGGACCACGGTCCCTCATTAAGGGGAGGGTGGTCCACAAGGACAATCTCAAATAATACCACCAACGATGTCCTCTATGTTTTTTATTACACCTTCAAGCCACTTGGTGCCTATTTTTTCAAACTTTAACATTTATATGCCCGCGACTGCATAATTTACTTTAAGTTCATTTTATCGGTGGTGGGAAAACCCTCTATAAGCGTAGAAATAGCTAAAGTTTAATTTCACAGGTTCGCATCCATACTTTGCATATTCCTGCCCTTGACGTCGGCTAACATTACCGATTACTCACAGGCCAAGTACACCCCATCGTGGATGGTGAAATCCTAGTATGCGAGGAGTTCGCTTACGTTACACATACAGCGAACCTCTCAGAATATGGACGTGTAATAGAGGAGACAAGCAACATGATCGACATGTTTCCACTATCCCACATGAAGAAGCTTCTAAGCGTGGATACCGCTCATCTCCAGGACTTGTTAGAGTCGTTGGGCGTTCATCACAGAGTAGCTAGGAGTTTGGATTTCTTGGGATCCATGCTAAAGGTCGTAGCTGGAACACCGGATGCCGGTGACTTAGAGAAAATCAGATTTACCGAAATGAAGTTAGTCGAGTCAAGCAATAGACAGATTCAAATAAACACTAAAATCCAAAACCAAATTAATCAGCTAACCTCTACAGCCAAAAACTCACAAGTAGACACTGGACATTTATATGAGACACTGCTTGCTAGAAACCGAATGTTGATGACGGAATTACAAAATTTAATGCTTGCGATAAATTAATGTGGGGTTTTGGTTAAAATTTAATATAATATTTAATTAAGGTTTAGATAATTGGTTACAGCGTCTTCAAATTACAGTGTCTAGAGGTATTTTTGATAAGTTTTATAAATCGCTCCCGTCTTGATGCGTCGTCTTTCGCCTGCTTCATTCAACTCAACTCGCTTGATCTCGTTGTTTCGTCTTTTTGGTCTTCTCGTCGTTTTCCAATCGCACTCGTCGTTTTCGCAATCCTTCTTGACTTTTCTGTTTGCTGCTAATACTATCGTTACTTTTCAAATTAAATTATACGTTACTTTTCAAATGGAACTTGTAGTTAGTTTTACTCTTTAAATTACAAGTGTACAGCAAACACCCAATTCCCACATTAATATTGTTAGTCCGAACATTTTAGATCATGAAGATTTAAAAACAGTTTGGCTTGAGGAACCCACCAACACACCTATAGGAGATCTTTTGTCCGTCTCGTCTGTAAAAATTCTGCAGTCCACTAACATTTTACATTTTATCATAAAATTTCCGAAAATTAAACTAGCCTGCAAAAAGATTACAGTTTTTCCAGTCGCCCATGGTGAGACAATGTTGCAGATAATAGACAACGTCATAGCCGAATGCAGCGGAGATATTTACGCCATCATTTGTGCCAAAGAATTGCATGCCGGTGAAGTAGCACATTGCCGAGTTCAAGAGAGTGATCTGCACCCGATAACCTATGTGGACGAGGGGATTATAATCATCAACCACAGATCGGCCAAAGTTCGAGTGGACAATGGCACAGAAACCTGGACTCATGGCACATCCCCCATAACCTTTGACAAACAAGCTAGGGTATATTACACACTCTTCATCAACCACGATAATACCCGGAAGAGAGCTCCAGGGACAGCAAGTCTCCCCCTATTGGACATCACCGCCAGCAGAGATGTTATCAGCCTCCCGTATCTTCACAGCTTGAGTGAACGAAACTTGGAGTTCATCAAGGAGTTCAGAGAAGGGATTGACGACAACCAGGCAGGTCTTACAGCAATTATTGCAGGAGCAATATGTTGCGCACTCATCTGCATCGGACTCACTTTAAAACGACTTACTAGGGCAAAGAAAACCGCAGGCCAAATTAGACAGGTTATCGCTGAATTACAAATTAAGGCCGAGGGCGGCCTTAACTTAGAAGGGGGAGCAGTTAACTGTGGTCAGCCAGATCAAGATCGTTGACCGCAGTTACGCCAAATTGCTGACCTAGCAATGGACCGGATGCTAGTGCGCAGACGGAAGACATTTTTTTATATTTATTTGCGTAGCCGCTGTGAGCTTTGTTAGCTTTAAGCTTATCCCTTAAGTTCAGTTCTGATTTGCATTTTAATAAAGTAAGAGCATGCGCTCCATTTGACTAACTCCGGCAACCGCCGTTAAACTCTATTAATTCTACCTGTCTGAGTCTCTAGGCCAGCAGGTCATAAAAGGCAGTCACCTTTCCACCATAATCGTCCTAATCATCATTTTGGGAATCAACGGCCAACCGGCCATCAACTGTAACCGGGACCCCCGAACTACATAATTCCATTGACTGCTGCGCGGGCCCCCCTCCAAGGAATAATTAAATACATTATTCCATTGACTGCTGCGCGGGACCCCCTCAACAGAATAATTTACATAGCAGTGTTCGTCTGCTTTGCTTCCAAAGCTCTACATTTGGAAATTGTGAAAAATTTGACGTGGTCCTGTTGTCAAACTTAATTGCGCCATGAATTTTGTGGGAGCTGCTCGAATCCTGAAGGAGCTTTTGAAACCTGTCGACACCAACGACCAGAGCATCATGTCGTATGCTGCAGCCCACCGGGTCACCATCGAATTCATCCCTCCCAGAGCGCCACATATAGGCGGCCTTTGGGAGGCGGCCGTAAAAACGGCCAAACATCTTCTTCTCAGGGCTATGGGCAGAGCTATTCTGAAGGAGGACGATCTCCTTACCGTCACAGTGGAGGTGGAAGCCGTCCTAAATTCGAGGCCGCTCATCAGACAGTGGCAGTCTCAACGAGGAAAAGGTTGTCACGCCAGCTTAACTAGTCTCAGCTATTAAACAGCGGTTTTGGAGCGACTGGTCGAGGGACTATCTTTTGAGCCTACAGTAGCGAGGGAAATGGACCAAAGGCGTGGACAAACTCAAATCGGAACAGTGGTGGCAATCCACGAAGACAACGTTCCCCCCCAGCTATGGATAATAGGTATAGTCGTAGAGGTCGTTCCAGGACATGATGGGAAGGTTCGCGTGGCTGTAGTCAGAACCAAATCGGGTCTATATAAACGCTCCATTCACGGCCTTGCACCTATTCCTATTACTTGAAGCATTTGTATGTTAATGCTATTAACGCTATTAACCTAAGATCTCATGAAGTCGAACTTGTGCTCTTGTATTAAAAAGAGCTTTCCCTCGCACTCGCGAGAAACATTATTGTAACTTTAAAACTCATATAATGGCTCTAGAAGAGCTTGAATAAATGTGATTGGATCACTCTCCATTTGGAAACGAAGGTGTCAACATGTTCTGTTCTTGTCCGTTCGAATTATTATTTGGAAATAAATTGCCGTAGTGGCCATCGTACGAACAGGCATTACATTTCGTTTTGGCCTTCCTCGCCTTTATTGTCAAATCAAAATGTATCTCAGAACCTCATAAATTTTTTTATTGCAAAAAAATGTTGACATCCTATCGATAATTTTGGATTTTTTTTCGGTACAACAAGGTGATATAATAAACAATAAATAGTAGCAAAATAACAGGCGCGCTCATGAAGATATTTTATTTGATTTATTATACCGTTACAATTATTTTTTGGTTTACTCTTAAATGTGTAACGAAGTTCTCTGGCCGGGGTGAGTCTCAGTCGTGCCAGAGATCCTTACAAGAAATTTGTAATCTATAGGAGACTTGCTTTAAAAAGGAAATCGTAGGCGAGGGTTCTTGGATCGGGTAAGTCGCGATTGCTGGGACCGCGACGCAGAAAATGGCAGGCTTTGCGTGGCTAATCAGAGGAGAAGGGGGGAGGGGAAAACTCGCGTGGTGCTCCCGCGTACTTGTGCGACTCCTGATTATGAGACCCCTATATCTGGCAAGGATCCGGCGTTCTCTGGGAGTACCAGGTATTACCGTAGCCACGCCTGAAAGGGAGGGAAAAAGGGGGGATGTGCTTCCAACAGGGGCACGCCGGCGTTCTCTGGGAGTACCAGGTATTACCGTAGCCACGCCTGAAGGGGGAGGAAAAGGGGGGATGTGTTTCCAACAGGGGCACGCCGGCGTTCTCTGGGAGTACCAGGTATTACCGTAGCCACGCCTGAAGTGGGAGGAAAAGGGGGGATGTGTTTCCAACAGGGGCACGCCGGCGTACTCTGGGAGTACCAGGTATTACCGTAGCCACGCCTGAAGTATCACTAACTACGGGTTCAGGAAGGATTAGGGTTACTTTTCAAAGAACTACTTTGTTACCGAATATACGCAGGTGGGTTATAATTCAGAAGTTTCACTTTATTTCCTTATCCTGTCTTATTTCCCTGCTGCTGCACCGAGTTCTTAGGATATAAGTCACACGCGCTGACTCACAAGTTATTTTACCCAGTTGTGAAGCACACGTCTGCTTCCTTCAGCGGTCCGGAACCAAGAGAGCGAATGATTTCGATTGATCCTGAACATCAACTCGGTTTGGGTTGCCACCCGTCGAAATATCGAGCAATGTCGGTCATCGACTCATGGTTTCGTTGCCACTCGCCGAAATATCGAGCGGGGCTGACCATCGATAGTCAATCTGGCCACCTGGTGGTTTGATCGCGTAGCGATCTGGCAAAGTCTTGCGATCTGGCAACGTTGTTTAAGGCGCGCTTAGGTTTAAATTTAATTTTGTTAACCGATAATACTTCAGGGATTTCTCTTAAACCTAATAACAAGATACTTCATGGCGTCTTATAGATAAACTTAGATAAACAATAAGGTACAAAAGTTAATGAAATAGAAAATAAAAATGTGTGCCTCATGAAGCGATGCGTCACACCCCCTTCCTACTTCGGGGGGTCGAAAAGGATCCGAACGGTGCCGTTTGTCCTGCTGGTGACCCTATAATTTCCCTCGATGCGTTGGAGTCGGTAGCGTTGACGAGATCTGGCCTGTAGCGCTCGGGCTTCGATGGTCTCTATGACGCTAGCGGGGATTTTCCCATCGGGAGTGTCGCAGGTCCAGTTTGTTGGCGGATCTAGCCGGATGTCGGCAGGGGATTGGTCCGTGTCCTGCGGACCCCAAGCCGCTTGCCCGTTCCCGTCGGGTAGGCAGTCCAGGACCATGCTCTCGACTTCTGGGGGAAGTTCTGCCATCAAGGCATTCATGGCCTCATCTGAGATCTCCAACTCCGGGGCGTTGGCGCTAGTGTCCGACGGAGTCCGCTCACGGAGAGCCTTTTCTATGGCGCTTACTGCCTTCTCCTGTCTAGATGGGTTGGCCCGCTTCCTCCTCCGGCTACGTCGGAATATAGCCCCATGGTCATCGTCTGAATTACTTGATTGTGACGACCAGTCCAGGCACTTTCCGCTAGCCGTGTCCGACGATAGGCTATGGCCCAGATAGCGTACAGCGTCATAATCGGGGTATGTCCCCTCCGCCCGAATCATTCGAATAGCAGCTGGTATGGCTTGTACTCCAGCGTGAAGTGTGGCGCTGGAAGCTGCGTGAGTCAGGCCGATGGCGGTGTCCAGAACGGAGAGGGCGCGCTCTGACGGATGCGGCTGGCTGACTGCTGACGTTCCAGCGGTGGGCAACGCGGCATGAGTGTCCTTCGAGGAGAGCGTCAGATCTAGGGCGACGTCAGAAGCGGAGTATGCGCGCTCTGACGGGTGCGGATGGCTGATGGTGGCGTCGGGAGCGGAGTGGACGCGCTCCGACGGATGCGGATGGCTGATGGCGGCGTCGGGAGCGGAGTGGACGCGCTCCGACGGATGCGGGTGGCTGATGGCGGCGTCGGGAGCGGAGTGGACGCGCTCCGACGGATGCGGGTGGCTGATGGCGGCGTCGGGAGCGGAGTGGACGCGCTCCGACGGATGCGGGTGGCTGATGGCGGCGTCGGGAGCGGAGTGGACGCGCTCCGACGGATGCGGATGGCTGTTGGCTGATGCTTCCGGTGGGTTTGTCAGGTCGATAGCTGCCTCGTCATCGCCCGTATCTGGACCCATGAGAGCAGGGTATGGTTCTGGCGATGTTGGGAACTCTATGATCGGATCCTCGGTTGGCTGGAAAGGCATCCGTATCCAGCATGAGGAATACTGCACCTGCAGCAGCTGTTGCCAGTGGCTGTGTCGGACAACGTGTCTCTCGGTGCTCTTGAAGAATAAGTGCGGAACGCCTCCGTAGCCGGTCCTGCCGTCGTAGCCACCAATGGCCCCCTCGTTGTCAGACTGGGTACCGTCGCTGTCATCCTCCACGTATGCTTCCGGGGATGGTGCATAGCGTCGTCTTCGTTGTCGCTGTCATCCTCCAGGTACGCTTCTGGGGATGATGCATAGCGTGGGCTGGCAGGACGCCTAGAGCGGCGGGGGTCCTCGTCAGCTTCGTCCGATTCGCTGGCCGGCGGTGCATTCGCCGGTGTTCGGCGGGGGTAGCCCGTTCCAGGGCGCAAGCGTGGATCTCGGGACGAGGCAGCCTTTGGTGACGGAGCTCGTGGCAGAGTCGCGTCGCTGTCGCTATCGCTGCAAAGATTTACAATCTCTTGTTCCATGGTGACTTCCTGCAGGATATTTATAATTAGGGCTTATTTAACTTAAGATATGTTTAGAGATCTAGGTATATTAGAAGTAATCTTAGAGTCGGGCAGCAGCTTACAAATCTCCTATCAGTGAATCAGGACTTATTTGCTAACAATGGTTGTTTACAAAGTTTTGTTGGTTTATTCTTATAATCACCCCTCGTTGATACTTGGCGTCGTGGTTCCCTCTGCTTCGGCTGGAACTGGAATGCACGGGCTTCCTGCGTCTTCGTGGTCATCATCATCGAATTCGCTGTTTCCTGGGGAGAATGGAGAATGGAAGGCTTTTAAATCTGCTATATTGGCTAATCGCCCTTTTCGTTTGCCGGGGAGGCGTAACCGCACGATATTGGGAGAGGTGAAGGCCACAACTTTATATGGTCCATCAAACTTGGGTGCTAGCTTAGCCGCAAACCCCTCGGACGCCTTGGAGAGGTGGTGTTGTCGCACCAACACCAAGGAACCCATGGTCGGACGCCACTCCCTGCGGCGAAGGTTGTATTGGCGACCCTGATCTTTACTGGCTCTCTGTATGTTCTCCGGACGATACGGTATATCTCTCTAAGGTGCTCGGCTTTCTCCGTAGCTGTCGGTGGCATGGTTCCCGTTCCGGGGGTGACTTGATCGTACCAGGCTTTAGGTAACCGCGGTTCTCTGCCTTGTAGCAGGAATGCCGGGCTATATCCCGTCGAGTCGGAAACACTAGAGTTCAACGCAAGTGTGAGCTCTGGAAGGAGGGTGTCCCATGTGTTCTGTTGGCCACCTAGATACTGCGAGATCATTGTCTTAATAGTTCGGTTCGCCCTTTCGGTTGGGTTTTCACGCGGACAGTAAGGTGCTGTATACTGGAGTTCTACGCCAGTATCTGCTAGAAAGGTTCGAAACGCTTTGCTAGTGAATTGGGTGCCATTATCGCACACCATTTTCTTCGGTGCACCGAAGTGACTGAGCACGCGTTCACGAAAAGCTCGGATCAGTGTTGTTGAGGTTGCCTTCCGCAGGGGTATCAATTCGATCCATTTCGTGAACGAATCGAAAAAAACCAGCAACATAACGTTTCCTTGTTTGGAGCGGGGCAGCGGGCCTACGAAGTCTGCGCACAGTACCGCGAATGGTTCCTCGATCTGCCTCGTAAGCATCATGCCGGCTTGCCTTCGTTGGTCTGCCTTGAACTTTTGGCACAAGACACATTTTCGTACATATAACCCGACATCGCGGAACATACCCGGCCAGTAATATTTCTGAGAGATACGGAGAATGGTCTTACGTACCCCTAAATGGCCTGCGGTAGGCGCGTCGTGGCATTCCTGTAAGATCCGTTGACGATGCTCGCCTGGCACACATAGTTTCCATGGTATGTAGTCCTGATCGTCGGGGCGATGTCCTAAGTGCCGGTACAGTTCCCCGTTCTCTACGACGTAATCGGGAACCTTTTGGGGGTTATCCTTGATCTCCTGTAGTTTACGTTGAATCCACTTGCACTGATGATTGTATGTCGTGATCCGCTGGAGTCTCTCTAACGGCTGTCGAGACAGAGCGTCGGCAACAACATTGTATTTCCCTCGGCGATAATGGACATCATATTGGTATTGTTGGAGCTCTAGCGCTCATCTGGCTATTCTTCCCGTGGGGTTTTCTATATGGTCCATCCATTTAAGCGCTAAGTGATCGGTGATGACGTTGAAACGATAGCCTTCGAGGTAACACCTGAGCTTTCGAATTCCCCAGACGATTGTCAAGCATTCCTTTTCCATAGGTGAGTAGTTAAGCTCGGCTGCGTCTAGTTTGCGGCTCACGTAGGCAATCACTCGTTCCTGTCCGTTGATTGTCTGGGTCAAAACTCCGCCAAGCCCGTAGTTACTAGCGTCGGTTTGAAGCGTCATCTTCTCAGTGAAGTCCGGGCATGCTAACACGGGTGCATTTGTCAGAAGCTCTTTAAGCTGGTCGAACTCAACTTTCTGTTCCTCTCCCCAGGTCCACTTCTGGTTCTTTCTCAGTAGGTTGGTCATTGGTTGCACCACTGATGCAAAGTCGGGGACAAATCTCCGGTACCAGGAGGCCATCCCTAAACAGCGCCGAAGTTCCCGGATGTTTTCCGGCGGGTTTAGATTTCGCACGGCGGCGACCTTCTCTGGGTCTGTGTGAATACCTTGATTACTAATGACATGTCCTAGATACGTCAGTTTTTGCTGAAAGAAAGAGCATTTTTCTTGGTTGATACGCAAGTTGGCTTCCCGGAGTCGTTTGAAGACCTGACAGAGATTAGTCATGTGATCTTCTAGACTAGCACCGATGACGATTATGTCGTCTAAATAGGCGAAAGCGTACGGCTCCATGTCCGGGCTAATCACACTGTCGAGGGCACGCTGAAACGTAGCGGGCGCGGAGTGTAAACCAAAAGGCATGACTCGCCACTGATAAAGTCCCCTCCCTGGGTCTGTAAACGCGGTGCTTTCCCGGCTGTTAAGTGCCATAGGTATCTGCCAATACCCGTTGGTTAAATCTAACGTAGATATGAATGTCGCGTTTCTAAGTCTCTCAAGAATGTGGTTAATTCTAGGCAAGGGGTATGCGTCGGGAATCGATCGGGCATTGAGCTGGCGGTAGTCTACGCACATGCGCCACTGCCCAGTCTTTTTCCGCACCAGTACCAACGGGGCGCTGTGCGGGCTGCGAGAAGGTTCTATACACCCTTGCTCCAGTAGTGCATCCACCTGTTGATTAATGATTGCCTGCATGGCAGGGTTTTTGGGAAAGTACCTTTGCTTACATGGCTTGTCATCTCGCATGGTGATTGTATGTTGAGCGATAGTCGATACGCCTGTCATCCCCTCGAATTTCTTGAGCTGTTCGCCAAGAAAGTGTTGTACCTGCTGCTCCTGCCCTTCGTCCAACGATCGCGGCTCCATTAATGTTTTCTGAGTATCCTTTGGCGTAGTTTTAACGTCGTCGCTTGGTTCCGCGACCTGCTGCGCGTCTGGTTTCTGCGGCGGTTCCGCCTCCGTGATCCGGATTGGTTGAGTCCGGGGGCTCAACGTAGTTTCTTCTTGTACTTGCTTTGCTCTGTGTTGCTGGGGCTCCTCTGTTCTTGCGGGTCCTGGTGGTTCGGATGGTTCCGATATGCGCGTGGGGGTTTGTTCTGCGTGTTCCTGGTGAATGACAGGCTTTCCTGATTCGTAACGGTGTTTTGGTCCGGGTATGCGTGAAGGGTCCTGGTCAGCGCATTTCTGGTCAGCGTTCTCCTCGTTTGCGATAGGTCCGTGAGGATGGCGCTCAATGGATTGTTCTCTCTTGTTGCAGCTCATGCTCCTTAATTCCACTGGGTTGAGTCTCGATGGAAGTCGCAGCTTTGCCGTCCCGCAGCGCATGGTCGTGCCGATACTACATAGAAAATCTAATCCTAAAATCAGAGGTTCCAGCATGGATGGCATGACGAGCAGCGGTACTTCGAGAAGGTCATGCACGAGTGTGATCCTGGCTATAAAAATCTTCGATACCTCAATCATCGAATTATCGGCAAGACTTATCTGGGTTCGCATTTCTTTGAATTGATGTCGTTCGCCGACTGCATCTGCAAATTCCTGACTTACGAAACTGCGTGACGCCCCGGTGTCTATTGTGGCCATCCTAGTCTGTCCTCCAATTCCTACAGTGGCCACTATCTTCCCGCCTTCGACTCTGAGTGGTGCGTTTACAGGGTGTTCCCTGTCTCGTCGGTCCCCGTCGTGTTCCGCACAACGCGAGGACTCGGTCCGTTTCCCGGCTGCGTTTTTCGACAGCAATCGATTGTACGAACTCCTTGTCGGCCACAATCCCAACAGAAATATCTTCGGCTATTTCTACACTCGCGGCTAAAATGTCCTTGTTCCCCGCAGTTGCCGCAGGCGTTTCTCACGTCAATTATTTGCGACGGCGTGATAATTCTATTCGATATAGGCACGGCTGGTTGTCGGGGTCCTCGCTCTGCGTCTGAGTTCCCTGGCCGATTTGGAGGGGCCCGGGAGTTCCAAGAGTTTTCCTGGGGTACCGCAGGTGAAGCGCGAGAGGTTGTGACTTGGAGTTTGCGGGAATTCTCCCGGCTTACTCTATGTTGCTTAACGGTTTCGAGTTCCGTGGCAAGTTGAGTCAGTTCTCCGATAGTTTGAAACTCGTGACGGCGTATGTACATCTGGTACTCCGGTGCGGCGTTCTCGTAGAGCCTGTCGAGTTCCTGTTTCTCCGTGTAACCCGCATGTCTCATGAGTACGCGGAGATCCAGCGCAAAGTCCTTAAAACTTTCTCCGTCCTGCTGGTCTCGCCCCCTAATTCTATCGTCGAGTCGTTGAAGGTATCGCGGAGGTAAAAAGAATTCTAAAAATTCTTTTCGGAAGGTTGCCCAGTCTGCCCCTTGTAAGCGGCAGGTCTGGAACCATTTATCCGCCCGCTCGGTCAAAAGCTCTGTCATTGCTCGAGGGAGTGTCCGTAATTCTATGCCGTAGGACACTGCGCGACTCTCAACCTGCTCGATGAAGGTTAAGGGGTCTGATCGGCCATCAAATTGAAGTCCCCACTTGCGAATTCTCTCCGGGGTGCTTGTAAAACCTCTAGAGAAATCGATTCCTGGGACTCCTTGAGTCGGCGGTGCGTTTATGGTAATGGCTGGACTACCGGGGCGAAGATTACCGGGGACAAGCAGTGAGTGCATATTCCTATTACCCATTGCACTCGAGACGGAGGCCTTATCGTCGGTGGCATTGTCTTAATCCTCGCCCAGGTTTGGGCTTGGAGCGCGCGACGCGAAATGCATTTCCAATGACTTAAGTTTGCCCCAGATTACCTCGGGCAGCTCCGAATGCTTGACGAAGGTGGCGAAGTTTTTCTGTAGGTCCTCGACGCGGCCCTCTGACTGAAACCCAAACTCTCCGGCAAATGCTAATAATTCCTCCTTGCGACGGGAATAGATCCAAGTTGTTCCCACCCCAGGATTCTTAAGTCTAATTGGAACAGACTCACCAGGATCATTTGCTGCTCCTTTGTATTGCGCTTGGGCATTTCCTCCTTCCGTGGCTGGCATCTCGTCTCCGGTGTGCTTATCTTTGTTTTTTTTTTCCTCTGTAGTTTTGATATACAGTTTGTATTGCTCGTTTGTTTTGTTGTGATGGCGAATTTATTTTTTGTGTTCTAGTATCTTGGTGTTTTCACTTTTTCACTCGCTCGCGTTACTTGTCGGTACTGCGACGTCAGCTCGTGGGCTGCCTGCGTTTCACTCGGTCGCGTCACGACTTGCGTTTTATGGCGTCACTCTCCACGTGGTACTGCGCGCTTTTCTAGGTTTTCGCGCCAATTTTCGGTGCACCGAAACCGTAGTTTACCCGTCCTCTTTTTTTTTTTTTCAAAAATTTTAACCCTGCTCTACAAGGTGGTATTTTCCCAGGATTTTACCCTACAAGTCCCTGTTCGGGCGCCATTTGTAACGAAGTTCTCTGGCCGGGGTGAGTCTCAGTCGTGCCAGAGATCCTTACAAGAAATTTGTAATCTATAGGAGACTTGCTTTAAGAAGGAAATCGTAGGCGAGGGTTCTTGGATCGGGTAAGTCGCGATTGCTGGGACCGCGACGCAGAAAATGGCAGGCTTTGCGTGGCTAATCAGAGGAGAAGGGGGGAGGGAAAAACACGCGTGGTGCTCCCGCGTACTTGTGCGACTCCTGATTATGAGACGCCTATATCTGGCAAGGATCCGGCGTTCTCTGGGAGTACCAGGTATTACCGTAGCCACGCCTGAAAGGGAGGGAAAAAGGGGGATGTGCTTCCAACAGGGGCACGCCGGCGTTCTCTGGGAGTACCAGGTATTACCGTAGCCACGCCTGAAGTATCACTAACTACGGGTTCAGGAAGGATTAGGGTTACTTTTCAAAGAACTAATTTGTTACCGAATATACGCAGGTGGGTTATAATTCAGAAGTTTCACTTTATTTCCTTATCCTGTCTTATTTCCCTGCTGCTGCACCGAGTTCTTAGGATATAAGTCACACGCGCTGATTCACAAGTTATTTTACCCAGTTGTGGAGCACACGTCTGCTTCCTTCAGCGGTCCGGAACCAAGAGAGCGAATGATTTCGATTGATCCTGAACATCAACTCGGTTTAGGTTGCCACCCGTCGAAATATCGAGCAATGTCGGTCATCGACTCATGGTTTCGTTGCCACTCGCCGAAATATCGAGCGGGGCTGACCATCGATAGTCAATCTGGCCACCTGGTGGTTTGATCGCGTAGCGATCTGGCAAAGTCTTGCGATCTGGCAACGTTGTTTAGGGCGCGCTTAGGTTTAAATTTAATTTTGTTAACCGATAATACTTCAGGGATTTCTCTTAAACCTAATAACAAGATACTTCATGGCGTCTTATAGATAAACTTAAACAATAAGGTACAAAAGTTAATGAAATAGAAAATAAAAATGTGTGCCTCGTGAAGCGATGCGTCACAAATGTTGTAATATTTTTAAATGTCATGGCACTGAAAAACTCAAATATTGCGATGTCGCTTTTAGTGGGCAGTCTCCCTCCAGCGCTTAGATAAGTATGACCCGGCCCGCAGAAGTCAATCCTAAATGGTCGACCAAGTAAGTCTCTCGACTGGGAAGCTGCCCACAACTTGTTGCAGCAACTTCGGCTTGTAGCACAGTAAACACAGTTGCGAACAACACGACGAGCGATATCTCAAGTGTTCACGAACCAAAACTTTAACCGCAACAGTACTACCACGATCTTCGGACCACCGTGATAGTTTAGAAGTTGTGGATGACGGACGCAGCAGACGGCAAGCAATATAAGACCGAAGTATATATATATATACCGAAGTAAAGAACTCTATGTCCAGATTGCAGGGCACATCATTATCGTATCCGATGCAATACCAGCTGTGAATTCCTCTACAGAAATATATCAGGAGTGTGTTGTGTTATTTGTATCTAGTGTCGAGCTAAAAGATGCGCTCCACAAAACACAATATTATGGCTTCTCCTCCAATTTGATGTAAACTTTTATGGTGATCGGCTTGTTGATCCAATTGATTAAATTGCATGTTGATCGCCGACCTAGCTTCTTCATAAGATGTATTGAAATTTACGGCAATGCAGTGTCTAGCTATGGCGACTGGTTCAATCCCTTCAATCGTAGAAGCGAGGGAATGAAGGCTAAGACGCAATACAAGGCAGCCCTCAAGACTAAGAGCCGGTTCCAGGACAAAGCGACCCTTTCCCAAGAGGAAAAGGAAAAACTAGCCCGGGCAGAGCAAAAGGTTAAGGACGGAAGACTGCACTTCGCACGAAAACCCTCGATGGCGTCGACAAACGGATTTGCGAACAAGGTAGAGGAGTTTGCCAACAAAAGGCAATGCTCACACGAGAGTGCCGCCAAGGACATTCCGGTGAGCAAGCGGAAACGCGGGCCCAAGGAAGCAGGCCCTCCGCCACCCAAAGTAGAAGTGAAGCTCAACAGGAAAGCCGGGACCTCGTTCTGGACGACTCGGAAGAAGTAGAGGATGGTGACCTGACAGTTATAGTCAACCCGTCGAGCAAAGATGAGCCAGCCGCCCATGCTGCAGCTCAATCTTAATAAAAGCATAATCGCATCGGCGGAGCTCCTGATTGCCTTGGAGCAAGGGCCCGTCGACATAGCCTTGGTTCAGGAGCCATGGATTGCCTCGTGCTACATGGCACACGAAAGACCAGAAGAGCTGAGCAGCATGGTGGAATTCAGATCAAAAAATAACCAACTCCTCATTAGTACAGATACCAATGCACACCACAGCGTGTGGGGAATCTCCGATATCAGCGACAAAGGTGAATCACTCTTAATTAATATATATTCAATGTGGGAGAGGAACACACCTTTGTAGGTGCCATCTCGTCAAACGTTCTAAATGTAACATTTGTAATGGACAGAATAGAGGGTCCTCAAAATGCCAACCGTGAAAGACCCTGTCCAAGGAATTACTGGATGAGTATATGATGGGTGACCAAGGAAATAATCACTTTATGGCTGTATGAAATATACTCGGCATTTCTAAGCACGGGTGTAGAGTACAAGGTGAGTTCCAAAGTAAACAGGACTTTTTTAATCTAGCGCCCTCTAGTGGCGCCATCTATATGTCAACTGGTGCGTTAGAATCTGTTAAAATAACATCCAGTAAAAATTTTATGACATTTCATCTATTGGAAGTTTATTAAATGCGCCATCTCATCGATCGACGCTTGTGTCCGACTATTTGTCCAAAAATCACATATTACTCATCAACCACTCCCCGTGTTCACCTGATATGGCACCGTGCGACTTCTACCTTTTCGGAAAAATGCATTTGCCGATGAAAGGAAAGCGTTATGAAGACGTAGAGGCCATTCAAAAGGCTTGCACCGGCATACTGGCAACGAGCTAAAACACTGGTTCGACATGCTTTTGGACCGTGCAAAACGCTGTATTAAAGCAGAAGGAGACTATTTTGAATAAAACAAATTGATTTTGTCGAAAAAACTATTTGAACTGTCTTTTTTTAAAGTCCTGTTTATTAGGAACTCACCTTGTATAACGTTTAAAAATGTATTATTCCTTTGAGCAGATGTTAGTGTAATCTGTGTTGTGAAACACGCGCTTGTTCCAGCTCATCTTCGTCGGCATTATGGGTGAGGGTCAAGGGAAAATACTCTTTTACGTGCTCACGATAGTATGCTAGTAATAAATAATTTTCACGTGTTATGTTTGGGAAGAGAAATAAGGTTAAAAGCCTTTCAACTAGCCTCGAAAAAAGAATAAGAAAAGAAAAGGGAATAGAGGGATTAGAAAAGGATGGATAGGACAATGCCTTTGGCGACATTTCGACACACTAAGATGTTTGCTAGTGGGCTTATACGCCTCCCTATATTGATCACTATATTGCAGTGATCCCCTGTGGAGGTGATTAAACGATTTTCATTGCTACACTTGTGTATCCCATGGTTTCTTGAATACTCAAGGTATAGTTCGATTTCATAATATAAACATTTATTTTAAATATATTTGTGTTTTGGATATTTATTTAGTTTTATTTGTTTGGACTAAAAGAATTTAACGATACTTTAATGCATTTAACTTTAATTATTATTTCATTATTTAATTGCGTTCTTTCTTCATTTTATTTCGCTCACTTTTATAAAGTGAGTCGCATGCAGACGTGTATTCATTGTGCTCCGGAAAAAAAGTATTCAATAAAATCATAAAAGTGCAGTGACGGGTCCAATAAATCTACTATATCGCGAAAAGACGCTCTTCGCGATGAAATCGCTAACGTTTATATTAATTAAATAATTAATTAATATTAAACATAACACTTAAAACTCGAACTAAATCAACCTCAATTACAATGAGTCTAAACAACGTTCGCACACAACGTCAACGCGAGCAAGACGAGAGACGGCTCTCAGTACAAGGAAACAACGCTTACTTCTCTTTTAAAGCAGCCGATAATAATGCAAGCTCTGATCAAGCACGGTCAATTACCCCCAACTTGACCGAGTTCTTGAACATAGAGTCAACTGTATCGACAGCACGTTTAACGATATCATCAGCTAGCAGCGCAAATATTAATACGCCTGTCGCTGCGCCGGTCGAAAAACAGAACCAAAACAATGAACATCCCAAGCAGGCTGTACAGACAGGTATGGATCGCTACATCCATATCAAAAGGAAAGTGAGCCCCCTAAATTCTCAGCGCAAAATAACACGTGGTAATGCTAGCCTAGTAGCAAAAGAAATGTCCATGAACTCTAACCGATATTAAATCTTGGCAGACGCCCACGAGGATGAGGCGGACGAATCTACTGAAGTCAAGAAAAGGAAGTCAAAGCCTCCGCCTATTTATATTCGAGAAAAAAGTTCCAACGTTCTTGTCAACAAAATTATTGAGCCTATTGGTAAGGATAACTTCCACATAATACCCCTTGTAAAGGGCAACATTCAGGAAACAAAAGTCCAAATGAAGTCTGAAGATAATTACAGAGTATTATCGAAATATCTTACCGAGAATAAATAGAATCTTTAGACGTATCAGCTAAAAAGCAGCAAGGGCCTGTAAGTCGTACTTAAGGGCATAGAGTCCGATGTAACGCCTGCAGAGATAACAAAGGCGCTACAAGAGAAGTGATTTAGCGCTAAAACAGTCTTCAATATCCTTAACAGAGATAGAAAGCCGCAGCCACTCTTTAAGGTCGAGCTCGCACCAGAAAGTAAGCCCTTGAAAAAATACGAAGTGCACCCTATATACAATCTTAGGTTCCTGCCAAAAATATGGCCATACAAGGTCATACTGTAAACTGCGCCCGGTCTGTGTAGTTTGTGGAGAGCTTCATGACTTTGCACACTGCCCAGCGAGAAAAGATGACTGCAACTCGAAAAAGTGCGGCAACTGCGGTGGCACTCACACTGCTAACTACAGAGGTTGCCCAGTTTATAAAGAGCTGAAAAGTCGCATCCACCAGATAGGAATTTCTGCCCGCACCCAAAATAAACAATTTACAGCTTCCAGATCAAACGCTGAAGTCTTCTCAGCTGCAGCCAGATCCCCCCTAGGACCCCTAACCTCTGACAAAAATGTGACATACGCAAGAGCTCTAAAATCAGGACTGGCTACCCCTTTAAAAAATTCATTTCTGCAATCAGCATACCAAGAACCGAACACGGCTCAGCAGCATCAATCGCCGGAGTAGCCAAAAAGCAACTTGGAAGCTATGATATGCAGCCTACAACAAAGCCTTACGGAATTTATGTCGTTTATGCGCACAACTATGCAAGATTTAATGCCAACTAAAGATTTAAATGCTGGTTTCACAACAATCCAAATAATGACTCCCCTACGGATATCTACGTGGAACGCTTACGGCGCTTCGCAACATAAACTTGAGTTAGCTCAATTCCTACTCGAAATACACCTTAAAAACAAATACAATTTTCAACTACGGGGATATTCATTCTACGGAACAAATCATCCAGACTGTAAAGCACATGGTGGGACTGGAATTCTAATCAAATCTAACCACTATCATAACAAATTTGCTAAAGACTACCTACAGGCCATATCTATAGGTATACAGCTAAATACTGGCAACCAACTTACACTAGCCGCCGTATATGGCCCCCCTCGCTTCACTATAGCTGAAGATGAATTTATGCAGTTTTTCAACACACTAGGAGCCCACTTCATAGCAGCAGGAGACTACAATGCCAAGCACACACACTGGGGATCTCGTCTCGTGACCCTAAAAGGAATGCAGCTCTATAATGCAATTATCAAAGCCAATAACAAGCTCGACTATGTTTCTTCTGGCACCCGGCCAGCAGACCCAAAGAAACTACCCGATATAATAGACTTTGCGATTACCAAAAACATTCCTAAGAATACGATAAGCGCCGAATGCCTTCCGGATCTCTCATCTGATCACTCGCCTGTCCGGTTTATTCTACTCCGACATCCTGGAAAATTGGAACAATCATTGAAATTGACCTCACAGAAAACCAATTGGGTTAAGTACAGAAAGTACATTAGCTCACACATTGAGCTAAGTCCTCATCTCAATGATGAAGCCGATGTAGACAGCTTTGTTAACTCATTGGATTCTGTACTTGTCTCTGCAGCTCGAGTTTCAACACCTAAAACTATAAGTAAACAATGTAATGAAAAGAAGACAAATCTACAAATCGAACAGCTCGTCCTCGAAAAGCGACGCTTACGTCGAGAGTGGCAATTCTACAGATCGCCATCTGCTGAGCAAAGCTTAAGACATGCATCACATCAACTTACTAAAGCCCTACAGCAAGAAGAAGAATATGTTCACCGCCGCTACATTGAGCAATTGTCAGCTTCTAGTACAAAACACTCTTTATGGAGAGCTCACCCAGCTCTGAGCTCACAGAAAGAAACCGCGATGCCTATTAGAAATCCCACAGGCGGCTGGGCGCGCATCGATGCAGACAGAGCCAGCACGTTCGCCAACCACCTTAAAAATGTATTTCATCCAAATCCTGCCACTAGTGAGTTTAAATTGCCGACTTTACCATATGAGCCTCAGCCTCAATATGAGTTAATTGAGTTTCGAAAATCAATTGAATCCGAAAAAATTCCCGGGCTTCGAGACGGCCGTCAGCACCATCGACAGCTCCCTGGCCACGGCGTTCAAGTTACCCACGACAACTGTGCGAGGCGAGGAGGTTTGCTCGACGACAGTCCGGTCAAGAGCGGGCGATTTCCAGACCGACGTGCTCCTGACGATCAGCCCAAGTCTACGCATTCGTACCCCGTTCCGCTGGCTTAGCGATACGATGCGAATCCCGATATTTCCCCCTAAAAAACCGAGATTTCCCCTAATTTAAAAAAATAGTTCATTTTAAATATTGTAGCGGGTAACGAGTAACTTGGGTGCAGTGAGTCCTAGGATCCGTCCGTAAGGGTGCATGCTATGGGTGCGGCTCTCTCTCGTCGGCTTTGGGGGTGCTGGTCTTGCTTAGACGGACCGGCACACTAGCTACACATTATTATATTTAAGACCAGATTTGAGTATGCTTACGACAGAAGAAAGCCGAGATTTCAAAACCGGAAGAGAATGATAGACAGATTCAGGAAAAGATAGTAAAGAATAGTAAAGTTCGAGAAAAAGTAAGTAAACGCGATGCCACAGATGTTGTAGTGGTCGCGGGATGCCCACCCAACCTATGATCACCATCCTTGAGCATGGCTCTGGTGACCCCTTTTCTCCCACGACCGCAGAATCATCGGCAGAGTTAAAGTATAGAACTACTCAAGGTTCATGTTTAAATTCGTATTCATTTAATTAAGGTCTAAATTCCATACACGTTTTCTTTTATAAAGTTTGTATTCATAACAAAGATTTCCAGAAATTATCGGAATATAATACGGATGCTCTTATAAAATTTTTAAATAGAGGCAATTTAAGATTTAATTGTAAATAAGGCAAGGGTATAGTAAAAAATTTAAATAATGTAAAAAAATAATGGATTAGAAACATAAAGTAAGGATAATTTAAATTATAAATTCGAAATTCGATAATTGTGTATTTTCTTATATTCGCAAGTTTCCTCTATTGGGACTAGCGTTTTGAGCAATTACATCTTCGTTATAATTTCAGTATGTTTCTTTTCATTCCAGTCGAAATCTATTTAATTAATATTTTAATTATAAGATGTCGCGATCGGCAATGGGTTCTCTTTTTTCTCGCTTTAGTTTACATAGGGTTTATTTATTTAATTAATAAAAAATGTTTTAGTGTGAGATATTTTTCAATATATTTGGCAAAGATAAATGTAAGGTTAAAACTCGCTGAGATTTGTAGGCATTCCAGCGGCGAAAGATCGATCTCCCGGGCAGGTGGCTGTAACAGGCAAACTTGGTCGCCATGGGGTTAAATAATAATATTCAATTAAATCTCTTAACACTCGCGACCCTTTTGAGGTTATTTGTATTGAACTTCTGAGACCCGAAACCGAGGACGTCACCTGACTGGAATTCTGAACCGCTTTACAAAATTTCTTTTACATATTCTTAATTACACGGGTTTACAAAAAAAATTTATGAAATACGCACTTCCTGAAACTATGATTTTCGGTCAAGGTACATCTCCCTGAGTACGAAATGGGCACTTTTAATTTTTTGTATGGTACAGTTTTTTTTTAAAGTGTAAAAAACGTTTTTTGCACTTCTTTAATTTCTAACTCGAGTTGTGGTAAACCGATTTAGGCTATCAAAGACTCATTTTACAGGTAAAAGAATGACCTTTAACTTTCTTATACACAGCATTGAGTTCCATTCATTGGTTTAGAAGCTACACTTCGTCAAAGCTGAAAAAGTTGGAAAAAATGCAAAAAAGCTGGCATAAATGGCTACTTTAAAAATACACGCCTAAAAATTATTTATTATTTATTATTTTTATAACTTCTACTTAAAGATACATATTTAAGCAAACTAACAAGACCATCAACTCAACTAACAACCAAAGGTTCGATTTTATATAGATTATTTCAGTTGGAAAAAAGGTGTATAACAGTCCTGTTAGAGCCCTGTTAACCTCAGTTAACAGCTGTAAACGGCCAAAAAACCAACGTTGTTCCGAGCTTAAAAAATGCATATCAAAAAAATTTACTGGCGGATTGTAACGATCATTAGCTTGTTTTCTTTGTATAAGTACCATCTAACCATATAAGCTATAAAAATAATTTCGGTTTTTAGGCGTGTATTTTTAAAGTAGCCATTTATGCCAGCTTTTTTGCATTTTTTCCAACTTTTTCAGCTTTGACGAAGTGTAGCTTCTAAATCAATGTATGGAACTCAATGCTGTGTATAAGAAAGTTAAAGGTCATTCTTTTACCTGTAAAATGAGTCTTTGATAGCCTAAATCGGTTTACCACAACTCGAGTTAGAAATTAAAGAAGTGCAAAAAACGTTTTTTACACTTTAAAAAAAAACTGTACCATACAAAAAATTAAAAGTGCCCATTTCTTACTCAGGGAGATGTACCTTAACCGAAAATCATAGTTTCATGAAGTGCGTATTTCATCAATTTTTTTTTTAAACTGGTTTTATTTTAGATATAACTCTACTTTATTCTACAAGAAAAAAACCAACGTCGCTTTCCAGGTTTATTTATGGGAAGGCATAGCTTTCAAAGCGCGAGGTCTCCGTGGCAAAATCGAAGGTATACCGAATTTTCTTCACCGTCTCGCTTATTGGAATTAGGTTATGGAACCCAGATAGTGGACTGTGGATCGTGGAATCGAATCTGAACCGGTGAATTGGTAAATTTAAAGCATTAGGCGTGCGATTATCACTTATTGGTTTGTGTAGGTAAGATTCTTTTCGGGAATTAGTCGGCTGACATATACTTTATTTCCCAGAAAAAAACAGGGTTGTTGGGCTTTATGTAACCGATCACTTTAAAAAAACAAGAGGGAACGCTATAGTCGAGTGCCTCGACTATCAAATACCCGTTACTCAGCTAAAGTCAGCAGTCTCAAGCAGGGCAAACCAAGCAGCCGCTTCAAAAAATTTAAAAAATTTCTTCTACATTTCGGTAGGCGTTAATAACACAAACAAAATTGCGTTTACACTTTTGCTGTAGCTTTAAAACTATGGGCGCCACAGCTTTTCGCGGTTTGTGGGCGTTAGAGGGGGTGTGGCATATCGGCGTGAAAAACTTGCGCTGCGTATTAACCCCTAGAATCTGCATGCTAAATCCCAATCATCTAGCTTTTATAGTTTCCGAGATCTCAGCGTTCATACAGACGGGTGCCACTGTTTTTCGCGGTTTGTGGGCGTTAGGGGGAAGGGGGGTTTCCCACCTTGGTCTATCAATATGTATTGATGAAACAAATACACATTTCTTTTCCCGTTAATATAGCTTCAAAACTGTGGGTGCCACAGTTTTTCGCGGTTTGTGGGTGTTAGAGGGGGCGTGGCACATCGGCGTGAAAAACTTGCGCTGCGTAATAACCCCTAGAATCTGCATGCCAAATCCCAATCTTCTAGCTTTTATAGTTTCCGAGATCTCAGCGTTCATACAGACGGGTGCCACTGTTTTTCGCGGTTTGTGGGCGTTAGGGGGGAGGGGGGTTTCCCACCTTGGTCTATCAATATGTATTGATGAAACAAATACACATTTCTTTTCCCGTTAATATAGCTTCAAAACTGTGGGTGCCACAGTTTTTCGCGGTTTGTGGGCGTTAGAGGGGGCGTGGCATATCGGCGTGAAAAACTTGCGCTGCGTATTAACCCCTAGAATCTGCATGCTAAATCCCAATCATCTAGCTTTTATAGTTTCCGAGATCTCAGCGTTCATACAGACGGGTGCCACTGTTTTTCGCGGTTTGTGGGCGTTAGGGGGGAGGGGGGTTTCCCACCTTGGTCTATCAATATGTATTGATGAAACAAATACACATTTCTTTTCCCGTTAATATAGCTTCAAAACTGTGGGTGCCACAGTTTTTCGCGGTTTGTGGGCGTTAGAGGGGGCGTGGCATATCGGCGTGAAAAACTTGCGCTGCGTATTAACCCCTAGAATCTGCATGCTAAATCCCAATCTTCTAGCTTTTATAGTTTCCGAGATCTCAGCGTTCATACAGACGGGTGCCACTGTTTTTCGCGGTTTGTGGGCGTTAGGGGGAGGGGTGGTTTCCCACCTTGGTCTATCAATATGTATTGATGAAACAAATACACATTTCTTTTCCCGTTAATATAGCTTCAAAACTGTGGGTGCCACAGTTTTTCGCGGTTTGTGGGTGTTAGAGGGGGCGTGGCACATCGGCGTGAAAAACTTGCGCTGCGTAATAACCCCTAGAATCTGCATGCCAAATCCCAATCTTCTAGCTTTTATAGTTTCCGAGATCTCAGCGTTCATACAGACGGGTGCCACTGTTTTTCGCGGTTTGTGGGCGTTAGGGGGGAGGGGGGGGTTTCCCACCTTGGTCTATCAATATGTATTGATGAAACAAATACACATTTCTTTTCCCGTTAATATAGCTTCAAAACTGTGGGTGCCACAGTTTTTCGCGGTTTGTGGGCGTTAGAGGGGGCGTGGCATATCGGCGTGAAAAACTTGCGCTGCGTATTAACCCCTAGAATCTGCATGCTAAATCCCAATCATCTAGCTTTTATAGTTTCCGAGATCTCAGCGTTCATACAGACGGGTGCCACTGTTTTTCGCGGTTTGTGGGCGTTAGGGGGAGGGGGGTTTCCCACCTTGGTCTATCAATATGTATTGATGAAACAAATACACATTTCTTTTCCCGTTAATATAGCTTTAAAACTGTGGGTGCCACAGTTTTTCGCGGTTTGTGGGTGTTAGAGGGGGCGTGGCACATCGGCGTGAAAAACTTGCGCTGCGTAATAACCCCTAGAATCTGCATGCCAAATCCCAATCTTCTAGCTTTTATAGTTTCCGAGATCTCAGCGTTCATACAGAACGGGTCACAGTTTTTCGCGGTTTGTGGGCGTTAGAGAGGGCGTGGCACATCGGCGTGAAAAACTTGCGCTGCGTATTAACCCCTAGAATCTGCATGCCAAATCTCAATCTTTTAGCTTTTATAGTTTCCAAGATCTCAGCGTTCATACAGACGGACAGACGGACAGACAGACGGACAGACGGACAGACGGACAGACGGACATGGCTAGATCGACTCGGCTAGTGATCCTGATCAAGAATATATATACTTTATATGGTCGGAAACGCTTCCTTCTGCCTGTTACATACTTTTGCACGAATCTAATATACCCTTTTACTCTACGAGTAACGGGTATAAATATGATTTAGACCGCCATGCCACGTGATGCTTTTGCTTGTAGGTTAGGCCGTTCGAATCTTCTTTTAAACACCTTAGATCTTGCTTATTTATTCGCCAATATTAATGTTGGGCACAATCTATAAGAAATTAAAGCCTTATAAGCACACGTTCAATGTTTTCCCACAGAAATAATTTTTCTCTACCTGCTGATCATGCCCCTGCCGTACGGTAAGGGAGATTTGGAATTTCCCAAATGTCGTTTCCAGCCAGGTATTCCAGTTTATAAGCCCCAGGGGGCACTTCTCTGCGGCGGCAGTAAAATGGATCATACACGAGGATTTTACGCCAATCGTGACCCGGAGGAAAGATATCTAGAGAATATTTTGGGGTTAAATTGGAAAATTTCTGCCTCTTGTGAGATTTCACTTACATCAGAATTCTTCAGTAACCCGCAAAACAAAAATTAGGTCTTCTCTGCTGTACTTGAGAGTGATATTTTTGTCAGATTAGCGTTATGTTCACTGTGATTTCAAACTTTCAAAAATCGAATTGAAAACGCGGACTGATTGTAAGTCTGGCTATCACGGCGGTCGAAAAGAGAAGAACCGGATTTTGGATAGGTGCGGTTAGGGTATGGGCGGAAGTTCGTGGCAGATGCTTATGACAGGTGCCAGAATCGAGCTTTTCACTGCATCTCTGAAACAGCTGTTTCGAATTCTGGAATGGTTGGTAGTTAACTAAGATAAACCCCGCTTTAACTATTTCGTAGTCAGCTTTTAGGCGAAAATTCTAACACAAGTCGCTTCAGGCGCCGTTACAATAATAATTACAATTATAATAAATATCTCAATATGAACTATTGAATCGCTTATACATTTGAGGGGTTGGTTCAAAGCTTTTGCATTTGTTTTGTAACGTTAGCCTTATGCGACGAAGAGCATCGGCGGGTTTGTTTGCGATTCTGTTTCGCAATTTATTTTTAACAATATTAAAAACCGAAAATGCTGATTCAACCGATGCATTTGAAAATAGCAAGCACAGAAGGGACAGTGCTAGTTTTGATACATTGCCAAATATTTTCTTATCACCAGCATCGGTTTGTTTATCGATTGTAATCCCGTATTTATCTGAGGACTTTGCTTTTGTTTCGACGCGATACAAAAAATTGTACTCGGTCACAGTAGAGTCGATGTCAATACCAAGACCCTTGAAAGACTTAGCCAGTTCAGAAATGTCTTCTTTATATTATTTAGATGCTACTTTCGGTAAATAGACACATATTTTTGCCAAGCATTTTGTGTTCTTGGGAACTCGTGCTTGCAATTCCGTGAATTTAGCTAAGCAGTCCCTGCATCGTTTTTTGATGTATATAAAGTGATCCGGCAAGCAAGTCAAAGACAACTTATTAAAATTATATCAAAAATTTAAGCAATCCACTGGCATCAGGAAGTTTTTAAAGGAAAAGTCGCATAAATCTTCTTCTTCTGTGACGAACCCACCTATAGGGTGTCCGACACAATTACACCTACCCTAGTTTTAAGAGAAGTAACTTAAATTCTGTTACGTTATTAGTGTTAAGAGAGATACCGTGAATTGAAATAAATATTAATAAGTTATAACTAAGTTTCGGGGTGGCAACGCCAGCCGATAGTTAGCCAAGACAAGGCACCCTAAATACTAGGATTCTCGAACTAAGATACTAGTAGTAGGAAAATACTACAAATTCCTAAAGGGGGAAAAAGGAGGAAGGGAAAGTGGGCACACAGCTGAGCTCTCTTCTCTCGGGATGGCGGAACCGGCAAGAAGTGTGCTCCGGGCTTTTCCTTTCGCAGGCAGAGGATCGAGGGGCAGGTCAGCCTCGATGCCAGACGCAACTATTCTCGTGCTACTAACCGCGCACGTTCCGAAAGGGCAAGGTAGCAAAGTGCTACGAGGCGGGTGATCGCCAGGAAGATTAAAATCATAGGAGACGACCAGTCGAGGTCAATAAGGTGTAGCGGAATCGAGTGAGGACAATTTGAATAAATGGTAAAGAATATATGACAGCACATTTCGGCCACGTGTCTTTCTTTACTTAACCCGGTCCTAGACTAGGACGAAACCTAATTTCGCCTAGCCCCATTCCCACCGCTGCTTTGGGCCTGAACGTGGACCCCCTCCCGTTGGCCAAGGTAGTCGTATTTCGGTTCGTACTAAAACATTACCGTAGTGCCCCTGGACCTGAATGTGAACCCCTTCCCATTCGGTCCAGCAGTTTTCCTCAAGTCTTCCGTAGTTTTGGGATGCGCACGTTGGCACCCGTCTTGTCCGTTACCCTAGCTTTCCCACCTTCTCCGTAGTTTTGTGAAGGTCGCACGTAGACACCCGTCCCGTCCGACCTGGCACCCCAGTTCGTTTGCGGCTCGCACGTGGAAACCCGTCCCGTCCGACCCGACAAGCAAGTATCTCCACCTCCCTCGTAGTTTCTAGATTGGCGCGTGGACAACCGTCCCGGCCGGTCGATCGAGTCTAATCTTCCCGTTCTCTTACTACCACACGTCGGCAAGGTATCCCTCCAAGCTCGGCCTTGCCCGAAGGTCCAGCCCGGTGGATTTCTCGCCTCCGATGCGAAACGCAGTGTCCCAACATCCGCTAAGTATCCCTTCCCGCTCTACCTCGCCCGAAGGTCCAGCCCGGTGGATTTTTCATCGCCGACGACCGCAAGATACGCTCCCGGCTTGGCATCGCTCGAAGGTCCATCAAGGAAAAGGGCTCTACACAGTCAACGTTGTCCGTGTCTTTCTCGATTCAGTTAAATACCTCCAGTGAAGACTCCCTTTCAAACTACCCGTTCACCTGTGGAACGGAATCCCCTAGCCCGGTGTTTCGGTGATTTAAAAATTTCTTGTAAAGGACTCTTGGATCCGGCTCAGATCTGTACCCCGGCCGAGAAAGCTTCCTTTCGAGTGGCGCCCGAGCAGGGACACCGAGATTAGCTGGGGGTTTACCCAAGTGGCCTAAAGACCCACTGAAAAAAAAGAAAGACTCACCCGGAGAGTCGAGACAAGACGGCTGCACCTACCCACCCAAAGGAACTAAGAGGAGAAGTTAAGAAGGAAGTCCGCCCTGGAAGACAAAATGATGAGTACTCCTAAGGGATCAGAAGCCGATTTTATCAAAAACCCTGGTATAGGAGTCCGCTAGATTTATGCTCGCGGGAAAGACAAACTTAACTCCCTCGCCGTTGAGGTCGGGTTTAAAGCTGATGGTACCGTCGAAGAGGCCAGGAAGGCGTTCGGTGTGTGGTGGAATCGACTGGCTCAGCTGCAGGATCAGTATAGCAGTCGGGCCCCGAGCCCTGCCCCGGCAGGGAAGAACGAGGAGATGGGGCAATTTACGGACGTTGCACCGATCGAGGTCACAACCCGTCATCGAGGGGTACATCCAGGAACGAAACAAGGCGTCCAGGTGCCGCCAGTAGATGCTCGCTCGCCCACGAGCCTACAGGGACGGGAGGTATGGAGTGATACGACTCCCACTCAGCGCTTGCTCCCAAAAAAGATGTATAAGTGGAACCTGCGGTTCGATGGTAGCTCAGACCCGTTAACGTTCATCGCCGCACTTGAGGAAAAGATGACAACGTATAGGAGAGATCCCCCGGGCTATGTCCGAAATCCCAGAGGCCCCGGCGGCACGGTGTTTCCGCACTAGCCATTTACAGTCCGCCTCTTGGGAAACCTTCCGGTGGGAATTCTTGGATTTCTTCCTGCCTCCTCGATACTTCAAAAGGTTAGAGGACAAGATCCGGACTCACGTGCAGAGGAAAGGTGAGTCTTTCAAGACATATGTTACGTACGCCCTCTCTTTTAATTTATTTGATGGAGAAAGATGCACGTAGAAAATCAACAAAGAATCTGAAGGCAAAGAAAGGGGGGCAATCGACACATTGACTCACCGAAAACAAGCAAAGGAATGTGCAACTTGACGATCTTTGGAATGACATACGGTCAGAACAACGACCGTAATCCTACACCAGTAGTTGGCAAAGTGCATCAGTCGGGCATTGACACTACCGATAGGGGAAATCATAGGTGGGAACACCTAAATAACTCAACTATCACGAAAGCCTAGAAAAAGCTCTACACTGGTATAAATGACTGTGGCCAGATAGAGAAGACAGACAGAATTTATTCTGATCTCCAGGGCACTATAGTGTACGCACTGTGTTCCCTAGCGCCATCGAAGACTGGAGCCAAGACCATTCTGAAGGAAGTCCTTAAACATTCTGCAGGACTGCGACCATTCTGTAGGAAGTCCTCCCGAACAGCTCACGATTGCTATTGAGGGATGTCCTATTACTTTATATCCCGAAGGACGAGCACCAGTTTACCAGGACATTAATAACCCGGAATTCAACATGGGAAGTACCAGCTCCAAAGCCGACAACAATACGGCTGATGTGATCAACAACGTAGAAATAATTGATCACAAGGACGACATCCGAGAAGTGAATCAAAACATTAAGATCCTCATCGTTCTACTTGCTGCCTTAATCATCCTGAAAGTGGTCAAGTTGTACAAGCGTTCCGTGCAAGGACGCCAGGACCAGAAACACGCCATGGAGCAAGTGATATGCCGTCAGGTCTAAAAGTCAATAAAGTGTAAGAAACAGACCCAAAAGAAAACCATAATAAAGTGACAAATAAAGGCAAATAAATGCCTTAATTACAAACAATAGCGAAGTGAATTAAACAAATTGTGAACTCAGGCATTTATGAATGCCAGTACAACAACAACTACACAAAGTGAAGTGAGCAAGACATCGGAGACGCCGCTGCTCGCAAGTTGTCAGACCAGACGTGTGCCGCCGGGGGATACTCCAACCTACATACATAAACATACATACCTGCATACATACATATATATATATATATTAAGTGATTGTGCTTAAGAACGATATTTTTTGTGTGTGTTTTAACAATAATGTTTTGCACGTATTTATAAATTAATTTTGTTGATGTGCACGGCCTGAGGTGGTCTTCGACGGCCGCACTGTCTAGGGTGGTCTTCTTATGAATGCCCGCTTGTAAGAGCGGGGGAAGCGGTCGCTTCTGGGAGCGCGGCCAGCAGCTAGTGGTTGCCTTACGTAGGTGCGGGGGGATGCGTTAGCACCCACGCGTGAAGGTAGGCCGCTGGAAGCTGCTGCTTGTAATTGCCTCCCGTAAACGCGGGAGGAATTCGTTTAACGCTGGTCGCACTTGCTGATGCCCGCTCGGTAGTGCGAGGGAGGAGGGGACCTTAATTTGGTTCTCGTATGTGGAGATCGGGGATCCCTCGCTGCAGTCAGAGCCGGATGGCTTCACCTTCACAATTGCTGATTAGGTTGACTTATGTTGGGAGGTAACTGCCCCCTTCGCCTGTTGGCCTAGAGACTGGCGGTCCTAGTTGGACCGCAGATCTTCTGGCACCGGTGAGTCGCAGGTAGGTTAGGCCGACACATATCAATGCGCAACATATTACTCCTGTAATTATCGCTACCATGTGTGTCTGATTGGTGTTGATTTTATTTCCGAACTACTGAATGTATTCCAGGTTACGTTCACTCAAGCGGTGAAGGTAGGGGAGGCTCAGAGTATTTCGACTGATGGTGATGTTCAGTCAGGGTGAGCTTGCCACCCCCGGGGTCCTCTTTTGGGCGGAGTTTTGATTCAAAACCAGGGTTTCGTTTACTGTGACGCGCTCACTAAAGGTGACGAGATGCGTCCCGTGTATCCAGACGCTTGTTCCGTTGTCTACTGGTACCTGCGACATATCGTGATCGACATAAGTGATCGGATGTAAATCGCTTGGTTGGGTCTCGCAGTGCGCAACTCCACCTGCATGGAGTTCCCGGGCGCATGTGGTCTTCGTTGATAGTCGGCAGAAAGTGACTCCTGGTGTTGTGGAGCAATTCTGGATCGCATACGTTTCCCCATTGCATTCTGCTATTATATTATCCACTAACCTTAGCATCACATAATTATGTGCTACCGGGAACATTGTAATCTTCTTACATGCTGACTTAATTTTTGGGAATTTAATAATGAAGTGTAATATGTTATCAAACTGAAGAATTTTCACGGACGCTACGGACAAAATATCTTTTATTGGAGTGTCGGTGGGCTCCTGCATCCAAATACTTTCTAGGTCTGCGTGATCTAATATGTTTGGGCTGACTATATTTACTTTAGCAAGCGAGATTGCCATCATTAAATTTTGAAGTTCCATTGTTAACATTCGGTTTTTGGAGAGCACTGTTTCATATAGATGTCCAGTGTCCACTTGTGAACTCTTTGCCGCTTTCAGGATTTGATTTACGGTTGACGTTAATTCATTAATTTGACTTTGTATTCTGGTTTTTATTTCTATTTGTCTATTGTTTGAATTGATTAATTGTGTTTTTGTGAATTTAATTCTTTCTAAGTCCCCGGCATCCGGAGTTGCTGCTACGACTTTTAACATCGATCCTAAAAAGTCTAAAATCCTGGCTACCATGTGGTGCACGCCTAACGAGTCGAGCAGGTCGCGAAGGTGAGCTGTGTCCACATCCAAAAGTTTTTTCATGTGTGACTGGGGGAACATATCGCTCATATTTTTTGTTCTGAAAGGTCCGCTGAATGTTTAACGAATGCGAATTCCTCCCACACTAGTATTCGACCATCAATAATGGGGATGTACTTGGCTTGTGAATAGTCGGTGATATGCGCCGACGTCATGGTTAAGGAGAAGAGTATTGGGATGATTTTAAACTTGTGGAATGAATTCGGAGCTATATTTTTGTTCATGACAAGGTTGCCCACCACCAACGGAAATTAATTTAACCTTGAAAAAAAATATTTAATCAGCTATGCTTAAAGCTAGTAAAATTTGTGCCAAGTGGCAAAAAAGAAAAAGAGAAGGTAAAAAACTTTTTTTTATTTGATGTTGTCCTTGTGGTCCACCCTCCCCTTGATGAGGACTGTGGTCCCCATGTCCGCTTCCACAATATTCTCTTCACACAATAGTGAGTGTTTGTTTCCTAGCCGCCTGTTGGATTTTACCAGGACTTTTTCACCAACTTTGAACACCCTGTTCTGTCGGGCAGCATTTTCCCTGTTTCTGAGCTTGTCCTGGGCGATTTTGATCTTATCCTGGATCTCATATTGCGGTTGATCCGACTGTGTTTGAATTACGTCGGCTGGCCTCTTATCGATGACCGAATGGATAGATTTATTGTATCTGGCTGTGGCCAGTAAGATTAGTTCGACGGTGTCACTGATGCCTTTATCAATTTTAAGGCATCTAGCAAGCTCTACTAGAGTGCTGTGGAAACGTATCACTTGTCCGTTTGAGACACTGTGGAGGGGCGGTGCATTCGAGATGCTCACACCGAAATGTTTTTCCAGCATGGACAAAATGGTGTGCGAATTCAACGATGGTTCGTTGTCACAATATATGACCTTATCTTTCGGGAAAACATTCAAGAGTTGTAGCAGTGCTGGTTTAATGTCCTCTATGGTTCTAGAGGGGATTGGCTGGACCATCGCAAATTTTGAGAATTTGTCAATGGATGCAAGAAAATATTTTTTATCCGTTGAGAAGATGTCTATGTGTAATATTTCCCCAACCTGGGACGGGATTGGTGTTTCCCCAAGCTCCTGCTTTTTGGGATGCCTGTCATATTTAGTTTTAGCACATGTTTTGCAGTTAGCGACGATTTCGCTAGTTAGCTTGGCCATTTTCGGGAAGTAGTACTCGGAGAGTACCTGCCTTACATTTTCTTGGGCCGACCTGTGAGCCCTGTTGTGTTCAGTGGACAAAATTTGTCGTCTCTCTGGGACTGCAAAAATGTCCGTTACGCGATTTTTACAATACCAAAATTTTGTGGCTGGAAATTGGCGTACCAGTTGGTCCTGTATCATTGCGAGTGTTTGCAAATCGCAATGAATGGCGTTTACGCCCTTAGGAACAATTAAATCTGCGAGCTCATTGAGTAATGACTCTTTGCAGGAGAAGCTGATCGCATGCCGTCTCTTGTTTCCAAAGAGGAAAAAACTGCGTTTTTGCGGAAAGCGAGCTTCCTCCAGAGTTATCTGGTTTTGGAAGCAATTTAAGGGCTTATCCGTTGCCTCGATTGTGTGGGTCAGTGACAGCTCACTGTGAATCGTGTCCGCACTTAAAAAAGCTTCTTCCTCTCCCAGAACGTTAAGTTGCTGTCTTGAGAGGGCATCCGCAACGAGGTTTTCTTTGCCGGGCTTGTAAAAAATTTTGGCGCCGGACTCGTCGATGCGAGCTTTCCACCGTTTGATCTTTGCATTCGGATTGGATTCCGATACCGCGAAGGTCAGTGGTTGATGGTCAGTAAAGATGTTGATATATTTCACTGCATATAGATAGTGACGTAATTTGGCCAATGCCCAAACTATTGCTAGCAGCTCCCTTTCATTGGTGGCATAATTGATCTCTCGATCCTTTAGGGTTCTCGAGATCATGGTAATGGGCCGTCCCTCTTGGGATAGGACTGCGCCAATGCCGTAAGCTGAGACATCTGTCGTTAGATCAAATGCTTTTTAATAGTTTAAATACCTGAGGATGACCTCCTCAGAAGCTAGAATGTTACGCAGCTTGTGAAAAGCTAGCCGTTGCGGCTCGCTGAACTGCACCTGGATATTTTTCGACCTGTGTCTGCTGACACTACCGAATTCCCCTTTCAGGATGGGTGAAATGGGCCGAGCTATGGACGCAAAATCTTTAATAAAGCATCTATAGTAGCTGGCCATGCCAAGGAATGATCTAACTTCGAACACGTTTTTGGGTTCAGGGAATTCCTGAATGGCCTTGGTTTTTTCTGGGTCAGTGGTAGCCCCGTTGCTGGTGACTATAAAAACCACAAAGCTAACGCTTTTTTTGACGAATTTAGATTTTTTAGTTGATACCCTCATATTAGCATCATAAAGGCTTTTGAGAACCCAGTCTACGTGATGGATGTGAGAGTTTTCGTCTTCTGAGAAGACTATAATATCATCAACAGTTCTGATGGTGGCTACCACCGATGTGTTGTAAGGTAAAGCCTCATTGGGGTCCGCAAAGGCTTTTTTCCTGTCGAGGAGCATTGTTAAAAATGCCTTTCTGACCAAAGGTGGCGCATCTAAGCAATCCACTTCGGTGAAATTGACATCAGGGCACGAGTGAAAATCAATTTTCTCCTCTTTGTTGCCCCATTTGATGTGGCCGGAGGCCAGGCAAAGTGATGCTTCCGCCTGTTTAAGAAGGTCGAGGCCTACGATTGCATCAAAAGAAGATAAGTCGGGTAAGATGAAGAAGGTGGCCTTCAAATCAAAAAGTGTCACGAAGCATATCTTCGTTATTGTGGTGTTGCCGTGAATTGAGTGAATTTCGAGGGGCTTTCTACAGGGACGCATTTCAATCATTTGAACGGTCGGATAAAATTTTTCGAGGCGCCCGTGTCAACAAGCAGTTTCATATTTATCCCCGCTACTCTTCGTCTAATGACGGGCAGCAGGGATTTTCCTCTAAAAAATGGACCACGTCTGAATCGTAATCGCAAATAGCATCGTCGTTGATCTCTGCTATTGCACTGGACGCAGTGTTGACGTAAGATTTCCCTTCCTGATCTGATTTTGGCGCCGGACTCGTCGATGCGACCTTTCCACCGTTTGATCTTTGCATTCGGATTGGATTCCGATACCGCGAAGGTCAGTGGTTGATGGTCAGTAAAGATGTTGATATATTTCACTGCATATAGATAGTGACGTAATTTGGCCAATGCCCAAACTATTGCTAGCAGCTCCCTTTCATTGGTGGCATAATTGATCTCTCTATCCTTTAGGGTTCTCGAGATCATGGTAATGGGCCGTCCCTCTTGGGATAGGACTGCGCCAATGCCGTAAGCTGAGGCATCTGTCGTTAGATCAAATGCTTTTTAATAGTTTGAATACCTGAGGATGACCTCCTCAGAAGCTAGAATGTTACGCAGCTTGTGAAAAGCTAGTTGTTGCGGCTCGCTGAACTGCACCTGGATATTTTTCGACCTGTGTCTGCTGACACTACCGAATTCCCCTTTCAGGATGGGTGAAATGGGCCGAGCTATGGACGCAAAATCTTTAATAAAGCATCTATAGTAGCTGGCCATGCCAAGGAATGATCTAACTTCGAACACGTTTTTGGGTTCAGGGAATTCCTGAATGGCCTTGGTTTTTTCTGGGTCAGTGGTAGCCCCGTTGCTGGTGACTATAAAAACCACAAAGCTAACGCTTTTTTTGACGAATTTAGATTTTTTAGTTGATACCCTCATATTAGCATCATAAAGGCTTTTGAGAACCCAGTCTACGTGATGGATGTGAGAGTTTTCGTCTTCTGAGAAGACTATAATATCATCAACAGTTCTGATGGTGGCTACCACCGATGTGTTGTAAGGTAAAGCCTCATTGGGGTCCGCAAAGGCTTTTTTCCTGTCAAGGAGCATTGTTAAAAATGCCTTTCTGACCAAAGGTGGCGCATCTAAGCAATCCACTTCGGTGAAATTGACATCAGGGCACGAGTGAAAATCAATTTTCTCCTCTTTGTTGCCCCATTTGATGTGGCCGGAGGCCAGGCAAAGTGATGCTTCCGCCTGTTTAAGAAGGTCGAGGCCTACGATTGCATCAAAAGAAGATAAGTCGGGTAAGATGAAGAAGGTGGCCTTCAAATCAAAAAGTGACACGAAGCATATCTTCGTTATTGTGGTGTTGCCGTGAATTGAGTGAATTTCGAGGGGCTTTCTACAGGGACGCATTTCAATCATTTGAACGGTCGGATAAAATTTTTCGAGGCGCCCGTGTCAACAAGCAGTTTCATATTTATCCCCGCTACTCTTCGTCTGATGACGGGCAGCAGGGATTTTCCTCTAAAAAATGGACCACGTCTGAATCGTAATCGCAAATAGCATCGTCGTTGATCTCTGCTATTGCACTGGACGCAGTGTTGGCGTAAGATTTCCCTTCCTGATCTGAGCTTTGGGTGACGTGGTTTACCCTCTGCTGTTTTCTAGGGGCGCCTGTGCGCTCGGACTTTGCCGGTCTCCTATACTGATAGGGTGGAGTTTGGGCAGGAATGCCAACCCTTGCAGAGGGGTCGACTGCCATCGGCTCCGGTCTACTCTGCAATTTGTTATTGTGCGGGTCAGGATGTACCTGCGCTTTAACTTGTTTGGTATAATGGGGATTTTTATTAGTACCAAACGGGGGGTCGGTTTGTGAAAAATTTCTATCCTGCTGGCGCTTCTGCTCCTTTGGGTTCGTCTTACGGTCCCTATCCTCTAGACTCTTTGCAAACGATGCTGCGAACGTGTACCTTTCGTGATTTGATTCCACTTCTTGTGCTAATGCCAACGCAGTTGGCATGTCCTTCGGTTTGGCCGAGAAGAGGACATCAGATAGGCTGCGTCTAAGGCCCGAAATAAGTACCCGGAGCGCATCGTCCCGGAATTTATCACACAGAATTCTTGCCGCCGATGTCTCGTACGACATCGTGGCTTTATTTGTTAGTAAAGTGAGTTTTTTCTCAATCTCATCGTAGTATTGCAGGAGTGTGAGGCCTCCCTGTCTGAGGGTGCCCATCTCCTGTTCAATGACGTGGATCTGCCGTTTGTCACTGTAAGTTAAATCCAAACGGTCTATGATCGTATCAAAATTTAAAATTGTATCAAAGGGTGACAACACTGCTTCAGCAGGGCCTCTTATTTTACTTCTTATGATAATCACCGCCTGATAATGGCGTGAACTACCATTATAACGCCTAAATATATGATAGGCGGCTTGCCTCCACGAAACATACGCCTCCTGTGCCCCCGCAAATTCGGGTAGGCACTTGACAGCGTCTAGGGGCTCGCTGCATTGAACTGCGTCACTAATTTCTATGGCTTCATAAACCTTAATTTCTGGCGCTGGGGCCGAATTTCGGGATGTCGTGGGCGCAGCGCGCAATTCTGCCACTTGGCTGGTCAATGCATCGATTACTTGTCTGAGCTCTTGTTCTCTTTGTAAATTTGCGGCGGCCTGTCCGGCCAGGGCGTTGTCAATAGCCGCCTGCACTTCTATTCTAAGTTGTTCAGGATCCATGAGGTCTACTCTTTCGCCCGCTGGGGGGTTTCTACGCGTGTTTTTCGGAGTGGAAGCTCGAAGGAGTTCTTTACTATCTGATTCTGAATCGCTAGAGTATTGCTTGACGCTTCTATACTTAGAAAATGGTGAGCTCATATACGCACACAAAAGGATTAGAGAAACCAAAAGAGAGCTCGTATTTCACACTATTAATTCACCTAGTTAATTTTAAGGGTTGTAGGTACCTGTGCCCTTGCATAAAAATTAGTGTAGTGGTAAATGTATAAAAATTATAATATTGTAAATTATAAGAGGTATAGGGTAAATAAGACTGACACACAACCTCGACTCATAGTCAAAATATTTCAAATCGGAAAAATGAATGAATTTAACGTAATATATTTATATATTTTATTTTCGTTAATCAAATCCGAATTTAATCGGGCTCGGAGCCGCTTTACTCTCCTAGTATTCTTTATTAACTAGTTCTACTTTGCAGACTGATTAGAAAATATTTAAATATGGGTGCACTTACATTTTATTTACTGTGGTTTCTTCCTCAAAGATAAAATTTTTCTTTTACGAATGTAAAAATATCTAAGCGAAACCGTTGGGTTTTTATCGTTGAGCGCCAATTAATCTTGTTGATGTGCACGGCCTGAGGTGGTATTCGACGGCCGCACTGTCTAGGGTGGTCTTCTTATGAATGCCCGCTTGTAAGAGCGGGGGAAGCGGTCGCTTCTGGGAGCGCGGCCAGCAGCTAGTGGTTGCCTTACGTAGGTGCGGGGGGATGCGTTAGCACCCACGCATGAGGGTAGGCCGCTGGAAGCTGCTGCTTGTAATTGCCTCCCGTAAACGCGGGAGGAATTCGTTTACCGCTGGTCGCACTTGCTGATGCCCGCTCGGTAGTGCGAGGGAGGAGGGGAACTTAACTTGGTTCTCGTATGTGGAGATCGGGGATCCCTCGCTGCAGTCAGAGCTGGTTTCACCTTCACAATTGCTGATTAGGTTGACTTATGTTGGGAGGTAACTGCCCACTTCGCCTGCTGGCCTAGAGACTCAGTCAGTGCAAAATAATAAAATATATTTAACGGCGGTTGCCGGAGTTATGCAATGCTATAGAACTTGTGTTCTTTATTCTTACAAAGCTTGAAGCGAACTAAACTAAAGTTGACAGAAAATGAAATTCATAGCGGCCACGCAAATATGCTGTGTTTGCCGGCTATGCACGAGCATCCGGCCAAATGCCGCGTCACCGTTTTTGGCCGCCGCTGGGCTTCGGACATTCGGTCATCGACTCCGTCCGGTTAGCTACTTAGTTAACTTATACATATAGTATAATGTTGATGTTTTATTAATTGTTGAGTCGAACAACGCTTGAGTACAAACACACGAAAGATTAGGTTTACGTGTTTATTTAATGGATCTCAGCTTAAGACTAAAATCTGGTGACAAAAATATTTCTTATGCTGCCCTTTGTTTACATTACTTTGGTAGCGAGAGCGCTCGTTTGGGATATTGGTTGTACATAAGTTTGGAAGCAAGAGCGCCTGTTTGGAATATTAGTTGTACATAAGTTTGAGAGCGAGAGTGCCACTCAGGGGGCGGGACTTAGTCATTGCAATAATTGTTTATGTTATTGAGGAGCAGCATCGCCTGCTCCAGGTGTGGATTGTTTACATTGATTGAGCGTGGGATTGCTTACACTGCATATTCTTATTTCTTGGTATGTGAATATGTGAATATGTCACTTTGAGCGTGGGATCGCTTACACTGCATATTCTTATTTCTTGGTATGTGAATATGCTTGGGCTGGCATTTCAGGGTAAAATGTAGGCAACTCGTTTTGTGCCGGTTCTATTTTTTATTGTGGTTCTTGATTATTTTTTGCTTGTTTTCTAATTTTTGTATATAAAAAGGTAAGGGGATTTAGTGTACAAATTTTTGATAGGACAAGAAAAATAATAAGAACAATAACTACTAATGTTATAATTACGTAAAGTGTGGTATTATTTTCTGAAATTAGGTTTAAGACGTCATTATGTTCTACTATCTTTATCTTGGTTACATTAATCGGTGAATACAATGCTGTTAAATCAAATTCTGGACTTAACGAATTTTCGCTTAAAATAACATTTCCAATTTTAACTCTACATTGTTTTATTCTTATAATTTTGCTTCCATTTATTTTTATTTCGCCATTTAATTCTTGACAATTTTGTTCGATTGTAGTTTCAGGTAGATTCCATGTAAGTATAATATTTGGTTCAACGTATTGAATCATTTCTTTTGAAAGAGTTGGTATAAAATTACAAATTGGATTTTTGCGCTTAATTATATTTTTAATGCATTCATTATTAACTTCTTTATTGTCTTGATTATAAATTTTATTCTCATCTTCAAAATATGATTGTTGATCTGAATAGTCTAACTGATACCCATTATGGTCGGGATAAGGAATTATTTTAATGGTGTTAATGATTTTGTGGTTAATAAGGATATGTGAAATAAGTAGTAATTCGTTATTTTTGTGGTTAATACAAGTTGATGCTTTGATTAAAAGTATATTTTGGCTGTTAATGGATTCTAGTTTGTCGTAATTGAGTAACTTTGGATTAAAAAGTCCAAGACGTGAAAGTTGCATGCCCATTTCTATGTCTTCAATGTACTCAATAAATTGCATTAGTTCATAAACAAGTGTGTCAATACTATTGCGGTTATTTTCGTAGTTAGTAAGTTTCTCCAGTCCTTCATTCACAAACTTTACGACATCATTTAATTTATGAAGTTGAATTGAATTTTCTGCAATTATATCTATTTTTTCGTTAATTTTTACCCTATCATTTTCATCAAGTGTGCCAAATAGAAATTTAAAAGATGAACCAATTATGTCAAATAGTCCACGTTTCTGCCTATTTTGCTGATGAATAGTTATACCATTTAATTCTTTCAATAGTTTGTTGTACAAATATTTCATTCTGGGCGAGTTTGTGACTTTGTTACCAAAAGTTTCAGTGATAATATTGATTTCCGTTAAATTAATTCTTAAACAGTGATGTTCATACACTACCGGTATTTGAATTGGAATGCTTGAGAAGAGTAAATAGCCAAGGTCGGAATTTGGGTTGGTTATTTGAATTTGTTGAGTGTGGCCCGTGGTGAATAATAGAAATAACATCATTGTACAGAAGGTTCCTGTGGAAGTTTAACGGCATTAGTTTTCTTTTGTTTCTTAAATTGTGTTTTGTAGTATTGGGTTTCCCTATTTCGATTAGTAATTTTGTAATGGTCTTCGTCTATTTTTTCTACATTTTTATTTGCCTTAAATGGATTTTCTAGTGTCAATGTTAAATTCCTGTCGATCTTCATTTATTTTATCTATTTTCCTTTCTTTAATATTTTGAGTGTCTAATATTGGGTGCCCAGCGTATAAGAATATTTGAGCAGGTGTTTGTCCAGTGGTGTCATGTTTTATTTTATGGTTGTATGTGTAAAGAATTGTCTCTATCTTGCTTAATTTTACTTCTTCATCATCGGATGAGTTGATTATTCGGATTTTTTCATTTATTGTCTTATGTAGTCTTTCAACGTCTGCTACACCGTTTTTTGCCGTGTTGAGTTGTAATTCAATTCCTTCTGCTTCAAGCCATCGCTTTAAAGTCAGGCTGGTAAAAGCTCCGTCTTTGTCTGCCTTTAGTAATTTGGGTTTACCTAACTGATTAAAAATGCGCATTAGCGCGTTCCTGCATTCTATCCAATCCTTTGTTTTAATATGTTCAAGTGTAGCAAATTTAGAATAAATGTCAATGCAACTGATGTAATGTTTTCCCTCAGATGAATAAATATCTACCACAAACTTGTCTCGACAATGTTCAGGGTTGGGTGTGATTTTAAAAGGCATTTTGGTATTTCTGTGTTCTGTTTTAGCCAAATTGCATATGTTGCATTCATTTATTATATTTTGAATTAATAGTTGGCTATTTGGAAAGAAGTGATTTTCTTTGAATAATTTAGTCATTTTCTGTATACCTGGATGTAAAAGTTTTTCATGTGATTGAAGTATAATTTCTTTGAATTCGGCGTATGAACAAACATTCTTTAATAGGTAGAGGCTGCGAATTACTTTAGTGTAAGTGGTATTAATAATTTCTCTGTATGCTCTTTGAATGATTTCAAAGTCTACATCGTTTTCGATATAAATGGTAATGTTTCTATGAATAAAATGATCAAGTAAAATTTGTTTGGCCTTTTCCAGTGTCATTACATTATATTGGATTGTGGTAATGGAGTTACCGAATATTGTTGAATGCTCTACTTTATTTGTATCGGATTTAATGAAAATTATTTGTTTTTTGAAATAGTTTATTGGTTTTTCTGTTAAATGAATTAGGTTACTATTATCTTCTTCTGCACTATGTTGGGTAACTTCACTGTGATGATTTTCTTCAATTTTAATTCTTGATAATGCATCAGCAACTGAATTTTCTTTTCCTTTAATATAGTCGATTTTAAATTGGTATTCGTTTAACTTGGCTCTCCATCTTTGTAACTTGGCATTCGGTTCTTTTAAGGTATGCAGCCATCTAAGAGGTTGATGGTCACTAGCAATGAGAAAATGTCGTCCTAGTAAATAATGTCGAAATGTTTTAGTGGCCCAAACTATGGCGAGTAATTCTTTTTCGATAGCACTGTAATTTAATTCATGTTCATTAAGTGTTCTGCTAATAAAGGATATAGGATGACAGTTTTGAGAAAGTACGGCCCCAAGGGCTAAATTACTGGCATCTGTGGTTAAAGTGAATTTTTTTTCGAAATCGGGTAATTGGAGAATTGGCTCTCTAATTATTAAAGCTTTAAGTTTTTTGAATGCTTCTATGTAGTCGAGATTTTGTGTATCTATCTTTGCTCCTTTTTTTAAACATTTAGTCATTGGTTTTGCTATGTCTGCGTAGTTTGGGATAAATTTACGATAATAACCGGTTAATCCAAGGAAAGCTCTGATCTCTTTTACTTTTGTTGGAATTGGATATGAAACTATGGCTTTAACTTTAAGGGGATTTGGTTTTATGCCATTAGGAGTTACGATGTGACCAAGAAAGCTAGCTTCTTTTTTTAAGAATTCACATTTGTCTAACTGCATAAATAATTATAAAAAATATAATATCTCTAAATAAACAAACAATTATTGAGCAACGTCAAGTATTATTCATGCACCTTTGAAAAGTAGCGGGTGCATTTCTAAGGCCAAATGGCATTCGAAGGTATTCGTAATGACCGCTTTTAGTGGAAAATGCAGTTTTAGATATTGATTCTGGGTCCATTTCTATTTGATGAAATCCCTTTGCCAAATCGATAGTTGTAAAATATTGGCATTTTCCTAGCTTACCAAGGATTTCGTCCATGTTTGGTATTGGATATCTGTCGGGAATAGTTATTTCATTGAGCTTCCTATAGTCAATTACTACTCTATACTTAATTTTACCAGAAGCATCCGTTTTTTTGGGTACTACCCAGGTAGGACTATTGTATGGTGAATTACTTTCCCTAATTAATCCTTGATTAAGCATTTCCTGCACTTGGTTATCGACTTCAATTTCGTGCGCTTGAGCAAGTGGGTACTGTTTTGAATAAATTGGGGAGTTATGTGTTGTATTTAGTACGTGTTTAATGGTATTTGTAAATGTTAAATTGTCTCCTTCTTCATATTGAAGATTTTTGAATTTATTTAATAAACTTTTCAACCTTAAAGTTTCCTCCTGATTAAGGTGACCTAATCGAAACAATCCAAATTCTAATTTTTTTATTGATTCCTGAGGTGATTTTTTAATTGGTTCTAGTTCCTTTTGGATATACAAATTTTGGTTTTTTTCTGATTTTGAAGTTATTAATTTGTATGTTTTATCAAAAAGGGTAACTGTGCTATTTTTGTAATTTATAATTGATTGTGCATTTTCCAACAATTTTCTGCCAATCAGTATATCATAATTATTAGAAAAACTGTGTACATAAAATGGTTCATTTGTTTTAAAAATACTATTGCTGGGTAACATAATTACGTTGTTCAATGTAATAGGACCATTTGATGTCAAAACTTCACATTTAGTATTTTGAATAGGAAGACAAAATATATTTTTATTGATCATATTTATTGTGGATCCTGTGTCTATAAGGCAATTGTATGTGCAACCTTTGTATGCTATTTCTATGTATTGGTGTTGTCCGGGGCTGTTAACCGAAAATTTTCATTTGTATCTGAGTTATTTTGATTTTGTTCGTCTTTATTTTGGGTGGATTGTACCTGTTGTTGCTCTTCATTAATCAACCCATGGTATTGATTTTGGTCATAATACTGTTGTTCATAATAATTAGGTTGTATTTCTTCGTATTCGTGCGCGTCTTGAAATCTCAATTCGTCAATAGACATTTTGGTTTGCTCACTGTCCGATGGTCTTAGTCGTTTGGTAACCGGGAAGTTAGTATTTTTAAATGTGGAGGGTTGTTGATGTTGAGGGAATGTATTTCCTTTAAAATATGCTGTTTGAGGATTTTGAATTTTATTGGAAAATTGTGGGAAAGGATTTTTGTGAGTAAATGGTTGTGAGTTCATGTATTGGTTGGGTCCGAAATAATTTGGTGCGTGCCACATAGCTTGGTTGTTAGGCATCTGCTGTGTATAGGTGGGTCTAAATGATGGCGTGTATTGATTATAATTTGGTTGGAATGGCTGAGAATATTGTGGGTAACTTGGTCGATATTGGGTTTGGGTATTTGTATTGAATTTGAGTGGTTTAGAATTCTGATTAAGGTTTGAGTTTTTATTACGGTTTTCTGGATTTTTATTTAATTCAAAATTAATATGTTCTTCATATATTCCCTCATTTTGTGCAATAGTAATTAAGGATCTTAAGTCTGCAATATCATGATGAACCAAAATTGTGAATAATTGTATTGGTAATTTTCTGATCAATATTTTAATGGAATCTTTAATCGCCTGAATATAAATAAGAAAATCTGCTTGGTTACCTTCCAGATGCAATTTCGAAATCAGCACTTGACGTCGTCTTTCTGCTTCTTCGCAGAATGCTCTCAGATTTCCTTTATAAGGTGTCTCCCTGAAGTTCTCCAGTAGTTTGTAGTTCGGTGTTTGGGGTTTAAATTCTGCAACTAGTCTCGATCTAAGGGTAGGCCAATCTTCAATGTTCGGAAGGCCCAATGATCGTGTAACGTGTCCGTCTAAATTTCTTTCGATGGCTCCAAGAAGAATCCTCTGTTGTCGCACATCATTAGTTGGGTAGTCCACGTTTCTGCCTATTTTGCTGATGAATAGTTATACCATTTAATTCTTTCAATAGTTTGTTGTACAAATATTTCATTCTGGGCGAGTTTGTGACTTTGTTACCAAAAGTTTCAGTGATAATATTGATTTCCGTTAAATTAATTTTTAAACAGTGATGTTCATACACTACCGGTATTTGAATTGGAATGCTTGAGAAGAGTAAATAGCCAAGGTCGGAATTTGGGTTGGTTATTTAAATTTGCCGAGTGTGGCCCGTGGTGAATAATAGAAATAACATCATTGTACAGAAGGTTCCTGTGGAAGTTTAACGGCATTAGTTTTCTTTTGTTTCTTAAATTGTGTTTTGTAGTATTGGGTTTCCCTATTTCGATTAGTAATTTTGTAATGGTCTTCGTCTATTTTTCCTACATTTTTATTTGCCTTAAATGGATTTTCTAATTTTCCCTTTTAAAGTGGACCTTTTCTGTATCTAGTGTCAATGTTAAATTCCTGTCGATCTTCATTTATTTTATCTATTTCTTTAATATTTTGAGTGTCTAATATTGGGTGCCCAGCGTATAAGAATATTTGAGCAGGTGTTTGTCCAGTGGTGTCATGTTTTATTTTATGGTTGTATGTGTAAAGAATTGTCTCTATCTTGCTTAATTTTACTTCTTCATCATCGGATGAGTTGATTATTCGGATTTTTTCATTTATTGTCTTATGTAGTCTTTCAACGTCTGCTACACCGTTTTTTGCGGTGTTGAGTTGTAATTCAATTCCTTCTGCTTCAAGCCATCGCTTTAAAGTCAGGCTGGTAAAAGCTCCGTCTTTGTCTGCCGTTAGTAATTTGGGTTTACCTAACTGATTAAAAATGCGCATTAGCGCGTTCCTGCATTCTATCCAATCCTTTGTTTTAATATGTTCAAGTGTAGCAAATTTAGAATAAATGTCAATGCAACTGATGTAATGTTTTCCCTCAGATGAATAAATATCTACCACAAACTTGTCTCGACAATGTTCAGGGTTGGGTGTGATTTTAAAAGGCATTTTGGTATTTCTGTGTTCTGTTTTAGCCAAATTGCATGTTGCATTCATTTATTATATTTTGAATTAATAATTGGCTATTTGGAAAGAAGCGATTTTCTTTAAATAATTTAGTCATTTTCTGTATACCTGGATGTAAAAGTTTTTCATGTGATTGAAGTATAATTTCTTTGAATTCGGCGTATGAACAAACCTTTTTTAATAGGTAGAGACTGCGAGTTACTTTAGTGTAAGTGGTATTAATAATTTCTCTGTATGCTCTTTGAATGATTTCAAAGTCTACATCGTTTTCGATATAAATGGTAATGTTCCTATGAATAAAACAAGAGGGAACGCTATAGTCGAGTGCCTCGACTATCAAATACCCGTTACTCAGCTAAAGTCAGCAGTCTCAAGCAGGGCAAACCAAGCAGCCGCTTCAAAAAATTTAAAAAATTTCTTCTACATTTCGGTAGGCGTTAGTAACCCAAACAAAATTGCGTTTACACTTTTGCTCTAGCTTTAAAACTATGGGCGCCACAGCTTTTCGCGGTTTGTGGTCGTTAGGGGGAGGGGGGTTTCCAACTTTGGTCTATCAATATGTATTGATGAAACGAATACACATTGCTTTTCCCGTTAATATAGCTTCAAAACTGTGGGTGCCACAGTTTTTCGCGGTTTGTGGGTGTTAGAGGGGGCGTGGCACATCGGCGTGAAAAACTTGCGCTGCGTAATAACCCCTAGAATCTGCATGCCAAATCCCAATCTTCTAGCTTTTATAGTTTCCGAGATCTCAGCGTTCATACAGAACGGGTCACAGTTTTTCGCGGTTTGTGGGCGTTAGAGAAGGCGTGGCACATCGGCGTGAAAAACTTGCGCTGCGTATTAACCCCTAGAATTTGCATGCCAAATCTCAATCTTCTAGCTTTTATAGTTTTCAAGATCTCAGCGTTCATACAGACGGACAGACAGACGGACAGACGGACAGACAGACGGACAGACGGACAGACGGACAGACGGACATGGCTAGATCGACTCGGCTAGTGATCCTGATCAAGAATATATATACTTTATATGGTCGGAAACGCTTCCTTCTGCCTGTTACATACTTTTGCACGAATCTAATATACCCTTTTACTCTACGAGTAACGGGTATAATGATCAAGTAAAATTTGTTTGGCCTTTTCCAGTGTCATTACATTATATTGGATTGTGGTAATGGAGTTACCGAATATTGTTGAATGCTCTACTTTATTTGTATCGGATTTAATGAAAATTATTTGTTTTTTGAAATAGTTTATTGGTTTTTCTGTTAAATGAATTAGGTTACTATTATCTTCTTCTGCACTATGTTGGGTAACTTCACTGTGATTATTTTCTTCAATTTTATTTCTTGATAATGCATCAGCAACTGAATTTTCTTTTCCTTTAATATAGTCGATTTTAAATTGGTATTCGTTTAACTTGGCTCTCCATCTTTGTAACTTGGCATTTGGTTCTTTTAAGGTATGCAGCCATCTAAGAGGTGGATGGTCACTAGCAATGAGAAAATGTCGTGCTAGTAAATAATGTCGAAATGTTTTAGTGACCCAAACTATGGCGAGTAATTCTTTTTCGATAGCACTGTAATTTAATTCATGTTCATTAAGTGTTCTGCTAATAAAGGATATAGGTTGACAGTTTTGAGAAAGTACGGCCCCAAGGGCTAAATTACTGGCATCTGTGGTTAAAGTTAATTTTTTTTCGAAATCGGGTAATTGGAGAATTGGCTCTCTAGTTATTAAAGCTTTAAGTTTTTTGAATGCTTCTATGTAGTCGAGATTTTGTGTATCTATCTTTGCTCCTTTTTTTTAAACATTTAGTCATTGGTTTTGCTATGTCTGCGTAGTTTGGGATAAATTTACGATAATAACCGGTTAATCCAAGGAAAGCTCTGATCTATTTTACCTTTGTTGGAATTGGATATAAAACTATGGCTTTAACTTTAAGGGGATTTGGTTTTATGCGATTAGGAGTTACGATGTGACCAAGAAAGCTAGCTTCTTTTTTTAAGAACTCACATTTGTCTAACTGCATTTCTAAGGCCAAATTGCATTCGAAGGTATTCGTAATGACCGCTTTTAGTGGAAAATGCAGTTTTAGATATTGATTCTGGGTCCATTTCTATTTGATGAAATCCCTTTGCCAAATCGATAGTTGTAAATTATTGGCATTTTCCTAGCTTACCAAGGATTTCGTCAATGTTTGGTATTGGATATCTGTCGGGAATAGTTATTTCATTGAGCTTCCTATAGTCAATTACTACTCTATACTTAATTTTACCAGAAGCATCCGTTTTTTTTGGTACTACCCAGGTAGGACTATTGTATGGTGGAATTACTTTCCCTAATTAATCCTTGATTAAGCATTTCCTGCACTTGGTTATCGACTTCAATTTCGTTCGCTTGAGCAAATGGGTACTGTTTTGAATAAATTGGGGAGTTATGTGTTGTATTTAGTACGTGTTTAATGGTATTTGTAAATGTTAAATTGTCTCCTTCTTCATATTGAAGAGTTTTGAATTTATTTAATAAACTTTTCAACCTTAAAGTTTCCTCCTAATCAAGGTGACCTAATCGAAACAATCCAAATTCTAATTTTTTTATTGATTCCTGAGGTGATTTTTTAATTGGTTATAGTTCCTTTTGGATATACAAATTTTGGTTTTTTTCTGATTTTGAAGTTAGGCAACTGTGCTATTTTTGTAATTTATAATTGATTGTGCATTTTCCAACAATTTTCTGCCAATCAGTATATCATAATTATTAGAAAAACTGTGTACATAAAATGGTTCATTTGTTTTAAAAATACTATTGCTGGGTATTACGTTGTTCAATGTAATAGGACCATTTGATGTCAAAACTTCACATTTAGTATTTTGAATAGGAAGACAAAATATATTTTTATTGATCATATTTATTGTGGATCCTGTGTCAATAAGGCAATTGTATGTGCAACCTTTGTATGCTATTTCTATGTATTGGTGTTGCCCGGGGCTGTTAACCGAACATTTTCATTTGTATCTGAGTTATTTTGATTTTGTTCGTCTTTATTTTGGGTGGATTGTACCTGTTGTTGCTCTTCATTAATCAACCCATGGTATTGATTTTGGTCATAATACTGTTGTTCATAATAATTAGGTTGTATTTCTTCGTATTCGTGCGCGTCTTGAAATCTCAATTCGTCAATAGACATTTTGGTTTGCTCACTGTACGATGGTCTTAGTCGTTTGGTAACCGGGAAGTTAGTATTTTTAAATGTGGAGGGTTGTTGATGTTGAGGGAATGTATTTCCTTTAAAATATGCTGTTTGAGGATTTTGAATTTTATTGGAAAATTTTGGGAAAGGATTTTTGTGAGTAAATGGTTGTGAGTTCATGTATTGGTTGGGTCCGAAATAATTTGGTGCGTGCCACATAGCTTGGTTGTTAGGCATCTGCTGTGTATAGGTGGGTCTAAATGATGGCGTGTTTTGATTATAATTTGGTTGGAATGGCTGAGAATATTGTGGGTAACTTGGTCGATATTGGGTTTGGGTATTTGTATTGAATTTAAGTGGTTTAGAATTCTGATTAAGGATTGAGTTTTTCTTACGGTTTTCTGGATTTTTATTTAATTCAAAATTAATGTTCTTCATATATTCCCTCATTTTGTGCGATAGTAATTAAAAATCTTAAGTCTGCAATATCATGATGAACCAAAATTGTGAATAATTGTATTGGTAATTTTCTGATCAATATTTTAATGGAATCTTTAATCGCCTGAATATAGATAAGAAAATCTGCTTGGTTACCTTCCAGATGCAATTTCGAAATCAGCACTTGACGTCGTCTTTCTGCTTCTTCGCAGAATGCTCTCAGATTTCCTTTATAAGGTGTCTCCCTGAAGTTCTCCAGTAGTTTGTAGTTCGGTGTTTGGGGTTTAAATTCTGCAACTAGTATCGATCTAAGGGTAGGCCAATCTTCAATGTTCGGAAGGCCCAATGATCGTGTAACGTGTCCGTCCAAGTTTCTTTCGATGGCTCCAAGAAGAATCCTCTGTTGTCGCACATCATTAGTTGGGTAGAGTGAAATTACATAGTCCACTCTGCTGACGAAGGTGTAGAGAGTTTCTGGATCACCCTTAAATGGCATGATGTCTTTTATCTGTCGACGAGCTTCAGCAAGGTTGTTGTCGCTTAGCATAACGATTTGGGGTGCGGTATCAATTGGTGGTACCATTGTTAAAGTACAAAAAATTTTTTTGTTATGGTAAAATTTTGTTTTTGTTTATTTTTGATTTTACTTATTGAAGTTTAAATGTTTGTTTAATTTTAATTTTTCTTAAAATTTATATTTTGTTATTAACTGTTAGGTGCCTTTGGACTTATTCCTTTTTTTTTTTTTTGTTGTATTTCTATTCTTCCACTTTTTGTTGGACAACCGAATTGGAATTATAATCCAAGTTGAAGGATTTTGAAATGTGTTGCATAATTATTATTCGAGAACTGAATTATAAAATTTAATTTATTTTCCACTCGAGGTTCTTTTTTTCGGATACTTTTTGTATCCTACCGACTGCGCCAGTAAAATGTTGATGTTTTATTAATTGTTGAGTCGAATTAATGTCCCGTCAATTGACTTAGAACAACGCTTGAGTACAAACACACGAAAGATTGGGTTTACGTGTTTATTTAATGGATCTCAGCTTAAGACTAAAATCTGGTGACAAAAATAGTTCTTATGCTGCCCTTTGCTTACATTACTTTGGTAGCGAGAGCGCTCGTTTGGGATATTGGTTGTACATAAGTTTGGAAGCAAGAGCGCCCGTTTGGAATATTAGTTGTATATAAGTTTGAGAGCGAGAGTGCCACTCAGGGGGCGGGACTTATTCATTGCAATAATTATTTATGTTATTGAGGAGCAGCATCGCCTGCTCCAGGTGTGGATTGTTTACATTGATTGAGCGTGGGACTGCTTACACTGCATATTCTTATTTCTTGGTATGTGAATATGTGAATATGTCACTTTGAGCGTGGGATCGCTTACACTGCATATTCTTATTTCTTGGTATGTGAATATGTGAATATGTCACTATATATGTTACTAATTTCTTCAAAGAGCCCAGGATCCAGCGCGTCGAGATCTCATCGCCCAGGACCAGCAAAAGGGTAAGTTTGCCGGAACACGGTTCCTTTTTATCCGCCATATATATATATATATATATATATATCCGTGCGTTTGCTTGATTAACTAAAGTAAATTTCCCACATTAGACCTCCTCATGGCATAATAATATTTTATATCAGCCAGTATACCTAGGTGTTGTACTTTTTATAATATAACAAAACATTGACTTTTCAGCGGCGAGTATCAGCCTTGTGTTTGTATGAACAATCACAACAGCCCTCAGAGCGACGTTTGTAGTCGTGAAGAGTCAGCAATTTGTTGACGTGTGCACCTTGTACGGGTGATAAATTCGATACTCTCCGCTAACAAACTTTGTTGGTCAATTAAAATTAAATTTATATGTATTCCCAACAATAATATTATTCATAAATGGCACTAGCCATTATTTTATTCAATAAATTTATAATGTGAAAACGGACTTAAAACCATGAAGTGCTATGTTTTCAACAAGGGGGTGCTGACGCGATAAGTGGAGTAGGTGAAGAATAACGACATAACTTTTGACGGACAACCTTGACCATTTGGCACACGATTGTGTGAAGGGGAGGGAATGTGGCCGAAACATTGCCCGATGGTGTTACGATCAAGCGAGATCTAAGCTTGTGGAGCAATGTAGACTGATGACCAACGGACTTTACGACTCTTACTATTTTTCAGGCATCTTAATATTTATTCTCGTTATGTTGGAGAGGAAAAAGTCTTACCAAGAACCCACCCCATCCGGCGAGCTTATGTCGGCAAAAATTGGTGCCTGAACATCGGATGACTATCACTCGGCACAAGTCCTTTACAGGACTTGGGCACTAATTTGCCCACGTAACAGAATTAGCGCCCAACGGAGGACTATTTCATATTCCTTAAGAACAAGGGTTTTTAAGTAGATTAGCACGTGCCTATTAATTTGTTTTTATTTTTAAACTACCGAATTCAAAAGTCCCCAACTTCTGCGACAGTCAGAGTTGAGCGGCCGCTCAATCAGAACTTTGTCTCAGAATAGAGGCATGACTTTAGGACGTTTCATTATATTTTTAAAATCTTAGTTAGCCATTGTTTCTTTCATAAGAAAATTACTACAATTTCCAGCGGGAAATACGAGGTGTCCTTCTGTAATTATACCCGTTACTCGTAGAGTAAAAGGGTATATTAGATTCGTGCAAAAGTATGTAACAGGCAGAAGGAAGCGTTTCCGACCATATAAAGTATATATATTCTTGATCAGGATCACTAGCCGAGTCGATCTAGCCATGTCCGTCTGTCCGTCTGTCCGTCTGTCCGTCTGTCCGTCTGTCTGTCCGTCTGTCCGTCTGTATGAACGCTGAGATCTTGGAAACTATAAAAGCTAGAAGATTGAGATTTGGCATGCAGATTCTAGGGGTTAATACGCAGCGCAAGTTTTTCACGCCGATATGCCACGCCCCCTCTAACGCCCACAAACCGCGAAAAACTGTGGCACCAACAGTTTTGAAGCTATATTAACGGGAAAAGCAATGTGTATTCGTTTCATCAATACATATTGATAGACCAAAGTTGGAAACCCCCCCCCCCCCCTAACGCCCACAAACCGCGAAAAGCTGTGGCGCCCATAGTTTTAAAGCTAGAGCAAAAGTGTAAACGCAATTTTGTTTGGGTTATTAACGCCTACCGAAATGTAGAAGACATTTTTTAAATTTTTTGAAGCGGCTGCTTGGTTTGCCCTGCTTGAGACTGCTGACTTTAGCTGAGTAACGGGTATTTGATAGTCGAGGCACTCGACTATAGCGTTCCCTCTTGTACTGTACTACTATATGCCAACTGACGCTTTTTGGAAATTAACGTAAATACAATTTAGATGTGCTTTTTGGCCGACGCTACACGACATACTAGGCGGAGCCCGGTCGTTTGATAGGCTCGAGTCCAGAAAGAGCAGGAGCGAAGATGTTACGGTAACGCATTTAGCCATTGCGGTGCGGATCTATTGTGCATTTGTCGATCCAGGACAGAAAAGGTGAGTGGGGGAACTGACAGGAAACGTAAAGCCGACGCTACACGACGTACTAGGCCAAGAGTCCGGTCGTTTGATAGGCTCGAGTCTTTACGACATATATGGGCGGGGGACGAATTTTAGTTTCTCTGGCCGAGTCCAGAGAAATAGGAAGACGGTTGTGGATCCCGAGAAGGATCGGTCAGATATCCGGTCGTTTGATAGGCTCGAGTCTTTACGACATATATGGGCGGGGGACGTATTTTAGTTTCTCTGGCCGAGTCCAGAGAAATAGGAAGACGGTTGTGGATCCCGAGAAGGATCGGTCAGATATCTGTATTTCCGGATTTTAGATTTTGGATTTTGGACAGACTTTTCTTCTAGGCGCAGCTAGTTCCCATTGTGAACGTTAAAGCTGACTAGAAGGGAAGAAGAGCTGTTAGTTCAGTGGAACTCAGTTGTGTAGAAGCTGCTAATACCTCTAGTTAGGGATATTTGTTTTTTTTTAGTGGGGCTTAAATATCGGACAGATTCTTCACTGAAGAGATACTTAGTAATCGCAAAACAGCACCCTCCATCATTTTTATTTGTATTCACAAACCTTTAGTCAGCGTTTATAGCTGATCGCGCGTCTTGATAATAAGACCGTGTCTTAATAATAAGAAAGAGTGAAGTGATTGACATTGCTTACGGGCACAAGTGAACACGGAATAGACTCAATGAAGGAAGCAAAGAAAAAAGTGCTTTTCCAGCCCGCGACGGGGAGAATCCCGCGTTCCGCAACACGGGGAGCAAATCAAGCACGCAGAAGTGCTAGTGCCGACACCACGCCACAGAGAACCAGCTCTTTGGACAGAGACAACCTGAGTATCTTCCGCGAATCGGAAGAGCAAGACGAGAGTAGATCCATTGAAGACAACATGGATCAATTTGATCCAAAGGGACGCTCAAGTGTGCTTCCGCAATATGAGGCCAATCCGACCAGCAGACTGGAAGCGGCCGAGAGAAGAGAGATTAGGCGTGCGCTAATAAAGCAGCATAATGAGGCTGAGGCAGAGATGCGAGCACAGATAGAAGCACTAAAGGCGCAAGTAGTGGAATTGCGTTCTTCGCAATCCATGAGGGTGGAGCAACAGGTACTGCAACCACCGAATCGATTTATGACAAACCCATCTGACAGTTTCTTGAGGTACCAACAGACTCCGCCTCTCGAACCTTTGTCGCAGGAGACGCTCAACAGCCAGATGCATCAGCTTCGAGATCACCGGCGCCCAGATGCACCCCCACCAAATCAGCCAAGAAATAACTGCCCGGAGACGGGTTATCCACGCCACCCAGAATTTGACCAGAGTCCGCTATTCCAGGCGTCGAAAGGAGCCCGACTAGACAAATGGAATCTGAAGTTCGATGGAAGCACTCGCAGTATGACGGTCGAAAGTTTCTTGTTTCGCGTCGAACGGTTGCAAGAACTTTATGGGATAGACAGACGGCAAGTGTTCCGAGAATTCCATAGTTTGTTGATAGGAGCTGCCAGCAAGTGGTATTGGCAGCTAATGGAAGATCGAGCCGAGGACTACGAGTTTGACTACTACTCGTTAAAGAGGGAAATGAAACTCGCTTCCTCATCCGGGAGTGACCTGATGAAGATCAAAGAGTTGATAGAACGTCGACAAGGGCAAAACGAATCCTTTAGCAACTATGTATCTGATGTGCATAACCTGCAGTTCAGATGGCAGAACAAGCTAGAACCGCTGGTTAAGAAGTAAAGGCAGGGTCGCAAGAAATAGGCCGATCAGTGAAATCGATGAATACCGCATCGAGCAGGACTTTCCAGACGCTGTTAGAGTGGAAGAGTTCAACTGTAAGCGGCGAGACATTCAAACTGGCTACGAAGACCGACAAAGATGCCAAGGACCGCTCCTCGAACTAGTCTGCTTTAAATGTGGCAGAGCCGCGAATTTCTATAAAAAACATCCAAAAGAAGATCCCTGCTTTACTAAATTTCATGACGCCACTTGTCGGGCCTGTCGCTAACCCAGCGGCTTTTCCGCGGAGTCCGTCAGGCCAGAACGGGACAGCCAGTCGGACCAAGACAGTCACATTCCCGTAGAAACAACCATACCCAGACAAATCTCTCTCCATAAGAGCCTAGAACAACGAGAGAGGGAGTATGCTCTGGCAAAGCAGCGTATTTTCCAAGGCTCAGAAGGTACAGAAAACACGACACGGGACGTACGGAAGATGCAGAAGCTATATGACACCCGAGCAGAATATCGCAGTTTAAAGCAGAAAGTTGTAGACACGGTAGTAAGCATACAAAACGATAACCGTTTCTTTGCCAAAACTAAAGTCGACGGAGAAGAAATACTAGCGTTACTGGATACAGGCGCTATTGCGAATTGCATTGGCAGAGGAGCAGAAGCTTTCTTAAGGAACCGGACGCGGCCCATAAGGAAGCTTAGCGAGGAATGTGTGCGCACAGCTAGTGGCGGCGAAACTCGAGTAGTCGGAGCAATAATTCTACTCGTGGAATGGGAAGGAGAGACCAAGGATCTGGAATTTCTAATAGTACCCGGTCTGACACAATGTTTTTATTTCGGAATTATCTTCTGGGATACGTTTGGCCTAACGTTCCTTGGTAAGGGCGGAATCGAGTTTGCAGCCATCGAAGCACCACCGGAGTACGACTTAATGACCGGAGACTTGGATATGAACGACCCTCCTAAGCCCGAAACCGCTTACATGCCTCATCAGCTAAAAGTAACCGACGAAGACCTGCCGATCAAGCAACGGCATTATCCGATTTCCCCAGCCAAACAAAAGCTGGTGTATGCCGAGCTAGATCGCATGCTTGGTCTAGGCGTGATCGAAGAGAGCAACAGCAGCTGGAGTTCACCAGTGACTCTAGTACAGAAAGGCCAGAAAAATCGCCTTTGCCTCGACGCACTCAAAGTCAATTCCCGGACAATCAAAGATGCATACCCATTGCCACACATCGAAGGACTGTTAAGTCGTTTACAGGAAACATACTATTTTTCCGCAATCGCGGATAAGGTAATACCGGCGGCGCTACGAGGGAATGTATTCGTGTACCTCGATGACCTACTGGTTTGTTCACCTACTTTTGAAAAACACCTGGATATGTTGAGCCAGGTCAGTGACTGCTTGCAGCGGGCAAAACTGACAATTAACGTTGACAAAAGTAAGTTTGGCTATAGCCAGGCTAGATATCTGGGCTAAGTAGTAGGAGGGGGATGCATACGAACCGAGGATTCGAAAATCCAGTCAATCCAAGAATTTCCCCAACCAAGCTCCGCTAAACAGATGCGGAGGTTTTTGGGTATGACTGGCTGGTACAGAAGGTTCATTCAAAACTACGCCCAAACAGCGTCCCCTCTTCATGATTGTTTGAAGAAAGACCGAGCCAAAAAGTTTGAATTGTCCAAAGAGAAGAACTAAAAGCTAACATGGCATCCGCACCTGTACTTGTCATTCCTGATTTTAAAAAGCCCTTCACCATCCAATGCGATGCATCAACGACTGGAGAAGGAGGAGTTTTGTTTCAGACAGATGACTCAGGCGGCGAACACCCAATCCTACACCCAAAGCCTACATGTCAGCCAAACTGAACAAGGCACAGCGAAACTATAGCATAACAGAGCTTGAATGCTACGCCGCCCTTCTCAGCATCACCAAATTCCGCGGTTACGTGGAAGGGATGCCGTTCAAGGTGATCACCGATCATGCTAGTTTAAAATGGCTTATGGGTCAAAAGGATTTATCCGGCAGATTAGCACGATGAAGTCTATAGCATCGTAGAGGAGCCCTTAACGTAGTACCAGATTCCCTCTCCCGAGTGCATATGGACGAGCTACAGAAAGCGAAAGCGGAGATACATATAAATCTGGACTCGACGGCGTTCCAATCCCCGGAATACGTGAAATAAGTACAAGCAGTGGACCAAAGTGTGTTAAAAGGCCCAGACGTACAAAAAACGGACGGCTTTATATACAAGCGGATAGGCTTCAACTCAGGGGATGCCGTAGATGAACTTGTCTGTAAGATCAACAAGACCACCAACAAAAATAACCGACCACCCATGGGAGAACAAAGGGTCACAGAACGGGCCGCTCAAAGGTTGTTTATCGACTTTATGGGACCGACTCCAAGAACCAAAACTAGGAATTCAGTGATTTTTGTATGCCTCGATCATTTCTCCAAATTTGTCTGGCTGCAGCCTATGAGACATGCAGTGGCATCAGAGGTAGTCAAATTCCTCGAAACCCGAATCTTCCATCAGTACGGAGTACCCCCAATGACAATGGAAAACAATTTGTGTCTCAAGTGTTTGCCGAGCTAATGAACCGCTATGGTATCCGCAAGCGAATGCAGCGGAGAGGGTAAGCCGATCGGTGCTTCAAATTTTGCAGGCAACGATAGCATCGGATCAGCGAAATTGGGATACCCAATTAAGCCGAATAGAATGTACCCTTAGGAGTGGCAGACACGAATCGATAGGCATGGAACCCTACTATGCCATGTTTGGGACACAAATGATTACACATGCCTCGGCCTATCCGATATTAAGGAAGCTGGGAGGGATTCAGACCGGAGATCCGGAAAAAAAATCCTGCCGGATAAAATGGACCTCATCCGCCAAAAAGAACTATGATATGATTCACAATCTTGACCCGATCATGAAATTATTTAATCCACGCTGCTAACCAAAAACTAACTCAAAAATTTGTTAATTATTTTTATTAAGAAATGAGCAAAATATATTTTTCAGAATACTTTTACTTAACGAAAATTAATAGCCCGACTAGCTTATTCAATAGAACATGAGACTCTTGGTGGAGTGGGTCAAAGCCACACGTGTAAGGGCGCCTAAATAGTAGGAAAAAAAAAACACGCACTAATTTATTGGTCGTACGAAAATTCCTTTTTGCGAAGTCATTCCGTGCGTGTCCGTATCGATCTTCTCCTCTCTTTAAATTTACTTGATGCAGAAAGATGCACGTAGAAAAGCAACAAAGAATGTGAAGACAAAGAAAGAGGGGCAATCGACACATTGACTCACCAAAAACAAGCAAAGGAATGTGCAACTTGACGATCTTTGGAATGACATACGGTCAGAACAACGACCGTAATCCTACACCAGTAGTTGGCAAAGTGCATCAGTCGGGCATTGACACTACCGATAGGGGAAATCATAGGTGGGAACACATAAATAACTCAACTATCACGGAAGTCTAGAAAAAGCTCTACACTGGTATTAAAGACCGTGGCTAGATAGAGGAGACAGACAGAATTTATTCTGATCTCCAGGTCACTATAGTGTACGCACTGTGTTTCCTAGCGCCATCGAGGACTGGAGCCAAGACCATTCTGAAGGAAGTCCTTAAACATTCTGCAGGACTGCGACCATTCTGTAGGAAGTCCTCCCGAACAGCTCACGATTGCTATTGAGGGATGTCCTATTACTTTATATCCCGAAGGACGAGCACCAGTTTACCAGGACATTAATAACCCGGAATTCAACATGGGAAGTACCAGCTCCAAAGCCGACAACAATACGGCTGATGTGATCAACAACGTAGAAATAATTGATCACAAGGACGACATCCGAGAAGTGAACCAAAACATTAAGATCCACATCGTTCTACTTGCTGCCTTAATCATCCTGAAAGTGGTCAAGATGTACAAGCGTTCCGTGCAAGGACGCCAGGACCAGAAACACGCCATGGAGCAAGTGATATGCCGTCAGGTTTAAAAGACAATAAAGTGTAAGAAACAGACCCAAAAGAAAACCATAATAATGTGACAAATAAAGGCAATTAAATGCCTTAATTACAAACAATCGCGAAGTGAAGAAAAATTAAACAAATTGTGAACTCAGGCATTTATGAATGCCAGTTCAACAACACCTACACAAAGTGAAGTGAGCAAGACATCGGATACGCCGCTGCCCGCAAGTTGTCAGACCAGACGTGTGCCGCCGTGGGATACTCCAACCTACATACATAAACATACATACCTGCATACATGCATATATATATACATATATGTTACTAATTTCTTCAAAGAGCGTCGAGATCTCATCGCCCAGGACCAGCAAAGGGGTAAGTTTGTCGGAACAAGGTTCTTTTTTATCCACCATATATATATATCCGTGCGTTTGCTTGATTAACTAAAGTAAATTTCCCACATTAGACCTCCTCAAGGCATAATAATATTTTATATCAGCCAGTATACCTAGGTGTTGTACTTTTTATAATATAACAAAACACTGACTTTTCAGCGGCGAGTATCAGCCTTGTGTTTGTATGAACAATCACAAGAGCCCTCAGAGCGACGTTTGTAGTCGTGAAGAGTCAGCAATTTGTTGACATGTGCACCTTGTACGGGTGATAAATTCGATACTCTCCGCTAACAAACTTTGTTGGTCAATTAAAATTAAATTTATATGTATTCCCAAAAATAATATTATTCATAAATGGCACTAGCCAATATTTTATTTAATAAATTTATAATGTGAAAACGAACTTAAAACCATGAAGTGCTAAGTTTTCAACAAGGGGGTGCTGACGCGATAAGTGGAGTAGGTGAAGAATAATGACATAACTTTTGACGGACAACCTTGACCATTTGACACACGATTGTGTGAAGGGGAGGGAATGTGGCCGAAACGTTGCCCGATCATTTTACGATCAAGCGACATCTAAGCTTGTGGGGCAATGTAGACTGATGACCGACGGACATTACGACTCTTACTATTTCTCAGGCATCTTAATATTTATTCCCGTTATGTTGGAGAGGAAAAAGTCTTACCAAGAACCCACCCCATCCGGCGAGCTTATGCCGGCAAAAATTGGTGTCTGAACATCGGATGACTATCACTCGGCCCAAGTCCTTTACAGGACTAGGGCACTAATTTGCCCACGTAACACATACTTGATAAAGCTCAGGACGAAGATGCAGCAGGCCGGATACCGAGAGGAGGAAGAGTTATACCGAGCATACGAAAACATGGCCCCAGAGTATCGACTGTACATCAAGCGCAGCGAATTCGCGACAATGAAGCAGCTGGCCGACATGGCGACCGAGTACGAGAGCGTCAAGCAACTCGAGTCGACCCGAGGTTGAACCCCAGGAGGAACGAACGGGAACGACGAGGAATCGCGAATTCGACGGTCGCCGAACCCCTTTTGGAACTCGGAGCCTATTGCACCGACAGGACACGCGACTCACCGGATGATCGGGCAAGGAACCTCACGAGCAGACACGCAGAAGGCCTGCGGCCGCTTCGGTGAGATTGGACACTTCCGTCGAGACTTCCCCAACCCAGGCCGCGACTTCTGTTGGGATTGTGGCCGGGTAGAAGTGCTAGCCATAGAGTGCTGCCGCCGGAATGCCCCGGGAAACGGAGGACGTCTCCGCCGGAACTCGAGTGCGGCAGAGACGGGCAAAGTAGCGACCCCACCCAAAATAAACCCCCGTTAAGGATACACGGAGGGCTCATCACGGCAGCGGAAGAAGTCGGAAGTGGGTGGACTCCACCGTTGACACTGGTGCATCAAGGAGCTTCGCCAGTGAAAGCTTTACAAGCCTGATCGCCCACGCAGGCGAAGTTCTGAATGTCTTCACTACGCCGGAACGAACCACGACCACGCCAAACGACGCCTTCACTGTCCCGTGCTACTGAAAAAAGGACGGAAGTAGACATGATAACCGGAACAGCAAACCGCCTTGGAAGATTAGAAATTAGAAGATGCCTGATCACCGCCACCGTGTTGGGTTTTCCGGATTTCGACCGGAAGTTCGTCTTGCAGACAGACGCGAGTGACGTCGGCTTGGGAGCGGTGTTATCTCAGGACATTGAGGGCCAAGAGAAGGTCATCGCCTGCGCCAGCCGCCGACTTACTTATGCGGTACATAACTACACCACGACCGAGAAGGAGTGTCTGGCCATTATCTGGCAGTAGGAGAGGAAATAACGGCGAACGCCAGAAGTCACCGTCCGTAAGGTTGCGAAAGATAAAAAGAAAGACCAAAAATTGCATAGTGCAATTCAATGCACTCATTGTGAAATTCAATGGGAAATTATAGCGGTCAGTAAAGCAACCAGAGACAGGCATAAACCCGAGAGCTGACGCCAGAAGTGGGTCAATTGGCTAGAGCGAGGGGAAATGAGTAAGTGGGAACACTTAGGTACGAAAATATAAAATATATAAAAGAACTAAAACTCCACGGAGAAGTCAGTCGGATTCGGAAGATACGGCCGACAGTTATTTGAATCGGGACGTTTAAGACAGAATTAATTCTGATCTCGGCACGCGCTATAGCCGTCAAAACTGGGGTCAAATGCCACCAGGCGACCAGTACCCGTTGTCCTCTGCTACACCCCTTGATAAGGACACGCCTATCGATTAGCAAGGAGGATAAAGCACCAAGCCAAGAGAAAAGCAACAAAGAAGGACCCATAGCCTTTAGGAAGAGCAGCAACGCCGCGCTATAACTGAGGACTCCAAGGTGACGGTCTTCGAAGTCAGAGGTCTTGACGCGCTGGTGAGGGAGCTGGAGCTTTCAGCTGCAATCGCTAAGCAGTATGGATCGGCTGGTCCGTGTGCCTGATCCGGGAGTTGGGAGGCCCACCGCGGTGTTTCAAGTGCCTGGAGCTAGGCCACATCGCGATCAGATGCCAGAGCCCTATCGACAGGAGCGTGAATTGCTTCAAGTGCGGTGAGCCGTGCCACATGGCCGCAGGCTGCTCCAAGGAACCGCGGTGCCTCACCTGCGCCGCAGCGGGCAAAAAGGATACGACGCACCACACAGGCAGCAAAAAATGCCCTTCCGGAAGCAGTGGTGCCAGCTCAACATCGACCCCATGCAATTGCTAATTCAGCTAAACATGAATCACTGCAGGGCGGCTCAGGATCTGCTCATGCAGACCTTTCGAGAGCTGGGCGTGGAGGTGGCAATTTTGAGCGAACCTTACAAGGTCGGAAACGATCGACGATGGGCCGCAGCACTATGTCTTTGCGGCTGAGGCGGGCTCGAGATGACCAACATCAGGGCGGACAATGGGTTCGTCCGTGCAAAAATTGGAGACCTCTGGGTGTACAGCTGCTACCTAGCCCCAAGCGTTTCCGTGAAGGACTTCGAACGGGTCATGGACGACCTCTGCAGCGACCTCCGAGGGAAAACCAAAGTGGTGGTTGGAGGGGACTTTAATGCCAGGGCCTAGAAGTGGGGTTGCCCATCTACAAACGCCAGGGGACGCGCTGTAACAGACACCCTGGCCTCGCTCGATGTTGTCCTGCTTAACGAGGGCTCCCAGCAAACCTTTAACAGAGCCAGTGGTGGATCCATAATCGATCTCACGTTCGTGAGCAGCTCCTTAGCCAGCCGAACATCCTGGAGGATTGGCGATGTGTACTCAGCCAGTGACCATGAAGCCATACCTCTGACCATTGGCTTCACAGCGAGCAACAGACTGCCGCCGGCGGTACACAGGAAGGCCTACCGACAGGACACGTTCAGGACCCAAGCCTTTGCCAGAGCTCTGGAAGGCTTGTTGGTCTCCGAGGGGGACACTGCAGACGAGGCAAACACCATTCGCCTGTGTACTGGTGGACGGAGGAAATCGCGAGTCTGCGGAGGACCTGCCATCGGGCAAGGAGGTTGGTCCAGCGTGCCAGGGGCACGCACTGCGGGGTGCGTGCTGGTCGCTTCTAGGCGATCCATTATAGCATCTGTCTTGACATTGTTGAATGCTCCGGATATATCTACGAATACTCCAAGCGTATATTCCTTAATGTGTAGGGCTCTCTCAACGGTTGCTACTAGGGAGTGTAGTGCCGTTTCCACAAATTTCCCTTTGGTGTAGGCATGCTGATTGGATGACAAAGGTCTTTCCAGAGTTTTGAGTATGAAAGAGGTAAGACTTATCGGCCTGTAGTCCTTGGGGCTCGCGTGACTGCACTTTCCCACCTTTGGAAGGAAGACAATCCGAGAGGTCCTCCATTGGATTGGGATATAGCCCGTGCTTAGACATGCCGAGTATATTTCATATAACCATGGGGGGATCCTTTCCTTGGTCGCCTGCAACATGGCTGGAAATATTCCATCCAGTCCTGGTGCCTTATAGCCCGCAACGGAGTCTATTGCCCAGTTAATTTTCATTAGTGTTATTAGATCGTTTGGGGGGCGTTCTTCGCCAGCTGCTATGTCCTGGTGCGTGCTGGCGTCTAGGACATCCGTGCATTCTGGGAAGTGCGATTGTATAAGTGCTGTTAGAGCCTCTGCACTGCCCTCAGTCCACTGTCCGTCGTCGCGCTTTAGTTGACTCTGTATGGTAGGCTGCTTCGAAAGCAGCTTCCGGAGCCTGTTTCCGGGACGTTCTCGATGCTGGATCGGAAGTTTCTCCACGAGCTTCTCTGTGCCCTGCGTGATTCCTTTTTGTAATCCCTAAGTAGGATTTTGTATTCCTCGTTGATGATCTCATTTTCTGCCTCTTTGGCGATTTTGAAGAGTTCTCGGAGGTTATTTCTTTTGAGTGTCAGTTCCCGATCCCACCATGGTGCCTTCGTCTTCATCTTTGTTCTTGATGTCGGGCATGCTGCGTGATACGCATCCAGTAATTCCTTGGACAGGGTCTCTAGGGACGTTTCTGTGTCATTCACGGATTTTACTGTGCCCGGGCTAGTCGCGAGTTTTGAGGTCACTGTCCTTGTAAACTTTTCCCAGTTCGTGTTCCGGGGGTTTCAATAGACAGTTACCTTTGGGGTACTTTTAAAATCGTATCTTATCTGAATATACCTATGGTGTGAGAAGGATGGCGTTTTTAGGACCCTCCATTCGGAGACCAAAGTACTTTGCCCCTTTACAAGTGTTATATCTAGCACGTTTGACGAGGTGCCTCCTACGAAGGTGTGTTCCTCCCCCACGTTTGCTATATATAAATTTGTAGATAAAATAAAGTCTAAAAGTGGCTCACCTCTGTCGTTGATGTCGGTGCTTCCCCACACGTTGTGGTGTGCATTGGCATCTGCACCAATGAAGAGTTGGTCATCCTTTGAGCTGAATAGAAGGACGCTACCAAGAGTCGCTTCTCCTCGCTTTCTAGCATCACCGTAGTCAAGTCGTCAGAGCTGTAATAAGGCATTAGGTTAGCATGGATACTGTGTTGTAGTTTGAGGACCTTAGTCCGGCCACGACCCAAAGCTATGTCGACGGGCCTTTGTCTAGGGCAATCAGGAGCTCCGCAGATGGGATTATGCTTTTATTACATACTACACAAAATAAAAAAAAAAATAAAAACAAAAAACACAATACATAATCACCATAATTTGGTAGGAACACAACATTTATAATTTATACATAACTTTTATATAATCTTTATATTGATGCTTTGAATTTTAGCCTTCATAAACATTTCTATATTTCTTTTACTTTCTTTTTTTTATTTTTGTAGCGAATCGTATTGCGCGCCCCGCAACGATCCGTTTGGCACACGAACGTTAGAAGGGGAGGGAATGTGGCCGAAGCACAGCCCGATCGTGTTTCGATCAAGCAACAGCTAAGCTTGTGGGGCAGTGCAGACACAATAGCGACGAACTTTAAGAATTCTATCCATTTTTCAGGCACGATAAATTTATTCTCATTATGTTGGAGAGCGAGTGGCTTCCAAAGTACCCACCCCAAATACAGCGAGCTTAGCCGGCAGCCAGCGTGCCTGCTCAGGACGCAACTTCCGCGGCCGAAGTCCTTCTCAGGACTGGGGCACTAATATGCAGACGTAACAATGTCGTGGCCGATACTCTCATAAGGTGCTGTCGAGCTCGAGGACCCCTGCCAATGGATAAGGAAGATGAAAGAGAAGGTACGCAACGAGCACGAGAAGTTCGCCTACTATACGCTCGAGAACGGCCAACTCTATAGGAATACTCTATGCTTCTGGTTTTCCACGACGTGTTCTTCAAATGGGTAGAGTTGATCCCGCTCTGGAAGGCCACCGCTGCTGTAGTACAGAAAGCCTTACGGGAACGCATGCTCGGGCGAGTGGTCATTCCCCGGAAGTTCGTGAGCGACAATGGGACCCAGTTTACAAGTCGGGCCCTCAAAGACTACTTCACCAAGCTTGGCGTATAGATCCAGTACACAGCTCCGTATTGTCCCTAGGAGATTCCCACCGAGAGGACAAATCGTACTGGGAAGACACTGATTTCTCAACTGTCGGAAGGCGACCAAACTTCTTGGGATAATATGCTGCCGGAGATTTCCCTTTCTATCAATAGTAGCGTATCGGACTCGACAGGGTATACTCCCGTATTTCTCACTCAGGGACGAGAGCTACGCTTACCTGCGATGCTGTACGATGAAGTTACTCCTGGATCGGCGGCCGTACATACAGGTCCTGAAGACAAGGCGTCGCATCTCCGAGGAATCTTCGACATCGTGCATCTCTAGAGCAGGCGAGGCACTATAACCTTCGGAGATGCGAGTGGAGACCAACGCTCGGGAACCAGTATGGCTGCGACAACATCCCTTATCAAACGCGGCTGAGGGATTCGCCGACAAACCTGCTCCTAGGTATGACGGCTCCTATACCGTCGTAAAGTTCCCCTCTTCGAAACTGGTACGACTGTACTACTATGCGGTGGACATTCCCGACACGATAAATGACAGCCTCGCCGGGTCGAAAAACCAGGCACGGTAAGCATATAACTTTAAGATCCATGCTTGTAATAGGTTAAGATTAATGAGTCCTTTGTTAGCTACACCGGTAGGTAGGGAGTTCGGAAGGTGGAGTTATACCAATAAGTCTAGATTACTATTTCAGATGGATGGATGGCACTGAGGCTTTCTACCCAGAGGCAGACTCCGAGGACGGCCGTGAAGAAGGACAAGAGGAGGAGTTCCTCAGCGATGACGACTCCCAGGATCCCAGAGACTCACGCTTCAATGCGTTCCGCGGAGGTCTGTGGAGTCCCCGACCCGGTGAGTCGCTGCGATGCTACCAGTCGACATCACCCCAGCCAACCTCGAACCGTCTCGACGACGACGAGGATAAAGCCAGCGACTGCGACTCCGAGTGAGAGACTTTAGAAACAGCTCACCGGAGCTCACCCCAAGGACGACGGCCAGGGGAACCGTTTATAGCGTTCCCGGACGTGGAACATTTTTACCATCATTCGACCGAGGACCAGGTATGCCGCTGGGCCGGACATGTGTCACTCATGCGCATCAACGTCCGTTCGGTGCTCATTAAAGTGCGTTGAAAGCCAGCGTATGAGTTGACCTCCAGGCCACCCATACGCCGTACGACATAGCTGCCCGCTCAGAGGGGAAGGTTACTAAGGGATCGTGTGGTCTGACAACTCTACCCCAGCGAGTTTTTACGGCCCCAGCCACGTTCTCTGAAGGAGTCCAGACGTCACCAGCACTCGGGAAGGATCACCTACCGGAGAGCAAATCAATCATCGCGGGCTGGAAAAGTACTTTTTTCTTTGCTCCCTTCATTTAGTCCAGAGAGTTCGTTCTTTTACTATTTCGTGTTCATTTGTGCCCGTAAGCAATGTCACTCACTTTACTCTTTCTTATTCTTAAGACACTGTAAAGTAGTTCTATAGCTGGGATGAAAACTCAGTCATTTCAGGGTCTCTTTAAAGAAAATATTTCTATCTTTAAGACAGACAGGATAACGGACGAAGACTATGTCGGGTCATAGAGGGGGGAGAGGAAAGTAAAGGTCCGTGCAGGCAGGAGCCGACCCCGTCAGCCGTGGGTCGGTTTCCAGTCCCAAAGTAGAAACTGTGTGAAAATCCGATACCGTCACCCGGACATCGAATTCCCAGCCCGAAAATTGGAGAAACAGGCCCCGTCACCCGGTAGCGCGTTTTCCGATCTCGGCAGGGGGGGAACCTTCCGGAGAGGGGAGGTCGGCCCCGTCACCCGTGGGCCAGTTTCCCCGATCCGGAGGCGAAGGCAAAACACTCCCCGGGGTTGTCGGAGGAAAGAGGGGCTCCGTCAGCCGTGAGTCCTCATTCCCCTTTTGTCCCGGTAGCGTGGGGCACTATTCCCGAACACTCCCGACTTCTCGCTAACACGCTGTTGACCTTTTACATTGTCACACTTTATTTCTATCGCTATCCCTAGCCTATCCGCCACACATGTCCTCCCACTGTTTGGGATTTGGGCCCTAGGCCAGCTTACCCCCGCTACTCCTCCTGCATTCTCTGGGCAGCGGCGGCGATTGATTAGTCCAAATATTCCAAGTTCCTGTTGTTCACGACCGAAAAAAACGTCCGGCTCCTTTGCCGGCTCTCGAGAGACTGTCCCGATCCGCAAATCGCTAAGCTTCGGCTGCAGTCCTCTGCTCACGATCGTGTCGGCTGCTGCGCTGTCGTCGTTCCGGGCAGAGGACTCGTTCGTGTTCAGCTTCGGCTTCGATTCAGCTTTGCCTGTGCTTCAGCTCCGCCTGCGTTTCAGCCGCGCCTGTGCTTCAGCTTCGCCTGCGTTTCAGCTGCGGCTGCGGCTGCGTTTCGGCTGCGGCTGCGTTCTCTCTCTCCTTTCCTCTCCCGCGCGGTGTGCATGTGGTTTTTCCCTAGGTGTTAGTGCCCTCCGTGGGTCTTTGCTTTGTCTCTTATTCTATTTTTATTTACTTATCTCTACTTATCTACACTTATTTCTAAAAATGTGGGGTATTCCTCACACTCCATCCCTTCTTTGGGGATGGGGAAGGATAAAGACCCGTTGCCCATGTCGCGAGGTCCATCCGTCCGGAGTCGTCCATCCTGGTGGGGCACGGACCATCAACTCGGGGTCGTCCTCGAGTTCCATTTCCGGGAGTGCTTCCTCGTCGGTGCTGGCTTCCTCCGCTGGCCATGGGGCGTGTCGTTGTCGCTGCGGGCCGTGGTTTAAGATCCCGGGGCGGTTGGCGGCAGCATCGGGCTCTGAGCCAGCGTGTTCACGGCGGAAACGCCAGCGCCATTCGTCAGTGGCGGGTAGCGGACGTACCTTTTGCACTTGCCTCGGGGTGGACTGGACTGGCTTCGGAGTGACCATGATCCGTCCGGCGGTGGCCATGATGACTTCGCTTGGTGGGGGGCGAGTCGGGGAATTCGAAAGCATCGATGACCCTGTCGGGGGATCGGAGAGCAGGGTCTCCATCATGGTCCTGGCGGTCGCGCGCCTCTGAGCGGCGGCTGAAGTGGTGGGTCCTTCTGGGGATTGGAGGAGTTGCTGCACCATGTATTCGTAGGCGCTATGGCCATGAGTTCCCCTTGCGCTCTCGTCGGGGTGGACGCTGCCGGCTGGCCGCGAACTGGGGGGTGTACTCGGAACCCTGGGTGCCTCGTCAGTGCTGGATGTAGCGCAGCCGGATGCGGTGGTGTTGGTGGCGACGTCTGGGCGGTCGGCCTGCTCAGGCGGCATCGATGAGTCGGTCCCGGTGTTTCCGACGACCATAATGTTGCCTTCGTTGCCCGTCCTTGATGCGTATGCAGCGGCCGTCGATGCGCTCGTCGGGTCGGACTGGGTACCGACGTTGGCTTTGGGAACGGTGCCGTGGCTGGAGTCGATGGTATAAGGCCCTGGTCCAAACAACTCCTCATACGTCGGTGGCGGCGTCTCGCACCTGAACGGGGGAAAGTTGTCCCCCTCGTCCCGTGTCCCCTCCTCATCTGAGATCAGGATGGCATTCTCGGCGGGCGGTCTCGAGTCGTCGTCCCCGGAGCTTAGCTCGACGACCTCTTCGTCCGAGATATCCTCGTACGTTGCGCCCAACGGTCCCCTGTCGTCTCGGCGAACCGGGGTCGAAACCAAATCCTGGTTGGGTGGTTCTTGGTGTGGCGGAGACAGCGGCTCCCTGGGCGGTCGTGGGGGGGTCGCCTCGACCCGACGAGCGCATCGACGGCCGCTGCATACGCATCAAGGACGGGCAACGAAGGCAAGTGCAAAAGGTACGTCCGCTACCCGCCACTGACGAATGGCGCTGGCGTTTCCGCCGTGAACACGCTGGCTCAGAGCCCGATGCTGCCGCCAACCGCCCCGGGATCTTAAACCACAGCCCGCAGCGACGACGACACGCCCCAAGGCCAGCGGAGGAAGCCAGCACCGACGAGGAAGCACTCCCGGAAATGGAACTCGAGGACGACCCCGAGTTGATGGTCCGTGCCCCACCAGGATGGACGACTCCGGACGGATGGACCTCGCGACATGGGCAACGGGTCTTTATCCTTCCCCATCCCCAAAGAAGGGATGGAGTGTGAGGAATACCCCACATTTTTAGAAATAAGTGTAGATAAGTAGAGATAAGTAAATAAAAATAGAATAAGAGACAAAGCAAAGACCCACGGAGGGCACTAACACCTAGGGAAAAACCACATGCACACCGCGCGGGAGAGGAAAGGAGAGAGAGAACGCAGCCGCAGCCGAAACGCAGCCGCAGCCGCAGCTGAAACGCAGGCGAAGCTGAAGCACAGGCGCGGCTGAAACGCAGGCGGAGCTGAAGCACAGGCAAAGCTGAATCGAAGCCGAAGCTGAACACGAACGAGTCCTCTGCCCGGAACGACGACAGCGCAGCAGCCGACACGATCGTGAGCAGAGGACTGCAGCCGAAGCTTAGCGATTTGCGGATCGGGACAGTCTCTCGAGAGCCGGCAAAGGAGCCGGACGTTTTTTTCGGTCGTGAACAACAGGAACTTGGAATATTTGGACTAATCAATCGCCGCCGCTGCCCAGAGAATGCAGGAGGAGTAGCGGGGGTAAGCTGGCCTAGGGCCCAAATCCCAAACAGTGGGAGGACATGTGTGGCGGATAGGCTAGGGATAGCGATAGAAATAAAGTGTGACAATGTAAAAGGTCAACAGCGTGTTAGCGAGAAGTCGGGAGTGTTCGGGAATAGTGCCCCATGCTACCGGGACAAAAGGGGAATGAGGACTCACGGCTGACGGAGCCCCTCTTTCCTCCGACAACCCCGGGGAGTGTTTTGCCTTCGCCTCCGGATCGGGAAACTGGCCCACGGGTGACGGGGCCGACCTCCCCTCTCCGGAAGGTTCCCCCCCCTGCCGAGCTCGGAAAACGCGCTACCGGGTGACGGGGCCTGTTTCTTGGCTATTAATATCCTTGCAATTTATGCTCGTCCTTCAGGATAGCATGCAGTAGGAGATCCCTCAATGGACGTCGTGGGCAGCACTGAAGGACTTCCTTCAATATGGTAGCAGTCCTGCAGAATGCTCAAGAACTTCCTTCAGGTCTTCGGTCTTGGCTCCAGTCGTTGATGGCGTTGGGGAACACAGTGCGAACACTATAGTGCCCTGGAGATCAGAATAAATTCTGTCTGCCTTCTCTATCAGGCTACAGTCTTTTATACCAGCATAGAGCTTTTTCTCGGTCCCCGTGATAGATTGGGTTATTGAGGTGTTCCCACCTATGATTTCCCCTATCGGTAGTGTCAATGCCCGACAGATGCACATTGCCAGCTGAGGGTGTAGGGTTACCAACAGGTTGATCGCGGTCGTTGTTCTGACCGTATGCCACCCAAAAGATCGTCTAATTGCACATTAGTTTGCTTGCTTAAGGTGAGTCAACGGCTCGATCGCCCCTTTCCCTTTGCCTTGAGTTTCGTTGTTGTTTTCTACGTGCATCATTCTCCATCAAATAAATTGAAGGAGAGAACAATTAATGTCAAAATAACACGAATACGCAAGTAAATCTAAATGTAACATTTCTGTAATTTGTATTTGAATAGGAATTATCTGCAAGGGTATATAAGCTTCGGCTGGCCAAAGTTAGCGTCCTTTCTTGTTATACCCGTTACTCGTAGAGTAAAAGGGTATATTAGATTCGTGCAAAAGTATGTAACAGGCAGAAGGAAGCGTTTCCGACCATATAAAGTATATATATTCTTGATCAGGATCACTAGCCGAGTCGATCTAGCCATGTCCGTCTGTCCGTCTGTATGAACGCTAAGATCTTGGAAACTATAAAAGCTAGAAGATTGGGATTTGGCATGCAGATTCTAGGGGTTATTACGCAGCGCAAGTTTTTCACGCCGATGTGCCACGCCCCCTCTAACACCCACAAACCGCGAAAAACTGTGGCACCCACAGTTTTGAAGCTATATTAACGGGAAAAGAAATGTGTATTTGTTTCATCAATACATATTGATAGACCAAAGTGGGAAACCCCCCCTTCCCCCCTAACGACCACAAACCGCGAAATATAGTGGCACCCGTCTGTATGAACGCTGAGATCTCGGAAACTATAAAAGCTAGAAGATTGGGATTTGGCATGCAGATTCTAGGGGTTAATACGCAGCGCAAGTTTTTCACGCCGATATGCCACGCCCCCTCTAACGCTTACAAACCGCGAAAAACTGTGGCACCCACAGTTTTGAAGCTATATTAACGGGAAAAGCAATGTGTATTCGTTTCATCAATACATATTGATAGACCAAAGTTGGAAACCCCCCTTCCCCCCTAACGCCCACAAACCGCGAAAAGCTGTGGCGCCCATAGTTTTAAAGCTAGAACAAAAGTGTAAACGCAATTTTGTTTGGGTTATTAACGCCTACCGAAATGTAGAAGAAATTTTTTAAATTTTTTGAAGTGGCTGCTTGGTTTGCCTTGCTTGAGACTGCTATGTATGTCGGAGATTGGGGTTTCTTAGCCGCTTCGCGAATTGATTTGTCCGTCATGACTCTACTTTCACTTGGGTTTTCAGCGCAGCGAGTCGAAATTGTTCGTGTTGCCCGTTTGAAGGTTCTCGTTAAAATAAATAATGAACTCTCGACTACTCTGCACAACTCTATCGTGATCTTGTCATTTGTAGTCACTTGTCATTTTAATTTATTCTCTACTACCTTTCATTTCACTCTCCTTATTGCAACAACCATTGCGCCACACTCGGCTAAGGTGAGTTCCTCCAAGACACGCTCTTGAAACCCTTAGCCGGTCTCAGAAGGTCACACTTCTTTCTTTCAACTCTTTATTTAAAATGACATTGGTTTTATTTTACATTCGGGGGCGTCACCTAAATCTCATCCAACCCGATTTCCCCAGAAGAGCAAATCTCGATGTCACAGACGTCTTGTTTTGACGGTTTCTAAATCCCCCGTATTTTTCCACACGTTATTATAAAACAAACCAACTTACAAAAGCTTGACAAGAATTAAACTTTATGTGAGAGAACATTATTGAAACCTACGAACTCTTTGCATACCACAATTTTTATATTTACTTCGGGTTATATTTGAAAATAAGCATTTTATAAACCGTGTAGAAAAAATGAGCTAAAATGAGCTCTCAATTTAGCGCCGCTTGTGAACGGTTGTGTTTACCATTGTGCTCTGAGTTTTTGCTTTATTTCGTGATCTTTTTGCAAGTGTCTTGCAATTGTTTATTAACAAAGTTTAGCCTAACAACTGTGTTAGTGTTTTAAATAGATCTCTCAGTTAACGGGTACGTGGTTATAGTTTATTTTAACTTTTCCATTAGATTTGTGATTTGTTTGTGATTTAAACGTCCGCAAACCTCCCGTCCTGACAGTGTTACCAGATTGCTTTAACTTTAAAATACCAATTTTCGGAGTTGTTATTGAAATGTAGTGTTAACGAATTATTTATAAAACGGTACTTAATATTGTAGTTGAAAACGAAACCTATTTCTGGTAAGAATTTTAAGATAAGTGAAGTTGTAGTTATTGAGAAATTAATAAAAACATTCAAAAAGGTGGCAGCACTTCCTATTTTCCTATTTTCCTATTTTTTGCCGGATAAGAAGCCGGCTGTGGAGAAGACGAATACATGTAAGCGAAAGTAAACAATTTTTCTTTATTACTAATTTAAACTAATAAACGTTGATAATTTTCAGGGGTAAGCATAGATCAGCAGCTCAAGATGCTATGTTCTTGCGATTCATTCTCGAAAATAACATTGCTTGGAAGGACCTGGCCAATGAGATAAATCCCCATGACTACCGTGTAAAACCGCTTCTAAGGATTTTCCTCTGCAGCCATTTTCCTCTGCAGCCTACCCTAAAGCGAAAATTCGAGAAGATGGCATTTTAGTTTGTCTTGAAATTCTTGCCAATTTAGAAAAGTAAATAAACCAACCGAAGCAGCAGCGAATAGCTGTTCAGGGCGTAGCTGCCTGGCGGGCAATTCAAATTTGTATATTTTTTCTTTTATTTTGTACAATCTCTCGAATTTCTGTGACACCTACGGGTTTGATGGGGAGGTTTATGACAACCAGGGCTGTGAACCACTCCGGAGCTGAACCACTCCGAACCGGAGTGGTTCAGATTTTATAGAAAACGAACCGAACCGTAAACCGGAGCGCCGAATTTTGGTATAATTGAACCGGAACCGAACCGGAACTATTATTTTTTGAAATTCGGTTCGGTTCAGTCAATCTAATAATATATAACTTCCAACTTCCAAAATATTTTGCAGTATGCGCACATTAAAATTACATTATTAAATTCATGGTAGTGTACTAATAGCAGTGTTGGGACATACCTATTTACTTTTACCTAAGTGCGTACCTAGGTACAATTTAGTGGTACCTCTTACCTTACCTAGGTATACAAATAATTGGGTACCTTTTACCTTACCTAGCTACAGATTTTTATATACCTTTGGAATTATTAAGATACTTATGTACATAGGTATTTGGCGCGCAAAAATGTCGTATGTACGTAAACAAAAGGCGTGTACATATGCACAATATATAGTCAAATGTTTCTACATAAGCAATTTTTGCGCGCCAAATTCACTTTTTTTTCAATATGTACAAGAGGGAAAGTGTATTTGGCGCGAAAATTCCGTATGTAGAAACGTATGAATATATATTGTGCATATGTATACGCCGTTTTTGCGCGCCAAATACACTTTGGTTTCATAAATAAATTGATGTAGTGATGGGTACATGCATAAGTGCATTAATTATTATATAAAATAAAACATGCATAAGTGGATTAATTATTATATAAAATAAAACTTCGATTTTTGCTTTGTTTTGCAAAGCACTTTTAGATGCACTAAAAGCGAATATTTATAACGTCTTTGTACAGTCTTATTTCTAATTCTCCTGTAGTTATACGCCTGTGTGGAATGCCAGTTATAAAATAATCTGAGAATTCACTTAAAATATTTCTTAATATTATCTTATCATTATCAGCTCGTATTTTTAAAGTAGCCATTTATGCCAGGGCTTTTAATTTTTTTTTACAACTTTTTCAACTTTGACAAAGTATAGCTTCTAAACTAAGAAAGTTAAAGGGCATTTTATTACCTGTAAAATGAGTATTTGATGGCCGAATTTGCTTTATAAGAACTCGAGTTAGAAAATAAAAAAGAAGAAAAAAGAGAGAAAAAAACTTATTCAGGGAGATGTACCTTAACGAAAAATCATGGTTTTATGAAGTGCGTATTTCATCAAATTTTTTTGTAAACTGGTGTAATTAACTTGAAAAAATTTTGACAAAACTAGTGAAAAAGAAAATTGTCTCGAACTGGTACCTTTCTGACAAGAAAAACCCTAAAAATATTTAATTGGTAGAACAAATTCATGTTAAAATGTATTTAAAAGGCAACTGGAATTTATCTAATTACACTTGAACTACATATGATGGACGTTGATGCACTACGAGCTTGTTACGCGCGGGACCCTTTATCAATTCGGACAAAAATGCGAGTTCGCGAGGAAAATACATGAAAAAAATAAATACGGAACATATGGCTGCAACTATGATTGAAGAAAATGAGATAAAATTTTAGTTTTTAATACAGGGAAAGAAGTTGAAATACAAATTAAATGATAAAGATTGTTATAATTAGTACAGAGAACGCGAAAGGGCTCATGCTGACTAAAATTAGATGTACATCGGGGCAAATTAAGAGGGTAGTAATTTCGTGTTAGTCTAACGGGAATATTAAAAGTTAAACGGTTTACCAGTTCTACAGAATCAATATCCCCTCTTATAAGATTTTGCATAAAAATAGTACCAAGCATTATTCTACGGTTTTCAAGTGTAGGTAAATTAAGCAATAGTAATCTACTCTGGTAGGAAGGAAGCCTTACGTTTTGATCCCAGTTCAAACTACGAAGCGCAAAAAGAAGAAATTTTTTTTGTACCGACTCAATACGGTCGATGTGCACTTGATATTGTGGACTCCAAACAAAAGAACAATATTCCAAAATAGGACGGACAAGGGAGGTAAATAACAATTTAGTTATATAAGGGACATCAAATTCTTTTGACCAACGCTTTATAAATCCAAGAACACTCATAGCTTTGTTGACGGTCGACATTATGTGGCAGTCAAATTTAAGCTTCGGGTCCAAAAGAACACCTAAATCGTTTACTGAATATATACGATCAAGTGGGGAGTTCTGAAGCGAATAACTTATAAACGTAGGGGTACCTCTATAAAAGATCATTACGTTACATTTCAGGCAGTTCAAATTTAAGAGGTTATACTCACACCATATCTGAAAATTATCAATGTCTGATTGTAAGCCAAAACTAGACTCAATCTTATTATATGTCAAACAAAGCTTAACATCATCAGCATACATTAGTACACGAGAATGTGTTACGATAGACGGAAGATCGTTAATAAACAAGGTAAACAGCAAAGGGCCCAAATGACTACCCTGGGGCACTCCCGATGTCACGTGGACCATTTTGGAAACAGCGTTTTTAAATATAACCCTCTGAGTCCTTCCATTCAAATAAATTGAAATCCAAGTTAATAGATTACATGGAAACCCAAGCTGATCTAATTTGAATAAAAGGAGAGAGTGGTTAACAGAGTCAAAAGCTTTGCTAAAATCTGTATATAAAACATCAGTCTGCATTTTTTTCTTAAAGAAGGTTTGTGGTGGTCTATCTTCGCCTAACAAAACCATGCTGACACGGTGATATTAGCGAGGAACATAAGTGTTGCAAATAAGAAGTAATAATACGTTCAAATGCTTTCGGAATTGCCTACAAGGCATCCGCCTTTGCACCCTTTTTGTGGAGTTGAATAATGAAAGAGTCCTTCCAGATAGTTGGAAAAACTGATGATGAAATAGACAAGTGAAAAAGTTTAAGAATCGGTTTACAAATGGTTGAAGCACAAAAGGACCGGGAGAATAAGTTGGCGTTGTTGTTGCTAAATCCTTTAAAAGAGAACTTTCGGTAATTACAAGGGTAAAAATACAATTAGCTCTATTTAAGTGGTTAGGGTAGATCGAATTTGACCAAGCAGCCGAACTATAAGTAGATTGGAAAAACTCGGCAAATAAATCCGCAATTTCAGGATCCGTCGATGCCTCCATTGTGTTTAAACGTACCGAAGAAGGCAATGCCGAAGACTTACGCTTGGCATTAATAAAGTTATAAAACTGCTTCGGATCATTTGAAAATTCGAATTTACATCGATTTAAATACATAGAATAGCAATGACTGTTGAGAACATTGAAATCTGAACGAGCCACCACATATCTCGAAAAGATTTTTTGAAGAGCATTGTTAAACCAAGAAGGCCTGTTTAGCTTCGTAGGAAGCCTGTCAGGAACGCATTCGTAAAAATGTGTTTAAAACGCTATAGAAAAGTTCAATTGCACTTTCGAGAACCATGCAATTATACAAGTCAGGGCAATTATATTGCAAAATCATATAATTTAGTTTATTATAGTCACATTTACGAAAACATCTCACTTTAGTTTGAGAAACTAAAGGAGGAGGGGTATCAGCACTGGGGAAAGAAGGGATAGAAGAGATTTTATAGCAGACAGATTGTGCTCATAAATGAAGAAATTAGAGCCAGGAGGAATATAAGAGCAGGTTACAAAAATAGATAAGGATTGCAGGGAAACTTTGACAATAACAAATTCAATTTCGTTAGGGATATGAAAGTTAAGTCTCTCCGATGTTAAACTAGAGGTAACGGCAATCAGTACACCACCAAAATAAATTTTTTTTTTTTTGCGCAGTGGAAGGCCTGTTGTTTGGCACAGTGGAAATCCATTTATTAGGCGCAGTGGGAGGCCTGTTACTTGTTTTCGGTTTATTGGGAACAAATTCTTTTATTACCAAATCATCAGTAAGCCAAAAGCTTTCAGAAAGTAGTACATTAAACACATCAGGCGGAGCGAATATTTTAAGAGATGATATTCTACGGGAGTTCGAAAATCGAAATTGTTCAACCGCAATATCCTCGGATGGGAATTTTTCTCGTATAAATTCCAAAACATCCTCAGATTTGGTATCCGGGGTAAATCTAGAAACAAATAATTGTTTTCTATGTGGAACAACTGAAAGTTTCTTTCGCCCCCCAGCAGCAGTCTGAACCTCACTCGGCTGAGAGCCAGATATAGTACCTACTGTACCTATGGATACAGTTTGCACCGAATTTGATATCTCCGCCGCTCACTGGGATGAGAGACCCCAAAAGTGACGATCAATTCAGCCGGACAAAAATTTGAACATGTTATAATTTTGTATTTTGTATTTGCTTATTAAAAGTACAAAAAATAACATTTGGACTTTCCGTAGAGTATTTTTTTTTATTAAATTTTTTGAAATTTCGGGTATATTCACAAAAAAATTGATACTTTTTCATTTATAGCGCTGAAATTTTACCCGAATCGTTTATGTATTTAATTAGACTACATCTATTAAGAATACTTAGAATTGTTGGACTTTATAGTAAATATGCCCCAAAAACAATATGCTAAAAATGGAAAATGTTATGGTCTGCCAAAAATAAAGAAAATAAACATATACAAAATCAAAACATACCAAACGACCGCGCACCTGGGTTAGAGAGGAGCAACAGATGCCGATACTAGGGATGGCCTGGGAGTGGAGAACTGGTCCCGGAGTCGTGCTGGTTCGTGGCGGAACTAGTAGAATAGTGGGCTCAAGATAGGTTTAAATTTCGAAAAACTCTCTCTCGAAAATAATTGGGTACCTTTTACCTTACCTAGCTACAGATTTTTATATACCTTTGGAATTATTAAGATACTTATGTACATAGGTATTTGGCGCGCAAAAATGTCGTATGTACGTAAACAAAAGGCGTGTACATATGCACAATATATAGTCAAATGTTTCTACATAAGCAATTTTTGCGCGCCAAATTCACTTTTTTTTCAATATGTACAAGAGGGAAAGTGTATTTGGCGCGAAAATTCCGTATGTAGAAACGTATGAATATATATTGTGCATATGTATACGCCGTTTTTGCGCGCCAAATACACTTTGGTTTCATAAATAAATTGATGTAGTGATGGGTACATGCATAAGTGCATTAATTATTATATAAAATAAAACATGCATAAGTGGATTAATTATTATATAAAATAAAACTTCGATTTTTGCTTTGTTTTGCAAAGCACTTTTAGATGCACTAAAAGCGAATATTTATAACGTCTTTGTACAGTCTTATTTCTAATTCTCCTGTAGTTATACGCCTGTGTGGAATGCCAGTTATAAAATAATCTGAGAATTCACTTAAAATATTTCTTAATATTATCTTATCATTATCAGCTCGTATTTTTAAAGTAGCCATTTATGCCAGGGCTTTTAATTTTTTTTTACAACTTTTTCAACTTTGACAAAGTATAGCTTCTAAACTAAGAAAGTTAAAGGGCATTTTATTACCTGTAAAATGAGTATTTGATGGCCGAATTTGCTTTATAAGAACTCGAGTTAGAAAATAAAAAAGAAGAAAAAAGAGAGAAAAAAACTTATTCAGGGAGATGTACCTTAACGAAAAATCATGGTTTTATGAAGTGCGTATTTCATCAAATTTTTTTGTAAACTGGTGTAATTAACTTGAAAAAATTTTGACAAAACTAGTGAAAAAGAAAATTGTCTCGAACTGGTACCTTTCTGACAAGAAAAACCCTAAAAATATTTAATTGGTAGAACAAATTCATGTTAAAATGTATTTAAAAGGCAACTGGAATTTATCTAATTACACTTGAACTACATATGATGGACGTTGATGCACTACGAGCTTGTTACGCGCGGGACCCTTTATCAATTCGGACAAAAATGCGAGTTCGCGAGGAAAATACATGAAAAAAATAAATACGGAACATATGGCTGCAACTATGATTGAAGAAAATGAGATAAAATTTTAGTTTTTAATACAGGGAAAGAAGTTGAAATACAAATTAAATGATAAAGATTGTTATAATTAGTACAGAGAACGCGAAAGGGCTCATGCTGACTAAAATTAGATGTACATCGGGGCAAATTAAGAGGGTAGTAATTTCGTGTTAGTCTAACGGGAATATTAAAAGTTAAACGGTTTACCAGTTCTACAGAATCAATATCCCCTCTTATAAGATTTTGCATAAAAATAGTACCAAGCATTATTCTACGGTTTTCAAGTGTAGGTAAATTAAGCAATAGTAATCTACTCTGGTAGGAAGGAAGCCTTACGTTTTGATCCCAGTTCAAACTACGAAGCGCAAAAAGAAGAAATTTTTTTTGTACCGACTCAATACGGTCGATGTGCACTTGATATTGTGGACTCCAAACAAAAGAACAATATTCCAAAATAGGACGGACAAGGGAGGTAAATAACAATTTAGTTATATAAGGGACATCAAATTCTTTCGACCAACGCTTTATAAATCCAAGAACACTCATAGCTTTGTTGACGGTCGACATTATGTGGCAGTCAAATTTAAGCTTCGGGTCCAAAAGAACACCTAAATCGTTTACTGAATATATACGATCAAGTGGGGAGTTCTGAAGCGAATAACTTATAAACGTAGGGGTACCTCTATAAAAGATCATTACGTTACATTTCAGGCAGTTCAAATTTAAGAGGTTATACTCACACCATATCTGAAAATTATCAATGTCTGATTGTAAGCCAAAACTAGACTCAATCTTATTATATGTCAAACAAAGCTTAACATCATCAGCATACATTAGTACACGAGAATGTGTTACGATAGACGGAAGATCGTTAATAAACAAGGTAAACAGCAAAGGGCCCAAATGACTACCCTGGGGCACTCCCGATGTCACGTGGACCATTTTGGAAACAGCGTTTTTAAATATAACCCTCTGAGTCCTTCCATTCAAATAAATTGAAATCCAAGTTAATAGATTACATGGAAACCCAAGCTGATCTAATTTGAATAAAAGGAGAGAGTGGTTAACAGAGTCAAAAGCTTTGCTAAAATCTGTATATAAAACATCAGTCTGCATTTTTTTCTTAAAGAAGGTTTGTGGTGGTCTATCTTCGCCTAACAAAACCATGCTGACACGGTGATATTAGCGAGGAACATAAGTGTTGCAAATAAGAAGTAATAATACGTTCAAATGCTTTCGGAATTGCCTACAAGGCATCCGCCTTTGCACCCTTTTTGTGGAGTTGAATAATGAAAGAGTCCTTCCAGATAGTTGGAAAAACTGATGATGAAATAGACAAGTGAAAAAGTTTAAGAATCGGTTTACAAATGGTTGAAGCACAAAAGGACCGGGAGAATAAGTTGGCGTTGTTGTTGCTAAATCCTTTAAAAGAGAACTTTCGGTAATTACAGGGGTAAAAATACAATTAGCTCTATTTAAGTGGTTAGGGTAGATCGAATTTGACCAAGCAGCCGAACTATAAGTAGATTGGAAAAACTCGGCAAATAAATCCGCAATTTCAGGATCCGTCGATGCCTCCATTGTGTTTAAACGTACCGAAGAAGGCAATGCCGAAGACTTACGCTTGGCATTAATAAAGTTATAAAACTGCTTCGGATCATTTGAAAATTCGAATTTACATCGATTTAAATACATAGAATAGCAATGACTGTTGAGAACATTGAAATCTGAACGAGCCACCACATATCTCGAAAAGATTTTTTGAAGAGCATTGTTAAACCAAGAAGGCCTGTTTAGCTTCGTAGGAAGCCTGTCAGGAACGCATTCGTAAAAATGTGTTTAAAACGCTATAGAAAAGTTCAATTGCACTTTCGAGAACCATGCAATTATACAAGTCAGGGCAATTATATTGCAAAATCATATAATTTAGTTTATTATAGTCACATTTACGAAAACATCTCACTTTAGTTTGAGAAACTAAAGGAGGAGGGGTATCAGCACTGGGGAAAGAAGGGATAGAAGAGATTTTATAGCAGACAGATTGTGCTCATAAATGAAGAAATTAGAGCCAGGAGGAATATAAGAGCAGGTTACAAAAATAGATAAGGATTGCAGGGAAACTTTGACAATAACAAATTCAATTTCGTTAGGGATATGAAAGTTAAGTCTCTCCGATGTTAAACTAGAGGTAACGGCAATCAGTACACCACCAAAATAAATTTTTTTTTTTTGCGCAGTGGAAGGCCTGTTGTTTGGCACAGTGGAAATCCATTTATTAGGCGCAGTGGGAGGCCTGTTACTTGTTTTCGGTTTATTGGGAACAAATTCTTTTATTACCAAATCATCAGTAAGCCAAAAGCTTTCAGAAAGTAGTACATTAAACACATCAGGCGGAGCGAATATTTTAAGAGATGATATTCTACGGGAGTTCGAAAATCGAAATTGTTCAACCGCAATATCCTCGGATGGGAATTTTTCTCGTATAAATTCCAAAACATCCTCAGATTTGGTATCCGGGGTAAATCTAGAAACAAATAATTGTTTTCTATGTGGAACAACTGAAAGTTTCTTTCGCCCCCCAGCAGCAGTCTGAACCTCACTCGGCTGAGAGCCAGATATAGTACCTACTGTACCTATGGATACAGTTTGCACCGAATTTGATATCTCCGCCGCTCACTGGGATGAGAGACCCCAAAAGTGACGATCAATTCAGCCGGACAAAAATTTGAACATGTTATAATTTTGTATTTTGTATTTGCTTATTAAAAGTACAAAAAATAACATTTGGACTTTCCGTAGAGTATTTTTTTTATTAAATTTTTTGAAATTTCGGGTATATTCACAAAAAAATTGATACTTTTTCATTTATAGCGCTGAAATTTTACCCGAATCGTTTATGTATTTAATTAGACTACATCTATTAAGAATACTTAGAATTGTTGGACTTTATAGTAAATATGCCCCAAAAACAATATGCTAAAAATGGAAAATGTTATGGTCTGCCAAAAATAAAGAAAATAAACATATACAAAATCAAAACATACCAAACGACCGCGCACCTGGGTTAGAGAGGAACAACAGATGCCGATACTAGGGATGGCCTGGGAGTGGAGAACTGGTCCCGGAGTCGTGCTGGTTCGTGGCGGAACTAGTAGAATAGTGGGCTCAAGATAGGTTTAAATTTCGAAAAACTCTCTCTCGAAAAAGCAATTGAGCCGACTTACAAGAAGGGCAACTAGAGGGCAAATCAGAACCATCTAGAAGTTGAGAAAAAGTAGTCGTGTCTCTGGGAACAAAATTCCAAAGTGAAAGTGCAAGATTTAGATAAAAAAAAATAAATTAAAGTGCTTTTGTGTTCGCAGCTTCCGGCGCCAAATTCGAAATCTGGGAGTCTGCGAAGAAAGGAATTAAACTGGGAGAAAACTACTGGAAATTTGATTATCGCCGCCCACATCTGGGTGGTGCCAGGTTTTTTTATTTTAAGTTTAGTTTTAAAGTTAATAAAACCACGAAATAATCAAAAATAACCACAAACTACAAACTACAAACTACGAATCTACTTCTACTAAATTAAAATACTCATGTAACCCTATATATATATTATTTATTTATTTATTTATACTTATAACTATTTATTCATGTGTGATGTAATCGTCCCTCTGGTACCCAGGTTAGGGAATTGTGAAGTTAAATGAATGTTATCTATATGAATCTTGTGAATTAAAGTGGAAAAGAAAATGAGCGAGTAGCGTGTTAAAAATGGGGTGAGGTGACGCATAACAGACCCAGTATCCAGTGTCGGGGAGTTGCTTAAAATATACAGCACCTCCCATCGAGGGTATATTCCGCGGCCATCAACAGCAGGTCCGCAGTCCTTGTTTCCTTTCCTTTTTTTTTTTAGTAGTCATCGAGTCTGAAGAAAATAAATATTTACTGTGTGCCGACTGATCCAACTATCGTGGTCATACTCACACCCGAGAAATCCGATTGCTAGCCGGAATCCGATGGTTGGATCCCCGAAAACCAGTCGAGACATAACAAAAAAACCTTGTATTGCTTAAATTTATTAAATGAAAAAAGTGTATATGTATAACTTCGAATTTATTAATGAAAACCATAATTTTAAAAAATATTCTATGATTTAAATATTATAAGAATTAATCAGATTCCATCTCGGTTTCGCCTTTGCTATCGCTCTTGCCGCTCACACATTCTGCTGCTTTTAACAGAGTTAAAGCTTCCCTCGGAAAGGTGTGCACTTTTTTTTCGGCAACTTCCGTTTAGTAGATATTATTTGATCGGAGCTAATCAAGAACATATTCAAAATGTCCTGGTTGCACCAACAACTATAACGCACGGATAAGTACAATGTAAGCTAGTGTAAAGCAGGCGAGAGAGAGACAATGAGAAAGCACCCAAAAGTCTACACGAAATTTAGAGAGGTTCAAAGAGAGTGAAATTTACAGTTATAATAGAGAGCGGGAGAGAGAGAAGAGAGAGCAGCTTCCGGCGCCAAATTCGAAATCTGGGAGTCTGCGAAGAAAGGAATTAAACTGGGAGAAAACTACTGGAAATTTGATTATCGCCGCCCACATCTGGGTGGTGCCAGGTTTTTTTATTTTAAGTTTAGTTTTAAAGTTAATAAAACCACGAAATAATCAAAAATAACCACAAACTACAAACTACAAACTACGAATCTACTTCTACTAAATTAAAATACTCATGTAACCCTATATATATATTATTTATTTATTTATTTATACTTATAACTATTTATTCATGTGTGATGTAATCGTCCCTCTGGTACCCAGGTTAGGGAATTGTGAAGTTAAATGAATGTTATCTATATGAATCTTGTGAATTAAAGTGGAAAAGAAAATGAGCGAGTAGCGTGTTAAAAATGGGGTGAGGTGACGCATAACAGACCCAGTATCCAGTGTCGGGGAGTTGCTTAAAATATACAGCACCTCCCATCGAGGGTATATTCCGCGGCCATCAACAGCAGGTCCGCAGTCCTTGTTTCCTTTCCTTTTTTTTTTTAGTAGTCATCGAGTCTGAAGAAAATAAATATTTACTGTGTGCCGACTGATCCAACTATCGTGGTCATACTCACACCCGAGAAATCCGATTGCTAGCCGGAATCCGATGGTTGGATCCCCGAAAACCAGTCGAGACATAACAAAAAAACCTTGTATTGCTTAAATTTATTAAATGAAAAAAGTGTATATGTATAACTTCGAATTTATTAATGAAAACCATAATTTTAAAAAATATTCTATGATTTAAATATTATAAGAATTAATCAGATTCCATCTCGGTTTCGCCTTTGCTATCGCTCTTGCCGCTCACACATTCTGCTGCTTTTAACAGAGTTAAAGCTTCCCTCGGAAAGGTGTGCACTTTTTTTTCGGCAACTTCCGTTTAGTAGATATTATTTGATCGGAGCTAATCAAGAACATATTCAAAATGTCCTGGTTGCACCAACAACTATAACGCACGGATAAGTACAATGTAAGCTAGTGTAAAGCAGGCGAGAGAGAGACAATGAGAAAGCACCCAAAAGTCTACACGAAATTTAGAGAGGTTCAAAGAGAGTGAAATTTACAGTTATAATAGAGAGCGGGAGAGAGAGAAGAGAGAGAGTACAAGGGTTTCAGCAAAAATAAGGAGAGTGCAAATTACACTAACAAAGCAAAGATATTAAACAAATCTAATGGAAAAGTTAAAATAAACTATAACCACGTACCCGTTAACTGGAAGATCTCTTTGAAACACTAACACAGTTGTTAGGCTAAACTTTGTTGATAAACAAACACAAGACACTTTATTTATACTCATATCTCACTGACTGAAACTATAAATGTTACCTCTGGTGTACCTCAAGGACCCTTATTATTTGGTTTGTTGATTAACGACTTACCCCAAGTTATTAAGTCCGCAACAGTTTTATTGTTTGCTGACGACGTTAAACTGTGTTTGTCCATGTCATTACCGGATTCTTGTTCTCGTCTTCAATTAGATCTTGACTATTTACAGACTTGGTGCAAACTCAATTATTTATATCTTAACTATTCTAAATGTAATTTTATGACTTTTTATCGTCGTAATCCGTCTATGTATTCATACTCTATTAACAACAATGTCCTTCAACGTATTTTTACTGTTCAAGACCTGGGAGTTTTATTTGAGCATAAACTTTGTTTTAATGATCACATATTATTAATTTGTAATAAAGCTAGAAGCGTTAGCCTTTATAAAGCGCTGGTCTAAGGAGTTTGATGACCCTTATACAACCAAGCTTCTATATGTATCTATTGTTCGGCCATCGTTAGAGTACTGTTCTTGTATATGGTCACCGCAGACGGTAACTTGTCAAAATATGTTGGAGTCCGTTCAAAAGCAGTTTTTGTTATTTGTTCTAAGAGGTTTTAACTGGGACGCTGGCCGTCGGTTGCCATCTTATAATGTCAGATTGCGTTTACTAGACTCTCCCACCCTGATCAACCGTAGGATTTGTCACGGTGTTATGTTTATACATAAATTAATAAATGGTGATGTCGACTCCTCCTTTCTTCTTAGTTCCCTAAACTGGAATGTACCATGCAGGACAATTCGCCGGTATCGGTCCCTGTCTCTGCCATTGTGCAGGTCAAATTTTGCCCTTAATGACCCTTTCCGTGTTCATTGTGATAAATATAATGATCTCAGTCACGTCTTGTTGTGTGGAGTCTCTTCAGTGTCTAAGTATAACTTAGTACTATCGTTATTGTCTTCAAATATGTAATTTCAAAGTGCCTACCACTCGATGTGAGCAGGGGCATATCGTTAAAAAATTCTCCTTATGTGGTTTCTAGTGCGCCAAACCACATGAGAATTTTCGTTTAATACAAAATGTACATTACTTATGTTTTACAAGCAGTCCATTGCTTAATAAATACAAATACAAAAAATAAAAATCACGAAACAAAACAAAAGCTCAGAGCAATTTAACACCAAACAAATCAAACAGTCGAGGTCATCGGTTCAATCCCCAGTCTTTGTAAATTTTTTTTTTGTTTTTTGTTTGCTTTTGTGATGCTTTAGTTTTATTTTTAACTTAGTTTAATTTGTAGTAGTCAATATATATGTAAAAAATCACTGTTTTAAAAATATATCACACTAAAATTTATAAACCTTGTTAGTGCATTACAAAATGTGATGCGAGTATGGCTCAATCAGCTAGTGTGTCTACAAATCCAAAGGTCCCCGGTTCAAGTCCTAGAGAGGGCGAGTTGCCTCGAAAAAAGTAAGTTTGTTTTAATTCCATTTATTTATCATTTGCCGTATTAAATTGCATAATAACAGTCATAATACCTTTACGGGACCGCGGTTTTCAATAGACTACCAATTAGGAGAGCGTCAAATTAAAAGTGCGTCAAAGTCAAGTACGAGTAAAATTCAATAATTTAATGGTTGATAGACAATTTTTTAGATTTTTCGTGAAAATAATTTTTTTTAGTGTAGGTCAACAGTCACTAGTGCAAAACTAGTAACAAATGGACTAGTTATTTCCGATAACAAGCCTATGAAAAATGAACCAGTTCGTTAGAAGGAAATAAACATAAACACTGACGTCTTCAAGTCCGAGTAAAATCCAATGATTTAATGGTTGATAGACCAGTTTTTAGATTTTTCGACAAATTTAATTTTTTTAGTGTACCTTAACAGCTGTAACCGTAAATTGGTTAACAGCCACTAGTGTAAAACTAGTAGCAAACGAACTAGTGTTCTCCGATGACAAGTCTATGAAAAATGGACCAGTTCGTTACAAGGAAATGAACATAACTTGAACTTACTGACCCAACTAGTATTTTACTGGTCCAAAACTGATTCCGTTTCTTTCAAGGTACTTACAGAATTTTTAGTTATTTTCTTCCATGGCGAAAAAGAATTTGTGCTCTTACTTCTGCTACAAAACGAAAAATACTTTTTCAAAAATAAAACCGTACTATTTGATTCACAGAACTGACTATTGATCGAAAATCATATTGATAGGAGCAGTACTTTAAGTTTTTAAAATTCAAAGCAAATTTTAACTTAAATTGCCTCTTTCCCCTCCCCCTTCCACATAGCATTGGGATTGGGACGCACAAACTAAATAAATTCGTTAAAAATACCTGTAAAAATTCTGCAAGTTTCAAAAATTAAACTTAAACACTTAAGCCATAGAATTAACTATGATCCAAAAATTATCTTGATCGGAGCAACGGTTTAGATTTTTTAAATCCGAAAGTAAATTTTCTATGTAGCCCAAAATTATGGGGTCGAAGTCCGTTTGACTTCCAATTAGGCCTTTTCAAAACCTAAAAAAAGTAAATTGATCAAACAATTTTTTTTAAAGAACGACTTAATTTACTGATAGCACTCAAAAGCCGACAGCAAAAGCAAAGAACTTATTTGCTAAAAAATATCCGTAGAAATCAACAAATAAATTTATTTTAGGAAACAAGAAAGACATACGAGCTCAGCGATCATACAGACGGACATGGCTAGATCGACTCGGCTCATCATCCTGATCAAGAATATATATACTTTATAAGGTTGGAAACGCTTCCTTCTTCCTGTTACATACTTTTGCACGAATCTAATATACCCTACTCTACGAGTAACGGGTATAAATAGCCAAAAACGAACTTTTGCGTATATTATTGAGGTTTGTCATAAAAATAATCAAACTACACTCAAAATTTTTAGTTTAGCTCAGGATCCAACTAATTAGAAACTAATATGGCGGCAAAATTATTTGGAAATATGTTTTATTCAAGTTTAAAGGTTTTTCGCTTGGTTTATACACAGCATTGAGTTCCATTCATTGGTTTAGAAGCTACACTTCGTCAAAGCTGAAAAAGTTGAAAAAAATGCAAAAAATGTGACATAAATGGCTTCTTTAAAAATACAAGCCTAAAAACCGAAATGTGTATAAGAAAGTTAAAGGGCATTCTTTTACCTTTAAAATGAGTCTTTGATGACCGAAATCGGTTTACCACAACTCGAGTTAGAAATTAAAAAAGTGCAAAAAACGTTTTTTACACTTTAAAAAAAAACTGTACCATACAAAAAATTAAAAGTGCCTTTTTCTTACTCAGGGAGATGTAACTTAACCGAAAATCATAGTTTCATGAAGTGCGTATTTCATCAATTTTTTTTTGTAAACTGGTGTAATTTTTACACAAGGAGAGAGTGCGAAGGCGACTACTATATATAGCCGCAAAATTAAAAATCTGCTGTGATCCGATCGTAATGAGTAATACACCAAATTAAAGGTATTGCTAAAACTTAAAGGATTGCATACCAAGACCTAAAGAAAATCAATTGGTTTGGGAGAGAGAGCGGTGAAGGTGTATTCTTACTGATAATGCGCTTAATATGAGGGGTCATATCAGAAAATCTGACGCTCCGTTCAAAAGTTATACCGAAAATAAGATTTTCTTCTTCTTCCCAAAATGAAATTTTAATTCTGTTTGCCAGTTTGTCTGTGTATCCCAAAACATGGTTTTAAAGTTTTCAAAATTTGATATGATGTTCAAACTTTAGTTCTGCCACTTTTGGGAACAACCCGATAGTTTAGCGGGAAAACAGCTATAAATAGCTAAAATACCGAGTCGCGTTCAAAAGTTATTCAGAAACGATAATGGCCACAACTAACGCTGCCTAAGCATTGAATTTTGTAAGTGCGTATCCAAACTGTAGGGTCAAGGTATCGTTAAAATAGTTTTAAACCAGTCCATTTAGGAAACTTTTGTTTTACGACTTTTGAAAAAACAAGCTAGTTTGGCGGGAAAACCGCTGAAAAGGCTTCATTTCGTAAGTCCGTAACTTCCGAAATATTAATGCTACAGGCTTGTGCGTTATATATTTTTAGTTTAAATTTAAATATTTAACGGACGTTCAGTGTTGAAGAATACATTTATAATTTAGCCCTTTTTAAAATAAGAATTTTTGTAAAAACCGCATTGGCAGCGCTGTGATGTGAAGTCTTCCCTGTCCCACAATTCAATTAATAATCTTTTGATTTAGTTTAGTGTTTTTGTGTATTTATTGAAGAGCAGCAATGGTGCCGCTTCAAAACTCAGTTTTATAATGGTATTTATTTTTAGGAGCAGCAATGGTGCCGCTCCAACGATCAATTGGTATCTGTCTTTTTCAATATTCTTAAAGTCTGCTTAAGGCCAAGTCTCGTAGCTGCGCTGCTCGCAGGCGGCGGCAGAGAGACGGCTATGTACTTATGTATGAAGGAATGTACTTATATACATTGGCTATGCGCTCTCAAGTGGAGGCGCGAGGGGTATGCACATGCTGTCCGTTCGATACAATTATGCCGACGCTAGCACTTTCTGTATGCGGCCTAAGCCATAGCGATCGGTTCATATTTCAGTTCATACGTAAACGCTGCAACAACGTGTTACAGTTCGTACCCTTTAAGTACAGTGGGTATTCAATATACATGCATACTACAGCTGACTGAAGAGGCGACCAATTGAGAAATAAAGTGTCTATGTGAACGACGTACAAATCTGAGACGCGCATTTTAAATTTGGTCTTTTTATCGGATATTAACTCTACAACCTCAGGTAAACCCTCAACATGGTCTTTCGGTCGTATATTAACTCTACAACTTTAGGTAAACCCTCAAAATGGTCCTTTGATGTCAACTGAACAGCAAATGGGTTGTAAAAATTTCGCAATATGGGTTGTAAAAATAGTTTTCGCTTTTGCTTAGAACTTCACATACACGCTCACATAGACGACGACTTGAGTTGTGTGTGTGTATTCGCGAAAGTTTTTCAACATATCGTGATATTGCGAAATTCGAATCTACGACGTAATAAATGATTTCTCAACGATCTTTGTGAGGTGGAAACAAGACACAGACAGCAATCATGGCACCAACAGGACATAAAAAGAAATCGCTAGGAAATCAACCACTAAAAACTTCAAACACAAAACAAAATAAAGCGGAGAGACCTGACGACACACCGCGACCCAATCTTTTGACAACAGGGGACTCAATTCTAAAAAATCGCAACCAAAAACTGGTTGCATCTATGTACACCGGCGATTATAAACGCAGCGAATGAATCCGTACACCCGCATGGAAGTCAATCCTCCCGCAGTTCAGCCAAGGTACAATGACTTCAGGTACAGCTTGAGTCCCCTAAAAAACAACAGGAGCTACGAGATCAACTGGCAAAACAGGAACAAGAACGAGCACGGCTACAATTTCAACAGGAACAATTGGATCTCGAGCAGCAATTATATCTGGCCCAATTGGGGTCCGATGCAGGCAGCCAAATAGATGACAACAATCTGGACAATCTGGAACAATATAACGACGACAACAAAGATGTCCGTACGCGTGAGTGGGTCAATGGAGCTCAACATAAGCTTAAGTTTCAAAAAGATACTATGTCTAAAAACAAATTATCTAACCATAGCGATATCGAAACATCATGGCCAGGCAGACGATCAAACCAGATCTTCCATAATTTTCAGGGGACCCATTAGAGTTTTAAGAAAGTTAAAGGGCATTCTTTTACCTTTAAAATGAGTCTTTGATGACCGAAATCGGTTTACCACAACTCGAGTTAGAAATTAAAAAAGTGCAAAAAACGTTTTTTACACTTTAAAAAAAAACTGTACCATACAAAAAATTAAAAGTGCCTTTTTCTTACTCAGGGAGATGTAACTTAACCGAAAATCATAGTTTCATGAAGTGCGTATTTCATCAATTTTTTTTTGTAAACTGGTGTAATTTTTACACAAGGAGAGAGTGCGAAGGCGACTACTATATATAGCCGCAAAATTAAAAATCTGCTGTGATCCGATCGTAATGAGTAATACACCAAATTAAAGGTATTGCTAAAACTTAAAGGATTGCATACCAAGACCTAAAGAAAATTAATTGGTTTGGGAGAGAGAGCGGTGAAGGTGTATTCTTACTGATAATGCGCTTAATATGAGGGGTCATATCAGAAAATCTGACGCTCCGTTCAAAAGTTATACCGAAAATAAGATTTTCTTCTTCTTCCCAAAATGAAATATTAATTCTGTTTGCCAGTTTGTCTGTGTATCCCAAAACATGGTTTTAAAGTTTTCAAAATTTGATATGATGTTCAAACTTTAGTTCTGCCACTTTTGGGAACAACCCGATAGTTTAGCGGGAAAACAGCTATAAATAGCTAAAATACCGAGTCGCGTTCAAAAGTTATTCAGAAACGATAATGGCCACAACTAACGCTGCCTAAGCATTGAATTTTGTAAGTGCGTATCCAAACTGTAGGGTCAAGGTATCGTTAAAATAGTTTTAAACCAGTCCATTTAGGAAACTTTTGTTTTACGACTTTTGAAAAAACAAGCTAGTTTGGCGGGAAAACCGCTGAAAAGGCTTCATTTCGTAAGTCCGTAACTTCCGAAATATTAATGCTACAGGCTTGTGCGTTATATATTTTTAGTTTAAATTTAAATATTTAACGGACGTTCAGTGTTGAAGAATACATTTATAATTTAGCCCTTTTTAAAATAAGAATTTTTGTAAAAACCGCATTGGCAGCGCTGTGATGTGAAGTCTTCCCTGTCCCACAATTCAATTAATAATCTTTTGATTTAGTTTAGTGTTTTTGTGTATTTATTGAAGAGCAGCAATGGTGCCGCTTCAAAACTCAGTTTTATAATGGTATTTATTTTTAGGAGCAGCAATGGTGCCGCTCCAACGATCAATTGGTATCTGTCTTTTTCAATATTCTTAAAGTCTGCTTAAGGCCAAGTCTCGTAGCTGCGCTGCTCGCAGGCGGCGGCAGAGAGACGGCTATGTACTTATGTATGAAGGAATGTACTTATATACATTGGCTATGCGCTCTCAAGTGGAGGCGCGAGGGGTATGCACATGCTGTCCGTTCGATACAATTATGCCGACGCTAGCACTTTCTGTATGCGGCCTAAGCCATAGCGATCGGTTCATATTTCAGTTCATACGTAAACGCTGCAACAACGTGTTACAGTTCGTACCCTTTAAGTACAGTGGGTATTCAATATATATGCATACTACAGCTGACTGAAGAGGCGACCAATTGAGAAATAAAGTGTCTATGTGAACGACGTACAAATCTGAGACGCGCATTTTAAATTTGGTCTTTTTATCGGATATTAACTCTACAACCTCAGGTAAACCCTCAACATGGTCTTTCGGTCGTATATTAACTCTACAACTTTAGGTAAACCCTCAAAATGGTCCTTTGATGTCAACTGAACAGCAAATGGGTTGTAAAAATAGTTTTCGCTTTTGCTTAGAACTTCACATACACGCTCACATAGACGACGACTTGAGTTGTGTGTGTGTATTCGCGAAAGTTTTTCAACATATCGTGATATTGCGAAATTCGAATCTACGACGTAATAAATGATTTCTCAACGATCTTTGTGAGGTGGAAACAAGACACAGACAGCAATCATGGCACCAACAGGACATAAAAAGAAATCGCTAGGAAATCAACCACTAAAAACTTCAAACACAAAACAAAATAAAGCGGAGAGACCTGACGACACACCGCGACCCAATCTTTTGACAACAGGGGACTCAATTCTAAAAAATCGCAACCAAAAACTGGTTGCATCTATGTACACCGGCGATTATAAACGCAGCGAATGAATCCGTACACCCGCATGGAAACCGCATACAGTCCGGAGGAAGTCCATCCTCCCGCAGTTCAGCCAAGGTACAATGACTTCTGGTACAGCTTGAGTCCCCTAAAAAACAACAGGAGATACGAGATCAACTGGCAAAACAGGAACAAGAACGAGCACGGCTACAATTTCAACAGGAACAATTGGATCTCGAGCAGCAATTATATCTGGCCCAATTGGGGTCCGATGCAGGCAGCCAAATAGATGACAACAATCTGGACAATCTGGAACAATATAACGACGACAACAAAGATGTCCGTACGCGTGAGTGGGTCAATGGAGCTCAACATAAGCTTAAGTTTCAAAAAGATACTATGTCTAAAAACAAATTATCTAACCATAACGATATCGAAACATCATGGCCAGGCAGACGATCAAACCAGATCTTCCATAATTTTCAGGGGACCCATTAGAGTGGCCCATATCCTATGCAGAGTTTGAAAACAGTACTAAAACTTGTAATTTCAATGACTATGAAAACTTAAGTAGACTAAGAAAAGCTTTAGGAGGACAAGCCAAAGAATGTGTTCAGGCACTTTTAATTTTACCAGAAAATGTCGACACCATTATCAAAATCCTTAAAGAACGTTTTGGAGACCCATACTACATAATAAGATTGCTTCTTGACAAAATCACCAATCTGGTTCACACTTTGCTGAATATCGGAGATATAGATCAAATAAGAAACCCTTTAACTTTCGATGAGATATTAGACAAGCTCCCATGCCTCAACGTATTGCCTTCATAAAATACTATCAAAAGTTAAAAGAAAAAATTGACCCAAAAATAATTATTTTTCATTCGTGGCTAGGTGAGACTATCAAAGCTGCCACCACTCTAGGATTTGGCCACATTATCAGTCAGTCTAGAGACACCACTTTGTCGGTTTCCGGTATTCGGGATGGCACAGGTTAGATTACACGGACGGCCCTTATGGACGGGGCCACGAATAAGCCAATATGGCCCTTAGTTGTCCGGCTAATCTGTATAAACCTCGAGATATTTTATTAGGTTTTAATGTCCAAAAGGATCGAGGTGTATTTCGCGAAGACAAGAAGTTCGCCTGGTTCTCTGCTGGAGGCGTCTTCTAGAGATAAGCTCGGTGTAGGTCTTCTTTTCAGTGGCTTGCCACCACACTAAGGCTCCATACATCAGAGTCGGACGCACCACCAAGCTGTAGATCCAGTGCATCAGAGTAGGCGACAGGCCCCATGTGCTGCTAAGCATCTTCTTTGATGCTTATAGCGCCACGGTGGCCTTTTTTACCCTTTCTAGTATATTGGGTCTCCATGCCAGCTTGCAATCCAGTGTTGTTCCGAGGTACTTGACCTGTGCTTTCGGGGTTGCGCCAATTTTTGGGGGGTCCATTTCGGTACCTTGTATCTCTTAGTAAAGAGAATGAGGTTCATCTTGTCCGCATTGATACTGAGTCCCACCTTTTCCGCCCACTCACTTATTTCCCTGAGTATTGATTCTATTATGGAGCTGAGGGTCGATGGACAAACCCCCGTAATAATTATGCCTATGACGTCCGCGTAGGCAGCTATTTTTGGGGCTCTCCTCTCGAATCTTTTAATTAGATCGTCGACCACAAAAGTCCATAGAAGAGGCGAGAGGACCCCACCTTGTAGTGTGCCTCTGTGTGCCCCCTTTACCATGGAAGCAGTGCCCCACTCTGAAAGTACCCGCCTGCAGCTAAGCAGGGTTCTTATCCAGAGGCTTACTGTGTGCTGGTCGCTTCTAGGCGATCCATTAAAGCATCCGTCTTGACATTGTTGAATGGTCCGGATATATCTACGAATACTCCAAGCGCATATTCTTTAAGGTGTAGGGCTCTCTCAACGGTTGCTACTAGCGAGTGTAGTGCCGTTTCCACAGATTTCCCTTTGGTGTAGGCATGCTGATTGGATTACATAAGTCTCCCTACATCATTCCTGATGTGTAGATCCAGCAACTTTTCCAGAGTTTTGAGTATGAAAGAGGTAAGACTTATCGGCCTGTAATCCTAGGGGCTCGCGTGACTGCACTTTCCCACCTTTGGGCGGAAGACAATCCGAGGGGTCCTCCATTGGATTGGGATAAAACCCGTGCTTAGACATGCCGAGTATATTTCATACAACCATGGGGTGATCCTTTCCTTGGTCGCCTGCAACATGGCTGGAAATATTTCATCAAGTCCTGGTGCCTTATAGCCTGCAAAGGAGTATATGGCCCAGTTGATTTTCATTGGTGTTATTAGATCGTTTGGGGGGCGTTCTTCGCCAGCTGCTATGTCCTGGTGCGTGCTCGCGTCTAGGACATCCGTGCATCCTAGGAAGTGCGATTGCATAAGTGCTGTTAGGGCCTCTGCACTGCCCTGAGTCCACTGTCCGTCGTCGCGCTTTTGCTGACCCTGTATGGTAGGCTGCTTCGAAAGCAGCTTCCGGAGCCTAGCTATTTCCGGGATGCTGGAGCAGAAGTTTCTCCACGAGCTTCTCTGTGGCCTACGTGATTCCTTCTTGTAATTCCTAAGTAGGATTTTGTATTCCTCGTTGATGATCTCATTGTCTGCCTCTTTGACGATTTTGAAGAATTCTCGGAGGTTATTTCGATTCCACTATGGTGGCTTGGTTTTCTTCCTCGTTCTTGATGTCGGGCATACTGCGTGATACGCATCCAGTAATTCCTTGGACAGAGTCCGGGCTAGTCGCGAGTTTTGAGGTCACTGTCCTTGTAAACTTCTATTCACAGTTACCTTTGGGGTACTTTTAAAATCGTATCTGTACTGAATATACCTATGGTCTGAGAAGGATGGCGTTTTTAGGGCCCTCCATTCGGAGACCAAAGTACTCTGTCCCTTTAAAAGTGTTATATCTAGTACGTTTGACGAGGTGCCTCCTACGAAAGTGTGTTCCTCCCCCACGTTTGTTATATATAAATTTGTAGATAAAATAAAGTCTAATAGTGACTCACCTTTGTCGTTGATGTCGGTGCTTCCCCACACGCTGTGGTGTGCATTGGCATCTGCACCAATGAGGAGTTGGTCATCCTTCGAGCCGAATAAGTTGCTCAGCACTTCTGGTGGCGACGGTCTATCGTGTGCCATGTAGCAGGACGCTACCACGAAGCGCTTCTCCTCGCTTTCTAGCACGTAGTCAAGTTGTCAGAGCTGCAATGAGGCATAAGGTTAGCATGAATACCATTCCGTAGAAGTACGGCGCTTATGTTCATGCATACCGCTGGTGGGTAGAATGTGTTGTAGTTTGAGGACCTTAGTCCGGCAACGATATTGCCCGAGGCAATCCATGGCTCCTGAACGAAGGCTATGTCGACGGGCCCTTGCTCCAAGGCAATCAGGAGCTCCGCCGATGCGATTATGCTTTTATTAAGATTGAGCTGCAGCACCCTCTGAGTCATGGGCGGCTAACTCATCTCCGCTCGACGGGTTGGCTATACCTGTCCGGTCACCGCTTTCTTCGTCTTGCAAGTCATCCAGAGCGAGGTTCTGTGCGGGATCCACGATGGGTTCAGGACCTATGTCCTTCTCCATCTCGCCTGCCTGCATGATGTGTGCGCCCTTGCCTTCGGAGTGGCGCTTCTTGAGACGCAGGTAGACACTACCCACAATCTTGGGTACAGCAGATCCTCCGCCTCCTTGTTGATTTGGAGAACCACACTTTGTCCCCCCTCACTGGGTAGTGGGTTGGCCATGTGCAGAATCTTCCAATCAGCCGTCTGGATTCTGCCCTTGGATTGCGATGGGGAAGACCACTTTCGCCTTTAGTGAGGATGGGATTAGTTTTCTGTCCACCACCTCTAGCTTGGCCCCCTCCCACAACGCCTCCAGTTGGCCGACCGTTTGCGTCAGCCATTTCCTGGTCGGATCGTCGTTGCACTTCAGGATTTTAACACCGTTCAGCCACCCTGCACCATCGAATGTGGGCATGGGGGCTGTGGGTGCCTTTTCCATACGTTCACGGAGAGACTCAATGAGTCGCGCATGGACCATTTTCCAACGCGCCTCCGTCATCTTCCCATTCTCGTCGTTTCTGTCAATGAGTGCCACGATCAGGTTCGGTTGAGTACATCACTGACCCTGGCCTTTTTTTTGAGCTTCACTGCTACTTTGGGTGGCGGAGGGCCTGCTTCCTAACGATTTAGGTCTTGACGGTCCACCAAGCCTTTGAAAATACAATGGACTAACAATGAAAAATATGAGCAAGGTAACTCTAAGGTAGTCAGCGTACGCATCAAAGGCAGTGGTTCTAATACTAAGACACACATGATGAGAAGGGTAAGGTTTGTTTCTAGTCTCAATTTGCCGCTGCAAACCTTAAATATAGTCGACATGACAGACAACTTTCAGTTTTTAAAGAACTTTACCCATTGCTCTTACGATCGGGCACATCCTAAAATTCTAATAGGACATGACAACTGGTCTCTTATTGTATCACACAAGTTGAAGTACGAATTCTTTGACGGTTTGGTTGCTAGCAGCAACTGGAAGAAAGATAACCTACAGCTGCCTGAAAGCTACATAAACGCTATGTCTAGGTTACTATCATGCGAACGTAAAAGTGACAAAAACCTCGACTATGGACAAAAATATTCTGAAGTAATGGAATCTTATATTTCAAAAGGGTATTTGAAAAAGCTAAGTTCGACAGAAGTTAACATTAAAACACCACTGACTTACTATCTTCCGCATTTTGGTGTACAAAATATCAACAAACCAGGAAAACTGCGAATAGTGTTTGATGCCGCTTCTATAAGCCACAACTATTGCTTGAATGATTTTTTACTGCCTGGACCTAACCTTTATAATCAATTATCTTCCGTTCTGATGAACTTCAGAGAAAAGAAAATAGTTTTCGTAGGAGACATTAAAGAAATGTTTCTGCAAATCCTTGTACCCGAGACAGATAGACATGCTCAAAGAATTCTATGGAGATAGAAGACAGGGCCCTCCGGACGTTTATGAAATCCAATTTATCTTTTTCGGAGCCAAATGCAGTGCAAGTATAGCTCAACAAGTAAGAAATCACAATGCGAATGATTTCCAACAGAAGTATCCCAAGGCCTGTAAAGACATTATAACCAAACATTATATGGACGATTACACTTTCGATTTAGCGTCGCTTGTGAACGGATGTGTTTACTTTGTGCTCTGAGTTTTTTGTCTTTTTCGGTGATTTTTTCCGAGTGTCTTGTGTTTGTTTATCAACAAAGCTTAGCCTAACAATTGTGTTAGTATTTTTAAATAAATCTACCAATGAACGGGTACGTGGTTATAGTTATTTTAACATTTCTATCGGATTTGTTTAATCTCTTTGCTGTGTTAGTGTAATTAACACGCTTCTAAACGCTTGTAATCCCTCTCCCACTCTCCCGCTTTGTTAGCGTAATCTCACACTCTCTGTACTTGCTGTACTTCTAATTTCTCTTCTCTTGCTTGCTTTACATTTGTAACTGTTCGTGCGTGTTTACGCCGCTTCCCCCTCTCTTAAATCCACCGCTCTTCCAAAGCCCGCTCTTCCTTCGTTGGGAATGCCTACTTCCAGGCTCTCCCGCTCTCCCGCCTTCCCGCGCACGGGATCTCTCCACAGCGCCCTGAAGCACAGCGCTCAAGTAGTTTAAGTTTAGTTCTCTTTGTAACTTACAGCAAATACATCGCCCGGCCGAAAAAAACTCCAAAGTGTTCTCAATTCTTTTCATTCCGCGCACCGCGATCGCACAGTGTTCTTATCTCTCCCCCCACAGCTTGCCACCGGCTAAGTGCAACAGCCGCAACGCCAACCGAAGCTGCCTTCAATCGAAGAACACTGCGACGCCCCCACCACTTCATTTTTTGGTCCATTCGAGCCGAATAAGATAAGTGCAAATTATTATTTCCCAATTAACTGCCGGTCGACAGTCAGCCATCCGAAAACTTAATTTGTTTGACTTTCTGTGCGATTTGTCTAAAATCCAAGTCCGATTTAATCCGACAACGGCAGTAAATTCCAATTCCGTCTTTTTATTTCTTCGTCTCTTTTAACGTGCGGCCATATTGCCTATTTCCAATTCCTTTTTCTTGTGCATACTGATGTACAAGTTTCATATTCGCATTTGGCCGTACATCCAGTGAAAATACATCCAACATCAAATCGAAGAAATTAAAATATTAATCCAAATAAAAGTGTGCAAATAAACAGTCAAGCGTACAGTTAGACAAAAAATCAGTGAGCGGTGGAAAAAATAAATTAAATTAAAAACAATTAAATTCAAATTAATTTCCCACAAAGATTTTTTATTGTATATCCGCTGTGACAAATATTTGCATACACTATTCCAAATCCAAATACAGTCCACAATAAATCGAAAATTACAACACATACCCGACGGCAAAATTTAAATCCGCCATATTAAATCCATATATTATACATATACATTCCCCATATATTATACATATATTACATCCATATATTACACATATATTACATCCATATATTACACATATATTACATCCATATATTACACATATATTACATCCATATATTACACATATATTTCATCCATATATTACACATATATTACTTCCATATATCCACACATATTTTTTCTACCAATACACCGCATCCCGAACATCGAAGTATTTCCGTCGGCCATCCATAAATATATATTAAATAAATTTTCAAAGCCGACGTGAAATAACTTTTGAGTCTCAGTGTGTTTTATTTCCTATCCAAACATATTCGTGTGCGAACTGCATTCCCGCGTATTCCAGCTTTACTTATACATACACAGCCCGCAAAAGGGGCTTTATGCACGAGATCTTTCGGGCATTATTTTTTATATCCATCATTCCATCATTCCAAGTGCTCTTATTTCGAGCTGTTCCACGTAAATACCAAGCTCAATTCTAATAAACTTGAATAAATACTGAAAATTAAATTAAAAAATTTAAAATTAATTTTACAAAAAAAATTCCTCATCGTTAGAGTTTCAAAAAGAATTAAATAAAATACTGTCGACATCGCAGAATCCAGTGAAATCAATTTATTGACATTGTTCCCGATTTGCGTCCAAATTATTTTCATTTATTCAAGTATTACTCCATTACAGTATTTTTTATTTTTTATTTATTGAGTTTGGTATATCCTTATATCCATATTGTGGCAGCCCTATACATATATTTATACACACATTACATAAAGTACCTATATTAATCCTAAGCATAATTGTAAATATTAATCATAAGCATAATTGTAAATATTAGTCCTAAGCATAACTGTAAATATATACCGATAGTAGCCCTAAGCATCCCTGTAAACACACACACACATACACATGGCCTGTTATATATATGTATACACTCTGTTAAAGTTTCTAGCTGTTAAGAGAATGTTAGCCAAGGAGAGAATAAAGGAGAGAGAGTCAGTCTTGAGAGTGATCCCGACCTGAACTGGTGCGCGTTTTACTCTGCTACAATATCAGAAGTGGGCGCAAATCCTCGTGCCATAAAAACAGACATCTCGACTAAAGTGAACAAAAACTAAAATGGATTTGATCAACGCAAATGAATATACGTGCAATCAACTACGCGAGTGGTGCAAAGTTTTAAATCTGGCTGCTCACGGGAATAAGAGCACATTGGCTGCACGGCTGAACGAAGTTCCCTTTCGTGGAACATGCCCGGCTGTACAGCAACAACAACGGCAAAACGAAGCGGACAATGCGCAGAATGTTCTGGAAGCAGTTGATGAAACGGACGAAGAAGCGAACGACGAACAAGAAGGAGCGTCAAACGATGAGAAAGAAGCCGCAAAATTAAATGATGAGGAAGAAGCGGAAAAATCAAACGAAGAGGCGGATGACGAACAAGAAGAAGAAGAGTCAAACGAAGCGGCGAACGATGAGCAAGGGAAAGGAAAATCGAACGAGAAGACAAATAGCGAGCAAAATAACGGAGAATCAAACGAAAAGACAAAGGACGAACAACAGAAAGGAAAAGCAAATGAGAAGATAAACGACGAGGCGGAAAAAGAAAAGGCAAATATCGACAAGGAACTTAAAATTTTAAATGACCAAAAATTGACTTTGCAAAACGAAAACGATTTTCAACGAGCGAAAATGCAATTGATGGCCAGAGAGTTGGAGTTGATACAGTTTGAAAGAGAGTTGCTGCAAAGAGAGAACGATTTGTTGAGAGCGGCTGGTGGAGCGACTTCACGGAAAATTTCAAGTGATGATGAAATTTAAGAGAAATGCTGCCTGACTTTGATGGACAAACGAGTGCTAGTGTGTGGCGTGCACATATAAACGTGCTAAAAACTACGTATGCGTTGACTGAAAATAAACTGCGATCCCTTATATTCAGTAAACTAAAAGGTGATGCACAAGCTTGGGTGTACTCAAAACCAGAGTTCGCAAATGAGGAAGTTGATACCCTGTTGCTGTCAATGGAAAAGGCGTTTCTTCCAAAGGAGAGTGCCATTATTTTGCGGAAGAAGTTTGAAGCGCGCAGATGGCAAACTAATGAATCGTTTTCGGCCTATTTCAACAGCAAAATTTTACTGTCTAACGGACTTCAGATGTCGGAGCACGAGTTGGTTGACTATATCATCCACGGCATACCAGATCGCCAAATTCGCACAAGTGCCAACATGATGTGCTTTAAGACGAAGGATGACCTGTTGTCGGCACTACGGCACGTTAATTTAGTCGCTCAAAAAATCGAAGGAGCCACCAACAGCGGTGGAAAGTTTGAGAAGCCAGCTTTCCGGTGCTACAATTGTAATTGCTTGGGGCACATCGCCTCAGATTGCCGTAAGCCAAAACGAGAAGTTGGAGCCTGCTTTGTATGCGGAAAGATGGGTCACCTTGCCGCAGCCTGTGAGCAGAACAAGAAGACGTCAGCCCCAGCTACTCGCAAGGAGGATTACGTAAGATATTTAAGGATAGAAATAGAGGGTAGCACTAATAAATCGTTTTTTATAGAATGCCTTCTAGACTCAGGTAGCCCAATTAGTTTCATCAAAAAATCGTATGTACCGACTAGCGTAGACATGAAGCCAGCGCCTCCAGCCACATATATTGGTTTGAACTCCAGTAAATTAATAATTTTTGGAAAAATTTTTGTGTTCATTAAAATGTATAATAAAAGAATAAGACTTGAAATGTTGGTTGTTCAGGAAGATTCTATGAATGAAAGAGTAATATTGGGTAGAGATTTCTTAAATGCGAGTGGCGCTTCCATTGTCTGGAATGAAGATAAGTTAAGCCAAACAAACGAAAACACAAACGAAAGTACAAACGAGAGCATAAGTATAAATGATTCAAATGATATGAATAAATCAGATTGTAGAAACGAATTTTTTGGGAAAATCTGTATGATTGAATATGAGTCTAATGAAGAAAACGTAAATGTAGGGATAAACTTAAACATAAATGATAAGCTCACTTTTGAAAATTTGTTTCGTAAATATTACACTGAGGCTGTTCGTCCAATAGTGCCGGAAACAAGGTGCGAGATGAAAATAACGATCAATGATGAGAGGCCATTTAGCTGCAGCCCCAGACGCCTTTCTTATGCTAAAAAAAATGAGTTGCAAAAGATTTTGGATGAGTACATTGCCAAAGGGTACATCAGACCAAGCGAGTCTGAATTCGTGTCACCCATTGTGTTAGTGAAGAAGGCGTCGGGCGACCTTAGAATGTGTATTGATTTCAGAAAATTAAATAAGTTAACAGCAAAAGACAGTTATCCAATCCCTTTGATAGATGACCTACTGGATCAAATGACAGATAAACAATGGTTCACAAAAATAGACTTAAAGAACGGGTTTTACCATGTTTTTATGCAAGATGAGTCGGTGAAATTTACTTCATTCACAACACCTTTAGGCCAATTCGAGTTCCTAAGGATGCCATTTGGGCTGAAAAACGCGCCGTCTACCTTCCAGAGGTTTATAAATAAAATTTTTAGTGATTTGATAAGAGAAGCGAAAGTTATCGTGTACTTAGACGACATAATGATTGCAACAAAGGATATAAAGAGCCATATCGAAATCTTAAAAGAAGTATTTGACAGACTAACAAGAAACAATTTAGAACTGAGGCTAAGCAAGTGCGAGTTTTTTCAAACGGAGATTAAATATCTAGGGTATACGGTTAATGGGTACGGCATCAAAGCAGATGAAAAAGGTATAGCAGCGGTTAAAAATTTTCCGGTTCCTTCCAAAACTAGTGAGGTACAAAGCTTTTTAGGACTTTGTTCGTACTTTCGCAGGTTTATCAAAGACTTTTCTATAGTAGCGAAGCCATTATACGACGTGACAAAGAAAACGACAAGTTTTCGGTTTGGTGAACTTGAGCTACAAACGTTTGAAGTTCTGAAAGAAAAATTAATAGATACTCCTATACTTGCTTTGTATAACCCAGCAGATGAGACAGAGCTCCACTGCGACGCGAGTTCAATCGGTTTCGGTTCAATCTTGATGCAAAAGAAAAAAGATGGGCGGTTTCATCCGGTGTTTCATTTTTCCAAGCGCACTACGGACGCTGAATCGAGGTATCACAGCTTCGAGCTGAACACGCTAGCAATAATTTATTCACTCAAACGTTTTAGGGTATATCTTCATGGTAAAAGTTTTAAAATTGTCACGGATTGTAATTCTCTTACACTTACGTTAACAAAAAAGGAAATAAACCCCAGAATAGCACGATGGGCCTTAGAGCTGGAAAACTATGACTATATACTGGAACATAGATCTGGGGTAAGAATGCAAAATGTAGATGCTCTCAGCAGATGCACTAATATAATGGTGGTAGATACGAATTCATTCGAAGAAAATTTGATTATATGCCAGGGGAAGGATGAGAATATTGTTAAAATTAAAAAACTTCTGGAAGAGACTGAACACAAACTGTTCGAAATGCGTAATGGAATTATTTATCGGAAATATCATGACTCTTTATTATTTTATGTCCCAAAAGATATGGAATCGCACGTACTCTTTAAATACCATAATGGACTCGGACATGTAGGTGTCGACAAAGTATTAGAAGTTGTTTTGAAAACATATTGGTTTCCAAAGTTAAAGGAAAAGATAGGACAACATATTAAAAATTGCTTAGAATGCATAGCATTTACAACGAAGGGAAAGCACGATGGCTATTTACATAATATTCAGAAGCCAACCAAACCCTTTGAGTAGTTACATATTGATCATATCATACATATTCTAGTAATTGTTGATAGCTGCACAAAGTTTGTAAGACTATACTCTACAAAAACAACAAAGTCTACTGAAGCGATAACGGCACTGGAAAACTACTGTAGATCATATAGTACTCCTAAATGTATAGTCTCTGATCGAGGATCCTGTTTCACCTCCTCAGAATTTTCAAATTTTCTAAGGACCCGAAATATAACTCATACACAAATAGCAACGGGTTCGCCTGAGGCGAATGGACAGGTAGAGAGAATAAATCGAAGCATTAGTCCGATGCTCGCAAAATTGTCAGATTCAGAACGGAGTTGGAGCTTTGAAAAAGTACTGGGAGAAATTGAGTTTGCAATAAATAATACAGTTCATAGAATGATTAACCAACATCCAAGTGTAATGTTATTCGGAGTTGGCCAAAGAGGTAGTTTAGTTGATTGCCTTAGAGAAAATTAGGGAGAAGGACAAGAAGAAAGCAGAACAATTGAAAATATAAGAGAAAACGCCCGCGAAAGAGAAGCTCAGTTACAAAACTATAATGAGACGACGAAGAACAGCAAACGATTGAAGGCAACACAGTATGAGAAAGGAGATTATGTTGTAGTAAAGAACTTTGATTGTCACACAGGAGTTTCTAAGAAACTTGTACCGAAGTTCAAAGGACCTTTTGAGATAGTCAAGTTGTTAGGAAATGATCGGTATGTTGTTAAAGACGTGGAGGGATTTCAGCAATCAAGAATTCCATACTCTGGCGTTTGGGCGGCAGCTAATATGAAACCCTGGCTCGGCTGGTCGAAAAGCAAAGAAAATTATGAGATAAATGATAGTGAAGAAAATGATGAGATAAATAATAGTGAAGAGAATGATGAGATAAATGATAGTGAAGAAAATGATGAGAAAAACGATAGTGAAGAAAATGATGAGATAAATGATAGTGAAGAATATAACGAAATAAATGAAAATAAAATGAGTTTAAAGGAAAATAAAGACATTAGAAAAGACAAAGGTAGTGATAGTAACAAATTAGTTAAAGTTTACAATACTAGAAGCAAGACCAAAATAAAAGAATGTTAACTCAGTTTCAGTTACACCAGGATCAGGGGATCCTTGTTGGTCAGGATGACCGAGTTGTGGCAGCCCTATACATATATTTATACACACATTACATAAAGTACCTATATTAATCCTAAGCATAATTGTAAATATTAATCCTAAGCATAATTGTAAATATTAATCCTAAGCATAACTGTAAATATATACCGATAGTAGCCCTAAGCATCCCTGTAAACACACACACACATACACTGTGAGGAATACCCCACATTTTTTATAGAAATAAGTGTAGATAAGTAGATAAGTAGATAAGTAAATAAGGATAGTATAAGAGACAACGCAAAGACCCACGGAGGGCACCAACACCTAGGGAAAAAACCACACGCACACCGCGCGGGAGAGGAAAGGAGAGAAGAAAACGCAGCCGCAGCCGAAAACGCAGCCGCAGCCGCAGCCGAGACGCAGCCGCAGCCGAACGCAGCCGCAGCTGAAACGAAGCCGAAGCTGAACACGAAGGGGTCCTCTGCCCGACAGCGCAGCAGCCGAGACGATCCTGAGCAGAGGACGGCAGCCGAAGCTTAGCGATCTGCGGATCGAGACAGTCCCTCGAGAGCCGGCAACAGAGCCGCAGCTGAAACGAAGCCGAAGCTGAACACGAAGGGGTCCTCTGCCCGACAGCGCAGCAGCCGAGACGATCCTGAGCAGAGGACGGCAGCCGAAGCTTAGCGATCTGCGGATCGAGACAGTCCCTCGAGAGCCGGCAACAGAGCCGGACGTTTCGGTCGTAACGCACAAACAGGAACTTGGACAGAGATTTGGAATAATCAATCGACGCCGCTGCCCAAAGGATGCAGGAGGAGTAGGGGGGTAAGCTGGCCGAGGGCCCTAAATCCCAAAAGTGGGAGAACATGTGTGGCGGATAGGCTAGGGATAATGTAAGGAATAAAGTGTGACATAAAAGAACAACAACGTGCTAGTGAGAGTTCGGGAGTGTTCGGGAATAGTGCCCCACGCTACCGGGTCAAAAGGACGATGGGGGGCTCACGGATGACGGGGCCCTTCTTTCCTCCGGCAACCCGGGCAGTGCTTTTGCCTTCGCCTCCGGATCGGGGAAACTGGCCCACGGGTGACGGGGCCGGCCTCCCCTCTCCGGAAGGTTTCCCCACGCCGAGATTGGAAAACACGCTACCGGGTGACGGGGCCTGTTCTCTCCAATTTTTCGGGCCGGGAATTCGGTATCCGGGTGACGGTATCGGATTTTCCCGCAGTTTCGTCTTTGGTGGCTGGAAACCAACCCACGGCTGACGGGGTCGGCTCCTGCCTACACGGACCTTTACTTTCCTCTCCCCCCCCTCTATGACCCGACACAGTCTTCGTCCGTTATCCTGTCTGTCTTAAAGATAGAAATATTTTCTGTAAAGAGACCCTGGAATGACTGAGTTTCATCCCAGCTATAGAACTACTTTACAACACATGGCCTGTTATATATATGTATACACTCTGTCAAAGTTTCTAGCTGTTAAGAGAATGTTAGCCAAGGAGAGAATAAAGGAGAGAGAGTCAGTCTTGAGAGTGATCCCGACCTGAACTGGTGCGCGTTTTACTCTGCTACAATATATCTATATATTATTTTTTCTTCGGGGAGGAAAAAGAAAATTTAAAAAAAAATACCATCCGCATACCACTGCAAAGTATTTTTTGGTTGTCTCCGAATAGTTTTTTTTAATTAGAAAAAATACTAACTTCTCCATATACTGCCGGGAACATCCAATCCCATCCACATTCGGCCAACCACCTCTCAATAAAATACTAAACGAAAAATACTTCACCAAGAACAATATTTTTCAGTATTTTTTTATACCCTTGCAGAGGGTATTATGATTTCAGTCAGAGGTTTGCAACGCAGTGAAGGAGACGTTTCCGACCCCATAAAGTTTATATATTTTTGATCAGCATGACTAGACGAGTCGATCTAGCCATGTCCGTCTGTCCGTCTGTCCGTCTGTCTGTCCGTTTCTACGCAAACTAGTCTCTCAGTTTTAAAGCTATCGGGATGAAACTTTACCAAAAGTCGTCTTTCTATTGCAGGTAGTATATAAGTCGGAACCGGCCGGATCGGACAACTATATCTTATAGCTCCCATAGGAATAATCGGAAAAATAATGGAAAAAAAATTATATCTTCGGTGTTTTTTGACATATTACCTTTTGCTCTTGGGAATATTTTTTTTTTACTGTCCCGAATTTCGAATTAAATTTTTTCAAAATCGGACGACTATATCATATAGCTCCCATAGGAATCACAAAACTCAAAATATGAAAAAAATTATATCTTCGGTGTTTTTATACCCTTGCAGAGGGTATAATGATTTCAGTCAGAAGTTTGCAACGCAGTGAAGGAGACGTTTCCGACCCTATAAAGTATATATATTCTTGGTCAGCATGACTAGACGAGTCGATCTAGCCATGTCCGTCTGTCCGTCCGCCTGTCCGACTGTCCATCCGTCTGTCCGTCCGTTTCTACGCAAACTAGTCCCTCAGTTTTAAAGCTATCGAGCTGAAACTTTACCAAAAATCGTCTTTCTGTTGCAGGTAGTATATAAGTCGGAGCCGGCCGGATCGGGCAACTATATCTTATAGCTCCCATAGGAATAATCGGAAAAATAAATGAAAAAAAATTATAACTTATGTGTTTTTAGACATATTACCTTATGCTCTTGGAAATATCTTTTTTTTAACTGTTCTGAATTTCGAATTAAATTTTAGAAAAATCAGACGACTATATCATATACAGTGGGGAGCAAAACTGAGTACATGTTTGCCACTATTGACTTTGGGTACGCATTAAAAAGTTATTAGTAAAGGAAATGAATCCAAATTTTTTGTGTTTATTCTTTGAACATTTATTAACAAATTCGTATATATAAAATATAACAAAAAAAAATAATTGGTCTCATTAAGAAATAAAAAACAAAATAAACTCGCAGTTTTTTATGAACGTCAAATTTTAAACTTTTTTCCTGTGGCATAAAACAAAAATGTTTTGATGCAAAGATTTTCCAGAAGCAAAATAAATAATAACTGCAAAAAAAAAAATTGCAAAATATTTTTCCTTGTATTTTTTATGATTTTTTGAAAATTACAATTTTAGCCGCTTTTTCCTGCTTTTCATACAAAATTTTACTGAGATCTTTCCATTCAAAAAATCATAAAAATTACAAGGAAAAATATTTTGCAATTTTTTTTTTCCAGTCATTATTTATTTTGCTTGGGGAAAATCTTTGCATCAAAACATTTTGGTTTTATGCCCCAGGAAAAAAGTTTAAAATTTGACGTTCATAAAAAACTCCGAGTTTATTTTGTTTTTTATTTTTTAATGAGACCAATTATTTTTTTTTGTTATATTTTATATATACGAATTTGTTAATAAATGTTCAAAGAATAAACACACAAAATTTGGATTCATTTCCTTTACTAATAACTTTTTAATGCGTACCCAAAGTCAATAGTGGCAAACATGTACTCAGTTTTGCTCCCCACTGTAGCTCCCATAGGAACGATCGGAAAACTAAGGGGAAATTAATAGGAACAAAATTATAGCTTTGTTAATTTTCATTGTATTCTCTTCTACTTTGGAATATAAATTTATTTTTTTATTTTAGAATTTCGAATTAAATTTAACATAAATTGGATGACTATATTATATAGTTGCCATAGGAAGGATCGATTAATTAATGTCAAAGTACTCCGTAAACTGCTATAATTTTGTTTGTTGCAAATCTAAATTTAACATTTTTGTAATTTCAAATAGAATAGGAACGATCTGCAAGGATATATAAACTTCGGCTGGCCGAAGTTAGCTTTCTTTCTTGTTAATATTTTTTTTGGAATTTTTTCCATTTTTATTCCATCGTTCCACCAAAAGCCTGGGGATTATTTTCACAACAATTCAGCCTCGCATATCGACTATTTTAGCCGGTCGACACCCAATTTCCACCAGTCCATAAGTGCGTCCGTAATTGGTTCTCTGATTGTTGTCCGAAATATCAGCGCGCCCATTCTATCCTAACAGCATCCTAGTTTGGTATGTCCAGGGAAGGTTCTAACAAACTATCCCCTGTTCCATCACCGAAAATACCAAAAATCGCTGTAAGGACGCCCACACCTACAAAGGTCAAGACTCCAATTCCTAAAAGGGCTCCTTCTCCCATCGAAAGATCCACGCGAGCCAGCACAAAAATGGTTGCAACGGCTGCCGAAATCGCCTTAAACCAATTTATTGAAGTCTCGGATCGACTTTCCGAATTGGAATCGCGAATAAATATTCCCGCGGCGGTCCCTCCTACGTTATCCCTCCTCAATATTCGCCGAGACGAAATCAAAGAAGTATGGATCCGCATCAAAAAAGAGTACGATGCATGTACCGCGTGCCTTGTAGCAGCCGGAGAAAGTGCAGCTGACAGCTTGCCAATCCTCTAGGCCAAGTACGGTTATTGCTACAGCGCGTATGAAAGGTGCGGCGCCCAGATAGCAGATATGATAGCGCAAACTCCGCAACTTCCGCAAGCTTCCCCAACGCCAGCCAATCCTTCTCAGACATACATTCCGTCAGGCTGCAGCCTGCCGCCTTGCGATACCAAGGTTTTTACCGGCGATTATCTTCGTTAGCCAACCTTTAGGGATCTCTTCACCGCAATTTATATTAACAATCCCAGACTCACTCCAGTCGAAAAGCTATTCCACCTCAACGCTAAGACGAGTGGCGACGCTCACAATATAGTTTCAAATTTACCACTTACTAATGATGGCTTTCGCTCAGCGTGGGATAACCTCACTGAGCGTTTCGAAAACAAGCGATTGTTAGTAAATAGTCAATTAAAGATACTCTTCAATGTGCCGTCCGTGACACAGGAGTCTGGGTCAGCTTTGAAAGAACTTCAAAGTACCATCCAGGGGTGCCTTACGGTGTTAGAAATGTCCGGTATTCAGGCCGAAACTTGGGATTGCCTCTTGGTGTATATGTGCTCATCCAAACTCCCAAAGCTTACGCTTTCCCTATGGGAGCAGTCCCTTCATAACAAAGCCGAGATCCCTACGTGGCATGAGCTGAACGTTTTCCTAACTGAGCGTCACAGAACACTAGAAGCCATAGATGATGTTCGACCATCAGGTTCTAGTCAGCCCAGGGAATCCACATCCAACTCGGCGTCTCGGAGAATAAATTCTTATGAGACAAGGGTAACACCTCGACAACCTAGAATGTGCGATCTCTGTAATAGAGAAAACCATCCACGGTCGACCAACGCATCGCCTATATCAAACGGAAACAGCTGTGTTTGAACTGCTTTGCGCGGACACATCAGCTGCGCGACTGCGAAAGAGCACATAACTGCTTCACGTGCCGCGGCCGCCATCACGCCCTCCTACACCGAGGCACCCCATACCCAGCGCGCGCAAATCCAACGCCAACGCCCAGATCCAGACCGAATTCTCCCGGTCCCTCGGCTGCCAGTGGCACGCAGCCAACACTTCGAAATTATTTTGCAGCGGGCTCTAGGTCAGTCCTCCTAGGCACCGTCATGATTAATATATTCCATCAGGGTTCCAACTACCAAGCGCGAGCCTTAATAGACTCCGGATCTGAGGCGACCTTCATTACTGAGCGCCTTTTCAACCTAATTAAGCTGCCGTTCCAGGTCATCCAGGCACAGGTCTCAGGGCTTAATCAAACGGTCTCCGCTGAGACTAAAAAGCTCTGCCAATTTACAATTCGTTCTCCGACCCGGTCTAGTTTGCAGTTAAACACCACTGCCTACGTGCTTCCGCAAATAGCCGTAAATCTTCCCTCATGTCCGCTTCCGCAACATTTCCTGCGAGATCTTCCCGAACTTCCACTAGCGGATCCAAAGTTTTATGAGAGCGCACAAATAGATCTTCTAATCGGGGCCGATATACTTCCATCCATTCTACTAAGCGGCACCCGAGCGAACATCTGTGGCTCTCTTTTCGGTCAAGAGACCATTTTCGGCTGGATTCTAACAGGACCAGTACCCGCTCCGAGGCAAGATCGGATTTCATCCTTTTCCACGCGTGTTGCACACACGTACGAAGCGTCCCTCGATAAACTCCTCACCAAATTCTGGGAGGTGGAGGATCTGCCCGTAAAGGTGGCAAAAGAATCCGACGTGATCTGCGAGGATAATTTCCTTCGGACCACCACAAAAGACGATACCGGCAGGTATGTCGTGAGTCTTCCGTTTCGAGATCCTGAGAACATGAAATGCTCCCTGGGACAACCCAGATCCCTGGCGTTGGCTCAATATTTAAGAATCGAGCAGCGGCTAAAAAGGGACAGTACGCTAAAATCCAAGTACGACTCAGTGATTCAAGAATATCTCGACCTCAACCACATGAGAGAAGTCCCTCCTACCCACGATTCAGCATGTTATTACCTTCCATACCACGCGGTGTTAAAACCGGAGAGCACGACCACCAAACTTAGAGTGGTATTCAACGCCTCCAGCCCTTCAGACAATAGGGTCAGCTTAAATGATATCCTTCATGCTGGCCCGGTCCTACAGTCCGATCTAACCATCCAGATCCTGAAGTGGCGATATTTCCGTTTCCTGTACAGTGCTGATATCGAGAAAATGTACCGGCAGATCTGGGTAGATCCGAAGCAGACAGCGTTCCAACGTATCTTATTCCGCTATAGAGAAGGATACATTCGCGATTTTGAGCTAAATACAGTTACGTTTGGGGTCAATTGTGCACCGTTTCTGGCAATTAGGGTCCTGCAACAGCTGGCGACCGACGTGCAACTAACCCATCCAAGGGCGAGTAAAGTTATTCGTGGTTGCATGTACGTCGATGATGTCCTTTCGGGAGCTGACTCTGCAGAAGAGGCTCACCTTACCATTCGCGAGTTGCAGAGTGCCCTCGATTTGGCTGGTTTTCCATTATGGAAGTGGACCTCCAACCATAAAGAAGTTCTGTCTCATATCGAAACTGATCATCTGTTAAACGCCGATTTCCTCGAAATAGATACGGAAAGCACGGCGAAAACTCTCGGAGTCCGTTGGAAAGCAACATCCGATGAGTTTTTCTTCGCTCCTCCAGACCTATCCAACCAAGCCACGCTCACGAAACGACATGTTCCCAAATCCCCATGCTGTTTGATCCAGCTGACTGGCTCGCTCCTTTCGTGGTCTGTGCCAAGATTTTCATGCAGGAGATCTGGCTTCATGACCTTGGGTGGGATGATAAACTCCCAATTGAACTGTGCCAAAAGTGGCGTGAATTTGTCCAAAGCTACTCGGTTCTAGATCAAGTCCGAATTCCCAGATGGGTTTCCTTCCGCCCAGAGTTCCGAGTCGAACATCATGGATTCTGTGACGCCTCTCAAAAGGCGTATGGTGCTGCGATCTATGTGCGCGTAGAAATGGGGCACAAGACGCTAGTGCATCTCCTTGCGGCCAAGACGCGCGTGGCGTCAGTCAAAACTGTGTCGCTTTCCAGGCTAGAGCTGTGTGGAGCTCTATTGCTATCCGAGATGGCGGAATCCATCCTCCCCCATATGCCAATGCTGTCCTCGAAACTCCATTGTTGGACCGATTCCACGATTGTGCTTGCATGGCTAGCCAAACCAGCATGCCAATGGACAACGTTCGTTGCCAATCGGGTAACAAAGATTACCCAGTCCACAGAGGCAGCCAATTGGGCACATGTTCAATCCGAACACAACCCAGCTGACTTGGCCAGTAGGGGAGTTCCTCTACAAGAACTGGTCGACAACTCCCTTTGGTGGCATGGACCAATCTGGTTGTCAAAGCCACGAGATCAGTGGCCTTCCCAAAGCACCGACCTACAGGTGACCGAAGTGGAAGGGCGTCCTGTCAAGGTCCACGTGGCGTCCATCCCGACAGAAGACATCCTTGATCGCTTTTCCAAATTAGATAGAGCTTTACGGGTCTTTGCGTATGTCCACCGTTTTGTCCAGCGATGTAAGAAACAGTCGCAGATGTCGGGAGTCCGTCTAGAAGCCCAAGAACTTGTCGCCGCTGAACGGCTCATGGTCATTAGCACTCAGCGCAGATATTTTTCTAATGAATATCGCTGCTTGAGTCAAAAGCGTCCTGTGTCCGCGACAAGTTCCATCCTCTCCTTAAACCCCTTTCTAGATCAGAAGGGGGTTATAAGGGCTTGCGGCCACATAACGGCCTGCGAAAACTTGCGATATGACGAACGACATCCGATAATCCTCCCGTACGAATGTGCACTCTCTCGACTACTGGTGAACTTTACGCATCTCATAACGTTGCACGGAGGTAACCAGTTAGTCGTACGTCTCACCCGGTCAAGATACTGGGTTCCGAGAATAAAGAACTTGGTAAAGGCCGTGATTAACTCCTGCAAGGTCTGCGTTATTCATAAGAAACGCTTGCAAGTTCAGATGATGGGAAGTTTTCCGAAAGAGCGAGTGTCTTTTTCCCGGCCATTCACGTACACAGGAATGGACTACGCTGGCCCTTTCGACATAAAAAATTACACAGGCAGAGCTTGCCTGTTGGTTTTCGTATGTTTCTCTACAAAGGCCATCCATCTAGAGCCTACATCCGATCTGACGACCGAGAAATTTCTCGCCGCTTTCGCTCGCTTCGTAGCCAGAAGAGGTTGTCCCCGTCAAGTGCAGTCCGACAATGGGAAAATCTTTGTCGGCGCTGCCACTCTCCTCTCCCGAGATTTTCTCCAAGCCGTAAAAGAGTCTGTGACTGATGCGTATAGTCATCAGCAGCTCAGCTGGCAATTCATTCCTCCGGGGGCACCCCATATGGGAGGCCTGTGGGAAGCTGGTGTCAAAAGCTTCAAAACCTTGTTTTACAAGTCCACCGCTACTCGAAAGTACACCTTTGAAGAGCTTTCAACTCTCCTAGCGAATAAAAGGGGAATCCAAGTCCATTGTGAATCGGTGGCAACACTTAAAGGCGCGCCATCAGCAATTCCAAGCTCGATGGAAAGAGGAGTACCTCAAGGAGCTCCACAAGCGCAACAAATGGCAGTCCCCGACCGCAAATCTCCGCGTTGGCGACATGGTAGTCGTCAAAGAAGACAATCTGCCCTCGAATGTGTGGCGCCTGGGCAGAATCGACTCTGTCTTTCCGTAATGTCTGACGGCTGACGGCAATGTCCGTGTCGTCGGCATTCTCACGGCACGCAGGATTATTAAGCGTTCCGTGACCAAGGTTGTTCTTCTACCAGGAGAACACTCCAACCGTCCTTCTCAATCAACGTCCTCCGCATAATTCTCCAACCATCCTCGCCAGCTAAGCATTTTTTCAACTGATCTCCATACGTTTTTTTCTTTTTCCATCCATTACTCCTTACCAGATCACGGCATGGCACCTCGTCCACGCAGCGCTCAGGCATTGTAGAGCAGACGTACTCGAGGTATAAATTCCTACCGATGCCGAGTCTGCCGTGGAGTCCATCCGCTTCGGAAGTGCCAGAGGTTCCTAAAGCTGAGCGCGGAGAAGCGGCTTCGGGCAGTGCTTATCAACAAGTACTGCTCGAATTGCCTTGCTCACGAGCATTCCGACGTGAGCTGTCGCAGTGGCGACAGATGCAAGACGTGCGACGGGAAGCACCACTCGCTCCTTCATATGCACGAGCGCCCCCTGCCGTCGGCTACTAAACAGCGTTCGCGCCGGCAGAATCCGCCAACTCGCCAAGCGCTGGCCCCGGCAGGGCGTTCGGCATCCGCCGCTTCTCAGCAGCGCTCGCGCCGGCAAGATCCGCCAACTCGCAGAGCGCTTGCCTCTCCACCACTCTCAGCCTCCTCGACACCGGCACCGTCACTGTCGTCCCTCCTGCAGCGGCACAGCGTCAACGTCCTGCCGACGGCAATGATTACTTTAGAGACCGGGCTCAAGAAGTTCGACACGGCCGCCCTCATCGACCCGTATACGCCGACGAGCTGCATCGACGCATCCCTGGCGTCTGCGTTCCGCTTGCCGACTACCACGGCGACAATTCGGTCGAAGCGCGACGACGGCTTCAAACTAGAGGTCGTCCTGAAAGTGGAGCCAAATGTCCGAATCCGCACCCCCATCCGGGAGCTCTCTGACGCCGTGGTCGGCAAATACGGAGACCTCCCATTGGCCGACGAACGGTTCTACTTGCCGGCTACCATCTCCGTCGTCCTGCGTGCGCATGTTTACGCCAAGGTCATCCGACCTGGCTTCCACATGGTCGACGAGGGACTCCCAGTGGCCCAGAGGACGGCTTTCGGATGGATTCTTTCCGGCGCCTGCAACCAGTCCTAGGCGACACGGGGGGTTTCGTTGCAACGCTAGCGATTGCAAGGGGGGCGGAATGTTTACGCCGCTTCCCCCTCTCTTAAATTCCACGCTCTTCCAAAGCCCGCTCTTCCTTCGTTGGGAATGCCTACTTCCAGGCTCTCCCGCTCTCCCGCCTTCCCGCGCACGGGATCTCTCCACAGCGCCCTGAAGCACAGCGCTCAAGTAGTTTAAGTTTAGTTCTCTTTGTAACTTACATCAAATACATCGCCCGGCCGGTCCGCGCAATTACCGAAAAAACTCCAAAGTGTTCTCAATTCTTTTCATTCCGCGCACCGCGATCGCACAGTGTTCTTATCTCTCCCCCTACAGCTTGCCACCGGCTAAGTGCAACAGCCGCAACGCTAACCGAAGCTGCCTTCAATCGAAGAACACTGCGACGCCCCCACCACTTCAGTGCGTAATAGTTGTTGTTGCCTCACAAGCCACGCTCAGTCGATAAAAGATTATTTCTCTCGCGCTCTCTTGCATTCAAATTCATTCGCGATTCTCGCGCTCTTATATTTTTCGTGTTTTGTGTCTTTGCGGTTTTGGTATTTGATCCCAGTTCCAAATTTACTCGAGGTAGTTTTTCACATTTTATTTTCAAAAATGGCTGTTATCTGTTCTAAAAAAAATGCTCTCTTCCCTATTCTCCAAAAGAATCGTTCATTATCTGCTGGCTCTGTGAGTCGATCATGCACGTCAAATGTGCAAAATTTACTGGCAGAGTAAAAGACTTCATTGAAATGCGTACCGGTCTCATGTGGGCATGTGAGTCCTGCAAGGAAATGACAGTCGACATGAGCAGCTTTATGAGGCAGACTCGAGACGGCCTATTGAATATCTCAAGTGCTTTTAAAAAGCTCAATGAGGGATTCAATTCCGTTTGTGCCCAATTTAATAATAAAAAATTATTAACCGAGTCGCCCAAACGCAAAAAAGCTGGCTCAAGGGCAGTTAATGCGACCGTGGGCCAAAATCCAACTCCTGATCCGGTAGCGGCAGCAGTTTCTGTCGGCACAGGGCCAAGTGAGCCAACTGTGCCTATGGAAGCAGCCAATTACGGAGGTGTTCCAGTTTCTGGAAGCCAAGCTGAGCCCATAATCGTTTCCCGATTTACCCCAGATACCACATACGAGAATGATTTGGAATTTATTCGTGAAAAATTCCCATCCGAGGACATTGCTGTGGAACAATTTCGCTTTTCTTACGCTCGTAGGAAAAAAAATATTTGCTCCGCCTGATGTGTTTAAAGTACTGCTTTCTGAAAGCTTTTGGCTTAATGATGATTTGGTAATAAAAGAATTTGTTGCCAATAAACCGAGAACAAATAACAGGGTCCCTCTGCGCCTAGTAAAACGCTGTCCACTGTGCCAAATAACAGGCCTTCCTCAGCGGCAAAAAAACTAAACAAATTATTTTTGGCCTATCAAAATGTTAGATGACTAAATATGAAGCTACCAAAGCTTTATGCTGACTCCTCGGCATTTACGGACGATATCTTGGCTTTTACAGAAACTTGGCTGAAACCAGAGATAACTGACTCTGAAGTTTTGTCAAGCAACTTTAACACCTACAGAACCGATCGCCTTTCCCGTAGGGGGGCGGCGTTCTGATCGCCGTTACCTCTACCCTAAATTCTGAGCGAATTCACTCTCATGCCCCTGATGACGTTGAATTTGTCAGTGTAAAAGTTTCCCTTCAATCTCTATCTATTTTTGTTACTTGTTCTTATATTCCACCTGGCTCTGACGTAATAATTTATGAGCAACATCTATCAGCTATTAAATCTGTTCTATCCTTTCTTTCCAACAGGGACCTTTTGATTGTTTTGGGTGACTTCAATCTCCCCGATATTTCTTGGTCCCCTCCTACTGACTCACTTGTCGCTATACCTTTATCTGCCAATGATCTTGTTGATGGTCTTTTAGAATTATAAGTAATTCATTAAATAGGCAATTAGACCTTGTGTTTGTTTCTGATCCATCTGAAGTCACGGTATCTAAAATTGACGCTCTTGTGGTACCAGAAGACCGATACGACCCTACATTTGAATTGACAATTTGCCTTCCCTACTTTGATACTCTCTCTCCTTTAGTTTCGCCAACTAAAATGAGATGTTTTCGTAAATGTGACTATAACAAACTTAACTATATGATTTCCCAATATAATTGGACAGATGTTTATAACTGTATGGACATCGAAAGTGCCACTGAACTATTCTATAGCGTTTTAAACACTTTCTTTAATGAATGCGTTCCTGATAGGCTTCCTCCAAAGCCGAACAGGCCCCCCTGGATTACCAATGCGCTTCAAAGACTTAAAAATCTTAAAAACACTTATAAAAAGAATAAAAAATCTGGTAAGCCGAGCGATTTTTCGAAATACGTAGTTGCTCGATCCGATTTTAATGTTCTTAACAATCATTGCTATTCAACGTATTTAAATCGATGTAAATTTGAATTTTCAAATGATCCAAAGCAGTTTTATAACTTCGTTAACGCTAAGCGTAAGTCATCGGCATTACCTTCAGTGGTTCGTTTAAACTCAATGGAAGCATCGACGGATTCTGAAATTGCTGATTTATTTGCTGACTTTTTCCAAACTACTTATAGTTCGTCTTCTTGGTCTAACTACCCTAATCCCTTAAATAGGGCAAATTGTATTTTTTCCCCCGTAATTACCGGAAGTTCTCTCTTAAGAGACTTAGAAACAACAACGCCAACTTATTCTCCCGGTCCTGATGGACTTCCTGGATGTGTTCTTAAGTATTGTGCATCAACCATTTGCAAACCGATTCTTAAACTTTTTCATTTGTCTATTTCATCATCTGTTTTTCCAACTATCTGGAAGGAATCTTTCATTATTCCACTTCACAAAAAGGGTGCAAAGGCGGATGCCCAGAATTATAGAGGTATTTCTAAATTGTCGGCAATTCCTAAAGCATTTGAGCGTACTATTACATCTCATTTGCAACATTTGTGTTCCCCGCTAATATCACCGTGTCAGCATGGTTTTGTTAAGAGAAGATCGACCACCACGAACCTTCTTGAATTGACATCCATTGTAATACAGGGATTTAAAGAAAAAAATGCAGACTGACGTTATATATACAGATTTCAGAAAAGCCTTTGACTCTGTTAACCACTCTCTCCTTTTATTCAAATTAGATCAGCTTGGGTTTCCATGAAATCTATTAACATGGATTTCAAGTTATTTGAATGAAAGGACTCAGAGGGTTATATTTAAAAACGCTGTTTCCAAAATGGTCCACGTGACATCGGGAGTGCCCCAGGGTAGTCATTTGGGCCCTTTGCTGTTTACCTTGTTTATTAACGATCTTCCGTCTATCGTAACACATTCTCGTGTACTAATGTATGCTGATGATGTTAAGCTTTGTTTGACATATAATAAGATTGAGTCTAGTTTTGGCTTACAATCAGACATTGATAATTTTCAGATATGGTGTGAGTATAACCTCTTAAATTTGAACTGCCTGAAATGTAACGTAATGATCTTTTATAGAGGTACCCCTACGTTTATAAGTTATTCGCTTCAGAACTCCCCACTTGATCGTATATATTCAGTAAACGATTTAGGTGTTCTTTTGGACCCGAAGCTTAAATTTGACTGCCACATAATATCGACCGTCAACAAAGCTATGAGTGTTCTTGGATTTATAAAGCGTTGGTCAAAAGAATTTGATGTCCCTTATATAACTAAATTGTTATTTACCTCCCTTGTCCGTCCTATTTTGGAATATTGTTCTTTTGTTTGGAGTCCACAATATCAAGTGCACATCGACCGTATTGAGTCGGTACAAAAAAAATTTCTTCTTTTTGCGCTTCGTAGTTTGAACTGGGATCAAAACGTAAGGCTTCCTTCCTACCAAAGTAGATTACTATTGCTTAATTTACCTACACTTGAAAACCGTAGAATAATGCTTGGTACTATTTTTATGCAAAATCTTATAAGAGGGGATATTGATTCTGTAGAACTGGTAAACCGTTTAACTTTTAATATTCCCGTTAGACTAACACGAAATTACTACCCTCTTAATTTGCCTCGATGTACATCAAATTTTTCTCTGCATGAGCCCTTTCGCGTCCTATGTAATAATTACAACAATCTTTATCAACTAATTTGTACTTCAACTTCTATCCCTGTATTAAAAACTAAAATTTTATCTCATTTGCTTCAATCTTAGTTGTATCCATTAGAATCTTTATTTGTCCCGTCTCTATTTTGTCTCATGTATTTTCCTCGCAAACTCGCATATTTGCCCAATTTGAAAAAGGGTCCCGCGCGTAACAAGCACGTGCTTGGTATCGTTGGGCCACTTGTTTATACTGCTCGTAGTGCATCAACGTCCATCATATATACTTAGGCGGAGCAGATGACATTGACAGTGCTGTTCAACTGATCAAAGACATTTCATTTGTACATCAAAAAGGTGGCTTCCAAATGTGTAATTGGATATCAAATTCAGCAGAGGTTCTGAATCAAATAAATACTGTCAATGGTCAAAATATAGCTCAGGCTTCTCAAAAAATCAAAACACTTACAGAAGAACGTGTCCTAGGGTTAATGTGGAATAACGAAACCGACACATTCACATATAATCTTCAATTTACAAAATCACATCATGAAATAATAAATATATCCAGGCGACCCACCAAGCGAGAGATTCTAAAGATTACAATGTCGATTTTTTATCCATGGGGTTTCCTCTCAAATATTCTCATAAGTAACAAAATACTTTTGCAAGCTATATTGGATAGCGGTATTGGCTGGGACGACCAAATCATTGACGAAGATTTTGTGATTTGGAAAACACTCTGCGAGTCTTTTCGGAAAATCCGAAACTTTGCAATCCCTAGACTTATAACAACATTGCCAATCACAGAATGCAACATTCAGTGGCACATATTTACTGACGCATAGAAATTTGCATATGCAGCATGCGCTTACATTCGATTTGAAAAAAATGAGACAATCGATTATGTTGATAGCAGCGAAGTCACGTGCCTATGTCGATCCCAAGAATGGAATTACAGGGTGCTTTATTAGGTGCAAGAATGAGCAAAGCACTACAAGACTGGCTGCTGCGAGTGGGTAGACAAGCTGATGAGGCGCTGCTTTGGCGGATTGAGACACTGGGATGGAGAGTACTTCCTGCACATTGCCGGGAATCTGTACACCTACGAGAACACCTTGGCCTTCTACCCACTGTACCCGGTTGTGGTGCGTCAGGTGGCACAGGCGTTGGAGTTTCTCGGCGTGCCCTTGTCCAACGAATCCCTCCTGCTGCTGGTGGCTGTCGGGCTGAACGTCTGGCTCTTCTGCGAGTCTGCCAACCTGCTGTTCCAGCTCACCCATCTGATGTTCAACGACCTGAACAAGAGCTGGAATGCCGCCTTGATATACTGCTTCAATCCGGCCACCATTTTCTTCACGGCTGCCTACTCGGAGTCCTCCTTTGCCTACGCCAGCTTCTACTTGATGCTCGAGTGCCTTAAGCCGGCAGACAATTTCCGGTTTCTACGTTTGGGAGCTGCTTTAACCGCCTGTCTGGTGTGCCGTTCAAATGGATTGATCACCGTGGGATTCCCGCTGTATTTCTTCGCCCGCCAGCTGCTGGTGAAGAGTAAGGAACACAACTCCTGCTGGCAGATGGCGAAGATGGCTCTGACTATTCTGGGAGCCCTTGGAGTTCTCCACACTTACTACTTCTACATTTACCGGCTGTACTGCATGCCCTCCATGACGAAGCACCATCCGCAGCACATTGTGGACTACGCAGAGGAGCGGAAGTACCTCATGTCTGGCCAGGGATCCGAAGGATCTCCCTGGTGCCAGTACACGTTGCCATTCCCGTACACCTACGTGCAATCACACTACTGGGATGTGGGCTTTCTGCGATATTACAAGTGGAAACAACTGCCCAACTTCTTGCTCGCCCTGCCCATGCTGAGTTTTATGCACTTGCACTGCTATGGTTACCTGCGTGACTTCATCAAGACTGTGTGGTCGAAGGTCACGCCATCTGGCTACAAGGAGTTGGTCAGGGAGCATATTACATTCCCCTTTGTACTGCACGCTGTGTTCCTTACCCTCGTCTGCACCGTTTACGTGCACATCCAGGTGTCCACCCGACTCCTGGCCTCCGCCACACCAGTTTTCTACTGGTTTGCCGCTGACCACATGCCCAAGACACTGGCCCAGCTTAAGCTGCGCTCTAAAGCGGGAGCTCTTTTTATATGGTGCACTACCTACAGTTTGGTGGGCACGGTGCTATTTAGCAACAATTACCCCTGGACGTGAGCTACTCGACTAAGGGAGAGTTAGCTGGAGGACCCGCTGGTTGCCAAAGAGACTGTTCATCCGAAGTGATTGCTTTTTAGTGTGTAAATAATCGTCCAAGTTATCTAAATTTAATTGATAGTTTTTGAGGCGCTCAAAAGTATTGGTTTCCCATATAAGTTTCCCACCATGTATAAATACTTAAATTATAAAAAAAAATTGCAAAATAAAAATTGTTGATAATTTTGAGTAGCAAAAAAAGAAACATTAAATTTGAAAATAAATAAAACGTATTTGTAGACGGACTCTCAAATTATTTTGTACTGGCTAAAGTCTAGCAGTAAGAGGTTTAAAACCTTCGTATCCCAGCGGTTAGGAGAAATTCAAGAACTAACCAACGTTTGCAATTGGAGATATGTTCCGTCAAAAATTAATCCCGCTGATGAAGCCACAAGGGTCGCAAAGGTAGATTTGAAAAAAAAAACAATTCGTGGATAAAAGGCCGAGAATTCTTGTATACCGATATTAAAAAGTGGCCAACAAGTCAAATAACCTTTGAAGATGACGACACAAAGGTATACGTAAATTTAATATCTGAAGCAAAACGTACATTTGTTTTACCTGATGTAAGCAGATTCTCCAGTTGGACAAGGTTTTTACGAACCACCGCTTGGCTACTTTGATTTGTGAAAAATCTCAGGAGCAGCAAAGACCTTCGACTTTATGGCGAACTTACAGCTAATGAGTTAGTGACGCCGAAAATGTAATACACAGAAAAATTCAATCGGATTCCTTTCAAGCTGAAATTCAAAGTCTACAAAGAGGAGAGTCAATAGGGAACTCAAGTCGCTTAAAATCTTTGCTATTATATTTTACAACCGACGGACTACTCAGATTAAAAGGTAGATTGGACAATGACGAGGATTGTAGCATGAACGCAAAGAATCCGATACTTCTTATTAACGACCATCCAATCACTGCGCTGCTGATCTTTTTTTACCATACACAAAATTGTCATATTTTTACTGAAACGGTCATTTCCAATCTTAGAATGAAATATTGGATAATTAGATGTAGAAATACGATGAAGAAAATAATTCGTGAGTGTCAATTTTGTAACAATAGGCGTGTTAAGCTACACACAGCTCTAATTGGACAGCTTCCTAAACGCAGAATTGAACCAACAGAAAGAGCTTTCCTAAAAGTTGGAATAGATTACTTCGGTCCCATCGAAGTATTGGTAAACAGAAGTCATGTAAAATAGTATGGTGTAATTTTACTTGTATGACCACTCGTGCAGGTCATTTAGAAATAGCAGAGGACTTGTCTTGTAATGCATTTATGTATGTGTTTCGTCAATTTGGTTGCCGTCGTGGCTTTCCAATAGAACTATACTCAGACAATGGGACCAATTTTAAACACGCGAGTAAGGATCTTAGGATAATAATTGACAATTGGTCAAATGACGAAATGACACAGTTCTTGGCACAAAAAAATTGCACATAATCGTTTAATCCCCCACTGTCGCCTCATATGGGAGGAGCCTGGGAGAGATTAATTCAATCTATAAAAAAATATTTTGTTATATGATATATTAATTGGTCCAAATTTTAGAGAATCTTTCCATTCTGATGTGTCGGATGGAGACCTAAAATGGTTAAATATGTGGAAGGCTTCTCAGACTGGCTGATATTTTTTGGATCAAGTGGAGAAAAGAATACAGGCAATATATCCTGTATAGCCGTAAATGGGTTAAAAAATTGGATATTTTAAAGGAAGGTGATATTGTGCTGGTTATGGATGCAGATTTACCAAGAAATGTTTGGCCAAAGGGTATTATTGTAAAAACTTATCCGGCCAAAAAATTGAATTGTAGACGTTAAGATAAAAGGAAAAATCTACAAAAGAGAGAGTTAATTAAATTAGATGTTAAGAAAAACAATGTAAAAGCTTAAGTATTGGGAGGAGAATTTTGAACATTTATATATTTTTAGTTCAAATTTAAATATTTAACGGACGATCAGTGTTGAAGAATACATTTATAATTTAGCCCTTTTTAAAATAAGAATTTTTGTAAAAACCGCATTGGCAGCGCCGACAGAAGAGGCAATCACTTAAAAAATAAAGTGTCTATGTGAACGACGTACAAATCTGAGATGCGCATTTCAAATTTGGTCTTTCGATCGCACATTAAGTTAATATTATTAACTCTACAACCTCAGGTAAACCCTCAACACTCATATTAAAGGTATTTTTAAATAAAATAAACGCCTCCTTAAGAAAATATATGTAAATGCAATGGTTAAAAAACCAAAAGCAAAACATTTTTTTTAAAATTCTTTTTTTTAACCTTTTTTATTTTTTTTAAAAACAGTTCTAACGATTTTATTTAAAACATTAATCCGTAGAGACCTTGAAATTCCTTAAGTTTTGGTATGTACCCTGTTATTGTAAAAAGTTACGTTTAAAAATTATTTAAATACAAAATGGGCCACTTTTGTTTGCTTAGAACAACTAATCCTGCTCGAGCATTTAATTTTGTTTGTGCATATCCAAACTGTATTTTAGACCCTTCCATATAGAAAACTTTTTTTTACTAAAACGTCAGTATTAGATCCTATGGAAGCAAAAGTATAAAGAAGTCAGTAGTAGATATATTTAATATGACTGAGATATCCTAACAAGATAAAAAACTATTGACGATCGCACCTTCAACATACAAAAGTTCTAATATCAACATTTGTGACGAAAGATGATTACACACATGATTAAATTCAATTTTTTTTATTTATTTATTTATTTAATATAAAAGCTATGGACAGCTCATTGGACTTAAAAAATATACAAGAAATTTTCAATATGATTGATTAATTGCGAATGACAGGAACGCAGTGACTCTGGCAGTTTCCAGTGCTAATGGCCGAAATCGACGAGTTGGTCTAGAAGGAACATTCCAATTTATGGACGTTATCAGGTGAAGTGAGTCCACACCGCCAGTAAGGAGCTTGTGAAGGAAGATCACGCCAGTACATATTCGACGGTGCTTTAAAGTTGGCAGATTCAAAAGACGCAGCCTGTCTCTGTAGGAAGGTAGTCGGCTTCTAGGGTCCCACTTCAAGCCACGTAAGGCATATAGGAGAAACTGCTTCTGAACAGACTCAATCATGTCTTGATAGTGCTCATACTGTGGAGACCATACGCATGAGCAGTATTCCAGCGTTGGACGAACTAAGGAAACATACAGGAGTTTTATGATATACGGATCATCGAAATTCTTGGACTAACGTTTTATGAAAGCTAATAAGGCCTTAGCTTTATTGGAGATAGTGCTGACATGGCGATTGAAGCATATCTTATGGTCAAATAGGACTCCAAGATCTAGGACGGTTTCAATGCGTTCTAGCGCGGATTGGCCAATGGAGTAAGTACGCACAGCTGGATTGGAACGAAAAAATTACATGGATTTACATTTATCTGGATTAAGCAGTAGCTTATTGACTTGGCACCAGGATTAAAGGTTTTTTAAGTCAAGCTGGAGCTGCATTTGGGAACCAGGCGATGTCATATGCATACACAACTTGACATCATCCGCATACATAAGAACTTTGGAGGCCACGATAATTTGAGGAAGATCATTAATAAATAGACCAAATAGCAAAGGACCAAAATGGCTACCTTGAGGTACTCCGGAGCTTACAGATACAATTTTTGAAAGTACATTATTAAATTGTACCTTTTGGAAACGGCCTGTAAGGTACGAATGAATCCACATCAGAAGAATTGGGGGGAAACCAAGAAGGCGCAGCTTGTGGATAAGAAGCTCATGGCACACTGAATCAAACGCTTTGCTAAAATCAGTGAAAATGACATCAGTTTGATTAGAGGATAGGAAGCCTTTATTAATGTAGGTCGTAAATTCCAGCAGGTTAGTTGTTCTTGAATGACATTTTGTGAAACCATGCTGATTCGGAGATAACAAGGAGCGACACTGATGCTGCAATTGATCGCATATGAGTTTTTCAAATAGCTTAGGAAAAGCACTTAGTTTGGCTATCCCACGATAGTTCATAATATCAGTCTTGCGGAACACGGTTCATTTTTATCCACCATATATATATATATATCCGTGCGATTGCTTGATTAACTAAAGTAAATTTCCTACATTAGACCTCCTCAAGGCATAATAATATTTTATATCAGCCAGTATACCTAGGTGTTGTACTTTTTATAATGTAATAAAACATTGACTTTTCATCGGCGAGTATCAGCCTTGTGTTTGTATGAACAATCAAAAGAGCCCTCAGAGCGACGTTTGTAGTCGTGAAGAGTCAGCAATTTGTTGACGTGTGCACCTTGTACGGGTGATAAATTCGATACTCTCCGCTAACAAACTTTGTTGGTCAATTAAAATTAAATTTATATGTATTCCCAATAATAATATTATTCATAAATGGCACTAAACAATACTTTATTCAATAAATTTATAATGTGAAAACGAACTTAAAACCATGAAATGCTAAGTTTTCAACAAGGGGGTGCTGACGCGATAAGAGTAGGTGAAGAATAATGACATAACTTTTGACGGACAACCTTGACCATTTGGCACACGATTGTGTGAAGGGGAATGTGGCCGAAATATTGCCCGATCGTGTTACGATCAAGCGACAGCTAAGCTTGTGGGGCAATGTAGACTGATGACCGACGGACTTTACGACTCTTACTATTTTTCAGGCATCTTAATATTTATTCTCGTTATGTTGGAGAGGAAAAAGTCTTACCAAGAACCCACCCCATCCGGCGAGCTTATGCCGGCAAAAATTGGTGCCTGAACATCGGATGACTATCACTCGGCCCAAGTCCTTTACAGGACTAGGGCACTAATATATGCCCACGTAACAGAATTGGCGCCCAGCGGAGGACTACTTCATATTCCTCAAGGACAAGGGTTTTTAAGTAGATTAGCACTTGCCTATTAATTTGTTTTCATTTTTAAACTACCGAATTCAAAAGTCCCCAACTTCTGCGACAGTCAGAATTGAGCGGCCGCTCAATCAGAACTTTGTCTCAGAATTGAGGCATGACTTTAGGACGTTTCATTATATTTTTAAAATCTTAGTTAGCCATTGTTTCTTTCATAAAAAAATTACTACAATTTCCAGCGGGAAATACGAGGTGTCCTTCTATAATACTGTACTACTATATGCCACCTGACGCTTTTTGGAAATTAACGTAAATACAATTTAGATGTGCTTTTTGGCCGACGCTACACGACGTACTAGGCGGAGCCCGGTCGTTTCATAGGCTCGATTCTAGAAAGAGCAGGAGCGCAGATGTTACGGTAACGCATTTAGCCATTGCGGTGCGGATCTATTGTGCATTTGTCGATCCAGGACAGAAAAGGTGGGTGGGGGAACTGACAGGAAACGTAAAGCCGACGCTACACGACGTACTAGGCCAAGAGTCCGGTCGTTTGATAGGCTCGAGTCTTTACGGCTTCCTTTGACATATATGGGCGGGGGACGTATTTTAGTTTCTACACGACGTACTGGGCTGGATGGTCCGGTCGTTTGATAGGCTCGAGTCCAGAGAAATAGGAAGACGGTTGTGGATCCCGAGAAGGATCGGTCAGATATATGTATTTCCGGATTTTGGATTTTGGACAGACTTTTCTTCTAGGCGCAGCTAGTTCCCATTGTGAACGTTAAAGCTGACTAGAAGGGAAGAAGAGCTGTTAGTTCAGTGGAACTCAGTTGTGTAGAAGTTGCTAATACCTCTAGTTAGGGATATTTGTTTTTTTTTAGTGGGGCTTAAATATCGGACAGATTCTTCACTGAAGAGATACTTAGTAATCGCAAAACAGCACCCCCCATCATTTTTATTTGTATTCACAAACCTTTAGTCAGCGTTTATAGCTGATCGCGCGTCTTGATAATAAGACCGTGTCTTAATAATAAGAAAGAGTGAAGTGATTGACATTGCTTACGGGCACAAGTGAACACGGAGTAGACTCAATGAAGGAAGCAAAGAAAAAAGTGCTTTTCCAGCCCGCGACGGGGAGAATCACGCTTTCCGCAACACGGGGAGCAAATCAAGCACGCAGAAGTGCTAGTGCCGACACCACGCCACAGAGAACCCGCACTTTGGACAAAGACAACCTGAGTATCTTCCGCGAATCGGAAGAGCAAGACGAGAGTAGATCCATTGAAGACAACATGGATCAATTTGACGACACCGAAGGAGCTGTAGGGGGAAAGAATTTGCCTTTGGAACAGCCAAAGGGATGCTCAAGTGTGCTTCCGCAATATGAGGCCAATCCGACCAGCAGACTGGAAGCGGCCGAGAGAAGAGAGATTAGGCGTGCGCTAATAAAGCAGCATAATGAGGCTGAGGCAGAGATGCGAGCACAGATAGAAGCACTAAAGGCGCAAGTAGTGGAATTGCGTTCTTTGCAATCCATGAGGGTGGAGCAACAGGTACTGCAACCACCGAATCGATTTATGACAAACCCATCTGACAGTTTCTTGAGGTACCAACAGACTCCACCTCTCGAACCTTTGTCGCAGGAGACGCTCAACAGCCAGATGCATCGGCTTCGAGATCACCGGCGCCCAGATGCACCCCCTCTAAATCAGCCAAGAAATAACTGCCCGGAGGCGAGTTATCCACGCCACCCAGAATTTGACCAGAGTCCGCTATTCCAGGCGTCGAAAGGAGCCCGACTAGACAAATGGAATCTGAAGTTCGATGAAAGCACTCGCAGTATGACGGTCGAAAGTTTCTTGTTTCGCGTCGAACGGTTGCAAGAACTTTATGGGATAGACAGACGGCAAGTGTTCCGAGAATTCCATAGTTTGTTGATAGGAGCTGCCAGCAAGTGGTATTGGCAGCTAATGGAAGATCGAGCCGAGGACTACGAGTTTGACTACTACTCGTTAACGAGGGAAATGAAACTCGCTTTTTCCTCATCCGGGAGTGACCTGATGAAGATCAAAGAGTTGATGGAACGTCGACAAGGGCAAAACGAATCCTTTGGCGACTATGTATCTAATATGCATAACCTGCAGTTCCAATTGCAGAACAAGCTAGAAGAAGAGAAGTTTGTCGAGCTCCTCAAGGACAATTTAAATGCCCATATGGGAAGCTTGTTGCTGACCTCCCCGATTAGGTCGCTAGCAGAGCTGAAAAAGGAACGAGAGAGGGAGTATGCTTTGGCAAAACAGCGTATTTACCAAGGCTCAGGAGGTACAGAAAACACGACACGGGACGTACGGAAGATGCAGAAGCTGTATGACACCCGAGCAGAATATTGCAGCTTAAAGCAGAAAGTTGTAGACACGGTAGTAAGCATACAAAACGATAACCGTTCCTTTGCCAAAACTAAAGTCGACGGAGAAGAAATACTAGCGTTACTGGATACATGCGCTAGTGCGAATTGCATTGGCAGAGGGGCAGAAGATTTCTTAAGGAAGCGGACGAGGCCCATAAGGAAGCTTAGCGAGGAATGTGTGCGCACAGCTAGTGGCGGCGAAACTCGAGTAGTCGGAGCAATAACTCTACCCGTGGAATGGGAAGGAGAGACTAGGGATCTGGAATTTCTGATAGTACCGGTCTGACACAATGTTTTTATTTCGGAATTAACTTCTGGGATACGTTTGGCCTAACATTCCTTGGTAAGGGCGGAACCGAGTTTGCAGCCATCGAAGCACCACCGGAGTACGACCTAATGACCGGAGACTTGGATCTGAACGACCCTCCTAAGCCCGAAACCGCTTACATGCCTCATCAGCTATCTCCAGAACAACACAGTCAGCTGAGACGAGTAATTGAGACATACCCATCATGTCTGGATAAGGGTTTAGGAAAGACCAGCCTGGAGCAGCATGTGATAGAAGTAACCGACCAAGACCTGCCGATCAAGCAACGGCATTATTCGATTTCCCCAGCCAAACAAAAGTTTAAATATGCTGAGCTAGATCGCATGCTTGGTCTAGGTGTGATCGAAGAGAGCAACAGCAGCTGGAGTTCACCAGTGACTCTAGTACAGAAAGGCCAGAAAATCGCCTTTGCCTCGACGCACTCAAAGTCAATTCCCGGACAATCAAAGATGCATACCCATTGCCACACATCGAAGGACTGTCAAGTCGTTTACAGGAAACATACTATATTTCCGCAATCGATTTAAAAGATGCTTTTTGGCAAATACCCTTGAAACAAAAAGTATAGAGAAAACCGCGTTTACAGTACCCGGCCGACCGCTGTATCAGTTTACAGGCATACCGTTCGGTCTGTGCAATGCAGCGCAAAGAATGTGCCGACTAATGGATAAGGTAATACCGGCGACGCTACGCGGGAATGGTTTGTTCACCTACTTTTGAAAAACACCTGGATATGTTGAGCCAGGTCAGTGACTGCTTGCAGCGGGCAAAACTGACAATTAACGTTGACAAAAGTAAGTTTTGCTATAGCCAGGCTAGATATCTGGGCTATGTAGTAGGAGGGGGATGCATACGAACCGATGATTCGAAAATCCAGTCAATTCAAGAATTTCCCCAACCAAGTTCCGCTAAACAGATGCGGAGGTTTTTGGGTATGACTGGCTGGTACAGGAGGTTCATTCAAAACTACGCCCAAACAGCGGCCCCTCTTCATGATTGTTTGAAGAAAAACCGAGCCAAAAAGTTTGAATTGTCCAAAGAGGCAGTTAGGGCCTTTGAAGAACTAAAAGCTAACATGGCATCCGCACCTGTACTTGTCACCCCTGATTTTAAAAGCCCTTCACCATCCAATGCGATGCATCAACGACTGGAGTAGGAGGAGTTTTGTTTCAGACAGATGACTCAGACGGCGAACACCCAATCGCCTACATGTCAGCCAAACTGAACAAGGCACAGCGAAACTATAGCATAACAGAGCTTGAATGCTACGCCGCCCTTCTCAGCATCATAAAATTCCGCGCTTACGTAGAAGGGATGCCGTTCAAGGTGATCACCGATCATGCTAGTTTAAAATGGCTTATGGGTCAAAAGGATTTATCCGGCAGATTAGCACGATGAAGTCTATAGCATCGTAGAGGAGCCCTTAACGTAGTACCAGATTCCCTCTCCCGAGTGCATATGGACGAGCTACAGAAAGCGAAAGCGGAGATACATATAAATCTGGACTCGACGGCGTTCCAATCCCCGGAATACGTGAAATAAGTACAAGCAGTGGACCAAAGTGTGTTAAAAGGCCCAGACGTACAAAAAACGGACGGCTTTATATACAAGCGGATAGGCTTCAACTCAGGGGATGCCGTAGATGAACTTGTCTGTAAGATCAACAAGACCACCAACAAAAATAACCGACCACCCATGGGAGAACAAAGGGTCACAGAACGGGCCGCTCAAAGGTTGTTTATCGACTTTATGGGACCGACTCCAAGAACCAAAACTAGGAATTCAGTGATTTTTGTATGCCTCGATCATTTCTCCAAATTTGTCTGGCTGCAGCCTATGAGACATGCAGTGGCATCAGAGGTAGTCAAATTCCTCGAAACCCGAATCTTCCATCAGTACGGAGTACCCCCAATGACAATGGAAAACAATTTGTGTCTCAAGTGTTTGCCGAGCTAATGAACCGCTATGGTATCCGCAAGCGAATGCAGCGGAGAGGGTAAGCCGATCGGTGCTTCAAATTTTGCAGGCAACGATAGCATCGGATCAGCGAAATTGGGATACCCAATTAAGCCGAATAGAATGTACCCTTAGGAGTGGCAGACACGAATCGATAGGCATGGAACCCTACTATGCCATGTTTGGGACACAAATGATTACACATGCCTCGGCCTATCCGATATTAAGGAAGCTGGGAGGGATTCAGACCGGAGATCCGGAAAAAAAATCCTGCCGGATAAAATGGACCTCATCCGCCAAAAAGAACTATGATATGATTCACAATCTTGACCCGATCATGAAATTATTTAATCCACGCTGCTAACCAAAAACTAACTCAAAAATTTGTTAATTATTTTTATTAAGAAATGAGCAAAATATATTTTTCAGAATACTTTTACTTAACGAAAATTAATAGCCCGACTAGCTTATTCAATAGAACATGAGACTCTTGGTGGAGTGGGTCAAAGCCACACGTGTAAGGGCGCCTAAATAGTAGGAAAAAAAAAAACACGCACTAATTTATTGGTCGTACGAAAATTCCTTTTTGCGAAGTCATTCCGTGCGTGTCCGTATCGATCTTCTCCTCTCTTTAAATTTACTTGATGCAGAAAGATGCACGTAGAAAAGCAACAAAGAATGTGAAGACAAAGAAAGAGGGGCAATCGACACATTGACTCACCAAAAACAAGCAAAGGAATGTGCAACTTGACGATCTTTGGAATGACATACGGTCAGAACAACGACCGTAATCCTACACCAGTAGTTGGCAAAGTGCATCAGTCGGGCATTGACACTACCGATAGGGGAAATCATAGGTGGGAACACATAAATAACTCAACTATCACGGAAGTCTAGAAAAAGCTCTACACTGGTATTAAAGACCGTGGCCAGATAGAGAAGACAGACAGAATTTATTCTGATCTCCAGGGCACTATAGTGTACGCACTGTGTTCCCTAGCGCCATCGACGACTGGAGCCAAGACCATTCTGAAGGAAGTCCTTGAACATTCTGCAGGACTGCGACCATTCTGAAGGAAGTCCTCCCGAGCTGCCCACAATTGCTATTGAGGGATGTCCTATTACTTTATATCCCGAAGGACGAGCACCAGTTTACCAGGACATTAATAACCCGGAATTCAACATGGGAAGTACCAGCTCCAAAGCCGACAACAATACGGCTGATGTGATCAACAACGTAGAAATAATTGATCACAAGGACGACATCCGAGAAGTGAATCAAAACATTAAGATCCTCATCGTTCTACTTGCTGCCTTAATCATCCTGAAAGTGGTCAAGATGTACAAGCGTTCCGTGCAAGGACGCCAGGACCAGAAACACGCCATGGAGCAAGTAATATGCCGTCAGGTTTAAAAGACAATAAAGTGTAAGAAACAGACCCAAAAGAAAACCATAATAATGTGACAAATAAAGGCAATTAAATGCCTTAATTACAAACAATCGCGAAGTGAAGAAAAAATAAACAAATTGTGAACTCAGGCATTTATGAATGCCAGTACAACAACAACTACACAAAGTGAAGTGAGCAAGACATCGGATACGCCGCTGCCCGCAAGTTGTCAGACCAGACGTGTGCCGCCGTGGGATACTCCAACCTACATACATAAACATACATACCTGCATACATGCCTATATATATAGTGACATATCCAAATTACCATATACTCCTATGTACATGTCCACGCACCCACACACACATGCACACATTTTACGATCGCCCTCGAGACACCCTCTAAGAAATAAGAACTCCCAAATTTAATTGTCAACAAGCCAACGCCTTTATGAAATAAGAATCCCAGATTTAATTGTCAACAAGCCAATGGAAAATTACCGAACCCCAAGCAGGCCGGCCATGAAACTTTATAGACTAAACAATTGGAACGAGCCGCTGTTTTCGATTATTGGCACGTTCTCACGATCCAGGATACTCAGATTTCGGGACCCGTCTGGAGTCTAAAGTCCAAAGCTAAAAATTAGTTTACAAAAACAAAATCATTTCATCAAGAGCTCAAAACCGAGGTGTAATCGTAAATGAAGTAGGAGCCAGTAGGCTGAGTTCAGTTTAAGATTTGAATTAAACAAGTCGGTGTTCTTCCAAACAAATATTGTAATCGGTTTAAATAAAAATAAAATATTTTTTTATATTAAACTTACGATTCGAGCATTTAATTGGCGCAATCGGTAGGATCTCAAAAGTCCTTAAAAAGTCCCGGTACTGATCAATTAAGGATAACACTATACAACTAGATAGAGAGATAGATAAAGTAAAAGTAAAAGAGATCCGCAAAAGAATCTACGAGGTATTATTCGCTCGCAGAACTTAAAAAAATTAAAAAAATCCAATTCGGTCAATCCGTGCTCCATTTGCAGATCCATTTGACAATTTTAAACCAAAACGTCAAGAAAACCGAAAGAATGCGGGAAATACGCAAAAAAAAACAATTTTTTTCCTACATTCAACTATTACTCGCAACCTCCAAGAAATCAAAATTTTAACTCAAGAGAAGTGAATAATTCAACAAACCACCAGGGCCTAATTCATAGAAACCCAATTCCCCCTCAATATCGAGGAAATTATTATGAACACAAAAGAAATTTAGACCAAGGAAGAAATCAAAATCCAATAAACTTCCAACCCTCAACCTCAAATATTCTTCCCAATGTAGCAACAAAAAGGCAAAGGGAGAGTGACAGCACCCAGTATAGGATGGATGTAAATTTTCAGCAAGTAGCCTTGGATCTGGAAAATGTAGCCCATATGTCAGAGTAATGATAAAGGGTAGACTCCTCAGGGCAATGATAGACACGGGTTCATCTATCAACCTAATGACAGAGAATTTTGGAGGAGATAAAGAACAGAAAGAAAGTTTAAAGGTACATACAATAAACGGTTCTATGGAATTGGATAGAAGTATAACATTAAAACCTTGCAAAATTTGTCCGTCCGAACAAAAATTTTACTTGCATAAATTTTCCGATAATTACGACATTTTAATAGGAAGGGATTACCTGAAAGAAAGTAAAGCAAAAATAAATTATGAGGAAGAGACAGTCATGTTAGGAGAAGTATTACTATACGTGAAGTATGACGAAAAAACTAAAGAGGATAAGACCGCATCAGAATGCCTCAATCCACCCCTAACGGACGATCAATCTTTTAATTTCGCTATTAATAACGAATTAAAAGAATGTAACGAATACAGATTAGAACATTTAAATAAGGAGGAAAAAGAAAATTTAAAAAAGGTTTTATTTGAATACAATGACATTCAGTACAAAGAAGGTGAGAATTTGACTTTCACAAGTACCATCAAACATTCTATTCAAACAAAACATGAAGACCCAGTATACAGAAAGGCCTATAAATACCATCAAACTTTCGATGAGGAGGTTAACAAACAGATAAACGAAATGATCGACCAAGGAATAATTCGCAAATCAAAATCACCTTATTGTTCGCCAATTTGGATAGCGAAGGGTTTTCACCAAATCCAAATGGAAGCAGGTTCAATAGCAAAAATAGCATTCTCTATAAAACACGGTCATTACGAGTACACTCGAATGCCATTTGGATTTAAGAACGCTCCTGCCACTTTTCAAAGATGTATGAACAATCTATTAGAAGACTTAATCTATAAAGTGTGAGGAGTTGAATAACTCCCCACAAATTCCCGCAGCAGAACTACCGATGGCCGGCCGCTTACCAATTACTCGGCGAATTAGCGGGGTAGCGGCGCGTCGAAGAGCAAATGGAGAGACTCTTGCAAATAGAGAGTTTGGAGAAAGAGAGTTTGGAGAGTGAGAGTTTGGAGACCGAGAAGTGGAGAATGAGAGTTTGGAGACTTCGAGGTCGGGAGAGAGAACTCTGCCAAAGAGAGTTTGGAGAGCGGGAAGCGGAGAGTGAGAGAGTGGAGACTTCGCAGGCAGAGCCAGAGTGCCGTGTGCAAAAGGGGAAATAACGGATCTGCACCGGACTTTGGACTCTGCCGTGGACTTTGTTCCAGGAGGACAAGTGCCACATCTCAGCAGCGGAGCGACGCACGGACGTGCCACAGGCACAAAAAGCATAAGCGGAGCAGCGGCAACACGCAGAAACACAATTTAAGGCCGTGCGTGAAAGGCAAGTGGGTCAGGCAGGAGCTACGGACTTTGGACCCGGAGTGGAGAGATGCGGTGGGCAGAGAGAAATAGGGAAATAACGGTTCCCAGAGGCCCTATATAATGCCGCCGGGCGCTGGCAACAGGATCAGTCGATCACGAAGAGTCAATCTATCAAGATCAGTCCAGATACAAAGTGCCAGTACAGTGAACTACAAGTGAACAACAACAAGTCGAATCGCCGGAAGCAGCGTCGTGGGAGCCCACAAGGGACAAGATCGCTACGTCGAGACGTTCGGGATTGAACCGCAAGGAATCTCCGAATTGAGACGCAGGTAGCATCACACGGCATCACACGGCTAGGTCAAGGCGATCCGTTTCAATTCTGTCTCAACTAAATCCACGCTCCTCGCCGGAGAGTCGAACAGAGTTAGAGCGGTGTAAGCCTGCGACAACAAATCGTGAACTCAGGGAGAAGCCATTAGGCCAGAAGGGAGATCGAGTCAGTCGTTGTTGTCTTGAGTGGAGTACTCCAGGAGAGCCATACGGTTTGAGTCGCATATTCCCGGAGCGGCGTGCGTCCGAATCCCGAGTGAAACGAGCAACGGGCCAGCCACTACACCACGACAGAGCGAGCTACAAGGAAACGTCGGACGATAAGCCAAGGGGTGAAGCTAGGGCGGAACGTTCGTTTACGCTAGACGTTGAAGCAAAGTGAAGCGCTCGGCAGCCTCCTTGCGTAACTTGGACTGCCGGTGCGATCTGAGTTAAACCCTAGTGGGACCATCCGGGACAGAGCCAGGGACAGGCGGTGGTGTGTCGAAAGGAGTGATTCCTGGAGATCGCGGCCTCTGTTCACCCTAGTCTGAGAACGGTGACGCTTCCCTAAACCCGTACAGCCGATCTCCTGGCGAGTCTAAGGCGCGACGAGTAGTCGTCGTTTCTGTGCATCAGCGGCGAGCGGCGTCGAGCTTCTTCAGGGAGCTACAGGGATCTTCAGGAAACTACAAGCATCTTCAGGGAGTTCACGGAACTGGAGCCCGAAGTCCACAAGGGGAGCGCCGGATCGACAAGGCGACCCGGAGTCAACAACGGCCACGAGCGGCGTCGGCAAGGTTGCCGTGCTATCATACCCTCTCGCTCGCAATAAAATCCACTGAGTACCCGAAAATTCTGTGCTTTCTCACTGATCTACTGGGCGGTCACGTTTATATAAATTTGGTGGGACGAACATACAACTATACTGAGCTAGCCGCACGAATCTCGTAGCGAGCAGACATAACAAATCAGTTCGTTACATCTGGCGCCCAAAACGTGATTGTCCCAGCAGTGAAAGCAACATAAAGCAGAATGGGGAAGAGTTGGATTTACCGTCTCAAGAAAGAAGACTTTGCCTATGTCTCACAGAAGTTAAACATGGCTTTGGAGGGCAGATCGGAAGACATTAGAAAGGCATTGTCTGAATGTTACACACAGACGGAGAACGACCCAGACCTCGCCGATATCTGGGCCGAGCTGGAAGCAACATACAGCGACAAACGCCGAAGGGGAAGACCTAGTGGCAAGCCTAAGCATCAACAACATGCAAAAGGAGGCGCAAAAGAGGGACGTAAGCCAGGACAGAAAAACGGCAGCGCCGATTCCTAATCCCAGCCGGCCAGATTATGCCAAGGTTGCGAAGCAAGTCCGTGAGTGGTCATTCAGGTTCGATGGCGTAGAAAAACCATTTGAGTTTTTAGAACAAGTGGAATGGTCCGCCAACACCTACGGCCTGGACCTAGACATGATTCCCCGGGCGATGCGGGAATTACTCACCGGTAAGGCACTGAAATGGTTCATTTCCAACAATAAACAGTGGAAAACCTGGTCGGAATTCATAGACAGTTTCCACAACTATTTTCTGCCAAGGGACTTTTTCACCAAGCTCTCTGACCAAGTCAGGCAGAGGAAGCAAGGCTACGGGGAATCGTTCAAAGATTACATGATCGACATGCAGACCATGGTGAGACCACTCAGTTATTCGGCGAAAGATACCCTCAACATCATCAGGGAGAACTGCACCCCGAGTTTAAGGATTTTCCTCAGAGCATACAGGGTATCGGACCTAGATACGCTTATGAACCTAGCCGACGAGTATGAGGAGCTGGAGAAGGAACGGGAGGCATTCGCGCAAGAGAACAAATTTTCAAGGGCAAAACCAGCAGCCCCTGCGCCAGCAACGTGCAGAAGGTGCGAAGACAGTGGCGACCAGGAACGTCGTGGGAATAGTCAATGGACACCGCCCCTACAAGACCACCGGCAGCAAGCAACCAACCCACCGTATGAACGCCATCGGGCACCAATGCAAAACCAACAGAGACAGCCAATAAACCCCGTGTGGCCACCAAACACCACTCAGAGGCCACGGGAGAGTACCCACATCTCGAACCCCCAGGAGGCCTGCCGAAAGTGCGGCGGTCACGGACACTGGGAACGCGGCTGTCGAAACCAGCGCTTGATGTTCTGCTGGGTATGCGGCAAAGTGGGTGTCAGAAGCGTGGAGTGCTGCAATCGAGCGGGAAATGGTCAGCGATCTCAGCCGCAGAGAGGCGGCCGGGGATCGCAAAATGCTACCTCTCCAAACTAACTGGCAAGCTGATTGAGGAGGAGCAGCAGTTGTCCGCAGCGGTAACGATTGGTGGAGGCACATATAAAGCCACAATCGACACCGGGGCAACAGCGAGCTTCATAAGCGAGGAACTGGCGGACAACCTGGCTGCCCTCGGAAAGATCACGAGGACAAGACGGCAAGTTCGATTGGCAGACGAGAGATGCGGCGAAATCGATGCACAGCTGGAGGTAGAAATCGCATTCGGCAACAAGCGATTGACCATGAGCCTGCTGATACTACCAGGAGTAGTGGATTCGTTGGTGCTAGGATGGAATTTCCTCACGCAAGTCGGAACCGAAATAAAGTGCGCCGGACACGAGATCACAATACCGGCCAGGAACCGACACAATGGGTGGCTCGAGGAAAAGCTATCGGTGGCAGTCGTTCAACACACAAGCAAGGATAACGACCCAGCGGAATTCCTAGAGGCACAGCTAGCCGACTTCAACACCATGACGGGAACGTCGAACATGGCCGAGCATCGGATCACGATGAAAGACGACAAGCCAATCAAGCAACGATACTACCCCAAGAACCCAAAAGTTCAAGGGGAGATCAATGCGAAGGTGGATGAGCTTCTCGGAATGGGGTATATAGAGCACTCGAAGAGCCCATACAGCTCCCCCATCGTGATGGTGAAGAAGAAGACGGGCAAATGGAGACTCTGTGTCGATTTCAGGCAGATCAACGAAAAGTCGACAAAGGATGCCTACCCAATGCCGCGCATAAATTATATCCTCGACCAACTGCGAGAAGCGAGGTACATCAGCAGTTTGGACTTGAAGGATGGGTACTGGCAAATCCCACTGGAGGAAAACAGCAGGCAATACACGGCTTTCACGGTGCCCGGAGAAGGTTTGTTCCAGTGGAGGGTTATGCCTTTCGGTCTGCATTCGGCATCCGCTACTTTTCAACGAGTCTTGGACCAAGTAATTGGTCCGGAAATGTCACCACACGCTTTCGCCTACCAGGACGACATAATAGTGATCGGACGCACGCTGGAAGAACACAAAGCGAACCTGAGAGAAGTGTTTCGGCGGCTAAAAGAAGCAAATCTGAGGCTAAACCCGGATAAATGCCAATTCTTCAAGAAGGAGCTATTGTATCTAGGTCACCGTGTGACTAGCGAAGGAATAGGAACGGATCCGGAGAAGGTAGCAGCCATCGCCGAACTAGAACCACCATCCACAGTAAGAGAACTCCGGCAGTACCTGGGCGTAGCATCATGGTACCGCCGATTCGTACCTGATTTCGCAAAAATAGTCAAACCACTTAATGATTTGCTACGCAAAGGCAACAAGTGGGTATGGACACCGGAACATCAGATGGCGTTCGAAGAAGTTAAGGCAAGACTCGTTGCTGACCCCGTACTGGCATGCCCGGACTTCGACAAACCGTTCACCCTGCAAACGGACGCAAGCGACTACGGCATCGGAGCAATACTGACCCAGGAAACGGAGAAAGGCGAAAAGGTAATCTCGTACTCAAGCCGAACGCTCAACGGCGCCGAGAAGAATTACTCGACGACCGAGAAGGAATGCTTGGCAATCGTCTGGGCGATCCGAAAGCTAAAACCATATCTGGAAGGTTACCACTTTAAAGTAGTAACCGACCATATGGCCCTGAAGTGGCTCAACAGCATCGAGAGCCCTTCAGGAAGGATCGCCAGATGGGCACTGGAGTTACAGCAGTACGACTTCGAGATAGCATACCGGAAGGGACAGCTCAACGTTGTGGCGGACGCCCTGTCAAGACAGCCACTACCAGAAACGCTTCGAGGCATCAAGGAGACATCGGCGGCGGAAGCGTCTGCAGCATGCAGCTGGATTCAAGGAATGCGCGAGAAGATTAAGACCCAACCGCAAAAGTACCCGGACTACGTGATGGAAGGTGACACTCTATATCGAAATATACCCCATAGAGCAGGCAGCGAAGATGTCGCGACATGGAAGATGTGTGTCCCAAAGGCCCTACGAGAAACGGTGCTGAAGGAAAACCACGACGAGCCTTCAGCGGGTCACGTAGGAAGCCGAAGGACGATTGCACGCCTGGCAGCCCGATATTACTGGCCAGGTATGCACAGAGACGCCCGAGCCCATGTAAGAAAATGCGCGATGTGCATGAAATTCAAGCCGAATCAAATGCAAGCGGCCGGCAAAATGCTAACGCAGGTGCCAGAGGAACCATGGGCAACGGTATGCGCGGACTTCGTCGGACCCCTGCCGCGTTCAAAGCACGGCAACCAAATGCTGCTAGTACTAATAGACCGGTTCTCCAAGTGGACTGAGTTAGTACCACTGCGCAGCGCGACGGCGGAATCACTGAAAAAAGCATTCAGGGAACGCATAATAGCGAGGTATGGGGTCCCGAAGGTGGTCATAACGGACAACGGAGTACAATTTGCCAGCCGAATCTTTAAGGGTTTCCTAGCTGATATGGGTATCAAACAACAGTTCACAGCTCCATACACCCCGCAAGAGAACCCGACCGAGCGAGCCAATAGAACTGTAAAAACAATGATTGCGCAGTTCGCCGGGCAGGACCAGAGAAATTGGGACGAGAAATGGCCAGAAATCATGCTCGCAGTGAACACCAGCGTTTCGGAATCCACTGGCTACACCCCGGCATTTCTTACCCAAGGTAGAGAGCCCAGACTACCAAGCGCCCTATACGATAGAGAAACGTTAGGGACAGGACGTGCTGCTGAAACCCCGGATGAAAATGCAAGCAAACTAAAAGAGATATTTGAGATTGTAAGACGAAACATAGAAAAAGCCTCCCAAGATCAGGCCAGGCATTATAATCTAAGGAGAAGGCAATGGACACCAGCGGTGGGCGACGTCGTGTGGGCCAAAGAACACCACTTATCGAAAGCGGCCGAAGGATTCGCAGCAAAGTTGGCTCCTAGGTATGACGGGCCATACCAGGTCGTGGATTTCGTCTCGCCTGTAATATGCAAAATACGCCATGTAAATACAAAGAAAGAGCGATCCATACATATAAGCGAGCTTAAACAACAACAAATACAAGATACAAATAAGCAACAGCATCAGGCGGAAACAACAGACGAGTAACTACAAGATAACTCCAAGGACTCTCCAAGGATAACTCCAAGGACTCTCCAAGGATACTACAAGGTAACTCCAAGGACTATCCAAGGATACTACAAGATAACTCCAAGGACTATCCAAGGATACTACAAGATAACTCCAAGGACTCTCCAAGGATAACTCCAAGGACTCTCCAAGGATACTACAAGGTAACTCCAAGGACTATCCAAGGATACTACAAGATAACTCCAAGGACTATCCAAGGATACTACAAGATAACTCCAAGGACTCTCCAAGGATAACTCCAAGGACTCTCCAAGGATACTACAAGATAACTCCAAGGACTATCCAAGGATACTACAAGATAACTCCAAGAACTCTCCAAGGATAACTCCAAGGACTCTCCAAGGATACTACAAGATAACTCCAAGGACTATCCAAGGATACTACAAGATAACTCCAAGGACTATCCAAGGATACTACGGAACTCCAAGGATACAACGAAACTCCAAGGATACTACAAAACTCCAAGGATACTACGGAACTCCAAGGATACTACAAGACTCCAAGGATACTACGGAACTCCAAGGATACTACAAGACTCCAAGGATACTACGAAACTCCAAGGATACTACAAGACTCCAAGGATACTACGAAACTCCAAGGATACTACAAGACTCCAAGGATACTACGGAACTCCAAGGATACTACAAGACTCCAAGGATACTACGAAACTCCAAGGATACTACAAGACTCCAAGGATACTACGGAACTCCAAGGATACTACAAGACTCCAAGGATACTACGGAACTTCAAGGATACTACAAGACTCCAAGGATACTACGAAACTCCAAGGACAATACAAGATAAGTCCAAGGATGCTAAAGGTAACTGCAGCAAATTCCGATTGGGAAGCTCGTCAAGAGAACGAACCGAAGCATCCAAAGTCTCGTTTGGAACTGACCAGAGCACGCGTTTCAAATGTCTGCGGAAGGAAGGGAGAAGACGGCACAGAAAACTGTACCGTAGTGTCCGCATAGGATAAGGAAGGCGAAGGAAATAGCGGGATCGAAGAAAAAGGAAGACGAGAAACCGAGGTATCGTTAAAGGGAGCGCAGATCCAGTTGGATAATCTGAAATCCAAAAGCAAAATGAGCACACGTGTCACACGCAGCGAAGCGCGTCGCATCCTGGCGACCAATAACCTCTCCGAGGGATCCAGCCCGGGGCAAGGACGGTCGACATCCCGGCCCACCCGAACTCCGCGGCGGACCCCGAAGAGAGGTGTCCCGGATCCGGTCGTGAGCTCCGACAGCGACGTACAGGTGGTGGACGACGAGGTCGAGAGGCAGAGGAGGTGGCGGATCCGGAGGGCGGTCCAGCGCGGCGAGGGACGAATCCCGACGGTATCGGCGGAGGTGGAGTGGGCAAGCGCCGAGCCTGCCCAGGGTCCAGCAAAACCCGAGGAGGCAGTGGAGGAGTCGCCCCAGGCTGCACCGGCGATCGGCGAGGGGGAGGCAGGAGGCAAACCGCCTCAGCCCCCCAGCTACGTGGAGTGCATCGTCGCGGCGACGATGAAAAACCAGCGGTGGTGCGAGGAGCGGCGCAGGAGCGAGGAACGGCGGCGGCAGCAACTGGAGGAGTCGCCAGAATGGCAAGCTCGATTGCGGGCGGCCGAGGAGGAGGAGCAGCAGCTGTGGGAGAATCCGGGGTACCCGCCCACGCCGCGGTATATCCACGAGCCCCGCGTCCAGCCGCTCGAAGTCGCGTCGGAGTGGGCACCATCGCCGTCGCGGTGGCTGCCCGAAATCCCGCCGACGCCGCGGTACGAGGGGTCACCCAGGTGGAGGCCCGCACGACCACCCACACCACGCTTCGAGCCGACGCAGCAGCCCGATCCATCACAGCAGCAGCACCCCGAGCCACCGCAGCCCGAGATGCCGCCGCCGCCGCAAGCCGAGTCACCGAAGCCGCAACAGCCCGAGATGCCGCCGCCACCGCACACCGAACCACCGCGGCCGAACCACGAGGAGCACCATGTCCGCACGGACATCCCGGCAGCGCACGTGAGCCACAGCTCGCGCACGTTCGTGGTCGACGGTGTGCGGTGGCGGCAACAGACGTTTACTTGGACATGGCCAGAGGGGCCCGCGGAGGACACGACGGCGAGGGAACCACAAATATGGGAGGAGGAGGAACCGCGGGTGAGCCCGAGAGATCCGAGGGTACGCGGCAGACCCGAGGCACCGACGACGCCCGCGCCGGCAGCAACAGAGTCCCGGAACGCGACGACGACAACACCAGCCGCAGCGGGCCGGGGACACCAGCGTCGCCGAACACACCAGCAGCAGCAGACGACGTGGTGAAGGAGGACGAGCCGCTGGAGAAGGGTCCTTGGGTGTGGCCGGAACCGCTGGCCAGTCGGCGGCCACCGTGGAAGCGGCAACATTCCGCGCCGGAGGTCACCGAGGAGGTCGCGAGGCCGAAATTAATGCGGCAGACGTCCGCACCCGAAGGCCAGCGGTGGCGCGAGATCGCGAAGGACGCGTGGCCCGAAGGAATCGCGGAGGTGCAGGCGGTGAAGGAGGCGCGCGTCCTGGGAGGCAGGCGGAGTGTCCGCGTGAGGTTCGATCGACGCGCGTTCCGCGTGAGGTTGGGCCCCGCGGGCATGAAGCTGTTTGAAGAGCAGCGTTAAACAATAAACACTTAAAAAAAATGAAAAAAAACACGAAAGACGAAGGTCGGTGTATGGCTGGGAACAACGCGGCTGAAAACAGGGGAGACAAGAAGGAGCATACATGGTTTGATCAGCGTCTGAAATGAAGAAAAGGGAATTAGCTGGGTACGACATGAAAGTAAACAAACCAGCACTTACCTGTTGCTTCGATTGGCGAAGCTAAGTCGAATCCTGCTCGATGTCGACGTTGCCAACCAAGAGCAACTAGCCGAGGGCGAATGAAGGGCGAAGAAGCCTGGAAAGAAGTGAGAAGGATGAGAGGAAGGAAAAAGGATAAAAAAAAGTTGAAGAAACTTACCCAAAAATGCAAAATCACCATGAAGTAGGGACGGGGGCGCCTCGATAGGGCGGTCGATTGGCACGGACGATAGTGCGATCGATGGGCACACGATATATGGCAAAATCATGGTGAAGAAAATATCGCGAACGATCAAGTGGCAACGCCGCCCCAGCGATATCGATAGCTGATGGGTATCGATATCGTGGGGAGTTCCGCTGGGCTATCGATAGCTGATGGGTATCGATAACCAGTGGGACCTGACGAGGAAAACAGGGCGGGAAACTTGAACGAAGGCCCGCTGGGTATCGATAGCTGATGGGTATCAATGACCAGTGGGACCAGATGGAGGATCGGCGCGGGAGTTGCAAATTGCTGCAACGACGACGACCGGCGCCGTAGAAACTCTCGGAGTTGAAAGCGTCTAGGGATCGTCGAGGGAGCAACGATGGAGCGACGAGGGAGCGCCGAGGAAATCGAAAAGATCACCGCGAAGACTCAACGGCTAGAATACACTAGGAAACGCCGGCGAGTGGAAGCGAGTTCTTAAAAGTTTCCCGAAGTAAGGGGGGAATATGAGGAGTTGAATAACTCCCCACAAATTCCCGCAGCAGAACTACCGATGGCCGGCCGCTTACCAATTACTCGGCGAATTAGCGGGGTAGCGGCGCGTCGAAAAGCAAATGGAGAGACTCTTGCAAATAGAGAGTTTGGAGAAAGAGAGTTTGGAGAGTGAGAGTTTGGAGACCGAGAAGTGGAGAATGAGAGTTTGGAGACTTCGAGGTTGGGAGAGAGAACTCTGCCAAAGAGAGTTTGGAGAGCGGGAAGCGGAGAGTGAGAGAGTGGAGACTTCGCAGGCAGAGCCAGAGTGCCGTGTGCAAAAGGGGAAATAACGGATCTGCACCGGACTTTGGACTCTGCCGTGGACTTTGATCCAGGAGGACAAGTGCCACATCTCAGCAGCGGAGCGACGCACGGACGTGCCACAGGCACCAAAAGCATAAGCGGAGCAGCGGCAACACGCAGAAAGACTATTTAAGGCCGTGCGTGAAAGGCAAGTGGGTCAGGCAGGAGCTACGGACTTTGGACCCGGAGTGGAGAGATGCGGTGGGCAGAGAGAAATAGGGAAATAACGGTTCCCAGAGGCCCTATATAATGCCGCCGGGCGCTGGCAACAGAATCAGTCGATCACGAAGAGTCAATCTATCAAGATCAGTCCAGATACAAAGTGCCAGTACAGTGAACTACAAGTGAACAACAACAAGTCGAATCGCCGGAAGCAGCGCCGCTACCCCGCTAATTCGCCGAGTAATTGGTAAGCGGCCGGCCATCGGTAGTTCTGCTGCGGGAATTTGTGGGGAGTTATTCAACTCCTCACAAAAGATTGTTTAGTATATCTAGATGATATAATAATTTTTTCCACTTCATTGGAGGAACATATTTTATCATTGAAAAAGGTATTCCAAAAGTTAAGAGATGCGAATCTAAAGTTGCAATTAGATAAATGTGAATTCATGAAAAAGGAAAAAGAATTCTTAGGTCATATAGTAACCACTACTGGAATCAAACCAAACCCGAAAAAAATCAGCGCCATTATAAATTTCCCAATACCAAAAACTCCTAAAGAAATAAAATCATTTTTAGGATTATGTGGATTTTACAGGAAATTTATACCAAATTTTGCTAATATTGTTAAACCAATGACTATGAAATTAAAGAAAGGGGCAACGATTAATATCAAAGACAAACCCTACGTGGAAGCCTTCGAAAAAATGAAAGTTATAATTACGTCCGACCCCATTCTAATTTATCCTGACTTCAACAAAACATTTTCCTTAACAACAGACGCAAGTAACATGGCTATAGGAGCAGTTTTATCTCAAAATCATAAACCTGTCTGCTATGCTAGTAGGACCTTAAACGAACACGAAATAAATTATGCCACCATAGAAGAAGAACTGTTAGCGATCGTATGGGCTACCAAATATTTCAGGTCATACTTATTCGGTAGACCATTTGAAATATTAAGCGATCACAAACCACTGGTCTGGCTAAATAATATTAAGGAACCTAATATGAAATTGCAAAGGTGGAAGATAAAATTGAACGAGTATGACTACCAAATGAAATATTTACCAGGTAAGAAAATTACGTAGCCGACGCTCTCTCCAGAACAAAAATAGAAGAGACCTTGTTCACTGACGATATTGATGAAAATGTACAGGAAGAGCTAAATAGTAACGCTGATTCAACCATACATAGTGTACAGGAAGAACTAAATAGTAACGCAGATGCAACCATACATAGTGCCCAGGAAGATAATCAAAATTATATTGGCATAACAGAAAGACCGTTTAATTATTTTTCAAGACAAATCGAGTTAATTAAAGGAGACGAAGACATAACTGACGTCACTCACTATTTTCATAAAATAAAAATTAAAATCACTTATAAAGAAATGACGGAAAATTTAGCCAAAGACATAATCAAAGAATATCTATGTACTAAAAAGAGTGCAATTTATTTCCACGATGACCCAGACTTTATCATATTCCAAAGAGCGTTCATTGAAATTATAAGCCCGAACTATTTAACAAAATTGGTGAGATGTACAATCCAACTTGAAGATATATTAACATATGCAGACTTTAAAGAACAAATTTTGAAACGACATAAAGAATTATTACACCCTGCTATAGAAAATACTACAAAATGGTTTAGGGAAAAATATTATTTTCCTGATTATCAAAAATTAATTCAAAACATAATAAACGAATGCGAAATCTGTAACATAGCTAAAAGTGAACATCGAAACACAAAGTTAACGTTTGAAATTACTCCAGAAATCCAAAACATAAGGGAAAAATTCGTTAAGGACTTCTATATGGTAGGTAACCAACAATTTCTATCATGTATTGACGTATACTCAAAATTTGCTACGTTAGTAGAAGTCACGGGTAGAGATTGGTTAGAAGCTAAAAGAGCCATCATGAGAGTTTTCAATGAAATGGGAAAGCCACAAAACATCAAGGCAGATAAATTTTCAGCATTTATGTGTGTAGCTTTACACAATTGGCTAAATTCAGAAGGAGTTCAAATTCAAATTCAAATAATAAAGGTTCCACAGAACAGTGAACGATATATTAAGAATCATAGGAAATGAGTCAGACATCGAGAACAGATATACAAAATTGTAATTAATTCTTTACATTTACAACCACAAAACAAAACATAATGCTACGAACCAAATTCCAGCCGACATATTTATGTACGCAGGATCCCCCGACTATAACATACAGGATAGAAAAATAAATAGAATTGAAAAACTAAATGAAAAACGCCAAGATTATGAAATAGATCCAAAGTACAAGCAGGCTCCCTTAGTGAAATCGAAAACGACAAATCCATTTAAAAAGGCAGGAACCTTGAGAAAAATAGACGATAAACATTTCGAGGAAACAAATAGAGGGAGAAAAATAACTCATTATAAATCGAAATTCAAAAAGAAAAAGAAAATTAATAAAAGTAAATACGATAATTCCAGGCAAACGGAAGGAAACGAACGGGCTCAGGAACAAGTCAATTAAAGCAATAATTTTCTGTATGACATTAATGACCGTAATTCAATTGACTGTTGGACAAAGTATTAAAGTAAATCCCATTAAAGCTCAAAATGGATTCTAAGTATTTAAAACAGGATCCATAGAAATTCCGACCAATTATGAATAAAAATAACTCATTATAAATCGAAATTCAAAAAGAAAAAGAAAATTAATAAAAGTAAATACGATAATTCCAGGCAAACGGAAGGAAACGAAGGGGCTCAGGAACAAGTCAATTAAAGCAATAATTTTCTGTATGACATTAATGACCGTAATTCAATTGACTGTTGGACAAAGTATTAAAGTAAATCCCATTAAAGCTCAAAATGGATACTAAGTATTTAAAACAGGATCCATAGAAATTCCGACCAATTATGAATATCATTACTTAAGTGTAAATATCACAAAAACAGAACAAACTTTCGAAAGTCTTTTAAAGGAAGCTGAGGAATTTAATGATGTTATCCAAATCCGATATCTAGTGGAAAAACTAAAAAGAGAAATTAATGGCATCACAATAGCCAAGCGCAATAAGAGAGGGTTATTCAATATAGTGGGATTAGTTTATAAATATTTATTCGGAACATTAGATCAGGATGATAAAGATGAAATGGAACAGAAAATTAATAATTTGGTAGACACTAGCATTCAAAGTACCGATTTAAACATGATAATTGACGTCGTAAATAGCGGAATCGAAATAATCAACAAGCTTCGAGAAAAAGGAGAAAGAGATCAACAGGTCAGCGTTTTAATATTTAACCGAATACGTAGAAGATATTGAAATGGGAATGCAAATGACAAAGTTAGGGTTATTTAATCCAAAATTATTAAAACACGATTATCTGAAAAATATAAACCCTGAAAAATTGTTGAAAATCAAAACTTCTACTTGGCTTAAAACAGATACGAATGAGATTCTGATTATTTCCCATATTCCTTCAGAAATAGTTAAAGCTCCAGTTTTCGAAATTATTCCTTACCCCGATGAAAATAATAATATTTTAACGGAAAACATTCTTGATAAATATTTCCTTCATGAAGACAAAATATTTAATAAAGAAACAGGAAAAGTTGTAATTGATGATTGCATAAATGGAATAATTAGGCAAGAAAATACCGGGTGTAAATATACCAAAACTTATAAAAATTTCCAAATCAATTATGTCGAACCCAATATTCTATTAACATGGAATATCCCAAAAGCATTGCTAAATCAAAATTGCGTCAATAAAGACATTTCTATAATCGGAAATAACCTCATAAAAATACTTAATTGTTCCTTACAAATAGACGAATTTACACTTTCAAATTCAATAATGTAACAAAACTAGAACCACTGTCCTATATACAAACAAAAGAAATTGTAAAATCACATACAAAATATTATAATGTATTTCAAACTATTACTTTAACAACCTTTGTAATCATTATTATAAGCTTTTTATTGTATTTATGGTATAAATTTAAGAACATACCGAGAAAACTCATTGTAAAACCAAAGGAAGAAACACCAAAGAGTACAGAAATTGTAAATGATCAACCAAATCAGATTAACATAGAAGAAATTATAATGTTATACCCATGACTATCAACCTGAGGACAGGCCAAATTCAACGGAGGGGGGAGTGACATATCCATAGCACCATATACTCCTATGTACATGTACATGTACGATCGCCCTCGAGGCACCCTCTAAGAAATAAGAACTCCCAAATTTAATTGTCAACAAGCCAACGCCTTTATGAAATAAGAATCCCAGATTTAATTGTCAACAAGCCAATGGAAAATTACCAAACACCAAGCAGGCCGGCCATGAAACTTTATAGACTAAACAATTGGAACGAGCCGCTGTTTTCGATTATTGGCACGTTCTCACGATCCAGGGTACTCAGATTTCGGGACCCGTCTGGAGTCTAAAGTCCAAAGCTAAAAGTCAGTTTACAAAAACCAAATCATTTCATCAAGAGCTCAAAACCGAGGTGTAATCGTAAATGAAGTAGGAGCCAGTAGGCTGAGTTCAGTTTGAGATTTGAATTAAACAAGTCGGTGTTCTTCCAAACAAATATTGTAATCGGTTTAAATAAAAATAAAATATTTTTTTTATATTAAACTTACGATTCGAGCATTTAATTATATATATATTAAGTGATTGTGCTTAAGAACGATATTTTTTGTGTGTATTTCAACGATAATGTTTTGCACGTATATATACATATATGTTACTAATTTCTTCAAAGAGCCCAGGATCCAGCGCGTCGAGATCTCATCGCCCAGGACCAGCAAAGGGGTAAGTTTGTCGGAACACGGTTCCTTTTTATTTTTCCTTGATTAACTAAAGTAAATTTCCCACATTAGACCTCCTCAAGGCATAATAATATTTTATATCAGCCAGTATACCTAGGTTTTGTACTTTTTATAATATAACAAAACATTGACATTTCAGCGGCGAGTATCAGCCTTGTGTGTGTATGATCAATCACAAGAGCCCTCAGAGCGACGTTTGTAGTCGTGAAGAGTCAGCAATTTGTTGACATGTGCAACTTGTACGGGTGATAAATTCGATACTCTCCGGTAACAAACTTTGTTGGTCAATTAAAATTAAATTTATATATATTCCCAATAATAATATTATTCATAAATGGCACTAGCCAATATTTTATTCAATAAATTTATAATGTGAAACCGAACTTAAAACCATGAAGTGTTAAGTTTTCAACAAGGGGGTGCTGACGCGATAAGTGGAGTAGGTGAAGAATAATGACATAACTTTTGACGGACAACCTTGACCATTTGGCACACGATTGTGTAAAGGGGAGGGAATGTGGCCGAAACATTGCCCGATCGTGTTACGATCAAGCGACATCTAAGCTTGTGGGGCAATGTAGACTGATGAGCGACGGACTTTACGACTCTTACTATTTTTCAGGCATATTAATATTTATTCTCCTTATGTTGGAGAGGAAAAAGTCTTATCAAGAACCCACCCCATCCGGCGAGCTTATGTCGGCAAAAATTGGTGCCTGAACATCGGATGACTATCACTCGGCCAAAGTCCTTTACAGGACTAGGGCACTAATTTGCCCACGTAACACATACTTGATAAAGCTCAGGACGAAGATGCAGCAGGCCGGATACCGAGAGGAGGAAGAGTTATACCGAGCATACGAAAACATGGCCCCAGAGTATCGACTGTACATCAAGCGCAGCGAATTCGCGACAATGAAGCAGCTGGCCCACATGGCGACCGAGTACGAGAGCGTCAAGCAACTCGAGTCGACCCGAGGTTGAACCTCAGGAGGAACGAACGGGAACGACGAGGAATCGCGAATTCGACGGTCGCCGAACCCCTTTCGGAACTCGGAGTCTGCGTCCGCTGCGGTGAGATTGGACACTTCCGTCGAGACTTCCCCAACCCAGGCCGCGACTTCTGTTGGGATTGTGACCATAGAGTGCTGCCGCCGGAATTCCCTGGGAAACGGAGGACGTCTCCGCCAGAACTCGAGTGCGGCAGAGACGGGCGAAGTAGCGACCCCACCCCAAATAAACCCCCGTTAAGGATGCACGGAGGGCTCATCACGGCAGCGGAAGAAGTCGGAGGGAGGTGGGTGGACTCCACCGTTGACACTGGTGCATCAAGGAGCTTCGCCAGTGAAAGCTTTACAAGCCTGATCGCCCACGCAGGGGAAGTTCACTACGCCGGAACGAACCACGACCACGCCAAACGACGCCAGGACACCAGCTAGATCGGAGTCGGAAAAACACTACGAAAAGCGACTGATTCCGCCTTTAAGTCTGGGGCAACAAGGCTTCATCGACCAAGAGTTAGCTTTGTTCGAGAGTCTCCAGGGGGTATCACACTTCGCCGAAAACCGTATCGTCATGCGCGTTGACAAACCTCTGAAGCAAAGGTATTGTCCCAGGAACCCTGCGATGCAACACATCATCGATACCCAAGTAGAGAAACTGCTCCGTGCGGGAGCCATCGAGCCGTCCAGTAGCCCACACAGCGCACCAATCGTATTGGTGAAGAAGAAGGCTGGCGATTGGCGCGTGTGAGTCGACTACCGACAGTTGAACGCACACTTAGTGCCCGACGCCTACTTCGTCCCGAGGATCAATCATACCTGGTAAGGTTGCGTCACGCCCAGTACATCTCCACGTTGGATTTGAAAAACGGCTATTGGCAAATTGCCATGGCCAGGGATATTCGTCAATACACGGCCTTCACTGTCCCGTGCTACTGAAGAAAGGACGGAAGTAGACATGATGACCGGAACAGCAAACCGCCTTGGAAGAAATTAGAAGATGCCTGATCACCGCCCCCGTGTTGGGTTTTCCGGATTTCGACCGGAAGTTCGTCTTGCAGACAGACGCGAGTGACGTCGGCTTGGGAGCGGTGTTATCTCAGGACATTAAAGGCCAAGAGAAGGTCATCGCCAGCGCCAGCCGCCGATTTACTTATGCGGAACATAACTACACCACGACCGAGAAGGAGTGTCTGGCCATCATCTGGCAGTAGGAGAGGAAAAGACGGCGAATGCCAGAAGTCACCGTCCGTAAGGTTGCGAAAGAAAAAAAGAAAGACCAAAAATTGCATAGTGCAATTCAATGCACTCATTGTGCAATTCAATGGGAAATTATAGCGGTCAGTAAAGCAATCAGAGACAGGCATGAACCCGAGAGCTGACGCTAGCTAAGCCCAGACGCGGGTCAATTGGCTAGAGCGAGGGGAAATGAGTACCTAAGTGGGAACACTTAGGTACGAAAATATAAAATATATAAAAGAACCAAAACTCCACGGAGAAGTCAGTCAGATTCGGAAGATACGGCCGACAGTTATTCGAATCGAGACGTTTAAGACAGAATTAATTCTGATCTCGGCACGCGCTATAGCCGTGAAAACTGGGGTCCAATGCCACCAGGCGACCAGTACCCGTTGTCCTCTGCTACACTCCTCGATAAGGACACGCCTATCGATTAGCAAGGAGGATAAAGCACCAAGTCAAGAGAAAAGCAACAAAGAAGGGCCCTTAGCCTTTAGGAAGAGCAACCGGCTCTTGCGATCTCCGGTTCGTACCTCCGGAGGCACCTTGGAGCCATACAAGGCTACTGAGCATGGGGACAACAACACCCCCAAAAGAGCCCTAGACGAGACCAGCCCGAACGCCCAGAGGAGCACGCCGCCAAAAAAATGCAAGGCAACGGAGGAGCCCTCCTGCCTTGACAACCTGTCGGAGCTTGGGAGGATCCTGGACGAAGTCCTGAACAGCGTGAACGATGGCAAGGTGCGCCACATCGTGATGGCTACATAAGCTAAGCTAGTGCGCATAAAGCAGCTGCAGTCCAGCATCGGAGCGTGGCTGAACGCACCAGACGCAGCCGAGAAGGAGGGGAGTTCCGAGGCTGTAATGGTATGCCCAAAATGCTCGCATCGCAAGGAAGATACCGCGGAAAAGGCACAGCAAACCACTAAGGTCTGGACTAAGGCGAGTTCAGTTCAAACCGCACAGAGTCTCTCCAAGGAGGTACCTCAACCCATAGAGGGCAGCAGGCCGCAGCAGGGCAATCGCATAAAGTCCGCGTCCGTGGCTACCAAGGCACCGGCCTCGAGGGCGCAACAGGTTCAGCAGATGGTCAGCGCACATCAACGCGGACCAGATTCAAGCGTCGGCACAGGGCCAGGAAGCGGATGGAGCACCGTGACCAGGAGAGCGAGAGGCAAGTCAAAAAAAGCCCAGTGTGAACGCCCGGAAGCCGTCATTGTACAAGCGGAAGGAAAAACTTACAGCGAAATTTTGGCGATGGTCACTAGAAGGGATGATAACCAGCTCTCAGACTTGACAAGCTGCGTAAATAAGGTCCAGCGCACGGCAAATGGCAATCTCCTCCTTTAAGTGGCCAAAGCAAGTGAGAAGAGCGCAGATAATATGAGGGAGAACATAGCGCAAGTCCTTGGCAGCAACGCCGAGGTCCGCGCTATAACTGAGGACTCCAAGGTGACGGTCTTCGAAGTCAGAGGTCTTGAAGCGCTGGTGGACGGAGGAAATCGCGAGTCTGCGGAGGACCTGCCATCGGGCAAGGAGGTTGGTCCAGCGAGCCAGGGGCACGCCGAACCTGGACTCCCTCAATGAAACGTACAAGACTGCAAAGAAGGCACTTAAGCTATCGATTAGGGACAGCAAGAAGGAATGCTACTGGAAGCTCTGAAAGGCAGCTGTCCGTCGACACCTCATCCGGACCAAGGATTTACGAGGTCCTTACAAATAGACGAATTTACACTTTCAAATTCAATAATGTAACAAAACTAGAACCACTGTCCTATATACAAACAAAAGAAATTGTAAAATCACATACAAAATATTATAATGTATTTCAAACTATTACTTTAACAACCTTTGTAATCATTATTATAAGCTTTTTATTGTATTTATGGTATAAATTTAAGAACATACCGAGAAAACTCATTGTAAAACCAAAGGAAGAAACACCAAAGAGTACAGAAATTGTAAATGATCAACCAAATCAGATTAACATAGAAGAAATTATAATGTTATACCCATGACTATCAACCTGAGGACAGGCCAAATTCAACGGAGGGGGGAGTGACATATCCATAGCACCATATACTCCTATGTACATGTACATGTACGATCGCCCTCGAGGCACCCTCTAAGAAATAAGAACTCCCAAATTTAATTGTCAACAAGCCAACGCCTTTATGAAATAAGAATCCCAGATTTAATTGTCAACAAGCCAATGGAAAATTACCAAACCCCAAGCAGGCCGGCCATGAAACTTTATAGACTAAACAATTGGAACGAGCCGCTGTTTTCGATTATTGGCACGTTCTCACGATCCAGGGTACTCAGATTTCGGGACCCGTCTGGAGTCTAAAGTCCAAAGCTAAAAGTCAGTTTACAAAAACCAAATCATTTCATCAAGAGCTCAAAACCGAGGTGTAATCGTAAATGAAGTAGGAGCCAGTAGGCTGAGTTCAGTTTGAGATTTGAATAAAATTGTAATCGGTTTAAATAAAAATAAAATATTTTTTTTATATTAAACTTACGATTCGAGCATTTAATTATATATATATTAAGTGATTGTGCTTAAGAACGATATTTTTTGTGTGTATTTCAACGATAATGTTTTGCACGTATATATACATATATGTTACTAATTTCTTCAAAGAGCCCAGGATCCAGCGCGTCGAGATCTCATCGCCCAGGACCAGCAAAGGGGTAAGTTTGTCGGAACACGGTTCCTTTTTATTATTCCTTGATTAACTAAAGTAAATTTCCCACATTAGACCTCCTCAAGGCATAATAATATTTTATATCAGCCAGTATACCTAGGTTTTGTACTTTTTATAATATAACAAAACATTGACATTTCAGCGGCGAGTATCAGCCTTGTGTGTGTATGATCAATCACAAGAGCCCTCAGAGCGACGTTTGTAGTCGTGAAGAGTCAGCAATTTGTTGACATGTGCAACTTGTACGGGTGATAAATTCGATACTCTCCGGTAACAAACTTTGTTGGTCAATTAAAATTAAATTTATATATATTCCCAATAATAATATTATTCATAAATGGCACTAGCCAATATTTTATTCAATAAATTTATAATGTGAAACCGAACTTAAAACCATGAAGTGTTAAGTTTTCAACAAGGGGGTGCTGACGCGATAAGTGGAGTAGGTGAAGAATAATGACATAACTTTTGACGGACAACCTTGACCATTTGGCACACGATTGTGTAAAGGGGAGGGAATGTGGCCGAAACATTGCCCGATCGTGTTACGATCAAGCGACATCTAAGCTTGTGGGGCAATGTAGACTGATGAGCGACGGACTTTACGACTCTTACTATTTTTCAGGCATATTAATATTTATTCTCCTTATGTTGGAGAGGAAAAAGTCTTATCAAGAACCCACCCCATCCGGCGAGCTTATGTCGGCAAAAATTGGTGCCTGAACATCGGATGACTATCACTCGGCCAAAGTCCTTTACAGGACTAGGGCACTAATTTGCCCACGTAACACATACTTGATAAAGCTCAGGACGAAGATGCAGCAGGCCGGATACCGAGAGGAGGAAGAGTTATACCGAGCATACGAAAACATGGCCCCAGAGTATCGACTGTACATCAAGCGCAGCGAATTCGCGACAATGAAGCAGCTGGCCCACATGGCGACCGAGTACGAGAGCGTCAAGCAACTCGAGTCGACCCGAGGTTGAACCTCAGGAGGAACGAACGGGAACGACGAGGAATCGCGAATTCGACGGTCGCCGAACCCCTTTCGGAACTCGGAGTCTGCGTCCGCTGCGGTGAGATTGGACACTTCCGTCGAGACTTCCCCAACCCAGGCCGCGACTTCTGTTGGGATTGTGACCATAGAGTGCTGCCGCCGGAATTCCCTGGGAAACGGAGGACGTCTCCGCCAGAACTCGAGTGCGGCAGAGACGGGCGAAGTAGCGACCCCACCCCAAATAAACCCCCGTTAAGGATGCACGGAGGGCTCATCACGGCAGCGGAAGAAGTCGGAGGGAGGTGGGTGGACTCCACCGTTGACACTGGTGCATCAAGGAGCTTCGCCAGTGAAAGCTTTACAAGCCTGATCGCCCACGCAGGGGAAGTTCACTACGCCGGAACGAACCACGACCACGCCAAACGACGCCAGGACACCAGCTAGATCGGAGTCGGAAAAACACTACGAAAAGCGACTGATTCCGCCTTTAAGTCTGGGGCAACAAGGCTTCATCGACCAAGAGTTAGCTTTGTTCGAGAGTCTCCAGGGGGTATCACACTTCGCCGAAAACCGTATCGTCATGCGCGTTGACAAGCCTCTGAAGCAAAGGTATTGTCCCAGGAACCCTGCGATGCAACACATCATCGATACCCAAGTAGAGAAACTGCTCCGTGCGGGAGCCATCGAGCCGTCCAGTAGCCCACACAGCGCACCAATCGTATTGGTGAAGAAGAAGGCTGGCGATTGGCGCGTGTGAGTCGACTACCGACAGTTGAACGCACACTTAGTGCCCGACGCCTACTTCGTCCCGAGGATCAATCATACCTGGTAAGGGTGCGTCACGCCCAGTACATCTCCACGTTGGATTTGAAAAACGGCTATTGGCAAATTGCCATGGCCAGGGATATTCGTCAATACACGGCCTTCACTGTCCCGTGCTACTGAAGAAAGGACGGAAGTAGACATGATGACCGGAACAGCAAACCGCCTTGGAAGAAATTAGAAGATGCCTGATCACCGCCCCCGTGTTGGGTTTTCCGGATTTCGACCGGAAGTTCGTCTTGCAGACAGACGCGAGTGACGTCGGCTTGGGAGCGGTGTTATCTCAGGACATTAAAGGCCAAGAGAAGGTCATCGCCAGCGCCAGCCGCCGATTTACTTATGCGGAACATAACTACACCACGACCGAGAAGGAGTGTCTGGCCATCATCTGGCAGTAGGAGAGGAAAAGACGGCGAATGCCAGAAGTCACCGTCCGTAAGGTTGCGAAAGAAAAAAAGAAAGACCAAAAATTGCATAGTGCAATTCAATGCACTCATTGTGCAATTCAATGGGAAATTATAGCGGTCAGTAAAGCAATCAGAGACAGGCATGAACCCGAGAGCTGACGCTAGCTAAGCCCAGACGCGGGTCAATTGGCTAGAGCGAGGGGAAATGAGTACCTAAGTGGGAACACTTAGGTACGAAAATATAAAATATATAAAAGAACCAAAACTCCACGGAGAAGTCAGTCAGATTCGGAAGATACGGCCGACAGTTATTCGAATCGAGACGTTTAAGACAGAATTAATTCTGATCTCGGCACGCGCTATAGCCGTGAAAACTGGGGTCCAATGCCACCAGGCGACCAGTACCCGTTGTCCTCTGCTACACTCCTCGATAAGGACACGCCTATCGATTAGCAAGGAGGATAAAGCACCAAGCCAAGAGAAAAGCAACAAAGAAGGGCCCTTAGCCTTTAGGAAGAGCAACCGGCTCTTGCGATCTCCGGTTCGTACCTCCGGAGGCACCTTGGAGCCATACAAGGCTACTGAGCATGGGGACAACAACACCCCCAAAAGAGCCCTAGACGAGACCAGCCCGAACGCCCAGAGGAGCACGCCGCCAAAAAAATGCAAGGCAACGGAGGAGCCCTCCTGCCTTGACAACCTGTCGTAGCTTGGGAGGATCCTGGACGAAGTCCTGAACAGCGTGAACGATGGCAAGGTGCGCCACATCGTGATGGCTACATAAGCTAAGCTAGTGCGCATAAAGCAGCTGCAGTCCAGCATCGGAGCGTGGCTGAACGCACCAGACGCAGCCGAGAAGGAGGGGAGTTCCGAGGCTGTAATGGTATGCCCAAAATGCTCGCATCGCAAGGAAGATACCGCGGAAAAGGCACAGCAAACCACTAAGGTCTGGACTAAGGCGAGTTCAGTTCAAACCGCACAGAGTCTCTCCAAGGAGGTACCTCAACCCATAGAGGGCAGCAGGCCGCAGCAGGGCAATCGCATAAAGTCCGCGTCCGTGGCTACCAAGGCACCGGCCTCGAGGGCGCAACAGGTTCAGCAGATGGTCAGCGCACATCAACGCGGACCAGATTCAAGCGTCGGCACAGGGCCAGGAAGCGGATGGAGCACCGTGACCAGGAGAGCGAGAGGCAAGTCAAAAAAAGCCCAGTGTGAACGCCCGGAAGCCGTCATTGTACAAGCGGAAGGAAAAACTTACAGCGAAATTTTGGCGATGGTCACTAGAAGGGATGATAACCAGCTCTCAGACTTGACAAGCTGCGTAAATAAGGTCCAGCGCACGGCAAATGGCAATCTCCTCCTTTAAGTGGCCAAAGCAAGTGAGAAGAGCGCAGATAATATGAGGGAGAACATAGCGCAAGTCCTTGGCAGCAACGCCGAGGTCCGCGCTATAACTGAGGACTCCAAGGTGACGGTCTTCGAAGTCAGAGGTCTTGAAGCGCTGGTGGACGGAGGAAATCGCGAGTCTGCGGAGGACCTGCCATCGGGCAAGGAGGTGCCAGGGGCACGCCGAACCTGGACTCCCTCAATGAAACGTACAAGACTGCAAAGAAGGCACTTAAGCTATCGATTAGGGACAGCAAGAGGGAATGCTACTGGAAGCTCTGAAAGGCAGCTGTCCGTCGACACCTCATCCGGACCAAGGATTTACGAGGTCACTGCCGGAGTTCCACAGGGTTCGGTGCTCGGGCCTTTACTGTGGAACACTATGTTCGACGGTGTCCTCAAGCTCCCAATGCCAAGCAACACCAGCATAGTCGGCTTCGCCGATGACGTGGCGCTGGTAGTGGTTTCCAAACATGTGCCAACTATAGTCGCGGCTGCCAACAGGGCGATCTAAGCGGTGGAGGCGTGGCTTTCTGTGGCAGGCTTGGAACTGGCAGCACAGAAAACGGAGGCTGTCCTTATCTCGAGCAGGAAAGTGGTGGAGACGGCTGAGATCCTGGTCGGTGGGACTACAATTCAGTCTCAGCGTGCCCTGAAGTATCTGGGAGTGATGCTAGACACACGCCTGTCGTTCCGCGAGCACCTCGAGTACGCGAAGAAGAAAGCGAAGGAAGATCATTTTGCAGGATCCTGCTGAACACGAGAGGGCCGAAACAGGACAAGAGGATACTCCTCGCGAGCGTGGTCAAGTCACAATTGCTGTACGCTGTGGGCGGAGACCACGGCTAAGGATAGCTACATGCGAGAGGTCAACTCGACATATCGTCTGTGCGCTATCAGAATATCGTGCGCTTTTAGAATCATTTCTGACGATGCGGTTCTAGTTATCGCTGGCCAAGTCCCGCTGGGAGAACTGGCACGGGAATCCAAGGATATCCGCACCACCCTGAGTCTCATCCAGGAAGATCCGAGGGCCAAAGCCGAAGCCAGGGCCCGCTCCAGAATGTAGAGAGAATGGAGAGGGAAAGGAGAGGAGCAGCGGTTTAGGTGACCAATTTTCGCGCGAAGCAATGCCTTGCGGCGGTACCGTGCGATGTCGTCCCTAATTCACGCATAGTCAATATTGTTAGTTTAGATTATCATTGTTGTTAATAATGGAATAAAAAAAAAAAACAGGAACGGCCCTCATGGACGGGGCCACGCATAGGCCAATATGGCCCTTAGTTGTCCGGCTAATCTGTATGAACCTCGAGATATTTTATTAGGTTTTAATGTCCACAAGGATCGAGGTGTATTTCGCGAAGGCAAGAAGTTCGCCTGGTTCCCTGCTGGAGGCGTTTTCTAGTGATGCCAGAACTGGGGCACCGAGGTATCTTGTTCATGCTCGTGAGGGAGCCGGGCAGGTACAGATAAGATGTTCCAGGGTTTCGATACCTCCCGGTTCATCGCATTTTCTGCAGGTGCAGCTGTTTAATATTCCGATCGTAGTTGCATGTGATGCGGCCAGACAGTGGCCTGTGAGGATTCCCAGGATCTTTCCGAAGATGCAGTACATACTGCCTTGGTTTTTCATTGCGCTCTTTGCACATTGTTCTTGCAATTCCGCAAGTCTCAGTATTCCTCCACCTGCTTTTTGCTCGCGTGTCCGCCTGGTTCTCCAGGGCGCTTTGTAGCGTTCTGAGGGAAACTGTCGTTCCTCCTTTGCAAGAACGTCAGCTGACTAGTTGCCATCGATGCCCTGGTGACTGGGAACCCAATAGATCCGCATTGCCTCCCTGCTTGCCATTAGATTTTTGGAACTGACCGTTGACGACTGCATGGATCTTATCGCCGCTTGGCTGTCCATGAACAAGTTGACCACATCGCATGATCGGTTTATACTTTGAGCCACTTTTGCCGCTTTTCTTATGGCGAAGACTTCTGCCTGGAATATGCTACAGTCGCTGGGTAGCTTATATGACAGCCTTATTTCAGGGTCTTATCCAGAGGCTTACTGCGGGGTGCGTGCTGGTCGCTTCTAGGCGATCCATTATAGCATCTGTCTTGACTTTGTTGAATGGATATATCTACGAATACTCCAAGCGTATATTCCTTAATGTGTAGGGCTCTCTCAACGGTTGCTACTAGCGAGTGTAGTGCCGTTTCCACAGATTTCCCTTTGTTGTAGGCATGCTGATTGGATGACATAAGTCTCCCTACATCATTCCTGATGTGTAGATCCAGCAACTTTTCCAGAGTTTTGAGTATGAAAGAGGTAAGACTTATCGGCCTGTAATCCTAGGGGCTCGCGTGACTGCACTCTCCCACCTTTGGGAGGAAGACAATCCGAGAGGTCCTCCTTTGGATTGGGATATAGCCCGTGCTTAGACATGCCGAGTATATTTCATACAACCATGGGGTGATCCTTTCCTTGGTCGCCTGCAACATGGCTGGAAATATTTCATCAAGTCCTGGTGCCTTATAGCCCGCAAAGGAGTATATGGCCCAGTTGATTTTCATTGGTGTTATTAGATCGTTTGGGGGGCGTTCTTCGCCAGCTGCTATGTCCTGGTGCGTGCTCGCGTCTAGGACATCCGTGCATCCTAGGAAGTGGGATTGCATAAGTGCTGTTAGGGCCTCTGCACTGCCCTGAGTCCACTGTCCGTCGTCGCGCTTTTGCTGACTCTGTATGGTAGGCTGCTTCGAAAGCCTAGCTGTTTCCCGGACGTTCTCGATGCTGGAGCAGAAGTTTTACCACGAGAATCTCTGTGCCCTGCGTGATTCCTTCTTCTAATTCCTAAGTAGGATTTTGTATTCCTCGTTGATGATCTCATTTTCTGCCTCTTTGGCGATTTTAAAGAATTCTCGGAGGTTATTTCTTTTGAGTGTCAGTTCCCGATCCTACCATGGTGGCTTCGTCTTCATCTTTGTTCTTGATGTCCGGCATGCTGCGTGATACGCATCCAGTAATTCCTTGGACAGGGTCTCTAGGGACGTTTCTATGTCATTCACGGATTTTACTGCGCCCGGGCTAGTCGCGAGTTTTGAGGCCACTCTCCTTGTAAACTTTTCCCAGTTCGTGTTCCGGGGGTTTCAATAGACAGTTACCTTTGGGGTACTTTTAAAATCGTATCTTATCTGAATATACCTATGGTGTGAGAAGGATGGCGTTTTTAGGACCCTCCATTCGGAGACCAAAGTACTCTGTCCCTTTACAAGTGTTATATCTAGCACGTTTGACGAGGTGCCTCCTACGAAGGTGTGTTCCTCCCCCACGCTTGCTATATATAAATTTGTAGATAGAATAAAGTCTAAGAGTGGCTCACCTCTGTCGTTGATGTCGGTGCTTCCCCACACGTTGTGGTGTGCATTGGCATCTGCACCAATGAGGAGTTGGTCATCCTTCAAGCCGAATTCCACTAAGTTGCTCAACTCCTCTGGTGGTGACGGTCTATCGTGTGGAAGGACGCTACCAAGAGTCGCTCCTCCTCGCTTTCTAGCATCACCGTAGTCAAATCGTCAGAGCTGTAATAAGGCATAAGGTTAGCATGGATACTGTGTTGTAGTTTGAGGACCTTAGTCCGGCCACGACCCAAAGCCATGTCGACGGGCCTTTGTCTAGGGCAATCAGGAGCTCCGCAGATGGGATTATGCTTTTATTACATACTACACAAAAAAAAAAAAAAAAAAAAAAAACACAATACATAATCACCATAATTTGATACGAACACAACATTTTTAATTTATACATAACTTTGATATCTTTATATTGATTCTTTTAATATTAGCCTTCATAAACATTCCTATATTTCTTTTACTTTCTTTTTATATTTTTGTAGCGAATCGTATTGCGCGCCCCGCAACGATCCGATTGGCACACGAACGTTAGAAGGGGAGGGAATGTGGCCAAAACACAGCCCGATCGTGTTTCGATCAAGCAACATATAAGCTTGTGGGGCAGTGCAGAAAGAAGACCGTCGAACTTTAAGAATTCTATCCATTTTTCAGGCACGATAAATTATGTTGGAGAGGGAGTGGCTTCTAAAGTACCCACCCAAATGTCGCCCCTAATTCACGCATAGTCAATATTGTTAGTTTAGATTATCATTGTTGTTAATAATGGAATAAAAAAAAAAACAGGAACGGCCCTCATGGACGGGGCCACGCATAGGTCAATATGGCCCTTAGTTGTCCGGCTAATCTGTATGAACCTCGAGATATTTTATTAGGTTTTAATGTCCACAAGGATCGAGGTGTATTTCGCGAAGGCAAGAAGTTCGCCTGGTTCCCTGCTGGAGGCGTTTTCTAGTGATGCCAGAACTGGGGCACCGAGGTATCTTGTTCATGCTCGTGAGGGAGCCGGGCAGGTACAGATAAGATGTTCCAGGGTTTCGATACCTCCCGGTTCATCGCATTTTCTGCAGGTGCAGCTGTTTAATATTCCGATCGTAGTTGCATGTGATGCGGCCAGACAGTGGCCTGTGAGGATTCCCAGGATCTTTCCGAAGATGCAGTACATACTGCCTTGGTTTTTCATTGCGCTCTTTGCACATTGTTCTTGCAATTCCGCAAGTCTCAGTATTCCTCCACCTGCTTTTTGCTCGCGTGTCCGCCTGGTTCTCCAGGGCGCTTTGTAGCGTTCTGAGGGAAACTGTCGTTCCTCCTTTGCAAGAACGTCAGCTGACTAGTTGCCATCGATGCCCTGGTGACTGGGAACCCAATAGATCCGCATTGCCTCCCTGCTTGCCATTAGATTTTTGGAACTGACCGTTGACGACTGCATGGATCTTATCGCCGCTTGGCTGTCCATGAACAAGTTGACCACATCGCATGATCGGTTTATACTTTGAGCCACTTTTGCCGCTTTTCTTATGGCGAAGACTTCTGCCTGGAATATGCTACAGTCGCTGGGTAGCTTATATGACAGCCTTATTTCAGGGTCTTATCCAGAGGCTTACTGCGGGGTGCGTGCTGGTCGCTTCTAGGCGATCCATTATAGCATCTGTCTTGACTTTGTTGAATGGATATATCTACGAATACTCCAAGCGTATATTCCTTAAAGTGTAGGGCTCTCTCAACGGTTGCTACTAGCGAGTGTAGTGCCGTTTCCACAGATTTCCCTTTGTTGTAGGCATGCTGATTGGATGACATAAGTCTCCCTACATCATTCCTGATGTGTAGATCCAGCAACTTTTCCAGAGTTTTGAGTATGAAAGAGGTAAGACTTATCGGCCTGTAATCCTAGGGGCTCGCGTGACTGCACTCTCCCACCTTTGGGAGGAAGACAATCCGAGAGGTCCTCCTTTGGATTGGGATATAGCCCGTGCTTAGACATGCCGAGTATATTTCATACAACCATGGGGTGATCCTTTCCTTGGTCGCCTGCAACATGGCTGGAAATATTTCATCAAGTCCTGGTGCCTTATAGCCCGCAAAGGAGTATATGGCCCAGTTGATTTTCATTGGTGTTATTAGATCGTTTGGGGGGCGTTCTTCGCCAGCTGCTATGTCCTGGTGCGTGCTCGCGTCTAGGACATCCGTGCATCCTAGGAAGTGGGATTGCATAAGTGCTGTTAGGGCCTCTGCACTGCCCTGAGTCCACTGTCCGTCGTCGCGCTTTTGCTGACTCTGTATGGTAGGCTGCTTCGAAAGCCTAGCTGTTTCCCGGACGTTCTCGATGCTGGAGCAGAAGTTTTACCACGAGAATCTCTGTGCCCTGCGTGATTCCTTCTTCTAATTCCTAAGTAGGATTTTGTATTCCTCGTTGATGATCTCATTTTCTGCCTCTTTGGCGATTTTAAAGAATTCTCGGAGGTTATTTCTTTTGAGTGTCAGTTCCCGATCCCACCATGGTGGCTTCGTCTTCATCTTTGTTCTTGATGTCCGGCATGCTGCGTGATACGCATCCAGTAATTCCTTGGACAGGGTCTCTAGGGACGTTTCTATGTCATTCACGGATTTTACTGCGCCCGGGCTAGTCGCGAGTTTTGAGGCCACTCTCCTTGTAAACTTTTCCCAGTTCGTGTTCCGGGGGTTTCAATAGACAGTTACCTTTGGGGTACTTTTAAAATCGTATCTTATCTGAATATACCTATGGTGTGAGAAGGATGGCGTTTTTAGGACCCTCCATTCGGAGACCAAAGTACTCTGTCCCTTTACAAGTGTTATATCTAGCACGTTTGACGAGGTGCCTCCTACGAAGGTGTGTTCCTCCCCCACGCTTGCTATATATAAATTTGTAGATAGAATAAAGTCTAAGAGTGGCTCACCTCTGTCGTTGATGTCGGTGCTTCCCCACACGTTGTGGTGTGCATTGGCATCTGCACCAATGAGGAGTTGGTCATCCTTCAAGCCGAATTCCACTAAGTTGCTCAACTCTTCTGGTGGTGACGGTCTATCGTGTGGAAGGACGCTACCAAGAGTCGCTCCTCCTCGCTTTCTAGCATCACCGTAGTCAAATCGTCAGAGCTGTAATAAGGCATAAGGTTAGCATGGATACTGTGTTGTAGTTTGAGGACCTTAGTCCGGCCACGACCCAAAGCCATGTCGACGGGCCTTTGTCTAGGGCAATCAGGAGCTCCGCAGATGGGATTATGCTTTTATTACATACTACACAAAAAAAAAAAAAAAAAAAAAAACACAATACATAATCACCATAATTTGATACGAACACAACATTTTTAATTTATACATAACTTTGATATCTTTATATTGATTCTTTTAATATTAGCCTTCATAAACATTCCTATATTTCTTTTACTTTCTTTTTATATTTTTGTAGCGAATCGTATTGCGCGCCCCGCAACGATCCGATTGGCACACGAACGTTAGAAGGGGAGGGAATGTGGCCAAAACACAGCCCGATCGTGTTTCGATCAAGCAACATATAAGCTTGTGGGGCAGTGCAGAAAGAAGACCGTCGAACTTTAAGAATTCTATCCATTTTTCAGGCACGATAAATTATGTTGGAGAGGGAGTGGCTTCTAAAGTACCCACCCCAAATACAGCGAGCTTGGCCGGCAGCCAGCGTGCCTGCTCAGGACGCAACTTCCGCGGCCGAAGTCCTTCTCAGGACTGGGGCACTAATATGCAGACGTAACAATGTCGTGGCCGATACTGGACCCCTGCCAATGGATAAGGAAGATGAAGGAGAAGGTACGCCTACTATACGCTCGAGAACGCCCAACTCTATAGGAATACTCTATGCTTCTGGTTTTCCACGACGTGTTCTTCAAATGGGTAGAGTTGATCCCGCTCTGGAAGACCACCGCTGCTGTAGTACAGAAAGCCTTACGGGAACGCATGCTCGGGCGAGTGGGCATTCACCGGAAGTTCGTGAGCGACAATGGGACCCAGTTTACAAGTCGGGCCCTAAAAGACTAATTCACCAAGCTCGGCGTATAGATCCAGTACACAGCTCCGTATTGTCCCCAGGAGAATCCGACCGAGAGGACTAATCGTACTGGGAAGACGCTGATATCTCAGCTGTCGGAAGGCGACCAAAATTCTTGGGATAATATGCTGCCGGAGATTTCCCTCTCTATCAATAGTAGCGTATCGGACTCGACAGGGTATACTCCCGTATTTCTCACACAGGGACGAGAGCTACGCTTACCTGCGATGCTGTACAATGAAGTTATTCCTGGATCGGCGGCCGTACATACAGGTCCTGAAGACAAGGCGTCGCATCTCCGAGGAATCTTCGACATCGTACTATCGAATCTTCAACGTGCATCTCTAGAGCAGGCGAAGCAGTATAACCTTCGGAGGGGCGAGTGGAGATCAACGCTCGGGAACCAAGTATGGCTGCGACAACATCCCTTATCAAACGCGGCTGAGGGATTCGCCGACAAACCTGCTCCTAGGTATGACGGCTCCTATACCGTCGTAAAGTTCACCTCTCCGAAACTGGTACGACTGCAGCGTCCGGGAGATCGACGATGGCGGATCGCCAATATATCCCAGCTTAAGTCATACTATGCGGTGGACATTCCCGACACGATCGATGACAGCCTATCCGGGTCGAAAAACCCGGCACGGTAAGCATATAACTTTAAGATCCATGCTTGTAATAGGTTAAGATTAATGAGTCCTTTGTTAGCTACACCGGTAGGTAGGGAGTTCGGAAGGTGGAGTTATACCAATAAGTCTAGATTACTATTTCAGATGGATGGATGGCACTGAGGCTTTCTACCCAGAGGCAGACTCCGAGGACGGCCGTGAAGAAGGACAAGAGGAGGAGTTCCTCAGCGATGACGACTCCCAGGATCCCAAAGACTCACGCTTCACTGCGTTCCGCGGAGGTCTGTGGAGTCCCCGACCCGGTGAGTCGCTGCGATGCTACCAGTCGACATCACCCCAGCCAACCTCGAACCGTCTCGACGACGACGAGGATAAAGCCAGCGACTGCGACTCCGAGAGAGAGACTTCAGAGACAGCTCACCGGAGCTCACCCCAAGGACGACGACCAGGGGAACCGTTCTATAGCGTTCCCGGACGTGGAACATTTTTACCATCATTCGACCGAGGACCAGGTATGCCGCTGGGCCGGACATGTGTCACTCATGCGCATCAACGTCCTTTCGGTGCTCATTAAAGTGCGTTGAAAGCCAGCGTATGAGTTGACCTCCAGGCCACCCATACGCCGTACGACATAGCTGCCCGCTCAGAGGGGGAGGTTACTAAGGGATCGTGTGGTCTGACAACTCTACCCCGGCGAGTTTTTACGGCCCCAGCCACGTTCTCTGAAGGAGTCCAGACGTCACCAGCACTCGGGAAGGACCACCTACCGGAGAGCAAATCAATCATCGCGGGCTGAAAAGGTACTTTTTTCTTTGCTCCCTTCATTTAGTCCAGAGAGTTCGTTCTTTTACTATTTCGTGTTCACTTGTGCCCGTAAGCAATGTCACTCACTTTACTCTTTCTTATTCTAAAGACACGGTCACACGCGCGATCAGCTATTAACGCTGACTAAAGGTTTGTGAATACAAATAAAGAATGATGAAGAGTGCTGTTTTGCGATTACTAAGTATCTCTTCAGTGAAGACCTGTCCAATATTTAAGCCCCACCAAAAAAACAAATGTCCCTAACTAGAGGTGTTAGAAGCTGCTACGCACTTGGTTCCACTTACCTAACAGCTCTTCTCCTCCTTCTAGTCAGCCTCAACGTTCACAACGGGAACTAGCTGCTCCTAGAAACAGAATCTGTCCGAAACCCCCTCCCGCCAGTCGTCAGAAATACGATTATCTGACCGATAATTCTCGTTTCCAGAGAAACTAAAATCGTCCTCCTCCCAAATATGTCAAGGGAAGCAGTAAAGACTCGAGCCTATCAAACGACCGGACCCTTGGCCTAGTACGTCGTGCAGCGTCGGCCCGAAAGCTCATCTAAATTGTAGTTACGTTAATTTCAAAATTAAAAAGTCAGTCGGCATATGGTTGAACAGTATTATAAAAAAACTTCGTACTTCCCGCTGGAAATTTGTAGTAATTTTCTTATGAAAGAAACAAGGGCTATCTATGGTTTTAAAAATATAATGAAAGGTCCTAAAGTCATACCTCTATTCTGAGACAAAGTTCTGATTGAGTGGCTGCTCAATTCTGACAGTTGCAGAAGTTGGGCCCTTTAGAGTTCAGTCGCTTAAAAGTAAAAACAAATTAATAAGCACGCGCTCATCTACTTAAAAAAACCCTTGTTCTTCAGGAATACAAAATAATCCTAACTTCGTTGGGCGCCAATTCTCTTACGTGGGCATATTAGTGCCCTAGTCCTGTAAAGGACTTGGGCCGAGGAAAAGTCATCCGATGTTCAGGCACCAATTTTTTCGGCATAAGCTCGCCGTATAAGGTGGGTTCTTGGTAAGACTTCTTCCTCTCCAACATAACGAGAAAAATGCCTGAAAAATAGTAAGAGTCGTAAAGTCCGTCGGTCATCAGCCTCATTGCCCCACAAGCTTAGCTGTCGCTTGATCGTAACACGATCGGGCAATGTTTTGGCCCCACTCCCTCCCCTTCACACAATCGTGTGCCAAATGGATCGTCGCGGGCCGCGCAATACGATCCCCTATTGTCAAGGTTTTCCGTCAAAAGTTATGTCATTGTTCTTCGCCTACTCCACTTATCGCGTCAGCACCCCCCTTGTTGAAAACTTAGCACTTCATATTTTTAAGTTCGTTTTCACATTATAAATTTATTGAATAAGATATTGGCTAGTGCAATTTATGAGTAATATTATTATAGATAATGCATATGGAATTATTTTAATTGACCCACAAATTTTGTTAGCGGGAGTATCGAATTCATCACCTGTACAAGTTGCACACGTCAACAGAATTGCTGACTATTCACGACTACAAACGTCGCTCTAGGGGCTCTTGTGTTTGTTCATACAAACACAAGGCTGATACTCGCCGCTGAAAAGTTAAAGTTTTAATATATTATAAAAAGTTAACTTAGGTAAAGCAATGATTAAAAAAATAGCTGAATAATGTCATAGTGGGTTTGATTATCTATTATATTTAGTTCGCCAGGCGGATTACAAAAGTACTAACCTCACCGAGAAATTTATTTGACGAAAGTTCAGAGTAAACAACCGTCTTAGGCACTTTACTACAGTGGATAAGTGGGGAAAAGTCAAGACGGAAGGTCTCAATGTATGATAGGTGATAGGTGAACTTACTTTGGACAATAGATACTTTACTTTAATATAAAAATGAGGCTCATTCTTTAGGGTGACTGCTAAGGCCTGCGTGTTAATCATGATGCACGGATATATATATATATATACTGACACCCATCCCATCCCCCTTTGTCCACCCGGAGGTCAGTCAAGTGAGTGGAGGTCCTGCTCTTGGGCCTGCGCTTGACTTGCGACCACCTCGCAGCCTCACGGACTCGCAATTTTCACAGGAAGTGTGGGAAATCAAGCGAGGAAACTGAGGCGCAGGGGCGGCGGATCGGAAGGGGAAGGCGGAGCCGAGAGGAGAATTTGGGGGGAGGGGCCGACTCTCGACTCTCTGCCAATTTGTGATTGGAATTTTTGATGAGCCCAACTGACGTATTGATTGACTGACTGTGCACACAGGACAGCACCACCGCAGTATCCTGCTAGCATGCAAAAATTCAGTTCTCCATCTCATCTGATGCCCCTGTAGGAGGTCCGGGGGTCCGAAGACCCCCCAGGATCCTAACGCCCCCTTGACGTCTGTCAGCGGCAGAGGAAGTCGGCAAAAAGTTATCCGAATAGTACGGAAGCCGATGGAACTACAGGCGCACTGTTCTAGATAAATAAAGTCTTTTGCTAGAGTTACTTATACTTATATATATATATATATAACCACTTAGTCTCCATCTATAAGTAACTCTAGCAAAAGACTTTATTTATCTATATATATATATATATATATATATATATATATATATATATATATATATATATATATATATATATATATATATATAAATGGTTGATAAAGGAACTGTGTTTCGACAAACTTAACCCTTTGTTAATCCTTGGAGATGAGATCTCGACGAGCTGGATCCTGGGCTTCTGAAGACATTAGAAACATATATATATATATACGTGCAAAACACTATCGTTAGAAACACACACACACACAAAAAATTGGTTCTTAAAACTTGGTTCTTAGATCCCACGGTGGCACACGTCGGTTCCAAAGGTAGGGTCTCAGGCAGCGACGTCTCCAATGTCACTGCACTTGTAAATTACGACTTGATTTTGTTGTTGTCTATGTTCACTCTTTTGCTTGCAATTAGTTCATTAATTGTCTTCGCTTTTTGCACTGTTTATTGTTTTTGGGCTGGCTGCTTTTGCACATTCACTTTGTCTTAGACTTGGCGGCATATCACCTGGTCATGGCGTCCTTGCACGGAACGCTTCTAGATCTGGAGTACTTTCAAGACGGCTACAACGGTGATGAGGCAGATCATAATCTTCAAGTTTCGGTTGACTTTCTGAATGTCGTCCTTGTGATCAATGAATTTTACGTTGTTGATCACATTGGCTGTTTCGTGATCCGCTTTAGAGCTGGTTCCTCCCTTATTGAGGTTTTGGCTATTAATATCCTTGCAATTTATGCTCGTCCTTCAGGATAGCATGCAGTAGGAGATCCCTCAATGGACGTCGTGGGCAGCACTGAAGGACTTCCTTCAATATGGTAGCAGTCCTGCAAAATGCTCAAGAACTTCCTTCAGATCTTCGGTCTTGGCTCCAGTCGTTGATGGCGTTGGGGAACACAGTGCGAACACTATAGTGCCCTGGAGATCAGAATAAATTCTGTCTGTCTTCTCTATCAAGCTACGGTCTTTTATACCAGCATAGAGCTTTTTCTCGGTCCCCGTGATAGATTGGATTATTTAGGTGTTCCCACCTATGATTTCCCCTATCGGTAGTGTCAATGCCCCACTGATGCACATTGCCAGCTGAGGGTGTAGGGTTACCAGCAAAAAGATCGTCAAATTGCACATTAGTTTACTTGCTTAAGGTGAGTCAACGGCTCGATCGCCCCTCTCCCTTTGCCTTGAGATTCATTGTTGTTGTCTACGTCCGCATCTTTCTCCATCAAATAAATTGAAGGAGAGGGCATACGTAACAGTTGCCATAGAAAGGATCGAACAATTAATGTCAAAATAATACGAATACGCAAGTTAATCTAAATGTAACATTTCTGTAATTTGTATTTGAATAGGAATTATCTGCAAGGGTATATAAGCTTCGGCTGGCCGAAGTTAGAGTCCTTTCTTGTTTTATTTGTATTTAAACCAGGGACCGTAATCATTATAAGTAATATTTTAAAAATTATTTTGTAATGATTACTTATCGATTTTTAATTTGTTAAATCAATACTAATAATTATTTTTGAGCGAAAAAAATAAAAATCACAAATAATCATTATTTTTGAGCAAAAAAAATAAAACTCAAAAATAATGATTATTCGTGATTTTTATTTTTTTCGCTCAAAGTAAAACTCACCAAGCAACAACTTTTAATCCTTTATAAGGACATAGGACAATATTGGCAATATCCTTAAAGGATCAAAAGTTGTTGCTTGGTGAGTTTTATTTTGAGCGAAAAAAATAAAAATCACAAATAATCATTATTTTTGAGTTTTATTTTTTTGCTCAAAAATAATGATTATTTGTGATTTTTATTTTTTTTTGCTCAAAACGCAGACGTCTTGTTTTGACGGTTTCTAAATCCCCCGTATTTTCCCACACGTTATTATAAAACAAACCAACTTACAAAAGCTTGACAAGAATTAAACTTTATGTGAGAGAACACTAATGAAACCTATTTGCATACCACATTTTTATATTTACTTCGGGTTATATTTAAAAATAAGCATTTTATAAACCGTGTAGAAAAAATGAGCTAAAATGAGCTCTCGATTTAGCGTCGCTTGTGAACGGTTGTGTTTACCATTGTGCTCTGAGTTTTTGCTTTATTTCGTGATCTTTTTGCAAGTGTCTTGTGTTTGTTTATTAACAAAGTTTAGCCTAACAACTGTGTTAGTGTTTTAAATAGATCTCCCAGTTAACGGGTACGTGGTTATAGTTTATTTTAACTTTTCCATTAGATTTGTGATTTAAACGTCCGCAAACCTCCCGACCTGACAGTGTTACCAAATTGCTTTAACTTTAAAATACCAATTTTCGGAGTTGTTATTGAAATGTAGTGTTAACGAATTATTTATAAAACGGTACTTAGCATTGTAGTTGAAAACGAAACCTATTTCTGGTAAGAATTTTAAGTTAAGTGAAGTTGTAGTTATCGAGAAATTAATAAAAACATGCAAAAAGGTGGCAGCACAGTCGAGAAAAATTTCCTATTTTTTGCCGGATAAGAAGCCGGCTGTGGAGAAGACGAATACATGTAAGCGAAAGTAAACAATTTTTCTTTATTACTAATTTAAACTAATAAACGTTGATAATTTTCAGGGGTAAGCTATGTTCTTGCGATTCATTCGCGAAAATAACAGATTTTATAGCAGACAGATTGTGCTCATAAAGGAAAAAATTAGAGCCAGGAGGAATATAAGAGCAGGTTACAAAAATAGATAAGGATTGCAGGGAAACTTTGACAAACAAAAATTCAATTTCGTTAGGGATATGAAAGTTAAGTCTCTCCGATGTTAAACTAGAGGTAACGGCAATCAGTACACCACCAAAATAAATTTTTTTTTTTTGGCGCAGTGGGAGGCCTGTTGTTTGGCACAGTGGAAATCTTTTTATTAGGCGCAGTGGGAGGCCTGTTATTTGTTTTCGGTTTATTGGGAACAAATTCTTTTATTACCAAATCATCATTAAGCCAAAAGCTTTCAGAAAGTAGTACATTAAACACTTCAGGCGGAGCGAATATTTTAAGAGATGATATTCTACGAGAGTACGAAAATCGAAATTGTGCAACCGCAACATCCTCGGATGGGAATTTTTCTCGTATAAATTCCAAAACATCCTCAGATTTGCTATCCGGGGTAAATCTAGAAACAAATAATTGAATTTGATATCTCCGCCGCACACTGGGGTGAGAGACCCCAAAAGTGACGATCAATTCAGCCGGACAAAAATTTGAACATGTTATAATTTTGTATTTTGTATTTGCTTATTAAAAGTAAAAAAACAAGAGAGAACGCTATAGTCGAGTGCCTCGACTATCAAATACCCGTTACTTAGCTAAGGCAAGCAGTCTCAAGCAGGGCTCACCAAGCAGCCGCTTACAAGTGGCGCCATCTACCGGACATTTCATAATTTGCTTATAACTTTTTACTGAGTGGGCCGACTTAAAAAATTTTCGGTAGGCAATAATAACCCAAACAAAATGGCGTTTACACTTTTGCTCTAGCTTTAAAACTGTGGGCGCCACAATAATAATTCAATAATATTTTAAGCAAAGAAAAATTTAAATACTAAACTTTGTTGATAAACAAACACAAGACACTTTTGCTATACTCATATCTCACTGACCGCTCTCAGAGGGTGAAATATAATGATATAACTTCCAAAACTATAAATGTTACCTCTGGTGTACCTCAAGGACCCTTATTATTTGGTTTGTTGATTAACGACTTACCCCAAGTTATTAAGTCCGCAACAGTTTTATTGTTTGCTGACGACGTTAAACTGTGTTTGTCCATGTCATTACCGGATTCTTGTTCTCGTCTTCAATTAGATCTTGACTATTTACAGACTTGGTGCAAACTCAATTATTTATATCTTAACTATTCTAAATGTAATTTTATGACTTTTTATCGTCGTAATCCGTCTATGTATTCATACTCTATTAACAACAATGTCCTTTAACGTATTTTTACTGTTCAAGACCTGGGAGTTTTATTTGAGCATAAACTTTGTTTTAATGATCACATATTATTAATTTGTAATAAAGCTAGAAGCGTTAGCCTTTATAAAGCGCTGGTCTAAGGAGTTTGATGACCCTTATACAACCAAGCTTCTATATGTATCTATTGTTCGGCCATCGTTAGAGTACTGTTCTTGTATATGGTCACCGCAGACGGTAACTTGTCAAAATATGTTGGAGTCCGTTCAAAAGCAGTTTTTGTTATTTGTTCTAAGAGGTTTTAACTGGGACGCTGGCCGTCGGTTGCCATCTTATAATGTCAGATTGCGTTTACTAGACTCTCCCACCCTGATCAACCGTAGGATTTGTCACGGTGTTATGTTTATACATAAATTAATAAATGGTGATGTCGACTCCTCCTTTCTTCTTAGTTCCCTAAACTGGAATGTACCATGCAGGACAATTCGCCGGTATCGGTCCCTGTCTCTGCCATTGTGCAGGTCAAATTTTGCCCTTAATGACCCTTTCCGTGTTCATTGTGATAAATATAATGATCTCAGTCACGTCTTGTTGTGTGGAGTCTCTTCAGTGTCTAAGTATAACTTAGTACTATCGTTATTGTCTTCAAATATGTAATTTCAAAGTGCCTACCACTCGATGTGAGCAGGGGCATATCGTTAAAAAATTCTCCTTATGTGGTTTCTAGTGCGCCAAACCACATGAGAATTTTCGTTTAATACACAATGTACATTACTTATGTTTTACAAGCAGTCCATTGCTTAATAAATACAAATACAAAAAATAAAAATCACGAAACAAAACAAAAGCTCAGAGCAATTTAACACCAAACAAATCAAACAGTCGAGGTCATCGGTTCAATCCCCAGTCTTTGTAAATTTTTTTTTTGTTTTTTGTTTGCTAGGTGATGCTTTAGTTTTATTTTTAACTTAGTTTAATTTGTGGTAGGCAATATATATGTAAAAAATCACTGTTTTAAAAATATATCTCACCATAAAATTTATAAACCTTGTTAGTGCATTACAAAATGTGATGCGTGTATGGCTCAATCAGCTAGTGTGTCTACAAATCCAAAGGTCCCCGGTTCAAGTCCTAGAGAGGGCGAGTCGCCTCGAAAAAAGTAAGTTTGTTTTAATTCCATTTATTTATTATTTGCCGTATTAAATTGCATAATAACAGTCATAATACCTTTACGGGACCGCGGCTTTCAATAGACTACCAATTAGAAGAGCGTCAAATTAAAAGTGCGTCAAAGTCAAGTACGAGTAAAATCCAATAATTTAATGGTTGATAGACAATTTTTTAGATTTTTCGTGAAAATAATTTTTTTTAGTGTAGGTCAACAGTCACTAGTGCAAAACTAGTAACAAATGGACTAGTTATTTCCGATAACAAGCCTATGAAAAATGAACCAGTTCGTTAGAAGGAAATAAACATAAACACTGACGTCTTCAAGTCCGAGTAAAATCCAATGATTTAATGGTTGATAGACCAGTTTTTAGATTTTTCGACAAAATTAATTTTTTTTAGTGTACTTTAACAGCTGTATCCGTAAATTGGTTAACAGCCACTAGTGTAAAACTAGTAGCAAACGGACTAGTGTTCTCCGATGACAAGTCTATGAAAAATTGACCAGTTCGTTACAAGGAAATGAACATAACTTGAACTTACTGACCCAACTAGTATTTTAATGGTCCAAAACTGATTCCGTTTTTTTCAAGGTACTTACAGAATTTTTAGTTATTTTCTTCCATGGCGAAAAATAATTTGGGCTCTTACTTCTGCTACAAAACGAAAAATACTTTTTCAAAAATAAAACCGTACTATTTTATTCACAAAACTGACTATTGATCGAAAATCATATTGATCGGAGCAGCACTTTAAGTTTTTAAAATTCAAAGCAAATTTTAACTTAAATTGCCTCTTTCCCCTCCCACTTCCACACAGCATTGGGATTGGGACGCAAAAACTAAATAAATTCGGTAAAAATACTTGTAAAAATTCTGCAAGTTTCAAAAATTAAACTTAAATTAACTATGATCCAAAAATTATCTTGATCGGAGCAACGGTTTAAATTTTTTAAATCCCAAAGTAAATTTTCTATGTAGCCCAAAATTATGGGGTTGAAGTCCGTTTGACTTCCAAATAGGCCTTTTCAAACCCTAAAAAAAGTAAATTGATCAAACAATTTTTTAAAGAACGACTTAATTTTCTGATAGCACTGAAGGCATGAAATTTAAATATTTAACGGACGTTCAGTGTTGAAGAATACATTTATAATTTAGCCCTTTTTAAAATAAGAATTTTTTTTAAAAACCGCATTGGCAGCGCCGACAGAAGAGGCGACCAATTGAGAAATAAAGTGTCTATGTAAACGACGTACAAATCTGAGACGCGCATTTTAAATTTGGTCTTTTTATCGGATATTAACTCTACAACCTCAGGTAAACCCTCAACATAGTCTTTCGGTCGTATATTAACTCTACAACTTTAGGTAAACCCTCAAAATGGTCCTTCGGTGTCAACTGAACAGCAAATGGGTTGTAAAAATAGTTTTCGCTTTTGCTTAGAACTTCACATACACGCTCACATAGACGACGACTTGAGTTGTGTGTGTGTATTCGCGAAAGTTTGCAACATATCGTGATATTGCGAAATTCGAATCTACGACGTAATAAATGATTTCTCAACGATCTTTGTGAGGTGGAAACAAGACGCAGACCGCAATCATGGCACCAACAGGACATAAAAAGAAATCGCTAGGAAATCAACCACTAAAAACTTCAAACACAAAACAAAATAAAGCGGAGAGACCTGACGACACACCGCGACCCAATCTTTTGACAACAGGGGACACAATTCTAAAAAATCGCAACCAAACACTGGTTGCATCTATGTACACCGGCGATTATAAACGCAGCGAATGAATCCGTACACCCGCATGGAAACCGCATACAGTCCGGAGGAAGTCAATCCTCCCGCAGTTCAGCCAAGGTACAATAACTTCAGGTACAGCTTGAGTACTCTAAAAAACAACAGGAGCTACGAGATCAATTGGCAAAACAGGAGCAAGAACGAGCACGGCTACAATTTCAACAGGAACAATTGGATCTCGAGCAGCAATTATATCTGGCCCAATTGGGGTCCGATGCAGGCAGCCAAATAAATGACAACAATCTGGACAATCTGGAACAATATAACGACGACAACAAAGATGTCCGTACGCGTGAGTGGGTCAATGGAGCTCAACATAAGCTTAAGTTTCAAAAAGATACTATGTCTAAAAACAAATTATCTAACCATAACGATATCGAAACATCATGGCCAGGGAGACAATCAAACCAAGAAGTTCGCCTGGTTCTTTGCTGGAAGTGTCTTCTAGAGATAAGCTCGGTGTAGGTCTTCTTTTCAGTGGCTTGCCACCACACTAAGGCTCCATACATCAGAGTCGGACGCACCACCAAGCTGTAGATCCAGGGCATCAGAGTAGGCGACAGGCCCCATGTGCTGCTAAGCATCTTCTTTGATGCTTATAGCGCCACGGTGGCCTTTTTCACCCTTTCTAGTATATTGGGTCTCCATGCCAGCTTGCAATCCAGTATTGTTCCGAGGTACTTGACCTGTGCTTTCGGGGTTGCGCCAATTTTTGGGCGGTCCATTTCGGTACCTTGTATCTCTTAGTAAAGAGAATGAGGTCCATCTTGTCCGCATTGATACTGAGTCCCACCTTTTCCGCCCACTCACTTATCTCCCTGAGTGTTGATTATATTATGGAGCTGAGGGTCGATGGACAAACTCCCGTAATAATTATGCCTATGACGTCCCCGTAGGCAGCTATTTTTGGGTCTCTCCTCTCGAACCTTTTAATTAGATCGTCGACCACCAAATTCCATAGAAGAGGCGAGAGGACCCCACTTTGTGGTGTGCCTCTGTGTGCCCCCTTTACCATGGAAGCAGTGCCCCACTCTGAAAGTACCCGCCTGCAGCTAAGCAGGTTTCTTATCCAGAGGCTTACTGCGTTCTGGTCGCTTATAGGCGATCCATTAAAGCATCCGTCTTGACATTGTTGAATGCTCCGGGTATATCTACGAATACTCCAAGCGCATATTCTTTAAGGTGTAGGGCTCTCTCAACGGTTGCTACTAGCGAGTGTAGTGCCGTTTCCCCAGATTTCCCTTTCGTGTAGGCATGCTGATTGGATGACATAAGTCTCCCTACATCATTCCTGATGTGTCGATCCAGCAACTTTTCCAGAGTTTTGAGTATGAAAGAGGTAAGACTTATCGGCCTGTAATCCTAGGGGCTCGCGTGACTGCACTTTCCCACCTTTGGGAGAAAAACAATTCGAGAGGTCCTCCATTGGATTGGGATATAACCCGTGCTTAGACATGTAGAGTATATTTCATACAACCATGGGGTGATCCTTTCCTTGGTCGCCTGCAACATGGCTGGAAATATTTCATCAAGTCGTGGTGCCTTATAGCCCGCAAAGGAGTATATGGCCCAATTGATTTTCATTGGTGTTATTAGATCGTTTGGGGGGCGTTCTTCGCCAGCTGCTGTGTCCTGGTGCGTGCTCGCGTCTAGGACATCCGTGCATCCTAGGAAGTGCGATTGCATAAGTGCTGTTAGGGCCTCTGCACTGCCCTGAGTCCATTGTCCGTCGTCGCGCTTTTGCTGACTCTGTATGGTAGGCTGCTTCGAAAGCAGCTTCCGGAGCCTAGCTGTTTGCGGGACGTTCTCGATGCTGGAGCAGGAGTTTCTCCACGAGCTTCTCTGTGGCCTACGTGATTCCTTCTTGTAATTCCTAAGTAGGATTTTGTATTCCTCGTTGATGATCTCATTGTCTGCCTCTTTGACGATTTTGAAGAATTCTCGGAGACTATTTCTTTTGAGTGTCAGTTCCCGATTCCACCATGGTGGCTTGGTCTTCTTCCTCGTTCTTGATGTCGTGCATACTGCGTGATACGCATCCAGTAATTCCTTGGACAGGGTCCGGGCTAGTCGCGAGTTTTGAGGTCACTGTCCTTGTAAACTTCTATACACAGTTACTTTTGGGGTACTTTTAAAATCGTATCTGAACTGAATATACCTATGGTCTGAGAAGGATGGCGTTTTTATGACCCTCCATTCGGAGACCAAAGTACTCTGTCCCTTTAAAAGTGTTATATCTAGTACGTTTGACGAGGTGCCTCCTACGAAAGTGTGTTCCTCCCCCACGTTTGCTATATATAAATTTGTAAATAAATTTGCATACCGCTGGTGGGTAGAATGTGTTGTAGTTTGAGGACCTTAGTCCGGCCACGATATTGCCCGAGGCAATCCATGGCTCCTGAACCAAGGCTATGTCGACGGGCCTTTGCTCCAAGGCAATCAGGAGCTCCGCCGAAGCGATTATGCTTTTATTAAGATTGAGCTGCAGCACCCTCTGAGTCATGGGCGGCTGGCTCATCTCCGCTCGACGGGTTGGCTATACCTGTCCGGTCACCGTCCTCTTCGTCTTCCAAGTCATCCAGAGCGAGGTTCTGTGCGGGATCCACGATGGGTTCAGGACCTATGTCCTTCTCCATCTCGCCTGCCTGCATGATGTGTGCGCCCTTGCCTTCGGAGTGGCGCTTCTTGAGACGCAGGTAGACACTACCCACAATCTTGGGTACAGCAGATCCTCCGCCTCCTTGTTGATTTGGAGAACCACACTTTGTCCCCCCTCACTGGGTAGTGGGTTGGCCATGTGCAAAATCTTCCAATCAGCCGTCTGGATTCTGCCCTTGGATTGCGATGGGGAAGACCACTTTCGCCTTTAGTGAGGATGGGATTAATTCCCTGTCCACCACCTCTAGCTTGGTCCCCTCCCACAACGCCCCCAGTTGGCCGACCGTTTGCGTCAGTCATTTCCTGGTCGGATCGTTGCTGCACTTCAGGATTTTAACACCGTTCAGCCACCCTGCACCATCGAATGTGGGCATGGGGGCTGTGGGTGCCTCTTCCATACGTTCACGGAGATACTCAATGAGTCGCGCATGGACCATCTTCCAGCGCGCCTACGTCATCTTCCCATTCTCGTCGTTCCTGTCAATGAGTGCCACGATCAGGTTCGGTTGAGTACATCACTGACCCTGGCCTTTTTGTTGAGCTTCACTGCTACTTTGGGTGGCGGAGGGCCTGCTTCCTTGGGCCCGCGTTTCCGCTTGCTCGCCGGAGTGTCCTTTGCGGCACTCTCGTGTAAGCGTTGCCATTTGTTGGCAAACTCCTCTACCTTGTTCGCAAATCCGCTTGTCGACGCCATCGCGGTTTTGCTTGCGAAGTGCAGCCTTCCATCCTCAACCTTTTGCTCTGCCCAGGCTAGCCTTTCCTTCTCCTCCTTCGCTTTGTCCTGGAGCCGGCTCTTAATCTTGAGGGCTTCCTTGTATTGCGCCTTAGCCTTCATACCCTCGCTTCTACGATTCGACCCTTTCCTACGATGGGAGTTGGAACCGGGTTCAGGCAAGCGGGTATGGCTTGTTTTGGCTTCGTTTAGCACGCTCTCCGAGTCCGAGTCTACTACGACAACGACACCCATGCGACTTAACTTTGCCTGAGATGTTATGGCAGATGACCTGCTCCCGTAATCCCAGGGGTTGCACAGGCAAAGGTCAGGTGAAATGTTTTTGCAATTTTTGCAAACTGACTGATCACTACGTGAATACTTGCACTAAATTTAAAGATTGAAATGTTGACAAACGCTGGGGGCATGTAACTTAAAATAACCTGTGTATTTCATGCCTGGGTAAAAACCATTTAATTAAAGGCTGCAAACGTAAAAGCCAATGTAACAGAAATAATTGTAGTTACAGGTGAAATGTTTTTGCAATTTTTGCAAACTGACTGATCACTACGTGAATACTTGCACTAAATTTAAAGATTTAAATGTTGACAAACGCTGGGGGCATGTAACTTAAAATAACCTGTGTATTTCATGCCTGGGTAAAAACCATTTACTTAAAGGCTGCAAACGTAAAAGTCAATGTAAAAAGTCAATAAATCCCAAAACATACAATCATGCAAGTCTGAGGGTAGTGAACAGACAGTCTCAAGTAACACAGAAAAGAATTGCAACGTTAACTGGAATACAAACAAAGTTTTAAAAGTGGTACATGTCACTCTTATGGGTCCACAAAATACGATTGAAACATATGCTCCTCTTGATGAAGCGTCCACCATTTCCGTAGTTGATGAAAAGTTAGCTAACGATTTAGGTCTTGACGGTCCAACCAAGACTTTGAAAATACAATGGACTAACAATGAAATATATGAGCAAGGTAACTCTAAGGTAGTCAGCGTACGCATCAAAGGCAGTGGTTCTAATACTAAGACACACATGGTGAGAAGGGTAAGGACTGATTCTAGTTTCAATTTGCCGGTGCAAACCTTAAATATAGACGACATGACAGACAACTTTCAGTTTTTAAAGAACTTTACCCATTGCTCTTACGATCGGGCACATCCTTAAATTCTAATAGGACATGACAACTGGTCTCTTATTGTATCACACAAGTTGAAGTACGAATTCTTTGACGGTTTGGTTGCTAGCAGCAACTGGAAGAAAGATAACCTACAGCTGCCTGAAAGCTACAATAACGCTATGTCTAGGTTACTATCATGCGAACGTAAAAGTGACAAAAACCCCGACTATGGAAAAAAATATTCTGAAGTAATGGACTCTTATAGTTCAAAAGGGTATTTGAAAAAGCTAAGTTCGACAGAAGTTAACATTAAAACACCACTGACTTACTATCTTCCGCATTTTGGTGTACAAAATATCAACAAACCAGGAAAACTGCGAATAGTGTTTGATGCCGCTTCTAAAAGCCACAACTTTTGCTTGAATGATTTTTTACTGCCTGGACCTAACCTTTATAATCAATTATCTTCCGTTCTGATGAACTTCAGAGAAAAGAAAATAGTTTTCGTAGGAGACATTAAAGAAATGTTTCTGCAAATCCTTGTACCCGAGACAGATAGACATGCTCAAAGAATTCTATGGAGAGGGGATAGAAGACAGGGCCCTCCGGACGTTTTTGAAATCCAAGTTATCTTTTTCGGAGCCAAATGCAGTGCAAGTATAGCTCTATAAGTAAGAAATCACAATGCGAATGATTTCCAACAGAAGTATCCCAAGGCCTGTAAAGACATTACAACCAAGCATTATATGGACGATTACTTAGGCGGAGCCGATGACATTGACAGTGCTGTTCAACTAATCAAAGACATTTCATTTGTACATCAAAAAGATGGCTTCCAAATGTGTAATTGGATATCAAATTCAGCAGAGGTTCTGAATCAAATAAATACTGTCAATGGTCAAAATATAGCACAGGCTTCTCATAAAATCAAAACACTTACAGAAGAACGTGTCCTAGGGTTAATGTGGAATTACGAAACCGACACATTCACATATAATCTTCAATTTACAAAATCACATCATGAAATAATAAATATGTCCAGGCGACCCACCAAGCGAGAGATTCTAAAGATTACAATGTCGATTTTTGATCCATGGGGTTTCCTCTCAAATATTCTCATAATATTCGCTGGGACGACCAAATCATTGACGAACATTTTGTGATTTGGAAAACACTCTGCGAGTCTTTTCGGAAAATTCGAAACTTTGCAATCCCTAGACTTATAACAACATTGCCAATCACAGAATGCAACATTCAGTGGCACATATTTACTGACGCATCGAAATTCGCATATGCAGCATGCGCTTACATTCGATTTGAAAAAAATGAGACAATCGATTATGTTGATAACAGCGAAGTCACGAGTCGCTCCTCTTAAGCCTATGTCGATCCCAAGATTGGAATTACAGGGTGCTTTATTAGGTGCAAGAATGAGCAAAGCACTACAAGAAACATTAAATTTGAAAATAAATAAAACGTATTTGTGGCTAAAGTCTAGCAGTAAGAGGTTTAAAACCTTCGTATCCCAGCGGTTAGGAGAAATTCAAGAACTAACCAACGTTTGCAATTGGAGATATGTTCCGTCAAAAATTAATCCCGCTGATGAAGCCACAAGGGTCGCAAAGGTAGATTTGAAAAAAAAACAATTCGTGGATAAAAGGCCGAGAATTCTTGTATACCGATATTAAAAAGTGGCCAACAAGTCAAATAACCTTTGAAGATGACGACACAAAGGTATACGTAAATTTAATATCTGAAGCAAAACGTACATTTGTTTTACCTGATGTAAGCAGATTCTCCAGTTGGACAAGGTTTTTACGAACCACCGCTTGGCTACTTTGATTTGTGAAAAATCTCAGGAGCAGCAAAGACCTTCGACTTTATGGCGAACTTACAGCTAATGAGTTAGTGACGCCGAAAATGTAATACACAGAAAAATTCAATCGGATTCCTTTCAAGCTGAAATTCAAAGTCTACAAAGAGGAGAGTCAATAGGGAACTCAAGTCGCTTAAAATCTTTGCTATTATATTTTACAACCGACGGACTACTCAGATTAAAAGGTAGATTGAACAATGACGAGGATTGTAGCATGAACGCAAAGAATCCGATACTTCTTATTAACGACCATCCAATCACTGCGCTGCTGATCTTTTTTTACCATACACAAAATTGTCATATTTTTACTGAAACGGTCATTTCCAATCTTAGAATGAAATATTGGATAATTAGATGTAGAAATACGGTGAAGAAAATAATTCGTGAGTGTCAATTTTGTAACAATAGGCGTGTTAGGCTACACACAGCTCTAATTGGACAGCTTCCTAAACGCAGAATTGAACCAACAGAAAGAGCTTTCCTAAAAGTTGGAATAGATTACTTCGGTCCCATCGAAGTATTGGTAAACAGAAGTCATGTAAAATAGTATGGTGTAATTTTACTTGTATGACCACTCGTGCAGGTCATTTAGAAATAGCAGAGGACTTGTCTTGTAATGCATTTATGCATGTGTTTCGTCAATTTGGTTGCCGTCGTGGCTTTCCAATAGAACTATACTCAGACAATGGGACCAATTTTAAACACGCAAGTAAGGATCTTAGGATAATAATTGACAATTGGTCAAATGACGAAATGACACAGTTCTTGGCACAAAAAAATTGCACATAATCGTTTAATCCCCCACTGTCGCCTCATATGGGAGGAGCCTGGGAGAGATTAAATCAATCTATTAAAAATATTTTTTTATATAATATATTAATTGGTCCAAATTTTAGAGAATCTTTCCATTCTGATGTGTCGGATGGAGACCTAAAACTGTTAAATATGTGGAAGGCTTCTCAGACTGGCTGATATTTTTTGGGTCAAGCGGAGAAAAGAATACAGGCAATATATCCTGTATAGCCGTAAATGGGTTAAAAAATTGGATAATTTAAAGGAAGGTGATATTGTGCTGGTTATGGATGCAGATTTACCAAGAAACGTTTGGCCAAAGGGTATTATTGTAAAAACTTATCCGGCCAAAAAATTGAATTGTAGACGTTGAGATAAAAGGAAAAATCTACAAAAGAGAGAGGTAATTAAATTAGATGTTAAGAAAAACAATGTAAAAGCTTAAGTATTGCCAACTGAATTATAATGCAATACTTGGGAGGAGAATGTTGAACATTTATATATTTTTAGTTCAAATTTAAATATTTAACGGACGATCAGTGTTGAAGAATACATTTATAATTTAGCCCTTTTTAAAATAAGAATTTTTGTAAAAACCGAATTGGCAGCGCCGAAAGAAGAGGCGACCAATTAAAAAATAAAGTGTCTATGTGAACGACGTACAAATCTGAGACGCGCATTTCAAATTTGGTCTTTCGATCGGATATTAACTTTACAACCCCAGGTAAACCCTCAACACTCATATTCAAGGTATTTTTAAATAAAATAAACGCCTCCTTAACAAAATGTGTGTGAATGCAATGGTTTAAAAACCATAAGCAAAACTTTTTTTAATTCTTTATTTTTTTAGCTTTTTTTATTATCTTAAAAACGGTTCTAACGATTTTCTTTAAAACATAAATCCGTAGAGGCCTTGAAATTCCTTAAATTTTGGAATGTAACATGTTATTGTAAAAAGTCACGTTTAAAAATATACAAATACAAAAATGGACACTTTTGTTTGCTTAGAACAACTAATCCTGCTCGAGCATTTAATTTTGTTTGTGTGTATCCAAACTGTAGTTTAGACCCTTCCATATAGAAAACTTTTTTTTTACTACTTTTGACAAAACCCGCTAGTTTAGCGGGAAGAAAACGTCAGTATTAGATCCCAAGGAAGCAAAAGTATAAAGAAGACAGTAGTAGATATATTTGATATGACCGATGTTTAAAACAAAAACCCCTAATATCAAACAAAAACACCTCCTAACGAGGTAAAAAAAAACTATTGACGATTGCACCTTCAACATACAAAAGTTCTGATATCAACATTTGTGACGAAAGATGATTACACACATGATTAAATACACACATGATTAATACACTTTTTATTTATTTATTTAATATAAAAGCTATGGACAGCTCATTGGACTTAAAAAATATACAAGAAATTTTCAATATGATTGATTAATTGCGAATGACAGGAACGCAGTGACTCTGGCAGTTTCCAGTGCTAATGGCCGAAATCCACGAGTTGGTCTAGAAGGAACATTCCAATTTATGGACGTTATCAGGTGAAGTGAGTCCACACCGCCAGTAAGGAGCTTGTGAAGGAAGATCACGCCAGTACATATTCGACGGTGCTTTAAAGTTGGCAGATTCAAAAGACGCAGCCTGTCTCTGTAGGAAGGTAGTCGGCTTCTAGGGTCCCACTTCAAGCCACGTAAGGCATATAGGAGAAACTGCTTCTGAACAGACTCAATCATGTCTTGATAGTGCTCATACTGTGGAGACCATACGCATGAGCAGTATTCCAGCGTTGGACGAACTAAGATAAACATACAGGAGTTTTATGATATACGGATCATCGAAATTCTTGGACCAACGTTTTATGAAAGCTAATAAGGCCTTAGCTTTATTGGAGATAGTGCTGACATGGCGATTGAAGCATATCTTATGGTCAAATAGGACTCCAAGATCTAGGACGGTTTCAATGCGTTCTAGCGCGGATTGGCCAATGGAGTAAGTACGCGCAGCTGGATTGGAACGAAAAAATTACATGGATTTACATTTATCTGGATTAACCAGTAGCTTATTGACTTGGCACCAGGATTAAAGGTTATTTAAGTCAAGCTGGAGCTGCATTTGGGAACCAGGCGATGTCATATGCATACACAACTTGACATCATCCGCATACATAAGAACTTTGGGGGCCACGATAATTTAAGGAAGATCATTAATAAATAGACCAAATAGCAAAGGACCAAAATGGCTACCTTGAGGTACTCCGGAGCTTACAGATACAATTTTTGAAAGTACATTTTTAAATTGTACCTTTTGGGAATGGTCTGTAAGGTACGAATGAATCCACAACAGAAGAATTGGGGGAAAACCAAGGAGGCGCAGCTTGTGGATAAGAAGCTCATGGTACACTGAATTAAACGCTTTGCTAAAATCAGTGAAAATGTCATCAGTTTGATTAGAGGATAGGAAGCCTTTATTAATGTAGGTCGTAAATTCCAGCAGGTTAGTTGTACTTGAACGACATTTTGTGAAACCATGCTGATTCGGAGATAATCGCATATGAGTTTTTCAAATAGCTTAGGAATAGCACTTAGTTTGGCTATCCCACGATAGTTCATAATATCAGTCTTGCTGCCCTTCTTATGAAGTGGAATAATAAAGGACTCCTTCCAAACAGCCGGAAAGGTGCAGATATGGATAGATTTTTGGAAAATCATAGTTAATGGAACAGAAAGTGGATCTCCTCAATATTTTAGAACGAAGCTGGGCTCCATATTGGGACCTGGAGAATAAGACAGCTTTATCGAAGATAGGCTGCGACTGACATCACGTTCATCAATTACAGGACAATATATGGAGTCCGTGTGGGCTAGCTGATAGGAATACCTGAAACCGGAATTTGGGTGGTTTGAATAAGGCGAATAAGTGGAATGGAAAAAGTCCGCGAACAGGTTACTGATTCCCTGGTCATTTGACGCTGAAATGTTGTTTGAATGAAGAGAAGGTGGAAACGTTTTGAACTTACGCTTTGAGTTAACAAAAGAGTAAAATAGTTTCGGATTGCTGCGGAATTCATATTTGCAGCGTAACAGGTAGCTATTATATCATTCGGAATTATGCAGGAAATAATTGGATTTAGCTACACTGTATTTGGAAAAATCAGATTGGAGCCCTGTTTTCGCGAACTTCTTATACAGTTTCGTCTTTACATATTTTAGGTGGGCCAAGTGTTTCGATGACCACGGTGGGCTGGTAGACGTTTTTTGAATTATGAAAAGAACAAGTTTATCAAACAAGGAATAAATAATATAGTAAAAGGTTGATACTAAATTATCAAGCGAAAGATTTTGGAGTATAGACCAGTCCACTTGGGTCAAGGAAGCCGACAGTAGGGAATATCGACTTTCCGGAAGCATCGGGTTCGAATCGCTTTTTCAGAAGTATTCAGAAGCTGAACCACACTTTAAATGATAATTTGCAGTGTCGGATGATAGGGGTCCGATTAAAATTTATTTTTTCGGGCCTCCGCAATGCCTATTAAGGGAAAAAGGCAGGACTAGTTTTTAAGAACACACAAACATTTTCTATTGCAGAGTGCCAAAAAAGAAATTTTAAAAAGTGTATTTAATCATGTGTGTAATCATCTTTCGTCACAAATGTTGATATCAAAACTTTTGTATGTTGAAGGTGCGATCGTCACTAGTTTTTTACCTCGTTAAGAGGTGTTTTTGTTTGATTTAATTTCAAAGCTAAAACCAGGATTTACAAATATTAAATAAATAATACAAATAATAATAATTATAATTATAGAGTAACGCCACGGTAAGACGCTTAGAATATTTGATAAAATTGATCAAGAATTGTCACTAACTTAAATAGAAAACAATTATTTTTTTTTTTAAACATGTTCTAAAAAATTATAAATATTTCGATTGTCAGCTCGTTGCCTAAGCCATTTTTAAATGTTGTTGTTGTTGGTAGTATTGATAACACTCAACATGTAATCGAATTGTCGAAAAAGGTCTAATATACCTACAATATACGTAACCTTTAATAATTACGGTCCCTGAAAAATAATATTTAAAGCCTAATACTCAGTTCGTCTGTAAAACTCTTTCACTAGTCGAAAAATCTGTTTTTTTTTTTGGTATTTCCTCAGTGTTTCCTTAGCTCATCGGAGTACCGTGGTGGGAAAAAGTCCCAACTAAAGGCGTTAGTTTACCTCTCGCTTACTCCTATGGTTAGCTATCAGTTTTCGTCGAACTGAGTACTTGACCTTAAATGATAAGGAAATACATAAATAATATTAGATTTAGCGGATTAACTCCGATGGACGCCTTAAGCCGCCGGCCAAAGTATAACCAATTTGATTTTTGGCTGTGTTTGTACAAAAGCGGTGTGCCAGTAACATATTAAAAATGGAAGAAAAAACACAAAAACCGTCGAAAAACGCCTGCAGGACTTGTGTCAATACATACAATATTTTAAAATGGCGCCCACTGATTTCATTGCTGGTTTTTAACCCAGCTAATTTCTGCATGCATTGTGGGAGAACCCTAAAAACTTTGGCCACACTATAAAAAATAACTCTTTTGACATCCACCATCCGTTAAAGGATGGTTAAAGGGTTTTGCCGTTCCGAAAATTTTCAGGTTAGTTCCCCGTTAAAATTTGACGGACTTTGACGGGCTCTTTTATGCGATAGTTAGCCGATGATTTTTCGGTGCAACTCTGAATTCTTCCTCCTGACTGTGAAAATTGGAAAACATATTCAAACCAATGGCGGGAATAATGTAAAAATGTTTAAGCTTGCTGATTTTTGGAAATTCATTATTAATATTTAGTTTGTTGTAAGCGAAAAGGTCATTGCAAGCAAATTGTTATGGGTGGCCCAAAATTTAAGCTATTCTGGGACCGAAAACATTATTTTGTCGCTGACAAGATTCAAAACATATTGTGTAATACTTAAATAATCACTAATTTTATTCACACGTGTGGTATATATTACTATAAAGTTTAATATTGCTTTAAATGACCAAACAGCACACAATTGGTTTTGTTTACATTTTTGCACTATTAATATTGACTAGACAGTGGCGTAGTAAGAACGGAGTGTGTGTATTAAGCCTGATCGGCCTATTAAATAAGACTTAATAGATTGTACGTCTTCACGCCTTTATTGTCTTTACCGGAAGCGCTGTACGCCACAGTGTGACCAACCGTTTCGTATTTGTACATAGTAGACTAGTATTATTTGTATTTAGACACAATATAGTGTTCTCACTATTATTACACGTTTTTTTTTTATAATTAAATTAATTGTTAGGGTTTATCCCAACCATATCTGGCAGGAGGTTTAATAGCTCTGCCTGATCGTAATACTACTGTTGGATCAACCTCTTCTTCAGAACTGAAACCTCCAGGGGTTTCATAATCCATTGACATATCAGTATTACTTTCATTCACAAAAGTACTATCACCTAGAGGGTCTATAATTTCTTCAGTGCTTACATTGTTAGTCTGATTTATATCAAAATTTTCACTTTCTTCAATTACTGGTTCATCGTAAATATTTACAGTTTCTTCGTTGCTATTTTCGGTTTCGTTTTCTCTTAAATGAACAGTTTCGTTTTCTCTTAAATTAACAGTTTCGTTTTCTTTTAAATTAACAGTTTCGTTTTCTCTTAAATTAACAGTTTCGTTTTCTCTTAAATTACCAGCAGATATATATTCATATACATTGCTACTGTTAATTTGGGTTTTATTCATTAGTCTTCTGTTTCTTCTAAAATAGTTATTGAGATCATCTCTTATGATATAAGATCTTTCATTTACTCTTTTTTCAATAATTCCGTATGCCCATTCATTCGCTTTTTTCCTAAATTGGACTTTGTCACCTACATTTAATGGACGAAGAGTTTTTGAGTGTAAATTATAATACATTTTTTGTTTGGACTTTTTATCGGTAAAGCTTTTTTTAACTTTTTCTTCCTCAATATGATTTCTAAACAACTCTGATTTTTTTATTGGCATTTTGGTTTTACACATTCTTCCAAAGAATAATTCGCATGGAGAGAAGCCTAAACTTGCTACAGGAGTAGCATTGTATTCAAGAATCCTGTACTGGTAATCACTTGCTTCAGAGCATCGTTTTAAAATATTCTTTGTAATCGCCACTCCTTTTTCTGCTAACCCGTTGCTCTGAGGGTATCTAGGACTTGAGAACTGAAGTAATGTATTACATTCATTCGCAAACGTTCTGAACGAGAATGAATTAAAAGGACTGTTGTCACATTTAAGTTTTGATGGGTAACCATAACTATCAAATGTCTTTTTTAGTTGTTCAGTAACATCCACAATTGATTTTCCTTTAAGCCGATTAACAATCAAGAAGTTAGAGTATGCGTCAAAGATTGACAAAAAATTTTTACCCCCATATTCAAAAATGTCCATTCCTGCCATGTGAAACGGATATTCTGGCGCTTCGTCTTCCATTAGAGGTTCCTTTTGATTATTTCTTTGAAACTTTTCGCATACTTCGCAAGAAGACACCAATTCCTTAATGTGTACGCTCATATTCGGCCAGTAGTACAGTTTTCGCGCTCGAGCTAAGGTTTTTTCAATGCCAAGGTGGGACACATGGACTTGGTTTAGGATTTGTTTTTGTAACTTGGTCGGTATTATTAGTCTGCCAAGGCGAAATAGAAGACCGTGTTCAAAGTGTAATTCGGATTTGAATTTGTAGAAGTTTTGGCAAAATTGGTCTAATTTATGAAATGATGGCCATACATTTGTAACAAAACCAGCGATTTTCCAATAGTTTTCATCATTCTTCAGAATCCTGAGATAGCAGTCATAGTTTTCTTCTGAGAGACACGCTGCGCAGCTTACTATATGAATTACATTGGATAGATCTGAGATTTCTGTTTCATCTGGTAGTTGGGCTCGTGATAAGCAGTCTGTCACTAGCATATCTCTTCCAGGTGTATACTTTACAGTCATTTTTGGGTATTTAAGGAGATATAGCAGCATTCGCTGCAATCGTGTTGTTACTGAGTCAATGTCCCGGCTTACTAAAACTTCCAGGGGCTTGTGATCGCTTTCTACTAAAAATTCTCTACCGTAGACATAATAGTGGAACCTTTCACACGCAAATACAATCGCCAACAGCTCCTTTTCAATTTGGGCCCACTTTTGTTCACTCTTAGTTAGCGTACGTGACGCGAAGCTGATTGGATGACCGTTTTGCAGAATAACACAACCAAGACCATTTTTGGAGGCATCGGTTTGAATAACTACAGGTTTAGCGCTGTCGTAGACGGCTAAAATCGGACCACTTGTTATAGTTTTAAGTAAGTCATTGAGTTCGTTTTGATGTTTTGTAGTCCACTCAAATAGGGTATCACTCCTAGTGAGATTTCTGAGATTTGCAGTTCTAGAGGACAAGTCTGGTATAAACTTAGCTAGGTACTTAAAAAGTCCAAGAATGCGTAGAACTCCAGCTTTGTCTTCTGGGATTTTAATATTTTGAATGGCTTCTAAGTGCTTTCTTTGAGGTTGTATCAGTCCTTCTGATAAAATATGGCCCATAAATTCAACTTGCGTTTTCCTATATTGGACTTTTTTAGGATTGAAACGAATGCCATTCTCTTTAGCTCGCTGAAGTACTTTTAATAACGTTGCATTATGCTCTTCAAAACTTTCTCCTAATATTCCTATATCATCGAAATAAACTATAACATTTGGTATGTCACCAAAAATTTGTACCATATTCCGTTGGAACATTTCAGGAGCGCTATTAATTCCAAATGGAACACGATTAAATTTAAATCTCCCAAACGGAGTCATAAAAGTCGTTAAATCTGAACTAGCTTCATCAAGTTGCATTTGCCAAAATCCATGGGAGAGATCCAGGATTGTAAAAACCTTCTTTCGAGATAATTGTATCATAAATTCGTCTATCGTTGGTATTAGGTAATGTTCTCGTTTAATTGCCTTGTTTAACGGCTTGGGGTCCAAACAAAGTCTGAGTTTTCCATTTGCTTTTTCCACTATTTGCAAGTTATTTACCCAGCTGGTTGGGTATGTTACTGGTGAGATTATCTTTTCCTTTACCATAGCACTCAACTCTTGCTCCAATGCCCCTATTAAGCTTTGTGGAAACCTTTTCTTATAATGCAGCACAGGCTGTGCGCCTTCTTTAAGAACGATAGACTGTTCCTTTGGTAACTTGCCAAGTCCCTGAAACAATTGCTTAAATTCCTCTACAAACTCCTCCCTGGTTCGAGGTAAGTTGGAAACTGAATCAATATTCAAATGTTTTATGAGGTTTAATTCTACAGAGGACTTAAGACCTATTAATGGTTCACATTTTGAGTCAACAACTAAAAATTCAATACATTTTACTGTTTCTGAATCAGAACAGATTGCTTTAGCTATTCCAAAATTATTAACTTTAACATTATTATAATCAAAAATAAGAACGTTTTCTTTTTTAACTTCAAGTTTTAACTCTTTAACTAAATCAATTGGGATGCAGTTGACATCAGCTCCAGTGTCCACCTTAAATGTAATAGCTTTTCCATTAATTGTAAATGTTTTTGTCCATCTTATTCTGTTTCGACCGCACTCGCTTATTCTAAGATTAATTTTGTTAATATCAATATCTGATGCTAATTGATTCCCTTTGGTTTTACCTGATTCTATCCAATTAATTGCTGCACCTGTTGTACGCTTGGGTTCCTCGTCTATTTGCCTGTTGTTGTAGTTCTTACTATCCACTGGTCGGCTGTTGCTGTTGTTGTTGTTCACACGTCTCTTCTGCTTGCAGTACTTGGCGAAGTGTCCAGATTTTCCACATGAGTAGCACGTTGTTCCCTTTGCACGGCACTCAGAAAGATGGTTCGGATTGTAAATTGCTCCACAGTTATAGCAGCGACGGACTACTGCGTTAACAGATTTCTCTCGATTCTGGTTCTGAAGGAATTCATTGTTTTTGGCGGCTGCTTCAAATGCTTTACATTCGGTGACGATCTCCTCCAGTTTCTTGTTTTTTGATTCAAGTAGTTTTAGCTGCAGTCTTTTATCATTTATGCCGATTATGAAGCGATCCAGGAGCATCCGTTCTTCATATGCTTGGCCACAGTCACATTTGTAGTCGCATAACTGTACCTGCTTGCGAAGTTGAGTTTCAAACTCTATGAAAGGTTGTCCCTCAGCTTGAAAGATGTTGTTGAACTTGTAGGACTCCATCGTGATGTTTCGGAATGGAACACTATAGTCATCAAATGCTTTTAGAACGTCATCCAGTGAACGGCTAACGATCGCAGCAGTAGACGAAGATGTAGACAAGTCTGAAGATGTCGCCATGGTGCCTACCATGCCAAGTGCAGTTCCATCATTGGGAAACATTGTGTTGTATATTTCCGTAGCTTTTGATCCAGCCAACCACAAGAATGTGGCAATCTTCTTCGCTTCTGGCTCTGCATCTTTGCTTGACGCTATATATACATGATGAATGATCTTTTCCACTTTGGCCACTCATGCGCCAGCATTGAGCAATCAATTTCTGGCAAGACACGCTCCATTGTGTTCCTTGTTAATCAAAGATTGATATTTTCACTTCTGACACCATGTATTAAGCCTGATCGGCCTATTAAATAAGACTTAATAGATTGTACGTCTTCACGCCTTTATTGTCTTTACCGGAAGCGCTGTACGCCACAGTGTGACCAACCGTTTCGTATTTGTACATAGTAGACTAGTATTATTTGTATTTAGACACAATATAGTGCTCTCACTATTATTACAGTGTGGGGGTACGAGAGGTTAGGCTCTCCCCCGTCAGCAATTTGTATGCATTTTTTGTAGGATATGCTCTAACATTGGATATATGTTTTAAACTATTATCGTATGCTATTTATTTTGTTTTATTCTACAATAAGATTAGGACAAGAACATTATACAACTGTTTGAGACCCTTCTTTTTTTATTTTGACATGACCAACTGCTCTACAAGTCAGCTTTTATCGGATGGTGGATGGAAGCTCTGTGGGGACACCAATTTCACATTTGTAAAAAATCCCAACAACTAGGCTCATAGCCTATTCCCATAGAGTCCATCCGTGTGAAACGGTTGTGATATTTGACAAATGCAAAATTCGTTGTCCCACAGAACTCCATCCGCATCCACATCCGATAACAGCTGACTTGAGGAGCAGTTGCTCATCTCAAAATAATGAAAGAAGGGTATCAACTCGGGAAATCTGTTTTAAATTCGTGTTTTCCTAAGCTTAATGTAGCATTAAATATACTTTATAATAGTCTATTTACACTCGGGTGGAGCTTTGGAGTTATGGGGTTATTGACATAACCCTGTTTTATTTAGATAGGTTGCGTATAGGCAACTAGATGTGGGCAAAAATGGGGTACTCTTAGGGTCTTTGGTATTTCGCAGTAATTTTTATGTATTTTTCGTAATATTTTTTATTCATTTCCTATTGTTGAAGGTCCATCCCTAGTAAAATAAACAAGAAAAACAACAAACACTAGTTGTCTTACCCGATACTTGGAGTAGTCGGGTTACTGGCTCACTCGACTGGTTACCCCACATAGTGTGACTAGACCAGAGTGCTCAAAACTGCCTTATGGCAGTGCATTTATCAAACACAATTAAAAGAAAATCACACGCATGCGACTAACGACTCACACATAGTCATGAAAAAGACCAGAACAATTTGCATTTTGAGTTGAGAGGAAAAAAAAAGTTCAATGGAATTGTTGTTGGCTTGGCTCGTTACGGACAGCGACACAAAGAAAAACTTGCATGTGCCCTAACTAAGTATGGGATGTGCCGCTCCGTATGCTATGTATGTGCCAAAACAAAAACAAATGTACCCGTGTGCCAAAGGACTGAGCACCCCTGGACTAGACTACAATAGTGGGAAACCAAAGTGAAGTGTAATTTACTTAAAGCCGCTTTCTAGAGTCCCTGTCAAAATACAAGATAGAATAAGTTAGGGCCCAGGTAGTTTTCGGTAAAGCCCAGTACACAGATCTTCGATAATTGCTAGCTAACTATAGGAGTAAGCGAGAGGCAAATAGGCAGCTAAGTCCTTTAGCTGGGACTTTTTCCCACAGCAATACTCATAGGGTCTTCCCACAGAGATCCTTCCACCATCCACCATCCGTTGAACGGATGGTCCATAAGGTTTTGACGTTCCAAAAATTTTCCAGTTAGTTCCCCGTTAAAATTTGACGGACTTTGACGGGCTCTTTTATGCGATAGTTAGCCGATGATTTTTCGGTGCATTCGGTCTGAATTCTTCCTCCTGACTGTGAAAATTGGAACGTTGACTACGAAATCATATTCAAACAAATGGCGGGAAAAAATTTAAAAATGTTTAAGCTTGTTGATTTTTGGAAATTCATTATTAATATTTATTAATATATTAATATTAATTGTAAGCGAAAAGGGAATTGCAAGCCAATTATTATGAGTGGGTCAAAATTTAAGCTTTTTTGGGACCGTAAACATTAATTTTTGCTGGGAAGTTCAAAACATATTGGGCAATACTTAAATAATCACAAATATTAGTTACAGGTGTAGTATATACTCCTATAAAGTTTAATATAGCTGTTCAGTCGCAGCAATAGTTATAAGTCAGCGCTCTGAAGTATCATATATCGGGCCAAGCCGTCAGCAACATTATCAATGACCCACTTATTGGCACAAGCTTATTCTGCTGAATTGTAGCTGGTCTTGCTTCCATTGCCAATAATGCATAATAACCGACACTTTGATTTATACCTATTCTGTTAACCTATGCACTTTATACCTATAACGAGCGTTAAGTTTATACAATAAAATCAGTAACAATTCTGACTCTCACAATCAAGTTGTACTCATTCTGCATTCAACAGAGGCTGTCGCTCTAGTCTTCAGATCCTCATATGCAACCCGTAGCCCAACTGGTTCATGTTCTAGTTGCGGCGAATCTAGGCATACAGTTTATGTACTGTATACCAGGCACCTAAGCCATTCAATAAATATTTTTGGTGACCCCGACGTGATCTCAACAAGAGATCACACCCTAGAACACAACGTTGGAGATATCTTCCATACAAGTCCTTTTGCCCAAGTCGTCAACAAGGCGACAGATTAAGGACACCTGAGCAAAGTCGACTCAGGAAGTTGGAAGACTGGTCAACAAGGCGACCAGCTCCGTCAACGATTTAATAAAATCGTTTTGTTTGTTTGTGATCCCGGTAAACGGATTAAGATCATCCAATCCCGGACACATTTTCAAAGTTGTCAACAGGCGACACTTTGAAACCAGAATCAAACATTCTCAGAATACGAGAACTCAGCACCACAGTTGCTGTCATCAAATTCACCCAAATCATTCATAAAAGCTTCTTTGACCAATTCGGTTGCGAATCGGAGCGTATCCAGCTATACAAGCAAATAAAACACTCCCAACGGGTCAGAAGTTTTAAACACAAGGTAATAAATATGAGTGACATGGATGAGCAAGCAGTCACAGAAGCACTAGACGTGCAACAGAAGATCAGCCAAGAAATCTCAAAATTTATCATCAACTTCAAGAAAGATTCATTGGAGAGGAAATCAAGTCCGAACTATTATGAAAACAGACTAACCATACTCGATGACGCTTGGAGTCGATTCACACATTAAGTTCTACAACGACTGTCGTGAGTCATACGACAAATATCGAGCTATCATACGGGACGGCATGGAACAATCAACAAGCCAAGCCGACGTAAATCCAGTCCCAACTGGTAACCCTGCAAGCATTCAGCAGCCCACGATAGAGTCCCAGAAACTAATAGCAGCATATCGTCGACAAAAGGCAATATCAGATTCTATTAGGCGCGCTCTGAAAGAGTATTCAGGTACGGGAAAGACCGTAACAAGTGATTTGATAAAATCACTATGGGCGCAAACGCAAGAGATCCATTTCTCGGTACATGAAGAATACGATGATCCAAGCAAGGGAGGATATGACATGAAATCCTTCCTAAAACTTGAAAAGGAAATTCAAGATGTCTTAGGAGCCAAATCAAACTCCTCTAGCAATGAGATATGCATTTGCCCAGAGTCAGCATCCACAAATTCGATGGGGATCTACTCAAATGGACTCAGTTTTTTGATTTATTCAAATGCATGGTCCATGATACTAACATGCCGACGGTACGGAAAATGTGGTACCTAAAGACCACCGTAACTGGAGAGGCTGAAAGATTGATAAGACACATCGATCTTAAGGAAGAAAATTACCTCAGCGCCTGGGGTATATTAGTCGATTCCTACAACAATCCCCGACATGTGGCAGACACGATTCTCAATCGGTTCCTGCATCAAAACACAGTTAGTGACGATCCAAGGTCATTAAAAGAGTTGTACATTACAACTATCGAGTCTCTAGCATCATTAAAGGGACTGGGCATCGATGTATCAAGTTGGGATACAATATTGATTGCCATCATCAAGCAAAAATTGGATCTGGCAAGCAGAGCCCTATACGAGCAGTCGTTAGATGGGTCCCGAGAGTTACAGGGTCTCGACACACTGCTCAGCTTTCTGGACCAGCGCATCCGAGTTCTTGGAACAGGAAAAAAGGGACAACAATCAAGAAAGGATCAGAAGGGTCCAACATGCTCATCAGCCAGTACTGGAAAAGGACCATGCTGTCAATTTTGCAAAAGGAATCACTGGCTCTATAAATGCGATGACTTCCGCAGCAAAACAATACCCGAACGAGTTAATTGGGTACAAAAACAAAGACTGTGTGTCAACTGCTTCGGCAATGACCACAAGGCAAAGGATTGCCGAGGTCGCCCGTGTTTTAAGTGCGACAAGAAACATCATACTTTGTTGCATCTGGAAACCACATCAAGTGCATCATCCAATCAACATTCACCTACTGTAGGTGCAGCAAGCAACAAGAATTATAACTTGCTGGCCACAGTCAAAGTATCAGTGAAGGCTAGCAATGGTCAAGTTGCTACCTTCAGAGCGCTGCTAGATTCAGGATCACAAATAAATCTGATTTCTGAACGAATGGCTTCAGTACTATCACTGAAACTTCATGGAACTTCTCTACGGATCGAGGGCATTGGAGGCAATCCAAAAACCAGTAGAGCAAGAGCAAATGTTCAAATAAAATCAATGCATAACGCATTCACTCAAGAAGTTGAAGCCTTTGTCCTACCACACATAAAAGCTGATCAACCGGCGCATCAATTAAATTCGGCAAGCCTACAAATCCCAATCAACATAGCTCTGGCCGATCCGAATTTCGATAAGCCAGAAGAGATTGACATGCTTATCGGAGCATTGCTGCTGCCAAACCAGACGATACTAAAGGCAGGAGGACCAGTTCTTCAGAATACAAAACTTGGATGGATCATTCCCGGAAGGATCTCCTCGGATCACGATTCAGAGGCGGTTTGTGCCGCCGCAGCTACAGACGAAGAAGTCGACACACTGTTGGAACGATTCTGGACTCTAGAAAACCTTGAAGCCGAGGAAAGGCATCGATCACCAATAGAGGCACATTGCGAGATGCACTTCGTAGGAAACTTGGGAGTGGCAAAAGATGGCAAATTTGTGGTGAAACTCCCATTTTCTGAACAGTCTTCAGCCCTGGGGGCATCACAGAAAACAGCCACGAATAGATTTCTGGCTCTGGAAAGAAGAACGTCACCTGATGTCTGGAAGGGCTACGTGGACTTCATGGATGAATACGAAGCACTCGGACACATGAAACAAGTGCACCAAACAAATATACCCGCTAATCACTACTTCATTCCACACCACTGTGTGCTAAAGCCGGAAAGCAGTACAACAAAGTTGAGGGTAGTACTCGACGCTTCATGCAAAACCACCAGCAACAAGTCTTTGAACGACATACTCTATGATGGACCCACTGTGCAAAGCGAGCTATTTGCAATTCTATTACGCTTCCGCACTCATAAATACGTGTTTACAGCTGACATAGAGAAAATGTATCGGCAGGTGTGGATGCATCCTGACGATCAGTATCATATACTAGTCGTCTGGAGAAAGAATCCATCAGATGATCTTAAATATTACCGGCTCAAAACCGTCACCTAGGTACAACGTCAGCCCCATTCCTACCAACAAAATGCTTAGATTACTTGTCCGAGAAGGTAAAGGATCAATTCTCGCTTGGATCGTCTGTTCTAAAGCACGATTTCTACGTAGATGACTGTCTCACTGGAGCAAACAGCGTTGCGGAAGCAGTCCAAATTCAACAGGAATTAAATAAAATATTGTTACCATCCGGTTTCAAGCTTCGAAAAATTTGCCATCCAATAATGGGCAAATTCTAACAGGCGTTCCCGAAGCAGACACCATCAAAACCGTCAAGCTAGACGAAACATTGAAGCACTACAGTGTCAAGACGTTGGGTTTGGTATGGATGCCACAAAGAGATCAACTGTGTGGGCGATCACAGAGAAGCGAGGCGTCAATCATTACCAAACGCGTGGTAAGTTCCGAGTCAGCACAAATTTTTGACCCACTTGGACTATTTGCCCCCGTAAAGGCAAAAATATTTATGCAAACGCTTTGGGCACTGAACCTGAGTTCGGACGATGAGCTCCCTCAAGAGCTTCAAAATGATTGGAAGAGTTATCGATCGGATCTGCAAGCATTAAACAGTATGCAAATTCCTAGGCATATCTATAATGGAAAGGTTCCAGTCCATCAAGAAGTACACACGTTTGTGGATGCATCAGAGCGTGCGTACGGAGCAGCAGTATATATAAGAGCTACCTACAAAAACAATCAAATTTCGGTATGACTTCTTTGCTCCAAGTCACGAGTGGCTCCATCCGCGAAAGAAACTTTGCCCCGCCTTGAACTATGTGCTGCGCTGTTGGGCACTGAACTAACACACAGAGTAAGAAAGGATTTGCGATTACCGATCGAAAGGGCTTCTGGATACTTCTGGACTGACTCAACTGTAGTTTTGTCCTGGATAAAAGCATCGTCGGCCGCATACCACACGTTCGTGTCGAATCGGATAGCAAAAATCCAAGCTGTCTCAGATCCATCTCAATGGCGACATGTGTCCTCGGCAAACAATCCAGCAGATGTACTATCAAGAGGAATTGCAGCCAGCAAATTATCAGAACATACCCTCTGGCTGTATGGACCACTTTCTCACTTTCAAATGCGCAACAAGTGGAAGACTATGTCGCAGAATGTCAAAGAGGGGCTACTTGTATTAATAAAAGAAGATAACCTACCGGTGATGAATTGGCCGATGGGAAGAATAGTAAAGACATATCCTGGCAAGGATAATTACGTACGTGTAGTAGACGTAAAAACTGCGTCTGGCGTATTTCAGCGACCAATCACGAGGCTTGCGCCGCTTCTTAAAGAAGAAGTATCGACAAAGCGGTCTAACATTTCCACCGTGTCAGAAGAGGTCCCAAAAAGGAAGAAAATAAAAATGCCAGTTCTACCAACGTTACTAGCAATGCTACTTATTCTTCCGCTCGCAGTGGGACAGCCAACAAATGTAACTCAGTTCGACAACCAGCCCGGGATCTTCTATGAGCGACTCGGCACGGCAAAGACCGGCAGTCTCAGAATGCACTATCATAGCATATTACGATTTAAAACCGTATTGGAGTGATATGACCATGCTGTCCACTGGGATAAAAGAACTCAGGCACAAGTGTTCTGAGTTGAAGAACGCAAATGCATGCAACTCCATACTTGACCATTTTGCACATTTATATGGCGAGCTACAGGAAGAAGGTTATCTGATAAACCATTCCAGACAGCGCAGATCACCACTTGATATAGTTGGTAATGTAGCTAGCTCACTTTTTGGAGTCCTTGACGCCAGATATGCAGACGACATGGCCAAGGTTATAACTGAGGTGAAATCCAGGATAGACGTATTGAGGATGTTACTCAAGAATCAGACTTCAATTTTGGACTCTACTATTAACATAGTTAGGAAAAGCAAGTCAATTACTGACAGCCGCATCAGAAATTTGGAGCAGCAACTAGCAACCATCAACAAGGAACGAGGATGATATCAAGGCGACCACTTGCAGCAAACATTCGTTGTCTTAACTACCCAGCTAACCCTTCTTGCAACTGGGATGCAGCGGATGCAAGCTGAAATTGCCCGCGTTCTCACCGACGTTCGTCATCGAACCATCAGTCCCATGCTGGTAACTCCTAAGCAGCTAAGAGACCAATTAGACAAAATTCGGGATCATCTACTTCTGGATCAAATGTTGCCGGTCTCGTCGGAAAATGTAATGGAGCTCTATAAAATCATGCGCGCTGAAGGAACCACAACTACAGATCATGTCATATTCAAAATGACATTGCCTCTGGTATCAACAGCACAACAGTAAGTCTTCAGCATCATCCCCATCCCGACGTCGAAATCAGGAGGCTGGATTATTATTAAGAGATTATTAAGTCGAAGGCAGGTTTGATTTGGTTAAGAACGCATCAACGGAACAGATGGATGTTGGCGACCCACAACCAAATAGAACTTCAAGCTGTATGCAAGGGAATGCCATCCACCATTCACCTTAATGGATCGGGTTTACTGTCTCTGTCCTCCGGCTGCACCGCACGAAACGCTAACATTAGTATTAGCACATTCAGCACGATAATTACCGAATCACACTTAGCGTACATTCGTTTTGGCAACATAACAACGCCCGTTGTGGAAGACACATCAGAGTCAGCTCGAGAGACCCAACCATCTGAATCAGACGAACTGGATCGTCTACAACAAAGGCTGGCTAAGCTAAAGGATACAGCATGGTCAAATCAATTTACCACCATGCAGCATCATCAAGTAGCAGCATATGCGGCGTTAGCAATATCAATAATATTGGTCATCGCATATAGTCTCTGAAGGCGATTCGTCAACTGGAAGCCACGAGAACGGACCTGCAACAACCAAGAGAACGACGAACAGCCGTCACCTGAACCTACCCCACGAAGTTTTGCGTTCAGCATTAGCGATGGTTGAACACTTGTTCAACAGCCGGGAGAATGTTCAGTCGCAGCAATAGTTATAAGTCAGCGCTCTGAAGTATCAAATATCGGGTCAAGCCGTCAGCAACATTATCAATGACCCACTTATTGGCACAAACTTATTCTGCTGAATTGTACCTGGGTTTGCTTCCATTGCCAATAATGCATAATAACCGACACTTTGTTTTATACCTATTCTGTTAGCCTATGCACTTTATACCTATAACGAGCGTTAAGTTTATACAATAAAAGCAGTAACAATTCTGACTCTCACAATCAAGTTGTACTCATTCTGCATTCAACAGAGGCTGTCGCTCTAGTCTTCAGATCCTCATATGTAACCCCTAGCCCAACTGGTTCAAGTTCTAGTTGCGGCGAATCTAGGCATACAGTTTATGTACTGTATGCCAGGCACCTAAGCCATTCAATAAACAATAGCCTTAAATGACCAAAAGCACACAATAATCTACCTCATGCGAACAATATTTTTCTAGCATCTTTCACGGAAGGTGATGTTCTTGATGGGTTGTCTTCAATTGACAATTCATTTGCAGCAGGTCCCGACAAGGTTCCAAGCTGCATCTTGAAACAATGTGCCCAAAACCTTGCACGCCCAATCACCCATTTATTTAATTTATCTGTGAACCAATCCTGCATGCTAGCGATTTGGAATGAATCCTACATTATTCCTCTTCACAAAAAAGGTTCAAGGTGTGATATTGAAAATTATCGAGGCATTGCAAAGCTTTCGGCTATTCCCAAATTGCTCGAACACCTGATCACGCACCAACTGCAACACCTCTGCAGCAGTCTTATATCTCCATCTCAGCATGGTTTCTTTAAACATCGGTCAACGACAACTAACCTTCTCGAGTTCTCTTCTCTCAAGGTTTTCAGAGCCGCTTGCAAACCGATGTAATTTTCACCGACTTTAGCAAGGCTTTTGATATGGTAAACCATTCGCTACTTCTCCTTAAACTTTCTCATCTGGGATTTCCTCCAAATCTTTTAAAATGGATTGCGTCTTACTTGTCAAACCGTACACAACGTGTTTTGTTTAATGATGTTTTTTCAAATATTGTCGATGTTACTTCTGCTGTTCCACAAGGGAGCCACCTGGGTCCATTACTTTTCATACTTTTTATAAATGACCTTCCTCAAGTAATTTTAAACTCTTCCATCCTCATGTATGCTGACGATGTTAAAATCTGTTTTTCCTATTCCGATTGGTATCTGCACACTCGCCTTCAGCTTGACCTTGATGAATTCCAGAATTGGTGCCAAAATAATTTTTTTTTTATTTTAACCATACAAAATGTAAAGTTATGACTTTTCACCGTTCCTCTCCTCATCTTGTCTCATATTCCCTTGGAAATCATACCCTCGATAGAATTTCTGTGATAAATGACCTTGGTGTTCTTTTTGATCACAAACTATGTTTTAATAATCATATTGCAGCCATGGTGAACAAGGCCAGGGGTGTCTTAGCATTTATAAAAAATGGTCGAAGGAATTTGATGACCCGTTTACTACCAAGACTCTGTATGTATCGTTAGTGCGTCCGATTTTGGAGTATTGCTCTTGTGTTAGGAGCCCACAATACATAGAACAACAGGTTACTATTGAATCTGTTCAAAAACAGTTTTTAATTTTTGCATTGCGTAATTTAAATTAGGACTCTGGTAGATTATTGCCAACTTCTTTATATCATCGACGAATTTGTAATGGCGTTATGTTTGTTCATAAGCTTCTTCTCGGTTTAGTTGATTCACAAACTCTGCTTTCCTATATTAATCTCACAATTCCTTCAAGATTTACACGCACGTATCGACCTTTGCGCTTGCCAATATGTAGGTCTAACTACGCTCAACACGAACCTTTTCGTGTTCTTTGTAACAATTACAATACTTTGTCTGACATCCTCTCCCCTGAGCTAACTTTAGGTTCTTTACCATGTAAAATTTACAATTATCTCAATTCTAACATGTAACTTTATTATTGTATAGCACACTTAATGCCTAATTGTTAGTTTTATTGTTTAAGTCTAAGTTAGCAGTCAATTGCTAAATAAATAAATATAAAATATAAATTGGGTTTGTTTTGCACTATTAATATTGGCTAGACAGTGGCGTAGTAAGAACGGAGTGTGGGGGTACGGGAGGTTAGGCTCTCCCCCGTCAGCAATTTGTATGCAGATTTTTTGTAGGTTAAGTTATAACATTGGATATATGTTTTAAACTATTATCGTATGCTATTTATTTTGTTTTATTCTACAATAAGATTAGGAGAACAACATTATACAACTGTTTTCCCGAATTGAAACCCCCCTTTAATTATTTTGACATGAGCAACTGCTCTTCAAGTCAGCTGTTAGCGGATGGTGGATGGTGGACGGTGGATGGGAGCTCTGTGGGAACATGAATTTCACATTTGTCAAAAATCCCAACCGTTTCACACGGATGGACTCTATGGGAAGAGGCTATCAGATGAGCTTAGAGTATCGTAAGCAAATACCAAAAAAATACGAGATTTAGTGTATGAATACCGATAAATGCCCTTAGCCGCCGACTAAAAAATTCCATAGTTGATCTAGGCTTAAGCCTAGTACTCATTTCGACGAAAACTGCTAGCTTACCATAGAAGTAAGCGAGATGCAAATAGTTAGCTAACGGCTTTAGCTGTGACATTTTTCCACCGCAGTACTCAGATGGGCTAAGAATATCATCAGGAAATACCATATAAATACCAGATTTAGCGGTACGCCCTTAACCACCGACCAAAGAATGACAGATTTGATCTTTGGCTGTGTTCGTACATATTATTTTTATTTTTATTTATATTTTAAAATTGGCGTTAATTGATTTCATTGCTCTGTGCGGGTGAACTCTAAAAACTTCGGTTGCACTACAAATAATAACATTGTAGAATCAGGATTCACGACTCCCTTTCCTTAAGGCCTAGTCCCCTTAACGCACAAATCGCTAGGTACTCATAGGAAAGAGCGGGAGGCAAATATACGGCTAAGCCTTTTCGTCGGGTCATTTTTCACCGCAGAACACAGATAAGCTAAGGAAACAGAAAAAAATCAACTTTTTCTATTGCAATTTACTCCCTTCTCCGTAGTTTGTGGGTTTTCAATTAGCTTTCTCATTGACGGTCGGGTAAACCATTTTGACATTAGTGAATTTGAAAGATAATCTGGGTATTCCCTAAACTGTTAATACCGTCCGTTGAACGGATGGTCCATAAGGTTTTGACGTTCCAAAAATTTTCCAGTTAGTTCCCCGTTAAAATTTGACGGACTTTGACGGGCTCTTTTATGCGATAGTTAGCCGATGATTTTTCGGTGCATTCGGTCTGAATTCTTCCTCCTGACTGTGAAAATTGGAACGTTGACTACGAAATCATATTCAAACCAATGGCGGGAAAAAATTTTAAAATGTTTAAGCTTGTTGATTTTTGTAAATTCATTATTAATATTTAGTTTGTTGTAAGCGAAAAGGGCATTGCAAGCCAATTATAATGAGTGGGCCAAAATTTAAGCTTTTTTGGGACCGAAAACATTAATTTTTGCTGGGAAGTTCAAAACATATTGGGCAATACTTAAATAATCACAAATATTAGTTACAGGTGTAGTATATACTCCTATAAAGTTTAATATAGCCTTAAATTACCAAAAAGCACACAATTGGGTTTGTTTTGCACTATTAATATTGGCTAGACAGTGGCGTAGTAAGAACAGAGTGTGGGGGTACGGGAGGTTAGGCTCTCCCCCGTCAGCAATTTGTATGCAGATTTGTTGTAGGATATGCTCTAACATTGGATATATGTTTTAAACTATTATCGTATGCTATTTATTTTGTTTTATTCTACAATAAGATTAGGAGATCAACATTATACAACTGTTTTTCCGAGTTAAGACCCCCCTTTAATTATTTTGACATGAGCAACTGCTCTTCAAGTCAGCTGTTATCGGATGGTGGAAGGTGGATGGTGGATGGAAGCTGTGTGGGAACACGAATTTCACATTTGTCAAAAATCCCAACCGTTTCACACGGATGGACTCTATGGGAAGAGGCTATAAATTGCTGAATTGTTGAAAATTTCACAGTAACCATTTACGGTCATTCCCTCAATTGATGAAATTTTCTGTTGAATTTTCAACAATTCAGCAATTTAACAGCTTAGGGAATATCCTGACTGTAATTTTCTGTTGATACCCAGAATGGTAAATTCTGAAATTGACATTTTTTTTTATAGGTTGGATGGTATTTTTATCGTTATCGGTGCAGGTTATGCGGCAGCAGTTTTTTAGTCGTCATAAAATAATGTGTGGAATATTTTGCTCAGTTTTGCAAGGCAGCGTATTATATTCCTTTAATATCCCAAACGTTTTAAGAGAAATTTTGAGAAATCGTGGTCCTGATGTGCAAGACGAGGTGGTTCAAAATTATGATTCTGGAAAAATTTTTCTGGCCGGCAGCGTATTGTGGCAACAGGGGGAAAGTGTGCGAAAACAACCTGTTATGACCGATGATATCATATTTCTTTTTAATGGAGATATTTACAATTTACCAAAGCCAGAATCTATGTCTGATACGACTTGGATATCGACCAAAATTTCAGAGTGCTGTTATGAGGAACATAATCTATTAAAACTATTGAAGACATGGGAGGGACCACATTGTTTAATAATTTATAACAAACAAGAACAAATACTTTACTTCTCTCGCGACACACTGGGAAGAAATTCATTACTTATTGAACGGATTCCAAATGGACTAAATTTATTGAGCACATCGCACAATCATGAAAAGGAAAAAGTATCATTAGAATTACCACCATTAGGACTTTATCGAGTTAAAGTCAATGACCTTACTAAATGCATATTGCATCCGTGGCAGCCTCTAAATGATTATGCTATTCAGTTATTAAGGAAACTTGACATTGCAGTTGGCTGGGAAACTACTGTGGAAAGTCCAATCGCGCCAGAATGGATGTCCAATAGTAAGCTTACATTTGATTACGACTTCTATAAATTTCCATATATCGACAGTCATATGGACCTTTTTAAAATACTAATAAACCATCCGCAAATCCAAGAGTCAATAGCCACACTTCATAGACTGCTTTCGAATTCGGTGAAAAACCGCGTTACAAACAGGGCCCCCCTTTGCCGATTATGTTTAACAAAAAAAATTAATTTTAAAACTGTATGCAGACACGCCAAATTGTGTATTTTATTTTCGGGTGGCATTGACTGCACTATCTTGGCCTTGCTAGCCAACGAATTTGTACCAGGAAATGAACCGATCGAGCTCATCAATGTAGCATTCGAAAATGTAAATGGTCAAAACATATCTGAGAAACTATGGGATGTGCCAGATCGAAAAACTTCATTGTTATCTATCAATGAATTAAGTAAACTTTGTCCAAACCGATGCTGGAATCTGCTAAAGGTCAATGTAAGCCGTTTGGAATTGCAGCAGCATCTTACGAAACGTATCAAGCACCTTATATATCCGCTAGAAACAGTTTTGGATGAGAGTCTTGGTTGTGCCTTCTGGTTTGCTTCTCATTGTGCTAGCTCTTCTGCCAGAGTCGCCCTTATTGGTAGTGGAGCAGATGAATTATTTGGTGGGTATGCCCGTCATCGCAACAGCTTTAGGCATTGTATGGGCGGCGAGATAGACCGCCAACTTGCCGTAGAAAACGAACTTGAATTGGACTGGCAACGTATACCGGCACGAAATTTAGCCAGAGACGACCGAGTTATTGCAGATAATGGTAAAACGGCTAGATCGCCATTCATCGAGGAGAACGTTGTAAAATTTATCAGATCTTTAAAAGCGTACCAAAAATGTTGTTTTAGTTTCCCCGAAGGTGTCGGAGATAAATTGCTTCTAAGACTGTATGGCTATCAAATCGGTCTGCGAGACGTCGTATTTTTAAAGAAGAGGGCTATTCAATTCGGTTCACGAATTGCCAACAAAAATCAAAATGCTTCTCATCAATCGAGTGCTCTCAAGCTTGAACATCTATTAAAATAAAAAAATCATTTTCTTTTTTGAATTAAATATAAGAAATTAAAAACGGCATAACATAATAAATTACATTTTTTAAGTTCTGAAATTAAACAAAAGCAACACTAATGTTAAAAGTGAAAATCTACAAAATTTGAGCTTTCTTGGGGTCGGTGGTGTATTAGCCTAGTTGTATTCTTTTTAAAAGTACTCGTCCAAGGCCATATAAAAAATACGATACTGCGTTCAAAAGTTATACCCGTGACAATTTTTTTGGTGACTTTTTATGATGAAATTTGTATTCTTATGTCATGCTTGTCTTTTTTTTCCAAAACATTGGTTTAGGATCCTAGGAACGTTAGTTTCTAGAAACCCAGTTAGGTGGAAAGGTATTTTGAAATCCTGTTTAATCACTTTTTGTTATAAAGCATCACAACTTTTGTATGTTGAAAATGTTGAAAATTGGAGCTGTTGAGGCGGTGAGGTATTCCCCTATTTGTATTCTCTTCAAAAATACGCGTCCAATTAAAGGTCATCACTATGGACGGCAGTCCATGTAGTGACGAAGCGCACAAGGAGAGTGTGCGAAGGCGACTACTATGTATAGCCGCAAAATTATAAATCTGTTGTTATAGTCCGATCGTAATGAGTAATCCACCAAATTAAAGGTATTGCTAAAACTTAAAGGATTGCATACCAACCCCTCAAGAAAATCAATTGGTTTGAGAGAGAGAGCGGTGAAAGTATAAAAGTGAAAATTTAGATTTTTGGATCTTTTGGGACCGGTGCACACTGGGGTGAGAGACCCCAAAAGTGACGATCAATTCATCATCATAAGAAGTAAAAAAAAGTAACATTTGGACTTTCTGTAGAGTATTTTTTTTTAATAAATTTTTTTCCTCGGTAAATTTTGCGAAATTTCGGGTATATTAACAAAACTATCCGAATCGTTTATGTATTTAACTAGACTACATCTATTAAGAAAACTTAGAATTGGTGGACTTTATTGTAAATATGTGCCAAAAACAATAAGCTAAAAATGGAAAAAATCTTGTATTCCTTGGATTTATTAAATGAAGAGAGTGTATATGTATAACCTCGAATTTATTAATAAAAACCATAATTTTAAAAAATATTCTATGACTTAAATAATATAAGAATTAATCAGATTCCATCTCAGTTTCGCCTTTGCTATCGCTCTTGTCGCTTACATATTCTGCTGCTTTTAAGAGATGTAAAGCTTCTTTCGGAAAGGTGTGCATTTTCTTTTTCGGCAACTTTCGTTTAGAAGATCGAATTTAATTAATCGGAGTTAATCAAGAACATATTCAAAATGTCCTGGTTGATCTTCACCATATCCACTTTTCTCGAATAACATTCTCTGTATTTTTTTAAGTTAAATTGAAGATTGAGATTAAAATTGACTATTTACGTTGTTTAATAATTCACAAGTGCCAATAACAGCTAACTAAAACCGCTGACTAAAGCAGATGAGCGACACAGCTGAACCAAACAACTGACCGAAACAGCTTACCAACCACCTGACATTCAAAAATAAAAAAACGTATTTTTTGTGAAATATCGTGCAACTTTGAATTAAAATAACTGTCTTGGGGCAGAACGGGGCACGGAACCCCTTGGTGATGACTTAGATATGTATATATCTCAAGAATTTTTCAGGTATTTAAAAAAAAATTTTTTCAATAGAAATATTAAAAAAAAATTTTTTTTTAAATTTGTAAAAATATTTAAGGGTTCAAATTTATTATTCCCATTTTCAAAAAGTTGATCTGGTTTATTTTTATTGGAAAAATCATCACTCAATGTGACAAAAAATATTAATTTTTCGTATTTTTAAAAAAGAAAAAACAAAGTTTCAACTTCGGCTTTACATTGTGATGCTTCTGTAAGACTTAGGACCATAATTCTTTCACTTCCTAATGCAGAATTTTATTATCTTTCACTACATATAACTCACATTAAGCAAATCCAAAATTTGTTTTTTTAATTAATCGTCACTTTTTGGGTCGCTACCCCAGTGTGCGGTGGGAATAAGCTCGATATAAGAAACTTTAGTTCTGCCACTTTTGGAAAAACCCGCTAGTTTGGCGGGAAATCAGCTATAAATAGCTAAAATACCGAAGGCCATAACTTCTGAACTACTGAAGCTACAAACTTGTGCTGTATCTCGCTTGAAAGGTATTTTGAAATGCTATAAGCGCCCCCTATATGTAATTTGTGTAAGATTTGATGATGTTCAACAGCTCGATATAAGCCACTTTTGAAAAAAACCCGCTAGTTTGGCGGGAAATCAGCTATAAATAGCTAAAATACCGAAGGCCATAACTTCTAAACTACTGAAGCTACAGACTTGTGCTGTATCTCGTTTGAAAGGTATTTTGAAATACTATAAGCGCCCCTTTTATGTAATTTGTGTAAGATTTGATGATGTTCAACAGCTCGATATAAGAAACTTTAGTTCTGCCACTTTTGGAAAAACCCGCTAGTTTGGCGGGAAATCAGCTATAAATAGCTAAAATACCGAAGGCCATAACTTCTAAACTACTGAAGCTACAGACTTGTGCTGTATCTCGCTTGAAAGGTATTTTGAAATGCTATAAGCGCCCCCTATATGTAATTTGTGTAAGATTTAATGATGTTCAACAGCTCGATATAAGCCACTTTTGGAAAAACCCGCTAGTTTGGCGGGAAATCAGCTATAAATAGCTAAAATACCGAAGGCCATAACTTCTAAACTACTGAAGCTACAGACTTGTGCTGTATCTCGTTTGAAAGGTATTTTGAAATGCTATAAGCGCCCCTTATATGTAATTTGTGTAAGATTTGATGATGTTCAACAGCTCGATATAAGAAACTTTAGTTCTGCCACTTTTGGAAAAACCCGCTAGTTTGGCGGGAAATCAGCTATAAATAGGTAAAATACCGAAGGCCATAACTTCTAAACTACTGAAGCTACAGACTTGTGCTGTATCTTGTTTGAAAGGTATTTTGAAATGCTATAAGCGCCCCCTATATTTGTGATTTGTGTAAATGTAATAGTTAAAAAGATATGCACAAAACAAAAATGTTTTTAACTTTTTTTTAATCTTTTTTTTTATTTTTTTCAAAAACGGCTCTAACGATTTTCTTTAAAACTTTTGACTGTATAGCCCTTGAGATTCCTTAAATTTTGGTGTATAACACATTATTAACACGTTTAAAAGTTATTCAGAAACGAAAATCTCCACTTTTGCCAGCCCAAAACAACTGACGCTGCCTAAGCATTGAATTTTGTATGTGTGTATCCAAACTGTAAGGTCCATTTAGAAAACATTTGTTTTACGACTTTTGAAAAAACAAGCTAATTTGGCGGGAAAACTGCTAGAAAAGGCTAAATTTCGTAAGTCCGTAACTTGCGAAATATTAATGCTACAGACTTGTGCTTCACCTCATATTAAAGGTATTTTTAAATAAAATAAATGCCTCCTTAACAAAATGTATGTAAATGCAATGGTTAAAAACATTAGGCAACAAATTTTTTTTCAAATTTTTTTTGTAGCTTATTTTTTTTTTTTTTTTAACGGCTCTAACGATTTTCTTTAAAACATTAATCCGTAAAGGCCTTGAGATTCCTAAAATTTTGGTATGTAACACGTTATTGTAAATACTAACGTTTGAAAATTATTTAAATACAAAATGGGCCCTTTTGTTTGCTTAGAACAACTTATCCTGCTCGAGCATTTAATTTTGTTTGTGCATATTCAAACTGTATTTTAGACCCTTCCATATAGAAAACTAGTTTAGCGGGAAGAAAACGTCAGTATTAGATCCTATGGCAGCAAAAGTATAAAGATGACAGTAGTAGATATATTTGATATGACTCATGTTTAAAACAAATACCCCTGATGTCAAACAAAAACAACTCTTAACGAGGTAAAAAACTAGTGACGATCGCACCTTCAACATACAAAAGTTCTAATATTAACATTTGTGACGAAAGATGATTACACACATGATTAAATACACTTTTTAAAATTTATTTTTTCGGCACACTGCAATGCCTATAAAGGGAAAAAGGCTAGACTAGTTTTTAAGAACACACAAACATTTTCTAGGCTGGCGAAAATCCTCCAGCTGAACCCTCCACGAGGGTGCCGGCTGTGCAATGGTCATTGCATTTCCCTGAGCAGGGTACTGCAATGTCGCTTGTCCTGCCCGAGGCAATGCTGTGTCCAGCTAAGGCGACTGGTTCAACCCCTTTAATCAGTGGCCATGGTTGAAGGTGCCTGGCGGTAGGCATAAAACGCAAGTGGGTGGTTCCCCTGAAAACAAACCAGTATGAGCGACGAGGTTGAAGAAATCCGGGCTGGGATGTCAGCCCTAACGTCGATGGGAAGTACGACTGCTACTATCGGCGGGCACGGGGAAGAGCAATCCTTTCTGCGTGTCGCCAGCGGTCGATCCCCTGGGATGACAGGCAGGTCATCTCAGCGGCAATGCTACTGCCATAACATCTCAGGCAAAATTAAGTCGCACGGATGCCGTTGTCGTAGTAGACTCGGACTCGGAGAGGGTGCTAAACGAAGCCAAAACAAGCCATACCCGCTTGTCTGAACCCGGTTCCAACTTCCATCGTAGGAAAGGGTCGAATCGTTGAAGCGAGGGTATGAAGGCTAAGGCGCAATACAAGGCAGCCCTCAAGATTAAGAGCCGGATCCAAGACAAAGCGAAGGAGGAGAAGGAAAGGCTAGCCTGGGCAGAGCAAAAAGGTTGAGGATGGAAGGCTGCACTTCGCAAGCAAAACCGCGATGGCGTCGACAAGCGGATTTGCGAACAAGGTAGAGGAGTTTGCCAACAAATGGCAACGCTCACACGAGAGTGCCGCAAAGGACACTCCGGCGAGCAAGCGGAAACGCGGGCCCAAGGAAGCAGGCCCTCCGCCACCCAAAGTAGCAGTGAAGCTCAACAAAAAGGCCAGGGTCAGTGATGTACTCAACCGAACCTGATCGTGGCACTCATTGACAGAAACGACGAGAATGGGAAGATGACGGAGGCGCGCTGGAAAATGGTCCATGCGCGACTCATTGAGTCTCCGTGAACGTATGGAAGAGGCACCCACAGTCCCCATGCCCACATTCGATGGTGCAGGGTGGCTGAACGGTGTTAAAATCCTGAAGTGCAACGGCGATCCGACCAGGAAATGGCTGACGCAAACGGTCGGCCAATAGGAGGCGTTGTCCTCACTAAAGGCGAAAGTGGTCTTCCCCATCGCAATCCAAGGGGATCAGGCCCTGAAGCTGCTTCAACGGCAGAATCCAGACGTCCCAACGGCTGATTGGAAGATTCTGCACATGGCCAACCCACTACCCAGTGAGGGGGCCAAAGTGTGGTTCTCCAAATCAACAAGGAGGCGGAGGATCTGCTGTACCCAAGATTCGGGAAGATGGCGTGGGGCATCGGTAGTGACTACCTGCGTCTTAAGAAGCGCCACCCCGAAGGCAAGGGCGCACACATCCTGCAGGCAGGCGAGATGGAGAAGGTCATAGGTCCTGAAGCCAACGTGGATGCCGCCCAGGACCCCGCTCTGCATGACTCGGAAGACGAAGAGGACGGTGACCGGACAGTTATAGCCAACCCGTCGAGCGGAGATGAGCCAGCCTCCCATGTCTCTGAGGGTGCTGCAGCTCAATCTTCATAAGAGCATAATCGCATCGGCGGAGCTGCTGATTGCCCTGGAGCAAAGGCCCGTCGACATAGCCTTGGTTCAGGAGCCGTGGATTGCCTCGGGCAATATGGTGCCCGGACTAAGGTCCTCAAACTACAACACATTCTACTCACCAGCGGTATGCAGGAACAGAAGCGCCGTACTTGTACGGAATGGTATCCATGCTAACCTTATGCCTCACTACAGCTCTGACGACTTGACTACGGTGATGCTAGAAAGCGAGGCGAAGCCCCTCGCTGTGGTGCTTGGTGATCATGTTGCTGCTGCTGCTTAAGAATTTCGAATAGGCTGATTCGCTCTGCTTTACTCTCCGTGTAACCTCAGTTTTTCCGCCGCGCTGACTCCCTATGAGTCATAACATATTTATAATCTATTAATCTCATTAGATCACATAAATACAAAAATTTTCATTTTTGGATGGTGTTGAAACAAGGGCTTTTCCTTGAATATAATTTAAAGTCGGACGGTGCTAGTTCTTGAATATCTTTAATGAGTTCAGGTAAATTCACTGCACTTGACTTCCTCGTGCGAGGGTTACAATAAGAGTCTACAAAAATTCTTTTTTCTATTTCTATGTTCTCTCTTTCTTGCGGTCGAGTTGGCAGCATCACTTCTATTTTTGATTTATGATAACTGTCAAGAATCGGCGCAAGATTGAAAGCTCGTTGATATATCATGGCTCCAGCGACTCCATATGTGCTGCTTAATAGCGGTGACCTTCTGCCATCGATCCAGGCTGTCGAGATTGTCGTCGGCTATTGGAAGTTCCGTTAATGCTCGGAGCGCGTCGCCCACCAGGAAGTGTGAGAATTTAAGATCACCTCAACGTCCGCGGCTGCAGTAGAGAGCTCCTCAAAGGTGAGCCTTGTATCTCGGAGTGTGCGATTGAGTAGTCCTTTGACACTTTTGACTGCCGCCTCCCATATACCCCCAATATGTGGGACCCTGGGCAGGATAAAGTGAATGTTAATAAATTGCATATTACAAAAATTGGTGATCGATTTAACAGTTTCACCCTTAAAAAGAAACTGCTTCAGCCACTCTAGCTTATTGTTGGCCCCTGCGAAATTCGTAGCGATATCGCAGAAGATGTCCGTTAGGAGTCCACGTCGGGCAATCAAGCGTTTAAGAGCTGCTATGAAGCTGTGGTGAGATCCGATACCACCTCAACATGTATTGCCTTTGTGGCAAAGCAAATGAAAACGGCTAAGTAAGCCTTGCTGAGGGGTTTCCCTCGGATGCGAAGATATACGTTGACCGGCCCGCAGAAGACGATTTCGCATCCTGAAAAAGGCCGAGACTGTGTGATGCGTTCCTTGGGTAGGTGACCCATTAATTGCGTTTCCAGGGTTGGTCGATAGCGAACGCAATGTACGCATGAGCGAACGACTTGTCGGCCCAAATCTCTCTCGTTCACTACCCAGAACTGCTGTCGGATTAATGCGACGAGTGCCCTTGGTCCAGCGTGATAGTTTTGGAGATGGAGATGGCGAACGAATGATTCTACGAAGTTATCCTTCCTGGTTAGAAGAATTGGGTGCTTTTGAGAATCTGGGTAGTTTGCAAGTTCTAGACGCCCTCCAACCTTTAGAAGCTCGAAGCTATCAGTCACCTGAATAATAATCTAAGGTTTTTTAGGTTATAACGAAGAGGATGGCTCTTGCGCAGCAACGATGTCTCTTGATGAAAGTGCTCGGTTTGGATGTTACAGACGATGCAGTGTAATGCCCGCTGCAACTCTGTGGGGGTCGGCGATAGCGACTGATACAGCAACACTTTACGGCTGCGATTCGAAAATCTGTACATCCAGGCAACCACAAGTAAACAACGAGCTGATTCTATGAATTCCAGAAAGCAGTGGATTGTTGACGGTGTGTACGACGACGGCTGATTTCCTTGTCTCCAGATGCACAACCCCCATGTCGATGTCTTCCTTATTCTCCTTTGGCCAATGATGCTGATCTTTCCGTAAAAATTCAGGTCCTTGAAACCATATCGAGGTTTGCATGTCAGCAACTGTACAGCCTCTGGTGAGTAGATCTGCCGGGTTACAGTGTGTTGGAACGTGTCTCCAATGACAGTCTGCTGTTGATTCCTGAGTTTCCGAGATTCGATACCCGACGAAGATTGACAACGTGGCTGAGTGCTGGCGATTCCATTGTAGGACGATTTTGAAGTCACACCACAAGTACGTGGTCGGCTCTCTGACCGCGAAGATTCCGGGGATTTTCCGAAAGAGTTGTGAGAGCAGATGTGCTTCGCAGACTTCCAACTTAGGCAGCAAGAGTTTCTTCAACTCTGGACTTGGATGTTATAAGCTGGACTTTGATGAGACCATCTGACCCAAGTGTCCGAGCGTAGAAGCAGCAGCCGTACGCACAGTGTAGGATTTTGCCAATGGACTTATATCAGTAGGAGTCGTATTTTTTAAGATATCGGCTTCAAATTAGGAGTGAATATTCTAGTAAGCCCAAAGATTATGTTGGACATAAACAAAATGGGCACTTTTGGGGATGTACAAAATGGAAAAAAACTGCCTTTTTAAAGATAAAAACCCCAAAAAAAATATTGAACACATTTTTTTTTCGAAACTTTCAACTAGTTTCGTATTTTTTGTTATAATTTTCGCCAACTTAAAAAATTTTGTTTTTAATTTTTGAAGACCACATTTTTTTTTTTTGAAAATGTTTTATTTGGATATATGTTCATGTTTTTAGGTGTAAGTAAGCAGCTATTTAGCTTATAACAGCTAAATAGCTGCAAATAAGGTTTTATATTAAAGATAATACATGAGAAAACAAAAAAACTTTGGTTTATATTTTTAAGATTTTTTTTATAAAATGGTAACAATATAAACTTCGTAGAAAAATTTTACTAATTTTTTTTGGCAAGCTAGTCCGACTCCGAATTCGAGTCACAGCTGTCGTCAGTGTATCCTTCTTTTGCTCTAAGCTCTAAGTGTCTAGTTTTGGCAAACATGTGAGAATTATGCGAAACCTGACTATTAAATCAATATTTATTCGGGTGATTTTTCAAGTCGTTTCAGCGTCAGGGAAAAATCTTCTTGCGGTATTGCCGTCGTTGGTATTACCTGACTTTTGAATGGCATATCAATGAGGATACCCACTGCTTTCTTAAAGCTTTGCCTTATTCTCTTCGCCAGTCACAAACTAAGTCCTTATATCAATTCTATAAGAAATGTGGAGCAAACATTCCAAAAATCGAATCCACGCATGTAGGGGTGAGAGACCACAGGCGATCATTTCAGTGTCGACGTCACGATTCTCTAAGGCTGTTCATCATCTTTGGCGTAGCTCCGCATATATAACACACTTGTGATGATGTATATGTCGAAGACAAGTGTTCCTTTAACATGAAATTTCAAGTTATTGAACTTAATAAAAGTGGGAATCAAAAATGATATTTGTTCCTTGATATGTTGTACCGCCTCTTTGATTTTATTCCGTGTTTCTTTTGTGAAAACAAATCTTATAGGTCGGCAGTATCGTGTGGATGAAGGAGATGGACTTTGCCAATATATAGACTTTGCCGTTCCACTTAAAGAAAATATTTGCAGAGGAACCATTTATATAAAAAATATCGAACCATCTGACATATCCTCTGTAGTTTTTTTTTTGTATTGGCTCTGTTCAGCTCCATCTCATTCCCATTTTATTATTATGCGTACATCGTGGAGACAGTGACTCAAAAATGTCGTTTTTAGCACTTATCAACCATTTTTCGGTAAGATCAATAAGGAATTGTAAACTTATTTCTTACTTTTTATTTCTCTTACTTTTATACCAGTAGGATAGCATAACATTTTTGACTCCTTAACGAGATCATAACATGGATATAATTTTGGACAGACAATTTTTGTATTCTGCGCAAGGTATTGTACTGGTGCATTGATAATTTACTGTCTATCATAAGGGCAAGTGCTTGATCTGCTACAAGGCGTTTTGCAGTGCTATTAGAAGATAATTTAGCTTTCTTAATTATAGTCCCCGCGGAAGCATTTAATAATTCATTAATTAATTTAGCTAAATCCCGTTTTACTTTTTTTTTTTCTTTTTTGTGCCCTCCCTCTTGTACTTGAGGTGGAAGCAATGATATCAATGCGATAGTCTTCGCCATTGTATGTGACCTGAAGCCAACTTGCATTATGAGCATAAAACCTGGCCTTATCTCTCCTAGATTTCTCAAATCTGTTTTGATACTTAACATACATTTACTCATGTGTAATTTCAATTAGGAGTGATCAATGTCATTGCCAAACACCATCACTGCGTGTTTTACAAGAGCGTATCGCTGAGCGGTTTTTATGTTTTTCGACCAAACCTTGGAAAAAGCAGCACGGCTTGTTCACTCATTTTTAAATAGTAGGTCTTTGTGCAAAATATGGGCAAGATTTTATTTCAGATTCTGAATCAGAATGAATGCATGCGAATGATGTTTATTCTGGATGAATAGAATACGATAGAATAATATAAGTTTTTTTCCACCAAAAAACAGAAACATAAAAAAAAACTTTTTTCAAAAAATGTTTTTGTTTTTAAAAATTGGATTAAAAATTGTCTAAAGTTTCTGGGAAAAATAACTTCTAGCTGCTCCCACTGATCACGCGATGCAATTAATAATTGAACAGCGAGGACGCTATTGACAGAATAGTACGCTTGGTAGCAAGGTCTGAGGTGGTTCTAGGCGAAAACGAGAATATGAATATGTCCAAATCTTGGTCCCATTTTAGACCAAGTGTGCTGGTGACCTTGTCCTCGTCTAAATTTAGCAGTTTGATGGTATCGTCTTTTACAAACTTACTGTGATTTGAATGCCATTTAAAGAGTTCAAATTGGCCGTCTTTCAGAATAGCTGTGACTTTTTCCTTTATTCGATGAAGTTCCATTTTTGTGTCTGCTCCGCCAAGGAAGTCATCAACGTAGAACGCCGATTTAATGGCTCTAGCTCAGTGTGTCAGTGTGTTGATCTGCAAAGTAAGCCATGCTGCGTATGGCTAAATACGGTGCGGCCGCAGTGCCATAAGTGACCGTATTCAGTTTAAAGGTGCGCAGTGGCTCCGATGGCGAATTTCTCGAAATTATGTACTGGTATCTTCGGTCCTCTGCAGATAACTGCACCGGACGAAACATTTTGACCACATCAGCAGTGATTGCGTACTGATATATAAAAAACTGCCTTTTTAAAGATAAAAACCCCAAAAAAAATATTGAACACATTTTTTTTTTCGAAACTTTCAACTAGTTTCGTATTTTTTGTTATAATTTTCGCCAACTTAAAAAATTTTGTTTTTAATTTTTGAAGACCACATTTTTTTTTTTGAAAATGTTTTATTTGGATATATGTTCATGTTTTTAGGTGTAAGTAAGCAGCTATTTAGCTTATAACAGCTAAATAGCTGCAAATAAGGTTTTATATTAAAGATAATACATGAGAAAACAAAAAAACTTTGGTTTATATTTTTAAGATTTTTTTTATAAAATGGTAACAATATAAACTTCGTAGAAAAATGTTACTAATTTTTTTTGGCAAGCTAGTCCGACTCCGAATTCGAGTCACAGCTGTCGTCAGTGTATCCTTCTTTTGCTCTAAGCTCTAAGTGTCTAGTTTTTGCAAACATGTGAGAATTGTGCGAAACCTGACTATTAAATCAATATTTATTCGGGTGATTTTTCAAGTCGTTTCAGCGTCAGGGAAAAATCTTCTTGCGGTATTGCCGTCGTTGGTATTACCTGACTTTTGAATGGCATATCAATCAGGATACCCACTGCTTTCTTAAAGCTTTGCCTTATTCTCTTCGCCAGTCACAAACTAAGTCCTTATATAAATTCTATAAGAAATGTGGAGCAAACATTCCAAAAATCGAATCCACGCATGTAGGGGTGAGAGACCACAGGCGATCATTTCAGTGTCGACGTCACGATTCTCTAAGGCTGTTCATCATCTTTGGCGTAGCTCCGCATATATAACACACTTGTGATGATGTATATGTCGAAGACAAGTGTTCCTTTAACATGAAATTTCAAGTTATTGAACTTAATAAAAGTGGGAATCAAAAATGATATTTGTTCCTTGATATGTTGTACCGCCTCTTTGATTTTATTCCGTGTTTCTTTTGTGAAAACAAATCTTATAGGTCGGCAGTATCGTGTGGATGAAGGAGATGGACTTTGCCAATATATAGACTTTGCCGTTCCACTTAAAGAAAATATTTGCAGAGGAACCATTTATATAAAAAATATCGAACCATCTGACATATCCTCTGTAGTTTTTTGTTTGTATTGGCTCTGTTCAGCTCCATCTCATCCCCATTTTATTATTATGCGTACATCGTGGAGACAGTGACTCAAAAATGTCGTTTTTAGCACTTATCAACCATTTTTCGGTAAGATCAATAAGGAATTGTAAACTTATTTCTTACTTTTTATTTCTCTTACTTTTATACCAGTAGGATAGCATAACATTTTTGACTCCTTAACGAGATCATAACATGGATATAATTTTGGACAGAAAATTTTTGAATTCTGCGCAAGGTATTGTACTGGTGCATTGATAATTTACTGTCTATCATAAGGGCAAGAGCTTGATCAGCTACAAGGCGTTTTGCAGTGCTATTAGAAGATAATTTAGCTTTCTTAATTATAGTCCCCGCGGAAGCATTTAATAATTCATTAATTAATTTAGCTAAATCCCGTTTTCCTTTTTTTTTCTTTTTTGTGCCCTCCCTCTTGTACTTGAGGTGGAAGCAATGATATCAATACGATAGTCTTCGCCATTGTATGTGACCTGAAGCCAACTTGCATTATGAGCATAAAACCTGGCCTTATCTCTCCTAGATTTCTCAAATCTGTTTTGATACTTAACATACATTTACTCATGTGTAATTTCAATTAGGAGTGATCAATGTCATTGCCAAACACCATCACTGCGTGTTTTACAAGAGCGTATCGCTGAGCGGTTTTTATGTTTTTCGACCAAACCTTGGAAAAAGCAGCACGGCTTGTTCACTCATTTTTAAATAGTAGGTCTTTGTGCAAAATATGGGCAAGATTTTATTTCAGATTCTGAATCAGAATGAATGCATGCGAATGATGTTTATTCTGGATGAATAGAATACGATAGAATAATATAAGTTTTTTTCCACCAAAAAACAGAAACATAAAAAAAAACTTTTTTCAAAAAATGTTTTTGTTTTTAAAAATTGGATTAAAAATTGTCTAAAGTTTCTGGGAAAAATAACTTCTAGCTGCTCCCACTGATCACGCGATGCAATTAATAATTGAACAGCGAGGACGCTATTGACAGAATAGTACGCTTGGTAGCAAGGTCTGAGGTGGTTCTAGGCGAAAACGAGAATATGAATATGTCCAAATCTTGGTCCCATTTTAGACCAAGTGTGCTGGTGACCTTGTCCTCGTCTAAATTTAGCAGTTTGATGGTATCGTCTTTTACAAACTTACTGTGATTTGAATGCCATTTAAAGAGTTCAAATTGGCCGTCTTTCAGAATAGCTGTGACTTTTTCCTTTATTCGATGAAGTTCCATTTTTGTGTCTGCTCCGCCAAGGAAGTCATCAACGTAGAACGCCGATTTAATGGCTCTAGCTCCGAGCTTGTAGTTGTCAGTGTGTTGATCTGCAAAGTAAGCCATGCTGCGTATGGCTAAATACGGTGCGGCCGCAGTGCCATAAGTGACCGTATTCAGTTTAAAGGTGCGCAGTGGCTCCGATGGCGAATTTCTCGAAATTATGTACTGGTATCTTCGGTCCTCTGCAGATAACTGCACCGGACGAAACATTTTGACCACATCAGCAGTGATTGCGTACTGATATATAAAAAACTGCCTTTTTAAAGATAAAAACCCCAAAAAAAATATTGAACACATTTTTTTTTTCGAAACTTTCAACTAGTTTCGTATTTTTTGGTATAATTTTCGCCAACTTAAAAAATTTTGTTTTTAATTTTTGAAGACCACATTTTTTTTTTTGAAAATGTTTTATTTGGATATATGTTCATGTTTTTAGGTGTAAGTAAGCAGCTATTTAGCTTATAACAGCTAAATAGCTGCAAATAAGGTTTTATATTAAAGATAATACATGAGAAAACAAAAAAACTTTGGTTTATATTTTTAAGATTTTTTTTATAAAATGGTAACAATATAAACTTCGTAGAAAAATTTTACTAATTTTTTTTGGCAAGCTAGTCCGACTCCGAATTCGAGTCACAGCTGTCGTCAGTGTATCCTTCTTTTGCTCTAAGCTCTAAGTGTCTAGTTTTTGCAAACATGTGAGAATTGTGCGAAACCTGACTATTAAATCAATATTTATTCGGGTGATTTTTCAAGTCGTTTCAGCGTCAGGGAAAAATCTTCTTGCGGTATTGCCGTCGTTGGTATTACCTGACTTTTGAATGGCATATCAATCAGGATACCCACTGCTTTCTTAAAGCTTTGCCTTATTCTCTTCGCCAGTCACAAACTAAGTCCTTATATAAATTCTATAAGAAATGTGGAGCAAACATTCCAAAAATCGAATCCACGCATGTAGGGGTGAGAGACCACAGGCGATCATTTCAGTGTCGACGTCACGATTCTCTAAGGCTGTTCATCATCTTTGGCGTAGCTCCGCATATATAACACACTTGTGATGATGTATATGTCGAAGACAAGTGTTCCTTTAACATGAAATTTCAAGTTATTGAACTTAATAAAAGTGGGAATCAAAAATGATATTTGTTCCTTGATATGTTGTACCGCCTCTTTGATTTTATTCCGTGTTTCTTTTGTGAAAACAAATCTTATAGGTCGGCAGTATCGTGTGGATGAAGGAGATGGACTTTGCCAATATATAGACTTTGCCGTTCCACTTAAAGAAAATATTTGCAGAGGAACCATTTATATAAAAAATATCGAACCATCTGACATATCCTCTGTAGTTTTTTGTTTGTATTGGCTCTGTTCAGCTCCATCTCATCCCCATTTTATTATTATGCGTACATCGTGGAGACAGTGACTCAAAAATGTCGTTTTTAGCACTTATCAACCATTTTTCGGTAAGATCAATAAGGAATTGTAAACTTATTTCTTACTTTTTATTTCTCTTACTTTTATACCAGTAGGATAGCATAACATTTTTGACTCCTTAACGAGATCATAACATGGATATAATTTTGGACAGAAAATTTTTGAATTCTGCGCAAGGTATTGTACTGGTGCATTGATAATTTACTGTCTATCATAAGGGCAAGAGCTTGATCAGCTACAAGGCGTTTTGCAGTGCTATTAGAAGATAATTTAGCTTTCTTAATTATAGTCCCCGCGGAAGCATTTAATAATTCATTAATTAATTTAGCTAAATCCCGTTTTCCTTTTTTTTTTTCTTTTTTGTGCCCTCCCTCTTGTACTTGAGGTGGAAGCAATGATATCAATACGATAGTCTTCGCCATTGTATGTGACCTGAAGCCAACTTGCATTATGAGCATAAAACCTGGCCTTATCTCTCCTAGATTTCTCAAATCTGTTTTGATACTTAACATACATTTACTCATGTGTAATTTCAATTAGGAGTGATCAATGTCATTGCCAAACACCATCACTGCGTGTTTTACAAGAGCGTATCGCTGAGCGGTTTTTATGTTTTTCGACCAAACCTTGGAAAAAGCAGCACGGCTTGTTCACTCATTTTTAAATAGTAGGTCTTTGTGCAAAATATGGGCAAGATTTTATTTCAGATTCTGAATCAGAATGAATGCATGCGAATGATGTTTATTCTGGATGAATAGAATACGATAGAATAATATAAGTTTTTTTCCACCAAAAAACAGAAACATAAAAAAAAAACTTTTTTCAAAAAATGTTTTTGTTTTTAAAAATTGGATTAAAAATTGTCTAAAGTTTCTGGGAAAAATAACTTCTAGCTGCTCCCACTGATCACGCGATGCAATTAATAATTGAACAGCGAGGACGCTATTGACAGAATAGTACGCTTGGTAGCAAGGTCTGAGGTGGTTCTAGGCGAAAACGAGAATATGAATATGTCCAAATCTTGGTCCCATTTTAGACCAAGTGTGCTGGTGACCTTGTCCTCGTCTAAATTTAGCAGTTTGATGGTATCGTCTTTTACAAACTTACTGTGATTTGAATGCCATTTAAAGAGTTCAAATTGGCCGTCTTTCAGAATAGCTGTGACTTTTTCCTTTATTCGATGAAGTTCCATTTTTGTGTCTGCTCCGCCAAGGAAGTCATCAACGTAGAACGCCGATTTAATGGCTCTAGCTCCGAGCTTGTAGTTGTCAGTGTGTTGATCTGCAAAGTAAGCCATGCTGCGTATGGCTAAATACGGTGCGGCCGCAGTGCCATAAGTGACCGTATTCAGTTTAAAGGTGCGCAGTGGCTCCGATGGCGAATTTCTCGAAATTATGTACTGGTATCTTCGGTCCTCTGCAGATAACTGCACCGGACGAAACATTTTGACCACATCAGCAGTGATTGCGTACTGATATATAAAAAACTGCCTTTTTAAAGATAAAAACCCCAAAAAAAATATTGAACACATTTTTTTTTTCGAAACTTTCAACTAGTTTCGTATTTTTTGTTATAATTTTCGCCAACTTAAAAAATTTTGTTTTTAATTTTTGAAGACCACATTTTTTTTTTGAAAATGTTTTATTTGGATATATGTTCATGTTTTTAGGTGTAAGTAAGCAGCTATTTAGCTTATAACAGCTAAATAGCTGCAAATAAGGTTTTATATTAAAGATAATACATGAGAAAACAAAAAAACTTTGGTTTATATTTTTAAGATTTTTTTTATAAAATGGTAACAATATAAACTTCGTAGAAAAATTTTACTAATTTTTTTTGGCAAGCTAGTCCGACTCCGAATTCGAGTCACAGCTGTCGTCAGTGTATCCTTCTTTTGCTCTAAGCTCTAAGTGTCTAGTTTTTGCAAACATGTGAGAATTGTGCGAAACCTGACTATTAAATCAATATTTATTCGGGTGATTTTTCAAGTCGTTTCAGCGTCAGGGAAAAATCTTCTTGCGGTATTGCCGTCGTTGGTATTACCTGACTTTTGAATGGCATATCAATCAGGATACCCACTGCTTTCTTAAAGCTTTGCCTTATTCTCTTCGCCAGTCACAAACTAAGTCCTTATATAAATTCTATAAGAAATGTGGAGCAAACATTCCAAAAATCGAATCCACGCATGTAGGGGTGAGAGACCACAGGCGATCATTTCAGTGTCGACGTCACGATTCTCTAAGGCTGTTCATCATCTTTGGCGTAGCTCCGCATATATAACACACTTGTGATGATGTATATGTCGAAGACAAGTGTTCCTTTAACATGAAATTTCAAGTTATTGAACTTAATAAAAGTGGGAATCAAAAATGATATTTGTTCCTTGATATGTTGTACCGCCTCTTTGATTTTATTCCGTGTTTCTTTTGTGAAAACAAATCTTATAGGTCGGCAGTATCGTGTGGATGAAGGAGATGGACTTTGCCAATATATAGACTTTGCCGTTCCACTTAAAGAAAATATTTGCAGAGGAACCATTTATATAAAAAATATCGAACCATCTGACATATCCTCTGTAGTTTTTTGTTTGTATTGGCTCTGTTCAGCTCCATCTCATCCCCATTTTATTATTATGCGTACATCGTGGAGACAGTGACTCAAAAATGTCGTTTTTAGCACTTATCAACCATTTTTCGGTAAGATCAATAAGGAATTGTAAACTTATTTCTTACTTTTTATTTCTCTTACTTTTATACCAGTAGGATAGCATAACATTTTTGACTCCTTAACGAGATCATAACATGGATATAATTTTGGACAGAAAATTTTTGAATTCTGCGCAAGGTATTGTACTGGTGCATTGATAATTTACTGTCTATCATAAGGGCAAGTGCTTGATCTGCTACAAGGCGTTTTGCAGTGCTATTAGAAGATAATTTAGCTTTCTTAATTATAGTCCCCGCGGAAGCATTTAATAATTCATTAATTAATTTAGCTAAATCCCGTTTTCCTTTTTTTTTTCTTTTTTGTGCCCTCCCTCTTGTACTTGAGGTGGAAGCAATGATATCAATACGATAGTCTTCGCCATTGTATGTGACCTGAAGCCAACTTGCATTATGAGCATAAAACCTGGCCTTATCTCTCCTAGATTTCTCAAATCTGTTTTGATACTTAACATACATTTACTCATGTGTAATTTCAATTAGGAGTGATCAATGTCATTGCCAAACACCATCACTGCGTGTTTTACAAGAGCGTATCGCTGAGCGGTTTTTATGTTTTTCGACCAAACCTTGGAAAAAGCAGCACGGCTTGTTCACTCATTTTTAAATAGTAGGTCTTTGTGCAAAATATGGGCAAGATTTTATTTCAGATTCTGAATCAGAATGAATGCATGCGAATGATGTTTATTCTGGATGAATAGAATACGATAGAATAATATAAGTTTTTTTCCACCAAAAAACAGAAACATAAAAAAAAAACTTTTTTCAAAAAATGTTTTTGTTTTTAAAAATTGGATTAAAAATTGTCTAAAGTTTCTGGGAAAAATAACTTCTAGCTGCTCCCACTGATCACGCGATGCAATTAATAATTGAACAGCGAGGACGCTATTGACAGAATAGTACGCTTGGTAGCAAGGTCTGAGGTGGTTCTAGGCGAAAACGAGAATATGAATATGTCCAAATCTTGGTCCCATTTTAGACCAAGTGTGCTGGTGACCTTGTCCTCGTCTAAATTTAGCAGTTTGATGGTATCGTCTTTTACAAACTTACTGTGATTTGAATGCCATTTAAAGAGTTCAAATTGGCCGTCTTTCAGAATAGCTGTGACTTTTTCCTTTATTCGATGAAGTTCCATTTTTGTGTCTGCTCCGCCAAGGAAGTCATCAACGTAGAACGCCGATTTAATGGCTCTAGCTCCGAGCTTGTAGTTGTCAGTGTGTTGATCTGCAAAGTAAGCCATGCTGCGTATGGCTAAATACGGTGCGGCCGCAGTGCCATAAGTGACCGTATTCAGTTTAAAGGTGCGCAGTGGCTCCGATGGCGAATTTCTCGAAATTATGTACTGGTATCTTCGGTCCTCTGCAGATAACTGCACCGGACGAAACATTTTGACCACATCAGCAGTGATTGCGTACTGATATATACGAAAACGAAGGAGCAACGTGTAGAAATCTGGATGAATGGGATTTCTGAGATGTTGTCTGATAAGAGGCGTCGAAGACTACTCTCAGCTTAGTCGATGTGCTGCTGGGCTTGAGCACGCAATTGTGCGGAATGTAGAAATGAGAAGTGTGTAGATTTGGGTGGCCAACCAAGCTTATGTGGCCCAAGGCTTCGAACTCCAGCATGAACTCAATGTACTTAGTCTTGATCTCAGGCTTACGGTTAAGACTTTGTTCGAGAGCGAGAAATATTCTTTTAGCGGTGTCGTATGAGGAGCCGAGCAGACTAGGTTCGTCCTTGAATGGTAGTCGTACCTTTATCCGACCGTCTCCGGTGCGTCGGACCGTCTTGTTGTAGAATTCTTCACATTTCCGTTGTTCTGGTGTCAGCGTATTTAAGGAATTCTTCACTTAATCAATGCGCCATAAGCGTTCCAAGTTTTTGTGAATGGCGTCGTCCACCTCGACGATTGAAGTATATTGATTCAGTGACCTGGGATGCAAATGGCATCGACCAGACACTATCCATCCGAGTAGTGTTTTCTGTAACACTGGTAAGTTTTGGCCAATCTTGATCTGGGTCATTTCCGTTCCTAGGAGCAAATCGATTCGCCGAGATAGGTGGAACTTTTCATCAGCCGGGTGATAGGCAATGTGTGATGTAACGCAAAAATCAAGGGATTTGACTGTAGTGGCTGTTGATGCTTGATCTGCGTTTAAGTGTCCCCGATTCTGCGAATCCCCATGTTGCGTTTGTTCCGAGGTAATCGCAGCTCGTGGGCCAAAAGAAATTCACCTGGGAACAGGAATCAAGTAGGGCTCGTCCTACCTTGTAGCATCCAGATGCATGCTCCACCAATACCAATGCCGTGGCGAGGATGATACAATCCGAACGAGTATTAGTAGGGTTATCATAAGCGTAGGGTTATCATAACGGTTTCGAATAGTTTTCGGAGGTAACCTGGAAAGCTTGAACTGTTTCCAGAGCTGGCCCTCTTAGACAATTCTGGTTGAACTTCTCAATTATGAAGAGTATTAACTGGTTCGCTACGACTTGGTTAAATTATGTTGTTAGGTCTCAATGTTGCTCAACATGATCAACGATCGCACTCAATGTTGCTTAACATAGCCAACGACCAACGAATCAAGCAGTACTACAGTTGGTAACAGTACCAGGCGCCCAGTTGCACCCACGGCAGATAATATTTGCTGATCAGCATATTCTACATAGTCAATGTCAACGGTTGACTCGATGTCTCACCGAACCGCCAAGCGGTCAGCACATTCTGCAGTGTCAGCTGACCTAACTACGTTAACCGCTACCATAATCACAACTTTCTGACCTACTCCAGAATACAACCCACGCCACTTAACTTCCGTGCCTCCAAGTAGTATATAAGCTTGCACCAAAGTCAGAATAAATCAGGTATCATTTCATCTTATAACTCCGTGGTTTTATATTTCAAACTCCGGAATGAGGCCTCGTCAACATCTATTGTGCTACAAGAACCAAGTATGCTCTGCAACGTATGGCAAAAAATTAAGCTCAAGTTCAAAATTTTGCTTCATTGGATAAATCTACATTCGTCACAGCTCAAATGCAGTATTGCCAATAGAGTATTTACAATTCAAGAACAATCGGTTGAAAATAAAGAGCAACCCAGCAGACTTCGTCTCATGCGGATGCGCAGCTTCGGAAGTATGGTTCTCTGGCCCTGAATTCGTTAGATTAGATCCGGAGTTCTGGCCACAATCACCTCCAGACTGTGAATTTAATGATCTATACTTGGAGAAGCGGAAAGCAGTCTAATTTGATCTGCAGATGACAAAACAAAGATAGCGGATGATCCACATCTCGGAAGCGTCATCATGCTAGAAATTGTATATCGCACTGGGTCATATAGACGTTTTCTCAGAATAGTAGCATACGTTCTTTGTGTATTTAACAAAGCTATAGCCAATAGGAAATTCTTAGTTCAAGATGCAATGGCCATCGCCCCCACAGAACTAAATCAGGCATTCACACACATCCTTGCTGCAATTCAAAATGCGTTGCTCTCAAAGGAAATCGCGCTGCTTACCAGGAATCAGGAAATCAAGGAGAAAACTATTACTTGTCAAAGGTAGAAGTAGGAACCCCCACACTCACCGTTCGCGAGATACCCGTTGCTCCTCCCAAGGGGTTATGATTCTGGAACCAAATATTTAGGCAGGCAGTGCGTCCACTGCTTCCATTACAAGCCCAGACCTGCTAACCAAATAATGGGTTCGCTTCCTTTTGACCGACTGCAAACCGTCAGACTGTAACTGGAGTAGATCTATGTGGACCATTTTTAACATTTTATCGCATACGCAGCAAGCACTTTGTTTCTCATCGTGGCAGCCCTTGTCGCATATATTGTGATAACACGACAAATTTCACTGCCAATTGCTGGTCATTCAGAGGATCCCAATGACGGGGAAGCCCTCACCCTTAATCACTTCCTCACTGGTTCGTCCCTTAAGGCAGTCCCTGAACCAGCAATGGATGACAGCAAGTTATCGTATCTTACACGATTCCAACGCATAGCATACACAAAACAACGCCTCTGGGACCTGTGGCGGCGGCATTACCTGCACGCGCTTCAAAGTGGAAGCACGCGCGGTCAGTGGAGAGGACAGCAAAGTTCGTGTGGTCAATGTTCAAACGGCATAGGAGTTGTACGACGACCAATCTACAAGATCGCAACTTTGCAGATTCAATATGGAGCTTGAAAAGTTGTACATTAAAGCTGAATGATTCCTATTATATGAAAATATTTTTTTTTGGAATCTATTCCTGTATTATTTACTCTATTAACATTCTTGTAAACATTACCGATTCGCAACATGTATCTCTTAATTTGGAGATAAACGACTTGAAATTAAACCAGCAAACTGACTGCACGTGTTTCACCCTAAATTCGCTAGGGACAGGTAAGATATGAAGACAATAATTAAACCCAACTAAGAGGACTACCGATGGGATCCCTGGCATCACCAATCATAGCGGACGTCATAATAGAGGAAGTTCTCAGCAAAATTCAATACGATTTAATTGCTATCGTTAAGATATTGGACACATTAAACTCGTACCATAGAGACATAAAATTCACAATGGAACTGGAAGTGGAGGACAAATTACCGATTAAATTATATTTGTACCAAAAGCCAACATCATCAGGCAGAATAATAAACTACCGCTCCAAGCACCCCCGTAACATGATAATAAATACAGTAAAAAAGCAAATTAGAAGAATTTTAAACATTTTCGAATAAAAACAAAGCCATTTTGTAGCTACATTAGTGGACAACAAAAAATAGCATGGAAATATTCCATCAGACTTCGCAAATATCCGGGGTAGAATGGACTTCCGCAAAACCCACTTCTATATTTGTCCCAAGCGAATACGAATGTTTGGTTTAAGATATTTTGAAAACTAAAAGTCGGAAAAATTTAAGAATATTTCACAAAATAAAGCTTGGAAAAATTGACAAGTGAAGGCAATTATGAAAATTAAAATCGTTTTTTTCCATTTTTTTAAACATTAAAAGTATGGAAACGTCCCGAGCAACAATATGACTATGCCCATATATCGCCGTGAAAAGGTTCCGGAAAGTCGGCCAGCGAAGATAATCGCCCGAGAAAACCTCTGTGTCGATAGGAGAGAGTCGACAGTCACAGAAATCTCTTCCAACCGAAAACCGTTATGTTTCTTACGTACATCAATGCAGTAAACCAACCGTCTTCGGTTGGAAGAGATTTCTGTGACACCCCCGATAATATTGAACTTTGGAAAGGAGTTTCATTCTATTTCGCCTTGAAAATAGGTTTGGTGCCTGCGGCGCTGTACGTGCAGCCACAATGCATTCGGAGCATGTGTCATATGCCTCCTTCACCTTTTGCCATAAGGAGCTGACGTTTCCTTCGGATTTTGCAGGCGGATAAGGTTGGTGAGGATGCACCCGGAAAGCTTAAAGTGGCTTCAAAATGGCTCAGAGTGTCAGCTGTAGCAATAAATTTATTGAGATCGGATTTTGCTTGGGATGTCATGACAAATAATCCGGCTCGAAGGACGAAATGTTGGGGCTGAAGTGGTTTTATCGAAGAAGCTGCTGAGTTCCAGGGAAATGCGGCTGAAAATCCGTTCGGAATTATGTATTGAAAACGCAGGAGAACTTTCGGGTTATTACGCGACGTGCGTTTGTTTATTATTGCCTGGAATATGCAACAGTAGCTGGGTAGCTTATATGATTCTGGAACCAAATATTTAGGCAGGCAGTGCGTCCACTGCTTCCATTACAAGCCCAGACCTGCTAACCAAATAATGGGTTCGCTTCCTTTTGACCGACTGCAAACCGTCAGACTGTAACTGGAGTAGATCTATGTGGACCATTTTTAACATTTTATCGCATACGCAGCAAGCACTTTGTTTCTCATCGTGGCAGCCCTTGTCGCATATATTGTGACAACGCGACAAATTTCACTGCCAATTGCTGGTCATTCAGAGGATCCCAATGACGGGGAAGCCCTCACCCTTGGTCACTTCCTCACTGGTTCGTCCCTTAAGGCAATCCCTGAACCAGCAATGGATGACAGCAAGTTATCGTATCTTACACGATTCCAACGCATAGCATACACAAAACAACGCCTCTGGGACCTGTGGCGGCGGCATTACCTGCACGCGCTTCACAGTGGAAGCACGCGCGGTCAGTGGAGAGGACAGCAAAGTTCGTGTGGTCAATGTTCAAACGGCAAAGGAGTTGTACGACGACCAATATACAAGATCGCAACTTTGCAGATTCAATATGGAGCTTGAAAGGTTGTACATTAAAGCTGAATGATTCCTATTATATGAAAATATTTTTTTTTGGAATCTATTCCTGTATCATTTACTCTATTAACATTCTTGTAAACATTACCGATTCGCAACATGTATCTCTTAATTTGGAGATTAACGACTTGAAATTAAACCAGCAAACTGACTGCACGTGTTTCACCCTAAATTCGCTAGGGACAGGTAAGATATGAAGACAATAATTAAACCCAACTAAGAGGACTACCGATGGGATTCCTGGCATCACCAATCATAGCGGACGTCATAATAGAGGAAGTTCTCAGCAAAATTCAATACGATTTAATTGCTATCGTTAAGATATTGGACACATTAAACTCGTACCATAGAGACATAAAATTCACAATGGAACTGGAAGTGGAGGACAAATTACCGATTAAATTATATTTGTACCAAAAGCCAACATCATCAGGCAGAATAATAAACTACCGCTCCAAGCACCCCCGTAACATGATAATAAATACAGTAAAAAAGCAAATTAGAAGAATTTTAAACATTTTCGAATAAAAACAACACCATTTTGTAGCTACATAAGTGGACAACAAAAAATAGCATGGATATTTTATTTATCCGGGGTAGAATGGACTTCCGCAAAACCCACTTCTATATTTGTCCCAAGCGAATACGAATGTTTGGTTTAAGATATTTTGAAAACTAAAAGCCGGAAAAATTTAAGAATATTTCACGAAATAAAGCTTGGAAAAATTGACAAGTAAGGCCATTAAGAAAATTAAAATCGTTTTTTTCCATTTTTTTAAACATTAAAAGTATGGAAACGTCCCGAGCAACAATATGACTATGCCCATATATCGCCGTGAAAAGGTTCCGGAAAGTCGGCCAGCGAAGATAATCGCCCGAGAAAACCTCTGTGTCGATAGGAGAGAGTCGACAGTCACAGAAATCTCTTCCAACCGAAAACCGTTATGTTTCTTACGTACATCAATGCAGTAAACCAACCGTCTTCGGTTGGAAGAGATTTCTGTGACACCCCCGATAATATTGAACTTTGGAAAGGAGTTTCATTCTATTTCGCCTTGAAAATAGGTTTGGTGCCTGCGGCGCTGTACGTGCAGCCACAATGCATTCGGAGCATGTGTCATATGCCTCCTTCACCTTTTGCCATAAGGAGCTGACGTTTCCTTCGGATTTTGCAGGCGGATAAGGTTGGTGAGGATGCACCCGGAAAGCTTAAAGTGGCTTCAAAATGGCTCAGAGTGTCAGCTGTAGCAATAAATTAATTGAGATCGGATTTTGCTTGGGATGCCATGACAAATAATCCGGCTCGAAGGACGAAATGTTGGGGCTGAAGTGGTTTTATCGAAGAAGCTGCTGAGTTCCAGGGAAATGCGGCTGAAAATCCGTTCGGAATTATGTATTGAAAACGCAGGAGAACTTTCGGGTTATTACGCGACGTGCGTTTGTTTATTATTGCCTGGAATATGCAACAGTAGCTGGGTAGCTTATATGACAATCTTATTTCAGGGTCTGTACAGTATAAGCCAGCTCCTACTCCTCCTTCCATCTTGGAGTTTTCTGTGTATATGTTGAGGTGTTGAGTCTGGTCCCGACACGTTTTCCAGGCGTCTGGGCCCATGAACGAGGTTGTTTTAACCTCCGGACACGTTCTGGGGCCGATTGAACTGTTTCCAAAGCTTTGCGTCGTCATTTTACCTGACGCAACTTGGAGTTGTGCTGCCTTTCCTGCAGTTAGTAGAGCGTGGATATCTATGAGTTCGACTCCGAGGATCGTTTCTAGAGCTATAGTTGGGTTAACCTCAGCGCCCCCGTTATGTAGACCAGTGCCGCTGAGTTCTCTCCATAAGCTCGGTGTTGGTATTCTTTTCAGTGGCTTGCTACCACACTAAGGCTCCATATCGAACGCACCACAGAGATGTAGATCTAGTGCATCAAAGTAGGCGATGGGCCCCATGTTCTGCTAAGCATCTTCTTTGATGCATATAGCGCCACTGTGGCCTCTTTCACCCTTTCCAATATATTGGGTCTCCATGCCAGCTTACAGTCCAGTATTGCTCCGAGTTACTTGACCTGTGTTTTCGGGGTCAGCCTGGTTGAGCCAATTTTTGGGGGTCCATTTCGGTACCTCTTAGTAAAGAGAATAAGGTCCGTCTTGTCCGCATTGATTCCATTATGGAGCTGAGGGTCGATGGACTCCCGTAATAATTATGCCTATGTCGTCCGCGTAGGCAGTTATTTTTGGAGCTCTCCTCTCAAATCTCTTAATTAGATCATCGACCACCAAATTCCATAGAAGAGGCGAGAGGACCCTACCTTGTGGTGTGCCTCTGTGTGCCCCCTTTACCATGGAAGCAGTGCCCCACTCTGAAAGTACCTGCCTGGAGCTAAGCAGGATTCTTATCCAGAGGCTTACTGCGGGGTGCTTGCTGGTCCGGATGTATCTACGAATACTCCAAGCGCATTTTCCTTAATGTGTAGGGCTCTCTCAACGGTTGCCACTAGCGAGTGTAGTGCCGTTTCCACAGATTTCCCTTTGGTGTAGGCATGCTGATTGGATGACATAAATCTCCGTACATCATTCCTGATGTGAAGATCCAGCAGCTTTTCCAGAGTTTTGAGTAGAAAAGAGCTAGGGCTTATCGGCCTGTAATCCTTGGGGCTCGCGTGACTGCACTTTCCCACCTTTGGGAGAAAGACAATCCGAGAGGTCCATCATTGGATTGGGATATAGCCCGTGCTCATACATGCCGAGTATATTTCATACAGCCAAGGGATGATCCTTTCCTTGGTCGCCTGCAACTTGGCTGGAAATATTCCATCAAGTCCTGGTGCCGTATAGCCCGCAATAGAGTCTATGGCCCAATTGATTTTCATAAGTGTTATTTGATCGTTTGGAGGGCGTTCTTTGCCAGTTGCTATATCCTGATGCGTGCTGGCGTATAAGTGCTGTTAGGGCCTCTGCACTGCCCTCAGCGCACTGACCGTCGTCGCGCTTTAGCTGACTCTGTATGGAAGGCTGTTTCCGAGACGTTCTCGATGCTGAAGCAAAAGTTTCTCCACGACCTTGTCTGTGCCCTGCGCGATTCCTTCTTATAATCCCTAAGTAGGATTTTGTATTCCTCGTTGATGATCTCATTGTCTGCCTAATTTCACTAAGCTGCTCAGCTCTTCTGGTGGCGACGGTCTTATGTGTGCCATGTAGCAGGACGCTACCAAGAGGCGCTCGCTTTCTAGCATCACCGTAGTCTAGTCGTCAGAGCTGTATTGAGGCATAAGGTTTGCATAGATACCCTTCCGTACAAGTACGGCGCTTCTGATCCTGCTTACTGCTGGCGAGTAGAATGTGTTGTAGTTTGAGGATCTTAGTCTGGCCACGATATTGCCAGAGGCAATCCATAGCTACTGAACCAATGCTATGTCGACGGCTCCTCGCTCCAGGGCAATCAGGAGCACCGCCGATGCCATTATGCATTTATGAAGATTGAACTGCAGCATGGGCGGCTGGCTCATCTTTGCTCGACGGGTTGGCTATAACTGTCGGGTCACCGTCCTCTTCGTCTTCCGAGTCATCCAAAGCGAGGTCCTGGGCGGCATTCACGATGGCTTCAGGACCTATGTCCTTCTCCGTCTCGCCTACCTGCAGGATGTGTGCGCCCTTGTCTTCGGGGTGGCGCTCCTTGGGACGCAGGTAGACACTACCATGCCCCACGCCATCTTCCCGAATCTTAGGTACAGCAGATCCTCCGCCTCCTTGTTGATTTGGAGAACCACACTTTGGATTGCAATGGGGAAGACCACTATCGCTTTTAGGGAGAATGGGATTAGTTCCTTGTCCACCACCTCTAGCTTGGCCCCCTCCCACAACGCCTCCAGTTGGTGGTATCGTAGGTTCGTGCCAAATTTCGCCTCGATCGTCCAACCAATGACGAATCTACTCCGGAAGAACCGGAAGTGGAATTGGGGAGAGGAAGAACAGACCGCATTTAGCCTATTAAAGGAGAAATTTACTGTCGCACCCGTCCTGGCATGCCCCATTTTCTCAGTAAAAATAACGCTTTAGACGGACTCCAGCAATTACGGGTTGGGGGAGTACTATCCCAGACGATCAAACCACTGGAGGTCGTGCAGCGAATGGCACTAGAAGAAAGAAAAAACGGTGCTCCTTATCGACACTTTGGACACTGGCCGGATGACCAAGACCAGCTGCCGTGAAAACTCTGCGTCACCACCGACCACCGTTTGCAAATCTTGAAATAATGTCATGACGCACCCAATGCCGACCACTTGGGAATTCGGAAGACGATCCTTCGCATCGGCCAAAGGTACACTGACCCGGAATGTTCCGCGATGTAGGTGCATATGTCCGAAGATACCTTTCTTGCCAGAAATTTAAAGCTTCTAAGCAGAAAGAGGCAGGGAGGATGCTTACTCGACAGGTCAAAGCACCCTTCGCAGTCCTCTGTGCCGATTTCGAGGGACCGTTACCACGATCTAAGGCTAATAAAGGCTTTCCACGAACACATCCTAATCCTACATCATCGAAGCGCCCTTCAGGCCCACTCCCGACCCAATCGTGGAGTTTCCACCATCCCCGACCAGGCCGGCAATTGGACTACCGGAGGAGATAGTCGTCGACCACGAACCAGCGGCGCCGACGGATCTGGAGGAGACTACCTCAGATCAAGATACCGACACCGATGACAATACTGACCCTCACGTACAACCGAGCACTGGGACTCCGCCGTTGGTGTGCGAAATTCACACCAACGAGGACGGAGGACACCGTCCCCCAGCAAGCCGAGTTGACGACCGTCACGACGAGCTTGCGAGCGGCATGGAGCTGCACTGGTCATCCGTCTCCATCGAGTCTGACAATGACGACGAGGCTCCCCACTTCAGACGCCGGGCAAAGGCAAGCCGAGAATCCCCTCACACCCCCATAACACTGGCTGCCAGACCAAAGGACTTGGACATATAACCAGGGACTCTGGGGCTAACACCCCGGACGGGATGCTCACTTTGGGAGTCCTCCACCAAATAACGTCCCGTAGAGCAGAACGCATTACCAGGCGAAGCCGGCTGCGGATTTGCATGGAGGATGGCGTCTACTCCGCCACCCAAAAAGTAAGTGGGGGATGTGACGCCTCATATGAAGTACGAGGCGCACAAACTAGCTTTAGTCCTACAATCTATAAGTTTAACATTGTTATTAGATTTAAGTCCACTGGAGGATAAATAAGCTAAGTTCAACACTCCTACACACTGCCTTATTTATTAAGCGATAGGGCGATAGCTGTTAACTATTTGAAAAGTGTTCACACAACCACACATCGAATATTGAATAGAACAATCGGCATCGATAGGCGCGATAGAGCACGCGGAGCCATATCAAAAGGATATCTTGTGTTTCCGATCGTGCCAGCGAACAGACGTGTGCTCCGGGTAAGACTCTCGTTGCCAATAGGTTTTTTCCACTAATAACTAACCGTAGTTTAATAAAAAAAATAGATTGCTGTTCAAAAACATAATTTCATTCACCAAGCTCGGATTGTTCGCAATCGTGCTCCTTTTCTCAATAAGCAAATGCCTTGCTCGTGAAAATGCCCTCTCCGATGAGGCGCTACTGGCGGTATGGTATAAAATTTTCCCGAAAACCTGCCAAACATTACTGCGACCATTCTCGCTAAACGTAAATTTCCCTGAAACAAGTTTAGCTTTTATTATAGCATGGCTATTTTTATACCCGTTACTCGTAGAGTAAAAGGGTATATTAGATTCGTGCAAAAGTATGTAACAGGTAGAAGGAAGCGTTTCCGACCATATAAAGTATATATATTCTTGATCAGGATCACTAGCCGAGTTCATCTAGCCATGTCCGTCTGTCCGTCTGTCCGTCCGTCTGTATAAACGCTGAGATCTCGGAAACTATAAAAGCTAGAAGATTGAGATTTGACATGCAGATTCTAGGGGTTAATACGCAGCGCAAGTTTTTCACGCCGATGTGCCACGCCCCCTCTAACGCCCACAAACCGCGAAGAACTGTGGAACTCGTCTGTATGAACGCTGAGATCTCGGAAACTATAAAAGCTAGAAGATTGAGATTTGGCATGTGGATTCTAGGGGTTAATACGCAGGCAAGTTTTTTTCGCCGATGTGCCACGCCTCTTCTAACGCCCACAAACCGCGAAAAACTGTGGCACCCACAGTTTTGAAGCTAGATTAACGGGAAGAGAAATGTGTATTCGTTTCTTCAATACATATTGATAGACCAAAGTGGGAAACCCCCCCTCCCCCCTAACGCCCACAAACCGCGAAAAACCTTGGCACCCGTCTGTATGAACGCTGAGATCTCGGAAACTATAAAAGCTAGAAGATTGGAATTTAACACGCAGATTCTAGGGGTTAATACACAGCGCAAGTTTTTCACGCCGATGTGCCACGCCCCCTCTAACGCCCACAAACCGCGAAAAACTGTGGCACCCACAATTTTGAAGCTAGATTAACGGGAAAAGGAATGTGTATTCGTTTTTTCAATACATATTAATTGACCAAAATGGGAAACGCCCCCTCCCCCCTAACGGCCACAAACCGCGAAAAACTGTGGTGCTCACAGGTTTAAAGCTAGATTAACGGGAAAAGGAATTCGTTTCTTAAATTTATAGTGCCAACGTGACCAACGACTACAAACCGCGAAAAGCTGTGGGGCTCACAGTTTTAAAGCTAGAGCAAAAGTGTAAACGCCATTTTGTTTGGGTTATTTATGCCTACCGAAATGTAGGAGACATTTTTTAAATCGTCCCACTCAGTAAAAAGTTATAATCAAATTATGAAATGGCCGGTAGATGACGCCACTTTAAAGCGGCTGCTTGGCTTGCCCTGCTTGAGACTGCTTGTTTTAGCTGAGTAACGGGTATTTGATAGTCGAGGCACTCGACTATAGCGTTCCCTCTTGTTTTGAATTGTTATGCAAAATTACCATGGTGACTCTTTAATTAAATCTTAAAATATACTCACAGAATTGCTGCAGCCACTTGGCAAATCAACGTCCATTTTGGAAAGCACTTTTAGACAAACAAAATAAACTGATATTCTGTTAAAGCTAAGCCTTCCCAATGTTTCGAAACACCTTAGAATGTTTCGAATCATATCCAGATGATTCGAAACATAAATACAGTTGACATAAGGGATTCGTATGTTTCGAAATATTTAAGCATACAGTTGATTCATGCAGGGCTCTAGTAGATAACTAACCGAAGTTTTGCATTACCAGGGGTTGTGTCCTGGTAAATAACTAACCGTAATTTTGCGTTACCAGTGGTCGCTCCCTGGTAAGTGATTACCCGTAGTTCAGTGGTTATCCCCTGGCCAGGTACTAACTTCAGCAGGCGCTGCCGGTGGCCGTCCCCGGTAAGCCCGCTAACTTTAACGTGCGTGACAAGTGGTAACTCCCCTGTTAAATAACTGATCGTAGTTTGCACCGAGAGGGGTTCTCCCTGGCTGGTAGCGATTTCCGTAATCTTTAAATTATCTAAGCGTGGTCTACGTTACCGGTGGTGGCTCCCTAGTTAGTGCCCGCCTATTTTACGCTACCGGAGGCTATTCCCCGGCCGATAATAACCCAAGGTTTCGCCAACCGCAAAGATAATTTCCAGAGTAATTGCTTCCGCTATAATCCAGCCACAGGTTCCCCTATCTTTTCTTACAAAATTTCTTGTAAGGTTTTTTGGCAACTTATTGCAATCCTGCAGACCTTCCTTCGCGAGGCTGTATGGTCAAGGAGCTTGACGCGTCCTTCTGTTCTAATGGACCAGCATTCTTGAGTGCTGACCCCAGCTCGTGGCCAATCATTGAATATTTGGCGAAGACTTTACCAGACGCCCAGACTGAAATGTAAGCTAATGCTGCATCAAATATCACCTCAGAGGCTGATTTAAATCCAATTCTTCGCGTTGTTGAAAATTTCTCGTCGTATCTAAAAGTAATACGAATCGTCGCCTATATTTCTCGCTTTACAAGAGGCCGAAATTGGATTTTGTGGACTAGCACTACACTCTCAGCTTTCGAATTATCCTTCTCGTTTTTAACGACAGTTTAGTCCGTTCAAAGTAAGTCATTAGTCATCGAATTTGAAAAGTTATCTAAGAACCAGTACGTACAAAATTCCTAAGAAGTCGGTTTTAGAAATTTGGTTATATATTTATTCGCAGAAAAGCGGGGTGTCGCCAATAAAGCACTGCACGAGTTCAATTGTAAGTGAGCACTTCGAAGTTGACTTGAATTGTTCACTCACTCTGACTTAAAAAAAATTATTTCAAACAAATCAATCAGAGTATAGAAAATTTCAAGTCAACTAGCTTCAAGTCACTGTTAGGCCCAAACGTGTGCGAGTGAGTGCGAGTGGCTCGATTGACTTGAAATCTGATCGAGCACTCGAACACTTTAAAGTCATATGGAAATTATAGGTTTGAAAATAATTTAGTTTCAATTTTATTTCTGCTCTTTCGACTTGTTGTGTTTTATGTTGGTTTAAAATAATAATTTCATCCCCTTTTGGCTATGGCTCAAGCCGTAAGTTTTGGAATACCTATTCAAGGTTTTATAATAATTATATTATAATAATACCAATGAAGAGGAAAGAAAACGATGATATCCACGAAAAGTTAAAGCAAGGTGACTATGAAATCATAAAAAAGCGTGGACGCAGCAAAGTTTGGGACACTTTCAAAATGGTACAGGACGAAACTAAAAATATGATCGAAAAAGTTGTGGCTTGCAGAGTTTGTTTGGGAGTGCTAAATTATACTGGATGCACAACGAATCTTGTGCGTCATAAGTGTTATGTATCTGCAACGAAGTCATCGACAAACTTAAGCGACACGGATGAACATCTCATCGAAGAGGAAATTTTGGTATACCAATACACAAATGTATTTCTAAAGGAAGACTATAGCGAATTGCAATGGTGGGAAGATAACAAAGGACAGTTTCCTCTATTATATAAAGGGAGCCTCAAAATTGTATGTGTTCCAGTTAGCAGTGCATCTTCGGAAAGCTTATTTCAGAAAAAAGGACCGTAATTGTATCTTCTAGCATCACAATTAATAAAATTGTGTTTTTGAACTCGTATTTTTGGAGACCAAATTGTTTGTAAACACACTTAAATTAAAAATGTTATGACCACATCAAACATTCTTTGTTTAACAACTTCATTGACTCGAATTTTGGATTACTCGCACTCACTTCCTCGTTTGTTTCAATAGAGTGCTCGAGTTTTTATGAGCAAGGGGTATCACTTGCTCGTTTGAAGTTTCTAAGTGAGTGAACTCGCACTCTAAAACTCTATTTTGATAACATGACTTGTTTGTCATGTCAAGTGAACTCGTGCAGGGCTCTAGTCGCCAATAGAGAGTACTTCAGTGAGAAAGAGTAGCTTAAGTCACGTTATGCAACACTAGATAGTAGTTGCAACGCGATTACAGAGTTGCCATACAATTATATTGTTTCAACTAAATTTATGTTATACTCAAATGCTCCTCCGACATAGTCCCCTCGTTGAAAGTAGGCAGATCTTTTAATTACAATCAAAGGGAAGAGGAGCTAATTTGTGAATTGCCCTACGCAAAGGGCACGACTCGTACTCCGTGGTTTCGGTCGTAAGTAACTGCAGTGAGGATGTTTGTCCTCGTGCACTATGACAAGTTGACTGACCTGGATGTTGGTTTGCAGCTTGTTCCACTTTCCACGAACTTGAAGAGAATGTATGTAGTCCCTTTGCCACCTGCGCCAAAAATGTTGATTGATGATTGTCACGCGTTGCCATCTGGTAAGATAGCGCATCTTGAAGCTCAAGAGCTCTTCTCATGTAACGTTTTCTTGTTTTTTAGCAGGAGCATTTTAACTGATTTAATCTTTCCGTCTTCCCGAATCTTAGGTACAGCAGATCCTCCGCCTCCTTGTTGGTTTGGAGAACCACACTTTGGCCGTTGGGACGTCTGGATTCTGCCGTTGAAGCAGCTTTAGCGCCGGATCCCCTTGGATTGCGATGGAGAAGACCACTTTCGCCTTTAGGGAGGATAAGATTAGTTCCCTGTCCACCACATCTAGCTTGGCCCCCTCCCACAACGCCTCCAGTTGGTGGTATCGTAGGTTCGTGCCAAATTTCGTCTCGATCGTCCAACCAACGACGAATCTACTCCGGAAGAACCGGAAGTGGAATTGGGGAGAGGAAGAACATACCGCATTTAACCTATTAAAGGAGAAATTGACCGTCGCACCCGTCCTGGCATGCCCCGTTTTGTCAGTAAAAATAACGCTTTAGACGGACTCCAGCAATTACGGATTGGGGGAGTACTATCCCAAACGATCAAACCACTGGAGGTCGTGCAGCGAATGGCACTAGAAGAAAGCACGTGCAAATGGCTCAAACGAAAATGGACGAAGTGCGGAGTGACACCCAAAAGTACACAGATTATATCATCGAGAACGGCGCTTCTTATCGACACTTTGGACACTGGCCGGATGACCAAGACCAGCTGCCGTGAAAACTCTGCGTCGCCACCGACTACCGTTTGTAAATCTTGAAATAATGTCATGACGCACCCAATGCCGACCACTTGGGAATTCGGAAGACGATCCTTCGCATCGGCCAAAGGTACTACTGGTTCCGCGACGTAGGTGCGAAGATACCTTTCTTGCCAGAAATTTAAAGCTTCTAAGCAGAAAGAGGCAGGGAGGATACTTACTCGACAGGTCAAAGCACCCTTCGCAGTCCTCTGTGCCGATTTCGAGGGACCGTTACCACGATCTAAGGCTAATAAAGGCTTTCCACGAACACATCCTAGTCCTACATCATTGAAGCGCCCTTCAGGCCCACTCCCGACCTAATCGTGGAGTTTCCACCATCCCCGACCAAGCCGGCAATTGGACTACCAGAGGAGATAGTCGTCGACCACGAACCAGCGGCGCCGACGGATCTGGAGGAGACTACCTCAGATCAAGATACCGACACCGATGACAATACTGACCCTCACGTACAACCGAGCACTGGGACTCCGCCGTTGGTGTGCGAAATTCCCACCAACGAGGACGGAGGACACCGTCCCCCAGCGAGCCGAGTTGACAATCGTCACGACGAGCTTGCAAGCGACAAGGAGATGCACTGGTCATCCGTCTCCAGCGAGTCTGACAATGACGACGAGGCTCCCCGCTTCAGACGCCGGGCAAAGGCAAGCCGAGAATCCCCTCACACCCCCATAACACCGGCTGCCAGACCAAAGGACTTGGACATATAACCAGGGACTCTGGCGTTAACACTCCGGACGGGATGGTCACTTTGGGAGTCTTCGATCAAATAACGTCCCGTAGAGCAGAAGGCATTACCAGGCGAAGCCGGCTGCGGATCTGCATGGAGGATGGCGTCTACTCCGCCACCCAAAAAGTAAGTATGGATGTGACGCCTCATATTGAAGTACGAGGCGCACAAACTAGCTTTAGTCCTACAATCTATAAGTTTAACATTGTTATTAGATTTAAGTCCACTGGAGGATAAATAAGTTAAGTTCAACACTCCTACACACTGCCTTATTTATTAAGCGATAGGGCGATAGCTGTTAACTATTTGAAAAGTGTTCACACAACCACACATCGAATATTGAATAGAACAATCGGCAGCGATAGGCGCGATAGAGCACGCGGAGCGATATTAAAAGGATCTCTTGTGTTTCCGATCGTGCCAGCGAACAGACGTGTGCTTCGGGTAAGACTCTCGTTGCCAATAGGTTTTTTTCCACTAATAACTAAACGTAGTTACGCAATACAAGGGGTTGTTCCCTGGTATATAACTAACCGAAGTTTTTCATTACCAGTGGTTGTGCCCTGGTAAGTAACTGACCGTAATTTTGCGTTACCAGTGGTCGCTCCCTGGTAAGTGATTACCCGTAGTTCAGTGGTTATCCCCTGGCCAGTTACTAACTTCAGCAGGCGCTGCCGGTGGCCGTCCCCGAAAGGCCGCTAACTTTAACGTGCGTGACAAGTGGCAACTCCCCTGTTAAATAACCGATCGTAGTTTGCACCGCCAGGGGTTCTCCCTGGCCGGTAGCGATTTCCGTAATCTTTAAATTATCTAAGCGTGGTCTACGTTACCGGTGGTGGCTCCCTAGTTAGTGCCCGCCTATTTTACGCTACCGGAGGCTATTCCCCGGCCGATAATAACCCAAGGTTTCGCCAACCGCAAAGATAATTTCCAGAGTAATTGCTTCCGCTATAATCCAGCCACAGGTTCCCCTATCTTTTCTTACAAAATTTCTTGTAAGGTTTTTTGGCAACTTATTGCAATCCTGCAGACCTTCCTTCGCGAGGCTGTATGGTCAAGGAGCTTGACGCGTCCTTCTGTTCTAATGGACCAGCATTCTTGAGTGCTGACCCCAGCTCGTGGCCAATCATTGAATATTTGGCGAAGACTTTACCAGACGCCCAGACTGAAATGTAAGCTAATGCTGCATCAAATATCACCTCAGAGGCTGATTCAAATCCAATTCTTCGCGTTGTTGAAAATTTCTCGTCGTATCTAAAAGTAATACGAATCGTCGCCTATATTTCTCGCTTTACAAGAGGCCGAAATTGGATTTTGTGGACTAGCACTACACTCTCAGCTTTCGAATTATCCTTCTCGTTTTTAACGACAGTTTAGTCCGTTCAAAGTAAGTCATTAGTCATCGAATTTGAAAAGTTATCTAAGAACCAGTACGTACAAAATTCCTAAGAAGTCGGTTTTAGAAATTTGGTTATATATTTATTCGCAGAAAAGCGGGGTGTCGCCAATAAAGCACTGCACGAGTTCAATTGTAAGTGAGCACTTCGAAGTTGACTTGAATTGTTCACTCACTCTGACTTAAAAAAAATTATTTCAAACAAATCAATCAGAGTATAGAAAATTTCAAGTCAACTAGCTTCAAGTCACTGTTAGGCCCAAACGTGTGCGAGTGAGTGCGAGTGGCTCGATTGACTTGAAATCTGATCGAGCACTCGAACACTTTAAAGTCATATGGAAATTATAGGTTTGAAAATAATTTAGTTTCAATTTTATTTCTGCTCTTTCGACTTGTTGTGTTTTATGTTGGTTTAAAATAATAATTTCATCCCCTTTTGGCTATGGCTCAAGCCGTAAGTTTTGGAATACCTATTCAAGGTTTTATAATAATTATATTATAATAATACCAATGAAGAGGAAAGAAAACGATGATATCCACGAAAAGTTAAAGCAAGGTGACTATGAAATCATAAAAAAGCGTGGACGCAGCAAAGTTTGGGACACTTTCAAAATGGTACAGGACGAAACTAAAAATATGATCGAAAAAGTTGTGGCTTGCAGAGTTTGTTTGGGAGTGCTAAATTATACTGGATGCACAACGAATCTTGTGCGTCATAAGTGTTATGTATCTGCAACGAAGTCATCGACAAACTTAAGCGACACGGATGAACATCTCATCGAAGAGGAAATTTTGGTATACCAATACACAAATGTATTTCTAAAGGAAGACTATAGCGAATTGCAATGGTGGGAAGATAACAAAGGACAGTTTCCTCTATTATATAAAGGGAGCCTCAAAATTGTATGTGTTCCAGTTAGCAGTGCATCTTCGGAAAGCTTATTTCAGAAAAAAGGACCGTAATTGTATCTTCTAGCATCACAATTAATAAAATTGTGTTTTTGAACTCGTATTTTTGGAGACCAAATTGTTTGTAAACACACTTAAATTAAAAATGTTATGACCACATCAAACATTCTTTGTTTAACAACTTCATTGACTCGAATTTTGGATTACTCGCACTCACTTCCTCGTTTGTTTCAATAGAGTGCTCGAGTTTTTATGAGCAAGGGGTATCACTTGCTCGTTTGAAGTTTCTAAGTGAGTGAACTCGCACTCTAAAACTCTATTTTGATAACATGACTTGTTTGTCATGTCAAGTGAACTCGTGCAGGGCTCTAGTCGCCAATAGAGAGTACTTCAGTGAGAAAGAGTAGCTTAAGTCACGTTATGCAACACTAGATAGTAGTTGCAACGCGATTACAGAGTTGCCATACAATTATATTGTTTCAACTAAATTTATGTTATACTCAAATGCTCCTCCGACATAGTCCCCTCGTTGAAAGTAGGCAGATCTTTTAATTACAATCAAAGGGAAGAGGAGCTAATTTGTGAATTGCCCTACGCAAAGGGCACGACTCGTACTCCGTGGTTTCGGTCGTAAGTAACTGCAGTGAGGATGTTTGTCCTCGTGCACTATGACAAGTTGACTGACCTGGATGTTGGTTTGCAGCTTGTTCCACTTTCCACGAACTTGAAGAGAATGTATGTAGTCCCTTTGCCACCTGCGCCAAAAATGTTGATTGATGATTGTCACGCGTTGCCATCTGGTAAGATAGCGCATCTTGAAGCTCAAGAGCTCTTCTCATGTAACGTTTTCTTGTTTTTTAGCAGGAGCATTTTAACTGATTTAATCTTTCCGTCTTCCCGAATCTTAGGTACAGCAGATCCTCCGCCTCCTTGTTGGTTTGGAGAACCACACTTTGGCCGTTGGGACGTCTGGATTCTGCCGTTGAAGCAGCTTTAGCGCCGGATCCCCTTGGATTGCGATGGAGAAGACCACTTTCGCCTTTAGGGAGGATAAGATTAGTTCCCTGTCCACCACATCTAGCTTGGCCCCCTCCCACAACGCCTCCAGTTGGTGGTATCGTAGGTTCGTGCCAAATTTCGTCTCGATCGTCCAACCAACGACGAATCTACTCCGGAAGAACCGGAAGTGGAATTGGGGAGAGGAAGAACATACCGCATTTAACCTATTAAAGGAGAAATTGACCGTCGCACCCGTCCTGGCATGCCCCGTTTTGTCAGTAAAAATAACGCTTTAGACGGACTCCAGCAATTACGGATTGGGGGAGTACTATCCCAAACGATCAAACCACTGGAGGTCGTGCAGCGAATGGCACTAGAAGAAAGCACGTGCAAATGGCTCAAACGAAAATGGACGAAGTGCGGAGTGACACCCAAAAGTACACAGATTATATCATCGAGAACGGCGCTTCTTATCGACACTTTGGACACTGGCCGGATGACCAAGACCAGCTGCCGTGAAAACTCTGCGTCGCCACCGACTACCGTTTGTAAATCTTGAAATAATGTCATGACGCACCCAATGCCGACCACTTGGGAATTCGGAAGACGATCCTTCGCATCGGCCAAAGGTACTACTGGTTCCGCGACGTAGGTGCGAAGATACCTTTCTTGCCAGAAATTTAAAGCTTCTAAGCAGAAAGAGGCAGGGAGGATACTTACTCGACAGGTCAAAGCACCCTTCGCAGTCCTCTGTGCCGATTTCGAGGGACCGTTACCACGATCTAAGGCTAATAAAGGCTTTCCACGAACACATCCTAGTCCTACATCATTGAAGCGCCCTTCAGGCCCACTCCCGACCTAATCGTGGAGTTTCCACCATCCCCGACCAAGCCGGCAATTGGACTACCAGAGGAGATAGTCGTCGACCACGAACCAGCGGCGCCGACGGATCTGGAGGAGACTACCTCAGATCAAGATACCGACACCGATGACAATACTGACCCTCACGTACAACCGAGCACTGGGACTCCGCCGTTGGTGTGCGAAATTCCCACCAACGAGGACGGAGGACACCGTCCCCCAGCGAGCCGAGTTGACAATCGTCACGACGAGCTTGCAAGCGACAAGGAGATGCACTGGTCATCCGTCTCCAGCGAGTCTGACAATGACGACGAGGCTCCCCGCTTCAGACGCCGGGCAAAGGCAAGCCGAGAATCCCCTCACACCCCCATAACACCGGCTGCCAGACCAAAGGACTTGGACATATAACCAGGGACTCTGGCGTTAACACTCCGGACGGGATGGTCACTTTGGGAGTCTTCGATCAAATAACGTCCCGTAGAGCAGAAGGCATTACCAGGCGAAGCCGGCTGCGGATCTGCATGGAGGATGGCGTCTACTCCGCCACCCAAAAAGTAAGTGGGGATGTGACGCCTCATATTGAAGTACGAGGCGCACAAACTAGCTTTAGTCCTACAATCTATAAGTTTAACATTGTTATTAGATTTAAGTCCACTGGAGGATAAATAAGTTAAGTTCAACACTCCTACACACTGCCTTATTTATTAAGCGATAGGGCGATAGCTGTTAACTATTTGAAAAGTGTTCACACAACCACACATCGAATATTGAATAGAACAATCGGCAGCGATAGGCGCGATAGAGCACGCGGAGCGATATTAAAAGGATCTCTTGTGTTTCCGATCGTGCCAGCGAACAGACGTGTGCTTCGGGTAAGACTCTCGTTGCCAATAGGTTTTTTTCCACTAATAACTAAACGTAGTTACGCAATACAAGGGGTTGTTCCCTGGTATATAACTAACCGAAGTTTTTCATTACCAGTGGTTGTGCCCTGGTAAGTAACTGACCGTAATTTTGCGTTACCAGTGGTCGCTCCCTGGTAAGTGATTACCCGTAGTTCAGTGGTTATCCCCTGGCCAGTTACTAACTTCAGCAGGCGCTGCCGGTGGCCGTCCCCGAAAGGCCGCTAACTTTAACGTGCGTGACAAGTGGCAACTCCCCTGTTAAATAACCGATCGTAGTTTGCACCGCCAGGGGTTCTCCCTGGCCGGTAGCGATTTCCGTAATCTTTAAATTATCTAAGCGTGGTCTACGTTACCGGTGGTGGCTCCCTAGTTAGTGCCCGCCTATTTTACGCTACCGGAGGCTATTCCCCGGCCGATAATAACCCAAGGTTTCGCCAACCGCAAAGATAATTTCCAGAGTAATTGCTTCCGCTATAATCCAGCCACAGGTTCCCCTATCTTTTCTTACAAAATTTCTTGTAAGGTTTTTTGGCAACTTATTGCAATCCTGCAGACCTTCCTTCGCGAGGCTGTATGGTCAAGGAGCTTGACGCGTCCTTCTGTTCTAATGGACCAGCATTCTTGAGTGCTGACCCCAGCTCGTGGCCAATCATTGAATATTTGGCGAAGACTTTACCAGACGCCCAGACTGAAATGTAAGCTAATGCTGCATCAAATATCACCTCAGAGGCTGATTCAAATCCAATTCTTCGCGTTGTTGAAAATTTCTCGTCGTATCTAAAAGTAATACGAATCGTCGCCTATATTTCTCGCTTTACAAGAGGCCGAAATTGGATTTTGTGGACTAGCACTACACTCTCAGCTTTCGAATTATCCTTCTCGTTTTTAACGACAGTTTAGTCCGTTCAAAGTAAGTCATTAGTCATCGAATTTGAAAAGTTATCTAAGAACCAGTACGTACAAAATTCCTAAGAAGTCGGTTTTAGAAATTTGGTTATATATTTATTCGCAGAAAAGCGGGGTGTCGCCAATAAAGCACTGCACGAGTTCAATTGTAAGTGAGCACTTCGAAGTTGACTTGAATTGTTCACTCACTCTGACTTAAAAAAAATTATTTCAAACAAATCAATCAGAGTATAGAAAATTTCAAGTCAACTAGCTTCAAGTCACTGTTAGGCCCAAACGTGTGCGAGTGAGTGCGAGTGGCTCGATTGACTTGAAATCTGATCGAGCACTCGAACACTTTAAAGTCATATGGAAATTATAGGTTTGAAAATAATTTAGTTTCAATTTTATTTCTGCTCTTTCGACTTGTTGTGTTTTATGTTGGTTTAAAATAATAATTTCATCCCCTTTTGGCTATGGCTCAAGCCGTAAGTTTTGGAATACCTATTCAAGGTTTTATAATAATTATATTATAATAATACCAATGAAGAGGAAAGAAAACGATGATATCCACGAAAAGTTAAAGCAAGGTGACTATGAAATCATAAAAAAGCGTGGACGCAGCAAAGTTTGGGACACTTTCAAAATGGTACAGGACGAAACTAAAAATATGATCGAAAAAGTTGTGGCTTGCAGAGTTTGTTTGGGAGTGCTAAATTATACTGGATGCACAACGAATCTTGTGCGTCATAAGTGTTATGTATCTGCAACGAAGTCATCGACAAACTTAAGCGACACGGATGAACATCTCATCGAAGAGGAAATTTTGGTATACCAATACACAAATGTATTTCTAAAGGAAGACTATAACGAATTGCAATGGTGGGAAGATAACAAAGGACAGTTTCCTCTATTATATAAAGTGAGCCTCAAAATTGTATGTGTTCCAGTTAGCAGTGCATCTTCGGAAAGCTTATTTCAGAAAAGAGGACCGGAATTGTATCTTCTAGCATCAAAATTAATAAAATTGTGTTTTTGAACTCGTATTTTTGGAGACCAAATTGTTTGTAAACACACTTAAATTAAAAATGTTATGACCACATCAAACATTCTTTGTTTAACAACTTCATTGACTCGAATTTTGGATTACTCGCACTCACTTGCTCGTTTGTTTCAATAGAGTGCTCGAGTTTTTATGAGCAAGGGGTATCACTTGCTCGTTTGAAGTTTCTAAGTGAGTGAACTCGCACTCTAAAACTCTATTTTGATAACATGACTTGTTTGTCATGTCAAGTGAACTCGTGCAGGGCTCTAGTCGCCAATCGAGAGTACTTCAGTGAGAAAGAGTAGCTTAAGTCACGTTATGCAACACTAGATAGTAGTTGCAACGCGATTACAGAGTTGCCATACAATTATATTGTTTCAACTAAATTTATGTTATACTCAAATGCTCCTCCGACATAGTCCCCTCGTTGAAAGTAGGCAGATCTTTTAATTACAATCAAAGGGAAGAGGAGCTAATTTGTGAATTGCCCTACGCAGAGGGCACGACTCGTACTCCGTGGTTTCGGTCGTAAGTAACTGCAGTGAGGAAGTTTGTCCTCGTGCCACCTTCGCCAAAAATGTTGATTGATGAATGTCACGCGTTGCCATCTGGTAAGATAGCGCAACTTGAAGTCGTCTGATGGGTTATGGAGAGATTCATCTGGTGCTGACAATAAAGGTGACCCAATTAGGAAATGGGACGGCGACAATGCAGCACCATCATTTGGGTTGTTCGATACTGGCGCTACTACTTCTGCGAGGACGGTCAAGAGCTCTTTTCATGTAAAGTTTTCTTGTTTTTTAGCAGGAGCATTTAACTTGATTTAACAGCCGCCTCCCAGAGGCTGCCGAAATGTGGGGCTCTGGGCAGGGATGAAGCAAAATGAGAATCCCTTGCGAGCGTATATGACTCTAGAAGACTGTTGGATCTAGGCTCCAGTAATGCATTTTGGAACTCCTTCATTTTATTGGCAGCTCCAACGAAGTTCTTTGCGTTATCGCAGTAGATGCCTTGGGGCAATCCACATCACCATGAATAAGATTCCTAATAAACGTAATGCCAAGCATAGTCCTTCGGTTAACTAATGATGGTAAGTTAATTAGAAGTAGTCTACTAGTGTAGGATGGTAGAATTAGCCTTGTATCCCAGTTAAGACCACGTAAGGCATTCTGATAGGATCATCCGTCTAGTAGAAGTCGAAGAAAAATCAAATTTGAACTGAAAACTGAATACGTCTTCTGATGGCTGCCATGCTAATCCAAGCATTTTCGTTGACTTCAATTCCTCCAGCTGCATTGCAATTACGCTTCCTGATGAATTACCTAATGTGGATGAATTACTGTTGAATTTGGTCATCGTTAATCCAGCCTGTCCTAGCATTTTCAAAACTTCCTCTTTCTTTTTTTTTGATCGTCTGCGCCTGTAAGAAGATCATCGACATATAGATCTGTACAGCAGCTGAGAGAGGATATTCTGATTCGTTTAAATTGGCTTTGTGGAATAGATAGCAAGGAAGGGAGCTGCTGAGACATCGTAAGTAACCGTATTAAGTTGGTATATCTGTGAATGTCTGTATCGTTTTCTCTCCAGAGAATAAGCTAAAATTTTCAATCTCGCTTGTCAAGTACAAATTGGCGAAACATCTTTGATATGTCACCTGATAAAGTGTAACGATTGAGCCAAAATGAAAGTAATGTCGTGATTTGGTCTTGTAGGATTGTGGGTCCTACCATTAGAATTTCGTGTAATGCTACGCCGGAAGAAGTTTTTGCGCTAGCATCAAACACCACTCGTAGCTTGTGGCCGTAAAGCAGGCCAGTCGAATTTGTTCGGTGAATAGTTCGTGTGTTCGTCGTTGATGGTAGTGTTTGCGTTCAAATTTCATAGAAATTTGTTCGGCGTTTTGTTTAACAAAGATAGAAACAATTCTATCTTGCCTGTGTTCGCCAAAATGTTCGTCAAACAAATTCGACTGTGGATGGCCTGCTTTACACACAATGGTGGGGAATAAAGAGATAGGGCTCTTCCTTGTCAACGTAGGTCACGAGAAACATGTGACCTGTTGTGATGTTTCCGCGCATGAATTGAACATATGACACCTTTAGGGACGGGATATTATTTAGCCTACATTCCAGTAGGCGCTGTCGCTTGTAGTGTTTTGCGATTGTCGGATCCAACAGCAACTGTGTTCTCGAAATGTTGTTCACAGAGGTGTTCTTCTTGGGTAAGAGTTTGTCGTAGCGTTTGATACTCTTCCCTTTTCCAAAAGTGTGAAACGATTTCATCTGGAGATAGTTGATCTTGAATGAAATTGCATTTGTGGGGCTCAGGCTCAGTAGGCAACATCGTACTTCAACCAATGACTCATCCGAAACTTGAATTAACGATGTAAGGGTGCTCTCTGGCCGGGGTACAGTTCTCAGTCGGATTCAGGAGTCTTTACAAAAATATTTGTAAGTTACTGAAACACTGGGCTAAAGAGTTATATTCACCGTTCCTGAACATGGATTCTTGGCGATTATCTTGAAGGTCTTCCCCCTTTTCGAAACCAGAAGAGGACTTTTGGGGTTTTAGAGTAGGGATGATATCTGCACACTCCGCACTTATCTCAAAGGGCTATCCTTCGTCCTCGTGACTTTACTTTATACAGAAAATTCCACGGACTGGATCTTCGGGCGAGACCGCAGCCGAACTACTCGATTGGCCAGGAAGGACCATTCTGCGAACCCCCGAGTTGTCGCAGACAGACAAAATTTAGGAGGGATGGTATTCACACACTCTATACTCGACTGTTAGGGTATCCCTCGTCTTCGTACCCTAATTGTAGACGCGCTGGACATTCGGGCGTGGCCGCGGCCGGACTACTTGACGGGCTCGGAAGGATCTGACCTTTCCCCTAACTACCCGGTTGAACGGGCGTGGAAGGAGCTGGCCTTTCCACTAACCACCTGATTAAATAACGGACATGGAAGGATCTAGCCTTTCCACTAACTACGGGGTTAAGCAAGGGGCATGGAAGGATCCGCTAACTACTGGGTTACGCGAGCATAGAAAGATCTAGCTGATGGTGAATAGATCACGCTAAGTGGTTTGTAAGACCACTTTCAATTGGGTTGATAGAAAAATAACCAAATATTTCACAAAGAGAATTTACGCTTTATTCATGTTGGAAGCTCGTGGCTAAGAGAGAGAAAAAAGCCAAGAACTCGAGAGACCAGACCATCTCAAGAAGAAATATCTTACATACTATAGAAAATACCAAAATTATTGTTAATAGCTCACCAGAGTCCAAGCGGCGGGGGGTGTGTTTGAGTCCTTGATGATCGCCATATCCCCAGTAGCAACGTTCTTCCTTTCCGTATTCCACTTAGGGCGCTGTTGAAGTGTAGTGAGGTACTCCTGATGCCATCTCTTCCAAAAGCCTTGTAGCATGGCCTGTACATTTTGCCAGTAATCCAGTCGGTTAACTGCTATGTGTCCAAGATCGCCCTCTGGAACTGAAGTATAAGGGCGCCCAATCAGAAGGTGTGCGGGTGACAAGTAAGAAACCTCGATGTCTGACGTAGCGAAGAGAGGGCGTGAATTGACGACGGACTCAATCTGAGCCAGAAGGGTGTGCATTTGCTCAAATGTGAGGATGGAATTCCCGATAACGCGACGCAGATGAAGCTTTACGGAGCGAACAGCTGATTCCCATTTTCCGCCCCAGTGGGGTGCGTGCGGTGGTATGAACTCCATTTGATACCCTCGCTGGCCAATGCTTGTGTTACTTGAGTGTTGTGCTGCTGCGACAGGACGAGCTTATGCATATCGTCTAAAACCTTCTTTGCTCCCACGAAGTTGCGACCGTTGTCGCTGAAGATGTGGGTACACTTGCCTCGACGGGAGATAAAGCGAGAAATGTCTCCGTGCTGAGATCTGTAGCCAACTCCAGGTGAATTGCGGAGGTCACTAGGCAGACAAATAGGCAGATGTATCCCTTTTCTTTTCTTGGATTCCGTCCCTTGTGCACTTTGAGCAGAAGCGGTCCGGCATAGTCGCACCCAGTATTTTCAAATGGGTATGCTTGACGTACCCGAACAGCTGGCAAGTCCGCCATGTATTGCTCAGTTGTTTTGTGGCGTTGGCGAAAACATTTCTGACAAGCATGTGTAAGCTTGCGAATCATGTTGCGTGCGCCAACTATCCAATATTCTTGGCGAACGATGACAAAAAGTGCTGTCATACCTGGATGAAGATGTATCCTGTGCTTGTGCTCCAAAATAAGCAAAGAAATGCGTTGATGTTTCGGCAGAATAATTGGATGCTTGACTTCTTCCGGTAGTAGCGAGTTTGAGAGGCGCCAACCTACACGAAGCAGGCCGTTCTTACAGACTATGGGTGAGAGTGTTCGAAGTGTTGACGAATTTGCCACAGCTTTTCCCCTTTGCAAGAGGTGTAGATCGGATGAGAAGATTCCTTGAGCCTGCCTTAGGCAGTAAATGCGGGCCTCGCTGATTTCTTCAAATGTAAGTGTGAGGTTTGACGGAATCCTTTTCTTCATTCTGCTTCGATTTATAAAGCGTAAAACATAAGCAGTACAGCGAATCAGCTTGGTCCAGGAGGAAACTCGAAGCGATAGACACTCAATCGAGGACGCTTCAGGTTCAATACGGCTGCATAGTGAAGAGGATTTCAGCCCATCCATCATGGGCGTGTCCAAAATTGTGTTGGGATTTTTGCCATTATGGAGCTTTGAAGCAAGAAGATCTTTGAAGTGTAGCCAATGTGGATCCTTCCACCACAGTTCATAGCTCATGTGATTGGCCGCTAGCATTCCCCTCGAAGCACAATCGGCAGGGTTATCCTTTGAGCCAACGTGATGCCATGCGCTGCGTGGTATGACATCCAGGATCTCCGAAGTACGGTTGGCGATAAAGGTTTTCAGCTTTGATGGGGTGTGCGACAGCCACGAAAGGACAATAGTAGAATCGCACCAAGCATGCACAATTATGTCCTTGTGATGCAAGCCTTCTTTAACAGCACGGAGAAGGCGAGTGAGCAGCAGCGCTCCGCAGAGTTACAGCCGAGGAAGACTTTGTTGCTTTAGTGGCGCAACGCGTGTTTTAGCTGCCATAAGTGACACCAAGCATGTGCCGTCAGCGTTGCTTACACGGCTGTATACGACAGCGGCATATGCCTTTATAGAGGCGTCTGAAAACCCGTGTAATTCGATTTTTCCCAATTCGTTGGGTACATAACGTGGAATCCTTAGGTTTGTTATGTAGTTGATATCATCGCGACAGGTCTGCCACCACTCAGCCAGTTTCGGTGGGAGTTTTGAGTCCCAGTCCAGGTCAAGTAGCCAGAGTTCTGGGAAAAGGATCTTGAACTGTACTACCACAGGCGCCAGAATACCTAGAGGATCAAAAATTCGTGAGACATCCGACAATACTTGCCGCTTAGTAGCTTCTGGCTCCGTAGAAAGTGACGCTTTGTAGGACAGGACGTCGTCTTGGGGATTCCACTGCATTCCTAAAACCTTAACCACACTGGTTATTGGGAGCTCGTCTTGTCTGGTGTGGCTGATGCGGCTGCTGTTAGACACCCATTTGCCAAGCTCAAGCTTAGCCTTGGACATCAGCTGGATGAGTTCGTCGCGGCGGCTAATTAATTCGTCCTCAGTTTCAGCGCCGGTGAGGACATCGTCTACGTAAAAGTCCTCAAGCACAATTTTTGATGCTGTGGGAAACTCATCCTGGTGGTCTCGCGCTAGTTGTTCCAGTACTCTGACAGCAAGAAACGGTGCACAGCTTGCACCATAGGTAACTGTGCACAGTTCAAAGTGTTGAAGAGGATCATTCGGAGCATCTCTCCATACGATCCGTTGAAAGTTGCGGTGCTTAGGGGCAACTTAGATCTGGCGAAACATTTTGACTATGTCAGCCGAAAACACAAACTTGTGCATTCGAAAGCGAAGGCATACATGAAAAAGATTACGTTGAATGCTGGGTCCGATGTGTAAGGCGTCATTAAGAGCGTTACCGTTTACGTCTTCAAATGACCCGTCAAATACCACGCGCAGCTTCTTTCCTAGGACTGGGTGGTGTGGCATGTAAAACGTTTTGGGGGATGTACTGCATTCTTCTGAGGCCAGCTTACGCATATGACCTAGGCTTAGATATTCGTTTATAAATTTTGAATATTGCTTGCGTAGCTCCGTATCACGCTGTAGGCGACGTTCCACAGCATACAAGCGTGAGACTGCGCCCTGCAGGCTGTCTCCGAACTCTTGGCATTCCTGTTTGAAAGGTAATTCAACGATGTATTTGCCGTCTGGGTCTCGGGAATGTGTGGTCAGAAAATGCTGCTCCACCCTTTCGTGCGAAGGGTCTTGTTGAGTTTGCTCAGTGCTATCCTCGATCTCCCAAAAGCGTTGAAGAGAGGCGTTTATGTCAACAGTAATCATAAGCGTGTTGGCGGTTACTGGGTGCGGCATTGCAACGGAAGTGATTATCCATCCAAAGATCGAGCTGATGGCAATAATATTTCCATCGGCTTCATATTTTCTGTCACCTGACAGAACGGACCAAATTTGTTCATTTCCCAGTAAAATGTCTACAGGTGAAGATGTGTTAAACGAAGTATCGGCTAACTGGAGTCCATCGTAGATCCTTAAAGCTGCTTCGTCAATGTCGTCCCGTTAAAGTGATGATGTGATTCTGCCCAGCACATGGGCTGCGACAACAATCGTACGCAGTGACACCATTGATTTGATGTGCAACGTTGACAATCCTCTAGTAGTTTCAGCCTTGACGGAAGATATTCCGGAAACTAGTATTCTTGAGGGTGAACGTGCGAGCCCAAGTGCGTTGACGCATCGTTCAGAAACGTAGGATAGCTCAGAGCCGCTATCCAAAAGCACACGGCAAATTGTGTAAGTACCTTTAGAGTTTTGGACATACACCAAAGCTGTGGGCAATGTGCTTCTTTTGAGTCCCGATGACTGTGTTAATGAGACGCTGTTTTGCGTCTGGGCGACCAAAGTTGAGCTACATCCAGAAGTTTGAGGACTGGCCTGTGCAGTGTCCGCAGGAGCAGTTGTCATGGAATCCATGTTTTCAGGATGTACAAGAGAATGATGACGGCCATTGCAGTGCTTGCACGAATGTTTTGATTGACATTGTGAAGATCGGTGTCCAGGGCGTAGACAATTGAAGCAAAGCGACTTTTCTTTCACAAAGGAGCGCCGATGTTCGATGTTCAGATTTTGAAATTGAAAGCATTTATACAGCTGATGATCACCAGAGCCACACTTGGCACAATTGCCACGGTTCACTGCAATAAGTGTGCGCTTCGCTTTGACAGGCTTGTCCGTTTGGCTGCCGGGATCGAGTTTGATGCATGGCATCGACTCCGGAGTAAGTACTCTGTGAAGGTGGATTCTCGATGTAATTGACCAAGCGAGTTACGGTTGCCACGTGCTTGGGAAAGTCGTTTCAGCGTCTGTTGCTCCATGGTGTGCAGATTCAGTTATGCAGATGCGGAAGTATCCGGCTCTCGAAGGACCAGAAATGATGGTGAATAGATAATTAACCTCAAGATCGTTTACGTTATTATTTGTACGATTTATTCACCGAGGGTAACCTTTATTGACCGCTACCCTTGCTTTAATTTATCTGGCTCACTTATCGACTTCACCGTATTTTTTTTCCCGCGCGAGAGACCTCTTCGATCGAGAGCCCAAAGCCAAGAAAGCGAACACTCTCAAAACGTGTCCGCTTACGTTTTCTTCCTTTTCCTCTTCTTCTTACTTTTTTTTTTTGGCTTTTTAGTATTTTCTGCAGTATTTCAGTGTCCATAATAACTATCAGTTGCCCTCCACCTGATTTCACCCATCGGGGTTGCCACCACGGACGGGTGGTTCGGATCTTAACTAAAAAACTGTAATTTTAACCAACTTAAAAATAATTTACTTCGTGACTTCTCGTCACCTTTTCCTTGGAGAATATAAGTTAAAAATATAATAAAAAAATAACAAAACGATAGCGTCTGATCGCTTAGGATAATGTGGCGTACCGGTCGTTAGATTGTGTGGTCACACCCCCACCTGCCGAGGGCTGATGAAGACGTGGTCGATCTAGCGTAAGGTTATGATGTAGCGAATGGATCCTCCTTTAACCGCAAAACGCACGTGGCATCCTCGTCCGACCCGATCCGCCAGTTTCTCGGCGATCTGCTGGCAAATACTTACATTCGTAAGTTGCCGGCCCCGGTCCAACCTTTCGGCCACGGGCAATGGTTAGCGGACGTCGGCAGAATGTCGGCTGCCCTCGGTCCCCTGCGGCGAGCGTTGGCGCGACCGGCACTTCCAAGAAAGGTTCATCCCAGCCTGCCTCCTGCATGTCCGCCAAGACTTGGTCGAGGAACCAATCTTCCCATTCAGTTAGTGGTTAATCCCGAGCTGCGCATACTGGAAATTGGTCGTTTCTAGTCGGGCCGGCGAGACCATACCCTTGTCGTTGTTGGGTATTGCCGGGCGTCCGTTGTCGACTATCTGTGATCAACTCGCACTCCTCGAACAGTACACCTCCGCAGTGACGTTCAGGGTCCGGTAAGCTTGACCCGTCGGATATGTAGATCGGCGGAGTCTGGGTGCCCCTTGACGAGTTTTCCTTTGGAACACGCTTCGCAAAGGTCATCGGAGACGTCGGCGTGGTTGTGGGTGTCTAGATGTCCCGGAGGGACGTAGATTGTGGGTCAGGCACCGGTAGAGCGTCACGCCTTTCCGCAGCCACGTGCTCCAACTTGGCGCGCAACTCCCGAGCGTCCAGATGAGATCCTTGAGCTCCCTGATTGTCTGCGAAGCCGTCTTCCAACGCGGGCCCTCACACGTATGGGCTCTCTGAATACGACCGACTTGATGTCGATGCGCATCAAAGAGATGTGTCTTTCGTAACGGGAGACCTGGTGTTCGACCGTGTTGTAGTATTGATGGTCGTAGGCGAAGTTTGGGGTAAACGCAGTGTACCGTGGGTGGCCATCTCTCGGATCTCGCCGGGTCCAAGGCTGTTCGTCGCCGGCATGTGATTTGGAGTAATATGGCTCCCCTGGGCGGCGACTTCCTGAATGGAAGTAGTCGTTCAGTCCCTCTTTGTCGCTCTCTGTATTTGAATCATCTTCGACGTACTATGCCATGCATTCTCGCGGCATCCGGCGAAACGCGGTGGACAAGACCCTTCCGATCCTTGGTCATCAGTGGTGTTTGCTGTGTTGCTCGAGTATCCTGCGTCCGTCTTCCGACCCAGGACAGGACAGGACAGGACAGTCCTCGTCGGTTTCCTCAAATCCTCTAGCGGTCCACACGTCCCGGCCAGAGAGATCGTGGTGATGACGCCATCCATCTGAAAGATCGTAGACTAAACTTATTGGTACGTAGCCCTAACCGCTCTAACTCCCTACCTATTGGTGCAGTGAAAGCGTAGACTTAAAGTTTTTAACTATTACATTGTGTGTGTATACATTTGCGTCCTATAAATTACCACAAGTTCCTTCTCTCTTTCTTACCCAACCGCACTTCTACCTCCCGTGGTTTCGTCCTGTCCTTCTTCCGTGGCTTCTTCGAAGTAGTATGGTTTCAGCTGTGCGATGCTGGCAGACCGCCGATTTCTTTCTACCGGACGTCTTAAGAGTACCAGGTTTGGCGATATAAACTAAAAGACAACTAAGGCCCGTCGTTTTTCGAGAGGGGGTGTTGCCGTAGGCATACGTGGTCTCGTAGTTTCGGCCTCCACTTTTTATTTCGGATTATATTTTTTTTTTTTTTTTATTTCTTGGACGTTGATGCACTATGATCAGTACAAACAAGTGGCCCTTACGACACCAAGCAATGCTTGTTACGCGCGGGGCCCTACACCGTTTTGGGCGAGTAAACGAAATCGCGGACAAAGAAAAAGACAATTTCACAATAGACAATTAAAATACATACAGTCAAAATACATAAAGTAAAACTAATTACTTGCTAAGTAGGATAGTATTGTTGATTTAAGGATTGCAGTACATGTTTTGTATTAAACGCTCTCCAAAAGTACGTGTATTTTCTTGTGTATTCGTATTTAACGCATTAGTATTGCTTTAATTGCTAACTTTAACGTGAAATACTGAAATTGAAACTTAATTGAATATTCCACAGATTCCAACTTGATACAACTGAAACTAAGATTTAGTATATACAAAGGAGGTTGAATGTTACAAACTGTTTTGCTTAACTTAACTATCGAGTTTTTTCTAATAAAAAAATGAAAACGAAGAAATTAATAATGGCACTACAAGTAAAAAACCGTTAAGTAAAAGAATCATACATTTTAGACAACCGTCCAGGAAAAACGTAATTCAACAAATAAATTTTGCGCAACACCAAACAATAAAATGATCTTAGGCTAAAACATGTTTCGCTTAACTAAAGGTTAACTATAAATACGCTTTTGGTATGTTCGTTATTTATGTACGTATTTATGCTTATGTGAGGGCTAGATGGCTCAATTTAGTTGGATTTCAAAAATATATATAATAGAAATTGAACGTTATATTTTGGTGATTATAGTTTCCGAAGCGGAACATACTTAATTCTCTCAAATATAACATTCAATTCCTAAGATGTTTTATACAGCAAATTGAGATTATATATTATTAATCGTCCCGTATAATGTGGATAGTATATTACTGAATGTGATGCTTGAAAAATGCCTGCTGCTTGTACGAAGCGTATCCTCTTCTCCCGGGATTAGTTCCACATTCGATTAACCTACGCCAGATAATTACGCGCTAGACTACGTGGGAGTGTGTGTATCCTCTACTGGAAAATCGCCGCCTGCTGCTGAACTGCTGGCGTCCTGGCGGCCTGGGCCTTCCTGAAGATCAGCAGGAACCCCGGAACGAGATCTTGCCATCGTTGACCTCGTCCACCTCGGCAATCATCTGCTTGAGTCCCAGATGGGTCTGCGGTGCTCCCAGTTTCTCCACCATGAACCTGAGCTCCTGCAGATCCAAGAAGCCATCGCGAGCCGTATCATATATGTTGAAGGTCTTCTGGTAGTCCTTGATCTGGTTCCGGGAGAAGTCGGTTTAGACGTTGACCACCTTGTAGGTGCGCCTGACCTCGATGCCCGCCTCCTTGGAGTCCATGATCTCCTGCCGCCGGTTAAAAATGTGCGTCAGCTGGGAGCTGTCCGTGTTGGTTGTGCTGCTGGGGCTGTCCACGCTGTCCTTGTTAGAGGCTGAAGAGGCGTTCGACGAAACGGACTCCCGTCGCCGACGGACATAGTGTCTTGCCTGTTCCGGACGATTTCAAAGATTCCACTTAGTTGACGAGCTCTGTCTTCGGGGTCCTTAGTCTCGACGGCGGATCCTGGGGTTACCTCGTCATACAACGTGGCGGGTAGTCGAGGCTCTCTTCCCTGTGTCAGGAAATCAAGGCTATATCCCGTCGAGTCTGATACGCTGGAGTTGATGGCAAGCGCTATTTCTGGTAGCCACTGATCCCAGGAACTTTGATCGCCTTCCGAGAGTTGGGCTATCATTGTCTTAATGGTGCGATTTGTCCTCTCAGTGGTACTTTCTTGTGGGCAATATGGGGTATAATCTGAGAATTTCTCGGGATAGTCGCGTATTTTGTCTTCCATCTTCCGAATCCACTTACAAGTGTTCACGACCTCTGTCATTTGTTGCAGTGCTTGACGTGGTTGCCGAGATAAGGCATCGTGCACCACATTTAATTTTCCCCGGCAGTAGAGTACGTAAAATTGAAATTGTTGTAATTCCAGATCCCACCGCGCTATTCGACCTGACGGAATTTCGATCGATTTCAACCTTGAGTGCTTGATGGTCAGTGATTACCTCGAACCGATAACCCTCTCAATAACCCCACAACCACCTCCGACCCTTTCTTAGCAGGGTAGTCATCGGTTGTACCACGGTCGCAAAGTTAGGGACGAATCGGCGGTACCAAGACGCCATACCTAGCCATTGTCGGAATTCCTTAATGCTGGTGGGGGCTTTCAAATTAATAATAGCTGCTACTTTCTAAGGATCTGTTTGGACTCCCTCGTCGCTGATTACGTGGCCTAGGTAAAGTTTTCGCCTGAAGAACGCACACTTTTTGGGATTTACCTTCAAATTTGCCACACCTAATTTGCAAAGGCTTCGGTGAAGTTGGCCAGATGATGACAATAATATCATCTAGGTAGGCAAAGGCGAACGGGTCCATATCCGCTCCGATCGCACTATTCAGAGCACGTTAAAATGTTGCGCTGGCTGAGTGGAACCCGAAAGGCATCACCTTCCACTGGAACAATCCCCTACTCGGCACGGTGAAGGCCGTGAACTGGCGGCTGTCACGTGCCATCGGTATTTGCCAGAAACCGTGCTTTAGATCTAACGTGGAAAAGAACCTGGCCTGTCGTAATCTTTCTAAGATGTGATTGATTCTGGGGACGGGGTACGCGTCTGGCACTGAGTGAGCGTTCAATTGTCGATAATCGACACACATACGCCACTCGCCCATCTTCTTCTTTACCAATACTATGGGCGCGCTGTGTGGACTTCGTGACGGTTCGATGGCGTCATTCCTGAGTAATTCGTCCACTTGCGTATCGATCACTTGCTGCATTGCGGGGTTTCTGGGATAATACCTTTGTTTCAGTGGTTTCTAGTCGGGCCGGCGAGAACATACCCTTGTCGTTGTTGGGTATTGCCGGGCGTCCGTTGTTGACTATCTGTGATCAGCTCGCACTCCTCGAACAGTACACCTCCGCAGTGACGTTCAGGGTCCGGTAAGCTTGACCCGTCGGATATGTAGATCGGCGGAGTCTGGGTGCCCCTTGTCGAGTTTTCCTTTGGACACGCTTCGCAAAGGTCATCGGAGACGTCTGGAGACGTCGGCGTGGTTGTGGGTGTCTGGATGTCCCGGAGGGACGTAGATTGTGGGTCAAGCACCGGTAGAGCGTCACGCCTTTCCGCAGCCACGTGCTCCAACTTGGCGCGCAACTCCCGAGCGTCCAGAAGAGATCCTTGTGCTCCCTGGTTGTCTGCGAAGCCGTCTTCCAACGCGGGCCCTCACACGTATGGGCTCTCTGAATACGACCGACTTGATGTCGATGCGCATCAAAGAGATGTGTCTTTCGTAACGGGAGACCTGGTCTTCGACCGTGTGGTAGTATTGATGGTCGTAGGCGAAGTTTGGGGTAAACGTAGTGTACCGTGGGTGGCCATCTCTCGGATCTCGCCAGGTCCAAGGCTGTTCGTCGCCGGCATGTAAGTTGGAGTAATATGGCTCCCCTGGGCGGCGACTTCCTGAATGGAAGTAGTCGTTCAGTCCCTCGTTGTCGCTCTCTGTATTTGAATCATCTTCGACGTAGTATGCCGTTGAAGGTGGTGACGTCGGCTGGTAGGACCGTCGCGACTCCCCGGTTCTGGGGCACCATGCATTCTCGCGGCATCCGGCGAAACGCGGTGGACAAGACCCTTCCGATCCTTGGTCATCGGTGGTGTTTGCTGTGTTGCTCGATTATCCTGTGTCCGTCTTCTGACCCAGGACAGGACAGGACAGTCCTCGTCGGTTTCCTCAAATCCTCTAGCGGTCCACACGTCCCGGTCAGAGAGATCGTGGAGATGACGCCATCCATCTGAAAGATCGTAGACTAAACTTATTGGTACGTAGCCCTAACCGCTCTAACTCCCTACCTATTGGTGCAGTGCAAGCGTAGACTTAAAGTTTTTAACTATTACATTGTGTGTGTATACATTTGCGTCCTATAAATTACCACAAGTTCCTTCTCTCTTTCTTACCCAACCGCACTTCTACCTCCCGTGGTTTCGTCCTGTCCTTCTTCCGTGGGTTCTTCGAAGTAGTATGGTTTCAGCTGTGCGATGTTGGCAGACCGCCGATTTCTTTCTACCGGACGTCTTAAGAGTACCAGGTTTGGCGATATAAACTAAAAGACAACTAAGGCCCGTCGTATTTCGAGAGGGGGTGTTGCCGTAGGCATACGTGGCCTCGTAGTTTCGGCCTCCACTTTTTATTTCGGATTATATACATTTATTTATTTAAATTGCAGTACATGTTTTGTATTAAACGCTCTCCAAAAGTACGTGTATTTTCTTGTGTATTCGTATTTAACGCATTAGTATTGCTTTAATTGGTAACTTTAACGTGAAATACTGAAATTGAAACTTAATTGAATATTCCACAGATTCCAACTTGATACAACTGAAACTAAGATTTAGTATATATAAAGGAGGTTGAATGTTACAAACTGTTTTGCTTAACTTAACTATCGAGTTTTTTCTAATAAAAAAATGAAAACGAAGAAATTAATAATGGCACTACAAGTAAAAAACCGTAAAGTAAAAGAATCATACATTTTAGACAACCGTCCAGGAAAAACGTAATTCAACAAATAAATTTTGCGCAACACCAAACAATAAAATGATCTTAAGCTAAAACATGTTTCGCTTAACTAAAGGTTAACTATAAATACGCTTTTGGTATGTTCGTTATTTATGTACGTATTTATGCTTATGTGAGGGCTAGATGGCTCAATTTAGTTGGATTTCAAAAATATATATAATAGAAATTGAACGTTATATTTTGGTGATTATAGTTTCCGAAGCGGAACATACTTAATTCTCTCAAATATAACATTCAATTCCTAAGATGTTTTATACAGCAAATTGAGATTATATATTATTAATCGTCCCGTATAATGTGGATAGTATATTACTGAATGTGATGCTTGAAAAATGCCTGCTGCTTGTACGAAGCGTATCCTCTTCTCCCGGGATTAGTTCCACATTCGATTAACCTACGCCAGATAATTACGCTCTAGACTACGTGGGAGTGTGTGTATCCTCTAGTGGAAAATCGCCGCCTGCTGCTGAACTGCTGGCGTCCTGGCGGCCTGGGCCTTCCTGAAGATCAGCAGGAACCCCGGAACGAGATCTTGCCATCGTTGACCTCGTCCACCTCGGCAATCATCTGCTTGAGTCCCAGATGGGTCTGCGGTGCTCCCAGTTTCTCCACCATGAACCTGAGCTCCTGCAGATCCAAGAAGCCATCGCGAGCCGTATCATATATGTTGAAGGTCTTCTGGTAGTCCTTGATCTGGTTCCGGGAGAAGTCGGTTTAGACGTTGACCACCTTGTAGGTGCGCCTGACCTCGATGCCCGCCTCCTTGGAGTCCATGATCTCCTGCCGCCGGTTAAGAATGTGCGTCAGCTCGGAGCTGTCCGTGTTGGTTGTGCTGCTGGGGCTGTCCACGCTGTCCTTGTTAGAGGCTGAAGAGGCGTTCGACGAAACGGACTCCCGCCTGCCTGTTCCTTCGACGCTCGCTGTAGGACGATTTCAAAGATTCGACTTAGTTGACGAGCTCTGTCTTCGGGGTCCTTAGTCTCGACGGCGGATCCTGGGGTTACCTCGTCATACAACGTGGCGGGTAGTCGAGGCTCTCTTCCCTGTGTCAGGAAATCAAGGCTATATCCCGTCGAGTCTGATACGCTGGAGTTGATGGCAAGCGCTATTTCTGGTAGCCACTGATCCCAGGAACTTTGATCGCCTTCCGAGAGTTGGGCTATCATTGTCTTAATGGTGCGATTTGTCCTCTCAGTGGTACTTTCTTGTGGGCAATATGGGGTATAATCTGAGAATTTCTCGGGATAGTCGCGTATTTTGTCTTCCATCTTCCGAATCCACTTACAAGTGTTCACGACCTCTGTCATTTGTTGCAGTGCTTGACGTGGTTGCCGAGATAAGGCATCGTGCACCACATTTAATTTTCCCCGGCAGTAAAGTACGTAAAATTGAAATTGTTGTAATTCCAGATCCCACCGCGCTATTCGACCTGACGGAATTTCGATCGATTTCAACCTTGAGTGCTTGATGGTCAGTGATTACCTCGAACCGATAACCCTCTCAATAACCCCACAACCACCTCCGACCCTTTCTTAGCAGGGTAGTCATCGGTTGTACCACGGTCGCAAAGTTAGGGACGAATCGGCGGTACCAAGACGCCATACCTAGCCATTGTCGGAATTCCTTAATGCTGGTGGGGGCTTTCAAATTAATAATAGCTGCTACTTTCTCAGGATTTGTTTGGACTCCCTCGTCGCTGATTACGTGGCCCAGGTAAACAAGTTTTCGCCTGGAGAACGCAAACTTTTTGGGATTTACCTTCAAATTTGCCACACCTAATTTGCAAAGGCTTCGGTGAAGTTGGCCAGGTGTTGTTCCTCCGTCGCACCAATGACAATAATATCATCTAGGTAGGCAAAGGCGAACGGGTCCATATCCGCTCCGATCACACTATCCAGAGCACGCTAAAATGTTGCGCTGGCTGAGTGGAGCCCGAAAGGCATCACCTTCCACTGGAACAATCCCCTACTCGGCACGGTGAAGGCCGTGAACTGGTGGCTGTCACGTGCCATCGGTATTTGCCAGTAACCGTGCTTTAGATCTAACGTGGAAAAGAACCTGGCCTGTCGTAATCTTTCTAAGATGTGATTGATTCTGGGGACGGGGTACGCGTCGGGCACTGAGTGAGCGTTCAATTGTCGATAATCGACACACATACGCCACTCGCCCATCTTCTTCTTTACCAATACTATGGGCGCGCTGTGTGGACTTCGTGACGGTTCGATGGCGTCATTCCTGAGTAATTCGTCCACTTGCGTATCGATCACTTGCTGCATTGCGGGGTTTCTGGGATAATACCTTTGTTTCAGTGGTTTCTAGTCGGGCCGGCGAGAACATACCCTTGTCGTTGTTGGGTATTGCCGGGCGTCCGTTGTAGACTATCTGTGATCAGCTCGCACTCCTCGAACAGTACACCTCCGCAGTGACGTTCAGGGTCCGGTAAGCTTGACCCGTCGGATATGTAGATCGGCGGAGTCTGGGTGCCCCTTGTCGAGTTTTCCTTTGGACACGCTTCGCAAAGGTCATCGGAGACGTCTGGAGACGTCGGCGTGGTTGTGGGTGTCTGGATGTCCCGGAGGGACGTAGATTGTGGGTCAAGCACCGGTAGAGCGTCACGCCTTTCCGCAGCCACGTGCTCCAACTTGGCGCGCAACTCCCGAGCGTCCAGAAGAGATCCTTGTGCTCCCTGGTTGTCTGCGAAGCCGTCTTCCAACGCGGGCCCTCACACGTATGGGCTCTCTGAATACGACCGACTTGATGTCGATGCGCATCAAAGAGATGTGTCTTTCGTAACGGGAGACCTGGTCTTCGACCGTGTGGTAGTATTGATGGTCGTAGGCGAAGTTTGGGGTAAACGTAGTGTACCGTGGGTGGCCATCTCTCGGATCTCGCCAGGTCCAAGGCTGTTCGTCGCCGGCATGTAAGTTGGAGTAATATGGCTCCCCTGGGCGGCGACTTCCTGAATGGAAGTAGTCGTTCAGTCCCTCGTTGTCGCTCTCTGTATTTGAATCATCTTCGACGTAGTATGCCGTTGAAGGTGGTGACGTCGGCTGGTAGGACCGTCGCGACTCCCCGGTTCTGGGGCACCATGCATTCTCGCGGCATCCGGCGAAACGCGGTGGACAAGACCCTTCCGATCCTTGGTCATCGGTGGTGTTTGCTGTGTTGCTCGATTATCCTGTGTCCGTCTTCTGACCCAGGACAGGACAGGACAGTCCTCGTCGGTTTCCTCAAATCCTCTAGCGGTCCACACGTCCCGGTCAGAGAGATCGTGGAGATGACACCATCCATCTGAAAGATCGTAGACTAAACTTATTGGTACGTAGCCCTAACCGCTCTAACTCCCTACCTATTGGTGCAGTGAAAGCGTAGACTTAAAGTTTTTAACTATTACATTGTGTGTGTATACATTTGCGTCCTATAAATTACCACAAGTTCCTTCTCTCTTTCTTACCCAACCGCACTTCTACCTCCCGTGGTTTCGTCCTGTCCTTCTTCCGTGGCTTCTTCGAAGTAGTATGGTTTCAGCTGTGCGATGTTGGCAGACCGCCGATTTCTTTCTACCGGACGTCTTAAGAGTACCAGGTTTGGCGATATAAACTAAAAGACAACTAAGGCTCGTCGTATTTCGAGAGGGGGTGTTGCCGTAGGCATACGTGGTATCGTAGTTTCGGCCTCCACTTTTTATTTCGGATTATAAACATTTATTTATTTAAATTGCAGTACATGTTTTGTATTAAACGCTCTCCAAAAGTACGTGTATTTTCTTGTGTATTCGTATTTAACGCATTAGTATTGCTTTAATTGCTAACTCTAACGTGAAATACTGAAATTGAAACTTAATTGAATATTCCACAGATTCCAACTTGATACAACTGAAACTAAGATTTAGTATATACAAAGGAGGTTGAATTTTACAAACTGTTTTGCTTAACTTAACTATCGAGTTTTTTCTAATAAAAAAATGAAAACGAAGAAATTAATAATGGCACTACAAGTAAAAAACCGTAAAGTAAAAGAATCATACATTTTAGACAACCGTCCAGGAAAAACGTAATTCAACAAATAAATTTTGCGCAACACCAAACAATAAAATGATCCTAGGCTAAAACATGTTTCGCTTAACTAAAGGTTAACTATAAATACGCTTTTGGTATGTTCGTTATTTATGTACGTATTTATGCTTATGTGAGGGCTAGATGGATCAATTTAGTTGGATTTCAAAAATTTATATAATAGAAATTCAACGTTATATTTTGGTGATTATAGTTTCCGAAGCGGAACATACTTAATTCTCTCAAATATATCATTCAATTCCTAAGATGTTTTATACAGCAAATTGAATTATATACGGGACGATTAATGTGGATAGTATATTACTGAATGTGATGCTTGAAAAATGCCTGCTGCTTGTACGAAGCGTATCCTCTTCTCCCGGGATTAGTTCCACATTCGATTAACCTACGCCAGATAATTACGCGCTAGACTACGTGGGAGTGTGTGTATCCTCTACTGGAAAATCGCCGCCTGCTGCTGAACTGCTGGCGTCCTGGCGGCCTGGGCCTTCTTGAAGATCAGCAGGAACACCGGAACGAGATCTTGCCATCGTTGAACTCGTCCACCTCGGCAATCATCTGCTTGAGTCCCAGATGGGTCTGCGGTGCTCTCAGGTTCTCCACCATGAACCTGAGCTCCTGCAGATCCAAGAAGCCATCGCGAGCCGTACCATATATGTTGAAGGTCTTCTGGTAGTCCTTGATCTGGTTCCGGGAGAAGTCGGTTTAGACGTTGACCACCTTGTAGGTGCGCCTGACCTCGATGCCCGCCTCCTGGGAGTCCATGATCTCCTGCCGCCGGTTAAAAATGTGCGTCAGCTGGGAGCTGTCCGTGTTGGTTGTGCTGCTGGGGCTGTCCACGCTGTCCTTGTTAGAGGCTGAAGAGGCGTTCGACGAAACGGACTCCCGTCGCCGAAGGACATAGTGTCTTGCCTGTTCCTTCGACGCTCGCAGTAGGTTAGACCAGACGATTTCAAAGATTCCACTTAGTTGACGAGCTCTGTCTTCGGGGTCCTTAGTCTCGACGGCGGATCCTGGGGTTACCTCGTCATACAACGTGGCGGGTAGTCGAGGCTCTCTTCCCTGTGTCAGGAAATCAAGGCTATATCCCGTCGAGTCTGATACGCTGGAGTTGATGGCAAGCGCTATTTCTGGTAGCCACTGATCCCAGGAACTTTGATCGCCTTCCGAGAGTTGGGCTATCATTGTCTTAATGGTGCGATTTGTCCTCTCAGTGGTACTTTCTTGTGGGCAATATGGGGTATAATCTGAGAATTTCTCGGGATAGTCGCGTATTTTGTCTTCCATCTTCCGAATCCACTTACAAGTGTTCACGACCTCTGTCATTTGTTGCAGTGCTTGACGTGGTTGCCGAGATAAGGCATCGTGCACCACATTTAATTTTCCCCGGCAGTAGAGTTCGTAAAATTGAAATTGTTGTAATTCCAGATCCCACCGCGCTATTCGACCTGACGGAATTTCGATCGATTTCAACCTTGAGTGCTTGATGGTCAGTGATTACGTCGAACCGATAACCCTCTCAATAACCCCACAACCACGTCCGACCCTTTCTTAGCAGGGTAGTCATCGGGTGTACCACGGTCGCAAAGTTAGGGACGAATCGGGATTTTGGGATTTACCTTCAAATTTGCCACAAAGGCACAAAGGCTTCGGTGAAGTTGGCCAGGTGTTGTTCCTCCGTCGCACCAATGACAATAATATCATCTAGGTAGGCAAAGGCGAACGGGTCCATATCCGCTCCGATCACGCTATCCAGAGCACGTTAAAATGTTGCGCTGGCTGAGTGGAGCCCGAAAGGCATCACCTTCCACTGGAACAATCCCCTACTCGGCACGGTGAAGGCCGTGAACTGGCGGCTGTCACGTGCCATCGGTATTTGCCAGTAACCGTGCTTTAGATCTAACGTGGAAAAGAACCTGGCCTGTCTTAATCTTTCTAAGATGTGATTGATTCTTGGGACGGGGTACGTGTCTGGCACTGAGTGAGCGTTCAATTGTCGATAATCGACACACATACGCCACTCGCCCGTCTTCTTCTTTACCAATACTATGGGCGCGCTGTGTGGACTTCGTGACGGTTCGATGGCGTCATTCCTGAGTAATTCGTCCACTTGCGTATCGATCACTTGCTGCATTGCGGGGTTTCTGGGATAATACCTTTGTTTCAGTGGTTTATCATCGCGCATGACCCCTCGAAGTTCTTCGAAGAGGGCCAATTCTTTTGTTATAAATTCCCTTTGATCGGGAGTTAAGTCATCTCCTTCCGCCGCCCACTGATCATCCTGTGACTCATACCCTTGATTTGGTGGTGAATGTCTTGCGATCTGGGCCGTTCCCTCGTCCGTCGGTCCATTTCTAACCTCTCGGTCCTCTCCACGGATGGTCTCCTGGTGTGTGATCCTGTTATTCAAGGGGACCTTGACGCCGTTTGACACTGTCGGGGCGGGTTCACTTGGTCGTAGTCGGGGATCTTTCGCCGAAGGACCTAGTGTTACCGTGAGTGACGACCCTCCGCACTGTTTCCGTGTTCCCATTGCGGCCAAGAAATCCATGCCTAAGATGACGCAGTCCAACATGGTAGGCATGACCAGCAATGGCATCACTACCCGCGGGCCAGCCAATTCCACTTGGGTTCGCCATAACTCTTTTACCTCTAAGTTGGATCGGTCGGCCAACGCTATAGTAGTCACAATCTCGTGTATCTCCTTTGGTCTGGCCGTCATACGGACGAATCCTGCGCTAACGAAACTCCTGGACACCCCCGTATCCACCGTAGCGTCCACCCATTGACTTCTGATCAGTACGGTGGCTGTGATCAGACCATTGTGTAATCTTAGTGGAGCGTTTCTGGTGGCTGATCCGTCGGATCGTACGTCTCCACCGCTCCCGGCCTTCAGCGGAGACGTTGCTCGTTTCCCGGGGAGCCTCGCCTACAACAGTAGATGCTTAGGATACCTCGACGACCGCAATCCCAACAAAAATTCAGCCGAGGATTCGGGCAATCCCGCCGGAAATGTCCGACCTCACCACACCGGCCACATGCTCGGTGTACGTCAATATTCGCTGTTGGTTGTCCGATCATACGATGGTTAGCGCCTCCTCCTGGTCTAGGTAAATTTGGATTCCGGAAGGGATTCGGTGTTTGGCGAGGATTAAGGCCATCGCGGTTCACGTCCCCTGTTCTCGGAGCCGTAGCGAGACTCGATTCCAGCCTCTTCACACTCTCATACTCGATGGCCATCTGCGTTAACTGTGCTAACGTCGTGAAGTCATGCCGCCGTATATATAATCGATATTCCGGTGCCATATTCTCATACACCCGGTAGACTTCTCCCTCCATACTATACCCTGCCTGTTGCATTTTTGTCCTCAACTCTACTAAATAGTCCTTAAACGTTTCGTTTATGCCTTGGACTTGGGCTCTGATCTCGTCTTCTAGTCGTTCGAAATAATGAGCGGGCAGAAAGAAATTTAGGAACTCTTGATAAAACGTCGTCCAAGACGCAGTCTGCAGACGACTCGTGCGGAACCAACGAGCTGCCCGACCTTCCAGAATTTCAGACATGGCAGGAGGAACTTCTTCGGGGTTGACTCCGTAAGTCGCTATCTTTTCTTCAAGCACTGCAATCAAGGCTAACTGAACAGAATCTCCGTTAAAGCGCAAGTTCCATTTCTGCATGCGTTCAGGTAAAATATGTCGAGAGGCGGTCACGGGGACTTCTATTCCCGGCGGATCTGTGACGCAAATGCCTCCCGACGATAGACCCTTATTATCATGTGGTGCACCAGGATGGGAACCTCGCTGCATGGCAAGTCTTCCGGATATCGAGGTACCAGGCATCGATTCGATGTTCAATTGGTTAACTGGGGGAACTTCGAGTCCCTGTATCAGTCCCACGCCTTTGCCTTGTCGGTTGGGGCTTGGGGCCCGAGAACTGTAATAATCCTGTAATTGTGCGAGGCGTTTCCATACTAAATCTGGGTACGACCCTGTGCTCACTAGCTTGGCGAACGCCTTCTGTGTCTCGGCCACGGTGCCTTCGGCGCTAAATCCGAATTCCAGTGCCAGTGCGGCCAGCTCATGTTTACGGCGCGAGTTACCGCACACATTGTTGCGGACACACCGCCGCCCCCCAAGCCTCAGCGACACAGATAAATGGTCATTAACCCATTCACTGTGTGCACAAACGCTGAGTCTGGAGACCAGCGGAAGCTAGCGGAGCCAGCCGTCTTTTCGTCACCCAGAGCCAGCCGTCTCTCCGTCACCCGAAACCAGCCGCATCGACAGCCACGCAAATATGCAAGATGTGCAAATTCCCCTCTTCCCGTTTTCCATTCCATTCTCATTCGCACTTATTTCATAAGTTAGTTCTTAGTTTCGAAGACAATAAAGATTCATTATAATTTTGACCGAAGACGAAAGAGGTTCTGATTTATTAAAACTTATCGAATATTACTGAAACACCCATTGGACTCACTCGCAATATACCTGGATACTGAAAACACCCCTGGGACTTAACCCACAGTATACCTAGATACTGTAATTGGCGCAGCCTGGTCTTGAACCTGGAGATAGAGATGCTCCAACTCCTGATCATACTATTTCTGTAAGACAGGTAAGTGTACTAATGGCAGAAAAAACAAAAGAGAACAAGAAAATGCGAAAAACAAAATAAATTGCAATTAACAATTAAATTCGTGCAAGTGTATAAGTGTGAGTGTTCAAAATGTGGCAGAATGCAAATAATAATAATAATAATAATATAATTCGTGGCCGTATATGTGCACATCAAACTCTGATAAGGCACCGGGACCACGCAATTAATATATTCACCTAAAATTGTTGAAATAAAAAATGCTTAATAAGAAAATCGTGACCGAATATGTGCACATCAAACTCTGATAAGGCACCGGGATCACGTAATTAATTCACCTAAAATTGTTGAAATAAAAAATGCTTAATAAGAAAATCGTGACCGAATATGTGCACATCAAACTCTGATAAGGCAACGGGATCACGTAATTAATTCACCTAAAATTGTTAAAATAAAAATGCATAATAAAAAAAAAACCGTGACCGAATATGTGCACATCAAACTCTGATAAGGCACCGGGATCACGAAATCAAAATATTCACAAAATTTTTGTCAAATAATAGAATGCATAATAAAAATCTGTGGCCGTATATGTGCACATCAAACGTTGATAAGGCACCGGGACCACAGATCTAAAAAAAAAAAAAAAAAATATATATATTAATAATTAAATAATTTTTATTTAAAAAAAAAAACAGAGATCCAAACGACACTTATTTTGACCCCACACATCATAAAAAAAAACAGCCACAATGAAGCCACACAAAGACATAACGAGCAAAACCGTTGAGACAGCAATTCAAGCGCAAATAAAAGAATTTAATAAAACGAACACACCAATTATACACTATGCAGCAAAAATCCAGTTCAAATAATTACGCCGTATTTTATTTTACCAAAATATTGTTCTCTCTTGTAGTCGCCATAAGTTCACTCACCTATAGTCATGTAATTACTTTATTAAAACAATTCACTAATCCCATATATATACATATATTACAGTCAACACTAAACATGACACGGGGAGAAGATACCACTGGAACAACACACAACAATTAAAATTTTTACGAAATCTACGCAAGTCACAGAAAACTAGAATTTACTTACTAGATATTATATTTACAATTAATATTACGACATTTACAATTTATCACTAAAATCATAATATTCATAATCAATCTCATAAATAACTAGAAAGAATAACTAAATGTTAAAGAAAGTTAGCGCAGCTAGTAAACTTAGAACCAGATTAGGCTTGAGAAGTGGAGGTAGTCTAATAGACATAAGAGAACTTGAGGAGGAAGAACAGCATAACCAAATAGAACAAGAAGCACCACCCTCTAATACCAACATGAATAATTTAGACTCTGGAAACGCATCGGGTTCCCTCAGCCCCACAGTTAGCAACTCGATGACTATTGTCAGCACAAATTTAAGTCCGAAAGATATATTGGGTTTTGTACAACACTTGCCAACTTACGAGGGTCCCTCCGACAATCTAGAAACTTTTATTGACAGTGTTGAGGAATTACTTATGCTCATTCGGTCCGTAGATCAGACCCCGTACGGCCAAATGATTCTCAGGGCAATTCGTAATAGAGTAAAAGGCAAGGCACATGAAGCATTGGACCTTTGCGGTACACCGCTTATCTGGGATGAAATCAAAGCAAATCTTAAACGACTCTACACTAGCAAGAAGACGGAGGCTATATTGATTCGCGAAATTCAAACTTTACTAAGCGGACTTTCCATAAATAAACTCTTTTTCGCAATAGCAAAGTTGAGAAGTCAACTGGTGTCATTGACCAATGATTCAGATCGCGATGCCCAAAACTTAGCTGCAAAACACGCCCTATACTCCGACATTTGCCTCAATGCATTTGTTGTGGGATTAAACGGCCCACTTAAAACAATTATCAGGTCCCAAAATCCAGAATCTATAGAAAAAGCCTACGAAATCGCACAAATAGAACAGAACTTTTATTACCAGAACAAAAATAATCGCCGTCGCGAAAATTCAAATGATCAACAAAATTACCGCAATCGCGAAAATTCGGTTGATCGGAACCGCCCGTATCAACGTCACCAACAAAATCAGAGACAATCGGGTAGCAACAGCACTAGGCGAAAAAACTCTTCCAGAACTCAGAACCCTTTCCGAAACAATTCGGGATCAAATTCTTCCTCCCAACAAAACAACAATACTCCTTCTGCCTCATGCAACATCAATGATGGCGCAAATTTTTTACAAGAAGCCTCGGACAACCAGTCGGCTTCTTAAACAAAAAATCCCATGGGAAATCTTTACCTTACGTTATTTTATCCTCAAAATCCATTTCAACAAACCGACATAAATTTCTTATAGACACCGGGTCCACGTACTCTTTTATAAAACCAACATTGATTACAAAAGACCATATTCAGAAATTAAACAGTCATATCAACATCCAAACCGTTCTCAACAAGTTCCAAATCCAAGAATATACAGACTCAATTATTTTCGAGCAATTTGACACAACGAAGAAAACAAAATTCTTTTTGTTTGACTTCCACCCTCATTTTAATGGTCTCTTGGGCATGGATTTCTTAAGTAGCCTAGATGCAAAAATAAACATAGCAGATTCTATCCTAGAAACGACGAGGTTTTCCCTACCAATTTTAACGAGCACAAACCCGGTAGACACAACGCATACTATACCACTAAACACTAAGGTTAGATTACCACTCCCTGTGAATTTAATGGAGGGAGATTTTTTATTCGAGAATACAACCTTAAACAACGATTTAACAATCACAGGTGGTCTTTATACCGCAGTTGCAGGCTTTGCACACTTTGAAGTATGCAACATGTCAGACTACGACCAGACATTATATTTAGAGGAACCATTGCAGGCAGAATCAGCCCCTGTACAAGATTACGAATACTTATACTGCATGTTCGCTGGCGAAGGCCCGAACCCCACAGACACACAGTCAGAATTAGATATTCAAACAGAGCACTTGAACAATGAAGAAAAACAAAACCTAATTAAACTTTGCAAACAGTTCAAAAAACTTTTCTATAACGAAGATAACCAACTAACATTTTCTAACGTCGTTAAACACTCGATCCCAACGGTAGAGATGTATCTATCCACACCAAATCATATAGATACCCATTTATTCATAAAGAGGAAGTTCGGAAACAAATTTCAAAGATGCTTCAACAGAATATTATTAGAAACAGTCATTCCCCTTGGAGCGCACCTGTATGGGTCGTCCCCAAGAAATCCGATGCATCAGGTCAGAAAAAGTGGCGTCTAGTTATAGATTTCCGTAAACTAAACGAAAAAACTATTTCAGATAGATATCCAATCCCTAATATAGCAGACATATTGGACAGTATAGGGAAAACCAAATATTTCACAACCATTGATTTGGCAAGCGGTTTTCACCAGATAGAAATGAATCCACGTGATGCAAACAAAACAGCATTTACAGTCGAAAACGGACATTACGAGTTTACGAGGATGCCCTTCGGCCTCAAGAACGCACCTGCGACGTTCCAACGCGTTATGGACAACGTCCTAGGCGATTTAGTAGGGAAAGTTTGCCTGGTTTATCTCGACGATATCATAATATTTTCCCCCTCCCTACAAAGCCATATTACAGACATTAAATCAGTTTTCACCAGATTACAAAACGCAAATCTAACAAGAGGGAACGCTATAGTCGAGTGCCTCGACTATCAAATACCCGTTACTCAGCTAAAGTCAGCAGTCTCAAGCAGGGCAAACCAAGCAGCCGCTTCAAAAAATTTAAAAAATTTCTTCTACATTTCGGTAGGCGTTAATAACCCAAACAAAATTGCGTTTACACTTTTGCTCTAGCTTTAAAACTATGGGCGCCACAGCTTTTCGCGGTTTGTGGGCGTTAGGGGGGAGGGGGTTTCCAACTTTGGTATATCAATATGTATTGATGAAACGAATACACATTGCTTTTCCCGTTAATATAGCTTCAAAACTGTGGGTGCCACAGTTTTTCGCGGTTTGTGGGCGTTAGAGGAGGCGTGGCATATCGGCGTGAAAAACTTGCGCTGCGTATTAACCCCTAGAATCTGCATGCCAAATCCCAATCTTCTAGCTTTTATAGTTTCCGAGATCTCAGCGTTCATATAGACGGGTGCCACTGTTTTTCGCGGTTTGTGGGCGTTAGAGGGGAGGGGGTTTCCCATTTTGGTCTATCAATATGTATTGATAAACCAAATACACAATTTTTTTCCCGTTAATATAGCTTCAAAACTGTGGGTGCCACAGTTTTTCGCGGTTTGTGGGCGTTAGAGGGGGCGTGGCACATCGGCGTGAAAAACTTGCGCTGCGTATTAACCCCTAGAATCTGCATGCCAAATCCCAATCTTCTAGCTTTTATAGTTTCCGAGATCTCAGCGTTCATACTGAACGGGTCACAGTTTTTCGCGGTTTGTGGGCGTTAGAGAGGGCGTGGCACATCGGCGTGAAAAACTTGCGCTGCGTATTAACCCCCAGAATCTGCATGCCAAATCTCAATCTTCTAGCTTTTATAGTTTCCAAGATCTCAGCGTTCATACAGACGGACGGACGGACAGACGGACGGACAGACGGACAGACGGACAGACGGACATGGCTAGATCGACTCGGCTAGTGATCCTGATCAAGAATATATATACTTTATATGGTCGGAAACGCTTCCTTCTGCCTGTTACATACTTTTGCACGAATCTAATATACCCTTTTACTCTACGAGTAACGGGTATAAAAATACAACCATCTAAATGCAATTTCCTTAGGAAAGAAATTGATTTCTTGGGACACATTGTTACACAGGAAGGAGTTAAGCCTAACCCAGACAAAATCCAAGCGATAAAAGATTTTCCTTGCCCTAAAACCACTAGGGAAATTAAATCGTTCCTAGGCTTATTAGGTTATTACAGGAAGTTCATAAGGGACTTCGCGGGAATAACCAAACCAATAACTAGACAACTGAAGGGCAAGAAATCAATAGTGATTGACGACGAGTTTAAAGAAGCAGTAGCTTATTCAAAGAACCTCTTGTGTAACGACCCGATACTGGCTTACCCGGATTTTACTAAACCATTTACATTGACCACAGACGCGAGTAATTATGCCATAGGTGCGGTACTATCTCAGGGACCAGACACAAATGATAGACCTATCTCATTCGCCAGCCGAACTCTCTCGGACACAGAAGTTAGATATTCAACAATAGAAAAAGAAATGCTAGCGATTGTTTGGTCCGTAGGGCACTTTAGACCTTACCTTTTTGGCCGCAGATTCAAAATAGTAACAGACCGTAAACCATTAGTCTGGCTAGAAAATTTAAAGGGTCAAAACCCAAAATTACTTCGGTGGAAAACCACTCTGGCCGCTTATGACTACGAAGTAGTTTATAAAAAGGGCTCCCAAAATGTTGTTGCTGATGCACTTAGCAGAATAGAACCAAATTTAAATGTAAACGAAGACCCACCGAGAATAACAGTTGTCCAAAAACCACTAAATTATTTTAATATCCAAATAGTTTTCCAAATCGGGCCATCAATCCCAGTACAAATATTAACACCATTTCCCCAGAAAATAAGACGAACCTTCTCGGAACCTGAATATACGTTTGACTCAATCACTAATATACTTCAGACTATTCTCAAACCAAACAAAACACATGCCATTTCGGCACCGGATAACGTCTTTCTTATAATTGAAGAAGCGTTCAACAATTATTTTACAGGGAATAACTTATATAACATCTGTCGTTGCACATCACTTTTAATCGACCTTTCCAGTACAGAAGAACAAAAGAGCAAAATTCAATTATACCATCTTAATAGCAACCATAGAGGAATCGATGAAACCTTTAGTCATCTCAAAAGAGACGTATATTTTCCGCGTATGAAAGCAATTATTACACAAATAATCAACGACTGTGACATTTGTCTAACACTTAAATATGATAGACAACCTCATAGACCTTTCATGCAGGCCCCACCTGCACCATCAGGGCCTTTAGATGTTGTCCATATTGACATCTACACAATCAATAACACGAATAATTTAACCATCATCGACAAATTTTCGAAGTTTGCGCAAGCATACCCATTAACTAATAGGAACTCAATTAAGGTTATCGCAGCACTTTCACATTTCTTCAGTACCTTTGGCTTACCCAAAAAATTGGTCTTTGACCAAGGCGCGGAATTCTCAGGGAACTTATTCAACGATTTTCTGGCACAGTACAACATAACCATTCATATGACTTCGTTTCAACAATCAACGGGAAACGCACCTGTTGAAAGACTCCATTCAACGTTCACGGAACTGTATAGAATAATTGTCAACCGCAGAAAAGAACTCCAACTGCAATGAGACCACGCAGAAATATTCGCGGAAGTATTGACAACATATAACAATGCGATACATTCCAGTACCGCCCATACACCATTCGAACTTTTCCATGGTAGAACTCACATATTTGAAAAAACAGTGAAGTTCGACAACCACCATGATTACTTAACAAAACTTAACGAATTTAGAAGGGAACTATACCCTCAAATCCAGAACCAATTAAGTAACAAAACAGAACAAAGATTGACCAAGTTAAATCAAGAAAGGGAACCACCAGTTCAGGTCGAAAGCGACGATGTGGTATTCAGAAAAGAAAATAGGAGAAACAAACTAACACCTAGATTTTCGTTACACAAAGTCAGAGCTGATAAAGGGGTTACACTAATAACAACCAGACAACAAAAATTACACAAACAGAAAATAAGAAAAACAATCAGGAAAAACAATAACACCCAGTAAACCTGCTTCATTCCAGAACAACCCATTCCACCGCACAGTCTTTCTCTTTGGAAAGACTCAACGGATCCTCACCTCTCGCACTCATTCATCTGGGAAACGCTCACATGACACAAAATCATAAAATTCTGACCCATGTCGTAGACATCCAAGACTTCAAGGAGTGCGTTCTCAAAATAAGAAACACATTAAAAGCCCTTACACTAGATACAACATTTAGAATTTCGGAAGAAATTATTCAAGGGAAACTACAACAATTAGAAGACAGAATAGACACCTTACTTCCACACGTAAGGAGTAAAAGAGGTTTGATAAATGGCCTAGGAACCATTTTCAAATCAATATCAGGAAATTTAGATGACAATGATGGCCAGAACATTCTTGCCGAGATAAAAACCCTAAAAGAAACATCCCATGCCTTGAAGAATGATCAAGAAAAACAAGTAAACTTCGATAAACAAGTTATTATTAGGTTCAACAACATTACAGAACACATTAATAGGGAACAAGCCAAACTACAACACTTTTTGGATACAGCACAGAATTCAATCTTCAAAGAACTCAGAGAGGATAGAGAAAATATATACACACTACAATATATTAACCGAATAAACTTTAACATCGACACTCTAACAGAACACATTAATAATATAGCAGAAAGCCTTTTGGCTAGCAAATTAGGATTAATCCCAAAATTTTTATTCAACAAAGAACAAATTAATTCTATTAGAAATATGTTAAGCATTCAAAACATTAACTTACAATTAGATGAACACATCTATAACATTCTTATACCATCATGTTATACTTTCAATACCAAATTATTGTTTAACGTTAAGATACCAATATTCGATACAAAAATTTATAAATTCACTCATATTGTTCCCTTACCATTAAACAACTCACACTTCATCATTTCCCCGGAATTCCTGGCACATGCCAACAACACCTTTCACCAATTTCATGAAAGCTGTCTTAAAGTGGAGCGGGAGTTTTTCTGCGAAAAAACGCATATGGATATGGTGACCAAAAACAACAGATGCCTGTCGGACATCGTCAAGAACGCAAAGGAAACAAAATGCGATGTGATGGACACAGAATACGAAATGAACATATTTGAAGCCGAAAAAGGTTTTATCTTTATTTTCAACGGACAAAACGTCACCCTTAAATCAACGTGCTATGACGAGACACAGCTGGATGGCTCCTACATACTACGGTACAATAATTGTACAGTATGGATAAACGACGTGGAATACAGCGACAGAGAATTGATAGAACACGACCACTTTACTTTTGTACTCCCACCAGTCGACAAGATTACAAAAAATCAAACCATCAAAACACTATCGCTGGAGAAGTTACACCTAGAAACCCTATCGACAGCTGGGAAGATCACCAACATGGACAATGCAACACATTATAAATTTACAGCCATATATTCGACAATATTACTGATCTTAGTCCTCATCGTCATCCTCCGAATATGCAATAGACCAAAGACGATCTTTTTCCCGCAACCTACACCTGTACCTACCTTTGTGGAGCCGACCATTCCTTCGCTATGGCCCTCTCTCCACTCTAGGGGGGGAGGAGTTACCGCACACATTGTTGCGGACACACCGCCGCCCCCCAAGCCTCAGCGACACAGATAAATGGTCATTAACCCATTCACTGTGTGCACAAACGCTGAGTCTGGAGACCAGCGGAAGCTAGCGGAGCCAGCCGTCTTTTCGTCACCCAGAGCCAGCCGTCTCTCCGTCACCCGAAACCAGCCGCATCGACAGCCACGCAAATATGCAAGATGTGCAAATTCCCCTCTTCCCGTTTTCCATTCCATTCTCATTCGCACTTATTTCATAAGTTAGTTCTTAGTTTCGAAGACAATAAAGATTCATTATAATTTTGACCGAAGACGAAAGAGGTTCTGATTTATTAAAACTTATCGAATATTACTAAAACACCCATTGGACTCACTCGCAATATACCTGGATACTGAAAACACCCCTGGGACTTAACCCACAGTATACCTAGATACTGTAATTCGCGCGTAGATCCATCGTACCCCAACACCTGGATTCTTAGTCAAATCAGCTTCTTCATACTCACCATCGGACTCCTTCGGATCTACCATACTTCGTCGGGATAGGGCGCGCTTTCTCTTATTAACTGGTGGCCGGCTACTTTCCTCTCCTATCTTCTCTGTCCTTCAATGATGTCTATCCGTTGGTCCACGCTCACTGTTCGCAATACTCCTCCGTTGTGATCCTAGCTATTCTCGGTTCAAGCCGAAGTCTGACTCTTCAAGATAATATCTTTATTTCAGTGGGTCTTTAGGCCACTATGATGTTCTTCTCTAGCTAGCCTCAGTGTCCCTCTATCTCTGGGCGATATACAATTCTCAGTCGGGTTCAGGAGTCTTTACAAAAATATTTGTAAGTCACTGAGACACTTGGCTAAAAAGTTATGTTCACCTTTCGTGAATATGAATTTATGATGATTATCTTGAAAGTCTTCGCCCTTGTCGAAACCAGGAGAACTTTTGGGGAATTTTTAGAGTAGGGATGGTATCCACACACTCTGTATCCGCCTAACGGTGTACTCTCTGTCCTCGCGACCTTACTTTACGCGGGAAATTCCACGGGCTGGACCTTCGGGCGAGGTTCGGGGTTCGGCAAGCTTGACCCGTCGCGTATGTAGATCGGCGGAGTCTGGGTGCCCGTAGTCGAGTTTTCCTTTGGAACACGCTTCGTAAAAATCATCGGAGACGTCTGGACGGCTCGGGTGGACGTTCCTTTCGGCGTGGTTGCGGGTGTCTGGGTGTCCCGTCTGGGTGTCCCGTGTGTCCATCGTAATGGGAGATCTGATCTTCGACCGTGTGGTAATATTGGTGGTCGTAGGAGAATTTGGGGGTATACCCAGTGTACCGTAGGTGGCCATCTCGCGGATCCCGCCGGTTCCAAGGCTGTTCGTCGCCGGCATGCGAGTTCAAGTAATACGGCTCCCCTGGGCGGCTACCCCCTGAATGGGAGTAGTTGTACGGCCCCTCGTCGTCGCTTGCGGTATCCGAATCATCCTCGATGTGGTATGCCGTTTGGAACGGTGACGTCGGCTGGTAGGGCCTGACCAAGTAGAGCCCTCTTCGCCACTGTGTTCGAGGTCGGTATCCTTGTCGCTTTCGTCTAACCCTCTTGCGGTCCACGCGTCCCGGTCAGAGGGATCGTGGTGGAAACCCACGGTGTCGTCAGAGTCATCTGACAAGATGATGACGTCATCCATCTGAAACATCGTATACTAAACTTATTGGTACATAGCCCTGACCGTCCTAACTCCCTACCTATTGGTGCAGTGAAATCGTAGACTTAAAGTTCTTAACTATTACATTGTGTGGGTATACATTTGCATCTTATAAACTACTACGAGTTCCTTCCCTCTTTCTTACCCAACCACATCTCCACCTCCCGTAGTCTCGTCTATCGAGGCTTCCTTGGAGTAGTAGGGTTTCAACTGTGCGATGTTGGCAGATCGTATCTTTCTTTCTCCCGGACGTCTTAAGAGAACCAGGTTAGGCGATATGAACTTGAAGACAACGTAGGGCCCGTCGTACTTAGGGGCCAATTTGGCAGCGAATCCCTCTGCTGCTTTTCCGAATTTCGGCCTCCACTCCCGTCGCCGAAGATCATAGTGTCTTGCCTGTTCCTTCGACGCTCGCTGTAGGTTAGCCCGGAAGATTTTGAAGATTCCACTTAGTTGACGAGCTCTGTCTTCGGGGTTCTTAGCCTCGACGGCGGATCCCGGGGTTACCTCGTCATACAACGTGGCGGGTAGTCGGGGCTCTTTTCCCTGCGTCAGGAAAGCAGGGCTATATCCCGTCGAGTCTGCTACGTTGGAGTTGATGGCAAGCGCTATTTCCGGTAACTACTGGTCTTGCGGGGGATACTCACCCGACCCGTTCTCGGATGGCCTTCTGTACTTGCCCAGCGGTAGCTTTCCTCAGTGGTATTAACTCCACCCACTTAGAAAAACGAGGAGCATGGTGTTCCCTTGTTTTGACCGCGGTAGGGGACCCACGAAATCCGCACACAATATATCGAAGGGTTCGTTTGTCACTCGCGTTAACATCTTACCTGCCGCCTTGGTCTGGATAACCTTAAATTTTTGGCAAGATTCGCAATGCTGTACGTAGCGTTTCGCATCTCTAAACATACCTGGCCAGAAGTACCTCTACGCCAGTCGATTGTTTTTCGAACTCCCAGATGTCCGGCCGAAGGTGTGTCGTGACACTCTCGGAGAACTCGGATCCTATTCGGACTTGGAACGCAGAGTTTCCACGGGATGTAATCCTCGTCGTCGACTCTGTTCCCCAAGTTGCGGTACAGCTGTCCGTTCTCCAAGGTATAATCCGAGAATTTCTCGGGATGGTTGCGTATTTTGTCTTTCATATTCCGAATCCACCTACAAACGTTCTCGGCCTCTGTCATTTGCTGCAGTACTTCACGTGGTTGCCGGGATAAGGCATCGGCCACCACGTTTAATTTTCCACGGCGGTACAGTACGTCAAATTGAAATTGTTATAACTCCAGAGCCCACTGCGCTATTCGACCTGATGGAGTTTCGATCGAGTTCAACCATTTGAGTGCTAGATGGTCAGTGATTACCTCGAACCGATAACCCTCCAAAAAGCACCGCATTCTCCGGACAGCCCATATGATCGCGAGGCATTCCTTCTCGGTCGTGGTGTAGTTGACCTCGGTAGTCGTGAGCCGGCGACTGGCGTAGGCAATGACCTTTTCTTGACCGTCGATATGTTGCGAAAGGACCACGCCAAGACCCACGTCGCTAGCATCCGTCTGTAACACGAATTTCTTATCGAAATCGGGGCAGCCCAATACCGGAGCAGTCGTCAAGCTCCGCTTAATCTCCTCTAGGGCGTTCTGTTGATCGGGACCCCACAACCACCTCCGGCCCTTTTTCAGCAGGGCAGTCATCGGCTGTACCACGGTCGCGAAATTAGGGACGAACCGGCGGTACCAAGACGCCATACCTAGTCATTGTCGGAATTCCTTAATGCTGGTGGGCGTCCGTTGTCGACTATCTGTGATCAACTCGCACTCCTCGAACAGTACACCTCCGCAGTGACGTTCAGGGTCCGGTAAGCTTGACCCGTCGGATATGTAGATCGGCGGAGTCTGGGTGCCCCTTGTCGAGTTTTCCTTTGGACACGCTTCGCAAAGGTCATCGGAGACGTCTGGAGACGTCGGCGTGGTTGTGGGTGTCTGGATGTCCCGGAGGGACGTAGATTGTGGGTCAGGCACCGGTAGAGCGTCACGCCTTTCCGCAGCCACGTGCTCCAACTTGGCGCGCAAGTCCCGAGCGTCCAGATGAGATTCTTGAGCTCCCTGGTTGTCTGCGAAGCCGTCTTCCAACGCGGGCTCTCACACGTATGGGCTCTCTGAATACGACCGACTTGATGTCGATGCGCATCAAAGAGATGTGTCTTTCGTAACGGGAGACCTGGTCTTCGACCGTGTGGGGTAAACGCAGTGTACCGTGGGTGGCCATCTCTCGAATCTCGCCGGGTGCAAGGCTGTTCGTCGCCGGCATGTGAGTTGGAGTAATATGGCTCCCCTGGGCGGCGACTTCCTGAATGGAAGTAGTCGTTCAGTCCCTCGTTGTCGCTCTCTGTATTTGAATCATCTTCGACGTAGTATGCCGTTGAAGGTGGTGACGTCGGCTGGTAGGACCGTCGCGACTCCCCGGTTCTGGGGCACCATGCATTCTCGCGGCATCCGGCGAAACGCGGTGGACAAGACCCTTCCGATCCTTGGTCATCGGTGGTGTTTGCTGTGTTGCTCGATTATCCTGTGTCCGTCTTCTGACCCAGGACAGGACAGGACAGTCCTCGTCGGTTTCCTCAAATCCTCTAGCGGTCCACACGTCCCGGTCAGAGAGATCGTGGAGATGACGCCATCCATCTGAAAGATCGTAGACTAAACTTATTGGTACGTAGCCCTAACCGCTCTAACTCCCTACCTATTGGTGCAGTGCAAGCGTAGACTTAAAGTTTTTAACTATTACATTGTGTGTGTATACATTTGCGTCCTATAAATTACCACAAGTTCCTTCTCTCTTTCTTACCCAACCGCACTTCTACCTCCCGTGGTTTCGTCCTGTCCTTCTTCCGTGGGTTCTTCGAAGTAGTATGGTTTCAGCTGTGCGATGTTGGCAGACCGCCGATTTCTTTCTACCGGACGTCTTAAGAGTACCAGGTTTGGCGATATAAACTAAAAGACAACTAAGGCCCGTCGTATTTCGAGAGGGGGTGTTGCCGTAGGCATACGTGGCCTCGTAGTTTCGGCCTCCACTTTTTATTTCGGATTATATACATTTATTTATTTAAATTGCAGTACATGTTTTGTATTAAACGCTCTCAAAAAGTACGTGTATTTTCTTGTGTATTCGTATTTAACGCATTAGTATTGCTTTAATTGGTAACTTTAACGTGAAATACTGAAATTGAAACTTAATTGAATATTCCACAGATTCCAACTTGATACAACTGAAACTAAGATTTAGTATATATAAAGGAGGTTGAATGTTACAAAAACGAAGAAATTAATAATGGCACTACAAGTAAAAAACCGTAAAGTAAAAGAATCATACATTTTAGACAACCGTCCAGGAAAAACGTAATTCAACAAATAAATTTTGCGCAACACCAAACAATAAAATGATCTTAAGCTAAAACATGTTTCGCTTAACTAAAGGTTAACTATAAATACGCTTTTGGTATGTTCGTTATTTATGTACGTATTTATGCTTATGTGAGGGCTAGATGGCTCAATTTAGTTGGATTTAAAAAAATATATATAATAGAAATTGAACGTTATATTTTGGTGATTATAGTTTCCGAAGCGGAACATACTTAATTCTCTCAAATATAACATTTAATTCCTAAGATGTTTTATACAGCAAATTGAGATTATATACGGGACGATTAATGTGGATAGTATATTACTGAATGTGATACGTGGGAGTGTGTGTATCCTCTACTGGAAAATCGCCGCCTGCTGCTGAACTGCTGGCGTCCTGGCGGCCTGGGCCTTCATGAAGGTCAGCAGGAACCCCGGAACGAGATCTTGCCATCGTTGAACTCGTCCACCTCGGCAATCATCTGCTTGAGTCCCAGATGGGTCTGCGGTGCTTCCAGGTTCTCCACCATGAACCTGAGCTCCTGCAGATCCAAGAAGCCATCGCGAGCCGTATCATATATGTTGAAGGTCTTCTGGTAGTCCTTGATCTGGTTCCGGGAGAAGTCGGTTTAGACGTTGACCACCTTGTAGGTGCGCCTGACCTCGATGCCCGCCTCCTTGGAGTCCATGATCTCCAGCCGCCGGTTAAAAATGTGCGTCAGCTCGGAGCTGTCCGTGTTGGTTGTGCTGCTGGGGCTGTCCACGCTGTCATACATAGTGTCTTGCCTGTTCCTTCGACGCTCGCAGTAGGTTAGACCGGACGATTTCAAAGATTCCACTTAGTTGACGAGCTCTGGGGTTACCTCGTCATACAACGTGGCGGGTAGTCGAGGCTCTCTTCCCTGTGTCAGGAAATCAAGGCTATATCCCGTCGAGTCTGATACGCTGGAGTTGATGGCAAGCGCTATTTCTGGTAGCCACTGATCCCAGGAACTTTGATCGCCTTCCGAGAGTTGGGCTATCATTATCTTAATGGTGCGATTTGTCCTCTCAGTGGTACTTTCTTGTGGGCAATTTGGGGCATAATCTGAGAATTTCTCGGGATAGTCGCGTATTTTGTCTTCCATCTTCCGAAACCACTTACAAGTGTTCAGGACCTCTGTCATTTGTTGCAGTGCTTGACGTGGTTGCCGAGATAAGGCATCGTGCACCACATTTAATTTTCCCCGGCAGTAGAGTACGTAAAATTGAAATTGTTGTAATTCCAGATCCCACCGCGCTATTCGACCTGACGGAATTTCGATCGATTTCAACCTTGAGTGCTTGATGGTCAGTGATTACCTCGAACCGATAACCCTCTCAATAACCCCACAACCACCTCCGACCCTTTCTTAGCAGGGTAGTCATCGGCTGTACCACGATCGCAAAGTTAGGGACGAATCGGCGGTACGAAGACGCCATACCTAGCCATTGTCAGAATTCCTTAATGCTGGTGGGGGCTTTCAAATTAATAATAGCTGCTACTTTCTCAGGATCTGTTTGGACTCCCTCGTCGCTGATTACGTGGCCTAGGTAAACAAGTTTTCGCCTGAAGAACGCACACTTTTTGGGATTTACCTTCAAATTTGCCACACCTAATTTGCAAAGGCTTCGGTGAAGTTGGCCAGGTGTTGTTCCTCCGTCGCACCAATGACAATAATATCATCTAGGTAGGCAAAGGCGAACGGGTCCATATCCGCTCCGATCACACTATCCAGAGCACGTTAAAATGTTGCGCTGGCTGAGTGGAGCCCGAAAGGCATCACCTTCCACTGGAACAATCCCCTACTCGGCACGGTGAAGGCCGTGAACTGGCGGCTGTCACGTGCCATCGGTATTTGCCAGTAACCGTGCTTTAGATCTAACGTGGAAAAGAACCTGGCCTGTCGTAATCTTTCTAAGATGTGATTGATTCTGGGGACGGGGTACGTGTCTGGCACTGAGTGAGCGTTCAATTGTCGATAATCGACACACATACGCCACTCGCCCGTCTTCTTCTTTACCAATACTATGGGCGCGCTGTGTGGACTTCGTGACGGTTCGATGGCGTCATTCCTGAGTAATTCGTCCACTTGCGTATCGATCACTTGCTGCATTGCGGGGTTTCTGGGATAATACCTTTGTTTCAGTGGTTTATCATCGCGCATGACTATTCGGTGTTCTGCTATGTGTGACACCCCTCGAAGTTCGTCGAAGAGGGCCAATTCTTTTGTTATAAATTCCCTTTGATCGGGAGTTAAGTCATCTCCTTCCGCCGCCCACTGATCATCCTGTGACTCATACCCTTGATTTGGTGGTGAATGTCTTGCGATCTGGGCCGTTCCCTCGTCCGTCGGTCCATTTCTAACCTTTCGGTCAGACCGTTCCCCTCCACGGATGGTCTCCTGGTGTGTGATCCTGTTATTCATAGGGTTTTCTCCTGCATAATTCGTTACAGCGACCTTGACGCCGTTTGACACTGTCGAGGCGGGTTCACTTGGTCGTAGTCGGGGATCTTTCGCCGAAGGACCTAGTGTTACCGTGAGTGACGCCCCTCCGCACTGTTTCCGTGTTCCCATTGCGGCCAAGAAATCCATGCCTAAGATGACGCAGTCCAACATGGTAGGCATGACCAGCAATGGCATCACTACCCGCGTGCCAGCCAATTCCACTTGGGTTCGCCATATCTCCTCCGGTCTGGCCGTCATACAAACGAATCCTGCACTAGCGAAACTTCTAGATGCTCCCGTGTCCACCGTAGCGTCCACCCATTGACTTCCGATCAGAACGGTGGCTGTGATCAGACTGTTGTGTAATCTCAGTGGAGCGTTTCTTGTAGCTGAGTCGTTGGATCGTACGTTTCCACTGCTTCCGGCCTTCGGCGGAGACGTTGCCTCCCGGACAGCCTCGCCTACAACAGTCGATACTTAGGATACCCCTGCGACCGCAATCCCAACAAAAGTTCAGCCGAGGATTCGGACAATGCCGCGGGAAAAGTCCGACCTCACCACATGCTCTCGGCCACATGCTCGGTGTACGTCAACATTCGGCGTTGGTTGCCGGCTCATGCGATAGATAGCGTCTCCTCCTTGTCCGGGTAAGCTTGGATTCCGGAAGGGATTCGGTGTTTGACGAGGGTCAAGGCCGTCACGAGTCACGCGACTCGATTCCAGCCGCTTCACACTTTCATATTCGGTGGCCATCTGCGTTAACTGTGCTAACGTCGTGAAGTCATGTCGTCGTTTATGTAATCGATATTCCGGCGCCATATTCTCATACGCCCGGTAGACTTCTTCCTCCATACTATACCCTGCCTGTTGCATTGTTGTTCTCAGTTCTACTAAGTCGTTCTTGACTTGGACTTGGGCTTGACTTGTGAAGAAGTTGACTTGCCTTGGACTTGGGCTCTGATCTCGTCTTCCAGTCGCTCGAAATAGCGGGCGAGCAAAAAGAAATTTAGGAATTCTCGACGGAACGTTGTCCAAGAAGCAGTCTGCAGACGACTCGTGCGGAACCAACGTGCTGCCCGACCTTCCAAAATTTCGAACATGTCACGAGGTACTTCTTCGGGGTTGACTCCGTAAGTCGCTATCTTTTCTTCTAGCACTGCAATCAAGGTTAACGGATCAGATTCTCCGTTAAGCGCAAGTTCCATTTCTGCATGCGCTCAGGTAACTATGTCGAGGGGTGGTCGCTGGGGTAGTCGCTATGACGTCAATGCCCTCGAACGATGGGCCCAAAGTATCTTGCGGCGTAACGGGATGGGAACCCTGCTGCATAGGAAGTCTTCCAGATATCGAGGTGCCAAGCATCGCATCTGCCATACTTCCTTGGAATATGGCAGGCTTCCTTTTAGTAGCCTGCGGCGGGCTACTTTCCCCTCCTGTCTTCTCTGTCCTTTAATGATGTCTATTCGTTGGTCCACACTCACTGTTCGCAATACTCCTCTGTCGCGATTTTAGCTACCCTCGGTTCAAGTCGAAGCCTGACTCTTCAAGATAATATCTTTATTTTGGTGGGTCTTCTTAGGCCACTATGATGTTCTTCTCTAGCTAGCCTCAGTGCCCCTGCTCGGGAGCCATTTGTAAGAGTTCAGAAGTCTTTACAAAATTATTTGTAAGTCACTGAGACACTGAGCTAAAGAGTTATATTCACCTTTCGTGAATGTTGAAGGTCTTCCCCGTTTCCCAAACCATAGGAGGACTTTTGGGGGGTTTTAGAGTAGGGATGATATCCGCACACTCCGCACTTATCTCAAAGGGCTATCCTTCGTCCTCTTGGCCTTACTTTATACAAAAAATTCCACGGGCTGGACCTTCGGGCGAGGCCGCAGCCACACTATCCGATTGGCCCGGAAGGACCTTTCTGCGAACCCCCGTGCTGTCACTGACAGACAAAATTTAGGGTAGGGATAGTATCCACACACTCTATACTCGTCTGTTAGGGTAGTCCTCGTTTTCGTACCCTAATTCTAGACGGGTTGTAAGGATCTGACCATTTCACTAACAACCTGATTAAACAAGGAAGGATCTAGCCTTTTCACTAAATACCAGACTGAACGAGGTCGGAAGGATCTAGCCTTTCCACTAACTGTTTGGTTAAACAAGGGGAGGAAGGATCTAGCCTTTCCACTAACTACGGGGAAACGGAGGCCATTGAAGGATCTAGCCTTTCCGCTAACTACTGGGCTACGCGAGCATGGAAGGAACTAGCCTACCAGATTGCGCGACTCTTGTCGATAATTTATGCTAATTACCCGAGTCGGATTCCGACTACCAAATGTGGTTAATTTATCCGACTCACTGCACCGCCTTTGTCGTTTATTTCACTAACCTTTCTCCACGTGCTGGCTCACTTATCGACTTCACCGTATTTCTTTTTTCCCGCGCGCGTGAGAGCAATCCCTCTCGTGTGTCCGCAATACGTTTTCTTCCTTTTACTTTTCTTCTTCCTTTTTTTTAAGATTTTTAGTATTTTAGTGTTCATGATAACTATTGGTTGCCCCCACCTGATTTCACCCATGGGGTTGCCACCCTGGACGGGAGGTTCGGATCTTAACTAAGAAACTTTAATTTTAACCAACTTGTCAGCTTTTCCTTAGAGAAATAAGCTAAAAATATAATAGAAATAACAACACGGTAGCGTCCGATTGCTTTGGATAATGTGGCGTCCCGGTCGTTAGATTGGATCGTCACAACGAGCGTGGGCATGTTCTTATCCATTGTACACTTTCCAACTCGGATGACTTCGAAGAATCCTTCAAATTAGCACAAATGGATGCGATCACCTCGAAATTGGATGTCCATTGAAAATTCGAAACTCGTGATTTTAGAGTTATATGTAATTTGTAATTGATTTGGTGTCAGAAATACCACTGATATCTTGGCTGACGCGGCATTTCGATAACTGCAGACGCTTCGCCGTAAGCGCTCTAACCATCTGAAACTATCCGTTTTCATCCTTGATATGGACTACCGCTGCTGTTATGAGACTTCTCTTTTGCGGTAGAAGAGAAATCTGTGGTGCTCTCGGCTGCACAGCTGCTGCTTGACCTTAACGACCCCCATGGATGCTACATGACCTTGGTTTGTTAAGAATTCATGCATGAGAGTGTGATGCTCTGTTTGGCATACTCTGCACATCAAATCGGATGAGCATTTCGTTACAGTGTGACATTTCCGAAAGCAGTTGGAGCACAGAGGTATATTTCTTACGAAAACCTTCCGTTGAGCTAAGTTTAATTTAGCAAAGGCCTTGCAATGAGATATATATTGAGTTGCTGACTCACAGTAAAAGCAGCTAGCTGGTGTAGTGACAAATGTTTTCAACAATTAACTTAGTGATACTTTCGGCCTCTGACACCAATCCCCTTGGCGGTTCTTGATTGAGATCTGTTGACGACCTTCTAGGAACTGACGTCGGTGTGTAAGTGTTTTACAAAAGTTGTCCAATTGGGTAGCTCGTCGAAAGATTGTTTCTCATCGTAGCTGAGTCGAGTATCTGCGGCCACTTCTGAAAGAACCAGGTTTATCATTATTGCGTTCATAATATCATCCGCGCTGCCCAAAGATAAGATATATCCTCGGATATATCATATATATAAATAGGTTCGTGATGAAATCTAAAAAGATAAGTACGCTATAATCATAACGCTACTCAAATCGACCGAATGCCTTGGAGTAGCTATCACTTGGTACGCCCTGACTACTTCAAGTGCTGGTCCTGACAAACAGTTTAACAAATAATTGAATTTGTTGATCGGTGGAATTTTGGGATCTCTATGTACAAGGTTAATGAACGCTTCCTCGAATCGTTTGTAGTTGCTGTAGGTTCCGTCGAAGTTTGGCTGCTTTTAACTTGGCAGCTGGGATTGATGGGCGCTTGTTGAGGACTCCTAAAGGCTAATGCGCCGTTGTTTGTTGATGAGTGATTTTAATTTGCAGTCTAGGGATTCCGCTGTTTCATTTGAGTTGGATTCTACGCGGTCAGCTAAACGTTTGATGTTGTCTTTAACTTTTGATCGTTGTTGCCGCAAGGAAGGTAGCTTTTCGTTGGTGGTTGCTTCGCCTTGGTTGGCTGAACTCATGGCGTTGAACTAAATTGTGCAACCACTGGATAGAGGGAAGGGTCTACAGTTCTAGAAACAACAGTTCCGCTACCGGGAATTAGTTAACCCTAATCTGTACCCAAAACGGAGCTCGGCGTTAGAAAATTTGCAAATGCGTAGACACAAATTCAGCAAAAGCTACATGAGCAGCGGTAAAGCATGTGTATGTATTTATTTTCGGCGGTATGCGAATATGGGAACAGAGATAAATAGAACTATGCAATGTGTTTAAGTGTGTACTCACGGCACGCTTACGCGTGTGTATGTATAAGCTGTAACAGAATTTGTACACAAGTTGAACACTGCACGTGGCTGCAAATCGCTGATTGGGAGAGGGAAGAAGAGTTATGCAATCCTGGGCGCTATGGTGGTCCAGAAAGATTCCGTGCTTCGTGATCCTCAACGCTGGCAATGATCCGGAATATGGTTGACTTGTCTCCAGACAGCCGGATAATGCACTATAGTCTAAATGGCCACTTATTGTGGCCTTAATTAATATCTTAAAATCAAATGAACATTTACAAGTTTTTTTTAAATTGAATTTATAATATTAAAAATATGTTTTTTTTGGAAAGATTTTTTTGACGAAATTAATTAATTAAAAAATATATTTTTTGTAGTTTTGTTTATAATGAAAAGAAAAAACATATGTGCCTTCCATTTTTTTGTTAGGTGTAATTGAGTTGTTATTATTAGAATCAATATAGGATATACAAAGATACTTTTTAACACAGTTATTCTTTTGAAAAGACGATGTTAAATACTTTTTTAATTGTTAATATATATTTAGAAATATAACTGTATGCTGTTCTTAAGAAATTTAATCGTAACAGAAATTTATGCACCAATGTTGTGTGTGTTTTGCCGTTTTAGGTCGAGGTCTTCAATGAAGATTAAAAAAAAAAACTGCGCAAAAGTGCACCTTCAAATAACATATAAATATAAATATCAAGGTGAAACTAGGCGCAATTTTTTTTGTTTGTTTTCTTAAAGATGAGTTTTTTTTTTGATTTGTTAAAAGTTTAAGGGCTATAAATAAACTTTCAATTGCAAAGAACCCGCATTTTATTTTAACACTTAAAATATACAATAAAAAATTTGTTTAATCTATGCCGCATATCTCGTTTTGTTATAATCGTTTTAAATTGCGATTCGAATTAATTTAAAAGTTCTTGTTTTTTTCCAATCATTTGCTCCACGTGCCCGTCAATGCCAACAGCTGCTTTAACAGCCTTTACCCTAACAGTGAAAGCCTCTGTTAAAATTTCTGGTACGTGACATTAAAGTCTGATGTTATCCTAATCTTAATTTTAAGGACTTTGAAAAAATTATTTTTGATAAAATGATCGATAATAATTGTCGCTTTAGTCGCTCGTCGTTGGTGCGCTGCGCTGGACACTTTACTAAATCTAAAACCAATTCTGAACCTCCGCTTATTCTGTACTGCATCCTGTCACGGACGCCAAAATGTTCGATCGCTGCCGAACTTGGTTTATGTTCGCCGTGCACAGTACGAGAAAATGCAGTCGGCTTTAGAAATTTGGTTATAAATTTATTCGCAGAAAAGCGGCGCGTAGTGTGTGTCGCCAATCGAGAGTACTTCAGTGAGAGAGAGTAGTTTAAGCCACGTTATGCAACATCAAAGCACTCTCGGCGAATCTCACCACTTCGATTTCGTCTTGGGGGCTTGTGGAAAGAGGCTGTGAAGTCTGCCAAACATCTTTATGTCAAAGCATTTGAAAACGCTCTGTTGAAAGAAGACGAAGTCCAGATTGTGATCGTCGAGGTCGTCATTATCAAAGAGGATGACTTGCCACCCCAGATGTGGTTGCTCGGTGTCGTCATAGAAGTGATCGCTGGAACCGACGGTAAGGTGCAAGTGGCAATTCTCAAGACCAAATGCCGAACCTAAAAGCGAGCAATTCACTATCTAGCCCCACTTCCATTGGATTGAAGGTCTTGAGCTCTTCAACGCGGCCGATGTATAGTCACTTCTTCTGCTTATCTTATTTTACATATTACTTAGAAAATTATACAGCTGATACATATTAGGCCACCGATAGCTGTGAGGCGGGGCACATCCTGCTGAGATCGCTAATCAAAAACACTCCCAATCCCCATCCCCAAATTTATTTCCAACCCCCTCGCTGGGAGATCGATCTTTCGCCGATGGATAAGTTGCAGTGATTTTCTTTTACCACATGTATTTAACTTCACACTCTTTCTTTTATTTGAAACAGAGTTTGTATCCTGCATGGAAAAAGAAAATTAATAAAATTTGTAACCCAAATATTTGACGAAAATCCACGCACTACGCATACACTTTTATCATCTGTTCTTCTTCAAAAGATTAAATTAGAAGAATGTTGTAAATTAATATAATAGGGGAGAGATCTGTAGGTTGGTACACCTTTTGTTTTTAATCTGCCATTTCTACAATCGTTTATGAAACTTCACGTATTAGATACCAATTAAAAGGTTCGTCTTTTAACATCAAGAAAAACAAAAAAAAATTTTTTCCCCATAGGGAAAACTAAAAAATATTTTTTTTTTTAAGTGTCAAAAAACAACATTTTGAAAAATAGGTCTGTAAGTTGGGACACTTTTAAAATTGAATAAAACTCACACCAAAAAAACTCTAAACTTAAAAAAAATATTTATTTACTCTAATTTAATCAATTTTATTTCGTTGTAACTTAGGTGTGGGTGTGACCGGCCCCTCCAAGAAATGTTCATCCCAGCCTGTCTCCTGCATGTCCACCAAGACTTGGTCGAGGACCCTATCTTCCCATTCAGATAGGGGTTGGTCCGGAGCTGCCCATACTGGGGATTGACGTGTTGTTGCGAGTTCGGCTTCGTCTGTTCGTGGCCGCGTTTCCGGTCGGGTCGGTGAAACCCTGCCCTCGCCGTTGTTGGGTATTGCCGGGCGCCCGGTGTCGACTTTGGCCGTTGTGTTCGACGTCGACGTCTCGGGGAACACGCTGTCGGTGACCCGCTCGTACTCCTCGAATTGCACCCCTCCGCAGTGACGCTTAGGGTTCGGCAAGCTTGACCCGTCGCGTATGTAGATCGGCGGAGTCTGGGTGCCCGTAGTCGAGTTTTCCTTTGGAACACGCTTCGCAAAAATCATCGGAGACGTCTGGACGGCTCGGGTGGACGTTCCTTTCGGCGTGGTTGCGGGTGTCTGGGTGTCCCGGACGAACGTAGATTGTAAGTCAGGCGCCGATAGAGTGTCACGCCTTTCCGCAGCCAGTTCCTCCAACTTGGCGCACAATTTCCGAGCGTCCAAACGAGATCCTTGATTTCCCGGGTTGTCCGCGACGCCATCTTCCAACGCGGGGAGCGGTGGGGGTGAAGCGGGTTCTTCCACGTATGGGCCCTCTGAGCGCATCCCGAGCACCTTGAATACGACCGATTTGACGTCGATGCGCATCAACGAGACGTGTCCATCGTAATGGGAGATCTGATCTTGGACCGTGTGGTAATATTGGTGGTCGTAGGAGAAATTGGGGGTATACCCAGTGTACCGTAGGTGGCCATCTCGCTGGTCCCGCCGGGTCCAAGGCTGTTCGTCGCCAATATGCGAGTTCAAGTAATACGGCTCCCCTGGGCGGCTACCCCCTGAATGGGAGTAGTTGTACGGCCCCTCGTCGTCGCTTGCGGTATCCGAATCATCCTCGATGTGGTATGCCGCTTGGGACGGTGACGTCGGCTGGTAGGGCCTGACCAAGTAGAGCCCTCTTCGCCACTGTGTTCGAGGTCGGTATCCTTGTCGCTTTCGTCTAACCCTCTTGCGGTCCACGCGTCCCGGTCAGAGGGATCGTGGTGGAAACCCACGGTGTCGTCAGAGTCATCTGACAAGATGATGACGTCATCCATCTGAAACATCGTATACTAAACTTATTGGTACATAGCCCTGACCGTTCTAACTCCCTACCTATTGGTGCAGTGAAATCGTAGACTTAAAGTTCTTAACTATTACATTGTGTGGGTATACATTTGCATCTTATAAACTACTACGAGTTCCTTCCCTCTTTCTTACCCAACCGCATCTCCACCTCCCGTAGTCTCGTCTATCGAGGCTTCCTTGGAGTAGTAGGGTTTCAACTGTGCGATGTTGGCAGATCGTATCTTTCTTTCTCCCGGACGTCTTAAGAGAACCAGGTTAGGCGATATGAACTTGAAGATAACGTAGGGCCCGTCGTACTTAGGGGCCAATTTGGCAGCGAATCCCTCTGCTGCTTTTCCGAATTTCGGCCTCCACTCCCGTCGCCGAAGATCATAGTGTCTTGCCTGTTCCTTCGACGCTCGCTGTAGGTTAGCCCGGAAGATTTTGAAGATTCCACTTAGTTGACGAGCTCTGTCTTCGGGGTTCTTAGCCTCGACGGCGGATCCCGGGGTTACCTCGTCATACAACGTGGCGGGTAGTCGGGGCTCTTTTCCCTGCGTCAGGAAAGCAGGGCTATATCCCGTCGAGTCTGCTACGCTGGAGTTGATGGCAAGCGCTATTTCCGGTAACCACTGGTCTTGCGGGGGATACTCACCCGACCCGTTCTCGGATGGCCTTCTGTACTTGCCCAGCGGTAGCTTTCCTCAGTGGTATTAACTCCACCCACTTAGAAAAACGAGGAGCATGGTGTTCCCTTGTTTTGACCGCGGTAGGGGACCCACGAAATCCGCACACAATATATCGAAGGGTTCGTTTGTCACTCGCGTTAACATCTTACCTGCCGCCTTGGTCTGGATAACCTTAAATTTATGGCAAGATTCGCAATGCTGTACGTAGCGTTTCGCATCTCTAAACATACCTGGCCAGAAGTACCTCTACGCCAGTCGAGTGATTGTTTTTCGAACTCCCAGATGTCCGGCCGAAGGTGTGTCGTGACACTCTCGGAGAACTCGGATCCTATTAGGACTTGGAACGCAGAGTTTCCACGGGATGTAATCCTCGTCGTCGACTCTGTTCCCCAAGTTGCGGTACAGCTGTCCGTTCTCCAAGGTATAATCCGAGAATTTCTCGGGATGGTTGCGTATTTTGTCTTTCATATTCCGAATCCACCTACAAACGTTCTCGGCCTCTGTCATTTGCTGCAGTACTTCACGTGGTTGCCGGGATAAGGCATCGGCCACCACGTTTAATTTTCCACGGCGGTACAGTACGTCAAATTGAAATTGTTATAACTCCAGAGCCCACCGCGCTATTCGACCTGATGGAGTTTCGATCGAGTTCAACCATTTGAGTGCTAGATGGTCAGTGATTACCTCGAACCGATAACCCTCCAAAAAGCACCGCATTTTCCGGACAGCCCATATGATCGCGAGGCATTCCTTCTCGGTCGTGGTGTAGTTGACCTCGGTAGTCGTGAGCTGGCGACTGGCGTAGGCAATGACCTTTTCTTGACCGTCGATATGTTGCGAAAGGACCACGCCAAGACCCACGTCGCTAGCATCCGTCTGTAACACGAATTTCTTATCGAAATCGGGGCAGCCCAATACCGGAGCAGTCGTCAAGCTCCGCTTTATCTCCTCTAGGGCGTTCTGTTGATCGGGACCCCACAACCACCTCCGGCCCTTTTTCAGCAGGGCAGTCATCGGCTGTACCACGGTCGCGAAATTAGGGACGAACCGGCGGTACCAAGACGCCATACCTAGCCATTGTCGGAATTCCTTAATGCTGGTGGGGGCTTTCAAATTAATAATAGCTGCTACTTTCTCAGGATCTGTTTGGACTCCCTCGTCGGTGATCACGTGTCCTAGATAAACAAGTTTTCGCCTGAAGAACGCACACTTTTTGGGATTTACCTTCAAATTTGCCACACCTAATCTGCAAAGGCTTCGGTGAAGTTGGCCAGGTGTTGTTCCTCCGTCGCACCAATGACAATAATATCATCTAGGTAGGCAAAGGCGAACGGGTCCATATCCGCTCCGATCACACTATCCAGAGCACGTTAAAATGTTGCGCTGGCTGAGTGGAGCCCGAAAGGCATCACCTTCCACTGGAACAATCCCCTACTCGGCACGGTGAAGGCCGTGAACTGGCGGCTGTCACGTGCCATCGGTATTTGCCAGTAACCGTGCTTTAGATCTAACGTGGAAAAGAACCTGGCCTGTCGTAATCTTTCTAAGATGTGATTGATTCTGGGGACGGGGTACGCGTCTGGCACTGAGTGAGCGTTCAATTGTCGATAATCGACACACATACGCCACTCGCCCGTCTTCTTCTTTACCAATACTATGGGCGCGTTGTGTGGACTTCTTGACGGTTCGATGGCGTCCTTCCTGAGTAATTCGTCCACTTGCGTATCGATCACTTGCTGCATTGCGGGGTTTCTGGGATAATACCTTTGTTTCAGTGGTTTCTAGTCGGGCCGGCGAGACCATACCCTTGTCGTTGTTGGGTATTGCCGGGCGTCCGTTGTCGACTATCTGTGATCAACTCGCACTCCTCGAATAGTACACCTCCGCAGTGACGTTCAGGGTCCGGTAAGCTTGACCCGTCGGATATGTAGATCAGGGGAGTCTGGGTGCCCCTTGTCGAGTTTTCCTTTGGAACACGCTTCGCAAAGGTCATCGGAGACGTCTGGATACGTCGGCGTGGTTGTGACGTAGGGACGTAGTTTGTGGGTCAGGCACCGGTAGAGCGTCACGCCTTTCCGCAGCCACGTGCTCCAACTTGGCGCGCAACTCCCGAGCGTCCAGATGAGATCCTTGAGCTCCCTGGTTGTCTGCGAAGCCGTCTTCCAACGCGGGCCCTCACACGTATGGGCTCTCTGAATACGACCGACTTGATGTCGATGCGCATCAAAGAGATGTGTCTTTCGTAACGGGAGACCTGGTCTTCGACCGTGTGGTAGTATTGATAGTCGTAGGCGAAGTTTGGGGTAAACGCAGTGTACCGTGGGTGGCCATCTCTCGAATCTCGCCGGGTCCAAGGCTGTTCGTCGCCGGCATGTGAGTTGGAGCAATATGGCTCCCCTGGGCGGCGACTTCCTGAATGGAAGTAGTCGTTCAGTCCCTCGTTGTCGCTCTCTGTATTTGAATCATCTTCGACGTAGTATGCCGTTGAAGGTGGTAACGTCAGCTGGTAGGACCGTCGCGACTCCCCGGTTCTGGGGCTCCATGCATTCTCGCGGCATCCGGCGAAACGCGGTGGACAAGACCCTTCCGATCCTTGGTCATATGTGGTGTTTACTGTGTTGCTCGAGTATCCTGTGTCCGTCTTCTGGCCCAGGACAGGACAGTCCTCGTCGGTTTCCTCAAATCCTCTAGCGGTCGACACGTCCCGGTCAGAGAGATCGTGGTGATGACGCCATCCATCTGAAAGATCGTAGACTAAACTTATTGGTACGTAGCCCTAACCGCTCTAACTCCCTACCTATTGGTGCAGTGAAAGCGTAGACTTAAAGTTTTTAACTATTACATTGTGTGTGTATACATTTGCGTCCTATAAATTACCACAAGTTCCTTCTCTCTTTCTTACCCAACCGCACTTCTACCTCCCGTGGTTTCGTCCTGTCCTTCTTCCGTGGCTTCTTCGAAGTAGTATGGTTTCAGCTGTGCGATGTTGGCAGACCGCCGATTTCTTTCTACCGGACGTCTTAAGAGTACCAGGTTTGGCGATATAAACTAAAAGACAACTAAGGCCCGTCGTATTTCGAGAGGGGGTGTTCCCGTAGGCATACGTGGTCTCGTAGTTTCGGGCTCCACTTTTTATTTCGGATTATATACATTTATTTATTTAAATTGCAGTACATGTTTTGTATTAAACGCTCTCCAAAAGTACGTGTATTTTCTTGTGTATTCGTATTTAACGCATTAGTATTGCTTTAATTGCTAACTTTAACGTGAAATACTGAAATTGAAACTTAATTGAATATTCCACAGATTCCAACTTGATACAACTGAAACTAAGATTTAGTATATACAAAGGAGGTTGAATTTTACAAACTGTTTTGCTTAACTTAACTATCGAGTTTTTTCTAATAAAAAAATGATAACGAAGAAATTAATAATGGCACTACAAGTAAAAAACCGTAAAGTAAAAGAATCATACATTTTAGACAACCGTCCAGGAAAAACGTAATTCAACAAATAAATTTTGCGCAACACCAAACAATAAAATGATCTTAGGCTAAACCATGTTTCGCTTAACTAAAGGTTAACTATAAATACGCTTTTGGTATGTTCGTTATTTATGTACGTATTTATGCTTATGTGAGGGCTAGATGGCTCAATTTAGTTGGATTTAAAAAAATATATATAATAGAAATTGAACGTTATATTTTGATGATTATAGTTTCCGAAGCGGAACATACTTAATTCTCTCAAATATAACATTCAATTCCTAAGATGTTTTATACAGCAAATTGAGATTATATACGGGACGATTAATGTGGATAGTATATTACTGAATGTGATGCTTGAAAAATGCTTGCTGCTTTTACGAAGCGTATCCTCTTCTCCCGGGATTAGTTCCACATTCGATTAACCTACGCCAGATAATTACGCGCTAGACTACGTGGGAGTGTGTGTATCCTCTACTGGAAAATCGCCGCCTGCTGCTGAACTGCTGGCGTCCTGGCGGCCTGGGCCTTCCTGAAGATCAGCAGGAACCCCGGAACGAGATCTTGCCATCGTTGACCTCGTCCACCTCGGCAATCATCTGCTTGAGTCCCAGATGGGTCTGCGGTGCTCCCAGTTTCTCCACCATGAACCTGAGCTCCTGCAGATCCAAGAAGCCATCGCGAGCCGTATCCTATATGTTGAAGGTCTTCGGTAGTCCTTGATCTGGTTCCGGGAGAAGTCGGTTTAGACGTTGACCACCTTGTAGGTGCGCCTGACCTCGATGCCCGCCTCCTTGGAGTCCATGATCTCCTGCCGCCGGTTAAGAATGTGCGTCAGCTCGGAGCTGTCCGTGTTGGTTGTGCTGCTGGGGCTGTCCACGCTGTCCTTGTTAGAGGCTGAAGAGGCGTTCGACGAAACGGACTTCCGTCGCCGAAGGACATAGTGTCTTGCCTGTTCCTTCGACGCTCGCAGTAGGTTAGACCGGACGATTTCAAAGATTCCACTTAGTTGACGAGCTCTGTCTTCGGGGTCCTTAGTCTCGACGGCGGATCCTGGGGTTACCTCGTCATACAACGTGGCGGGTAGTCGAGGCTCTCTTCCCTGTGTCAGGAAATCAAGGCTATATCCCGTCGAGTCTGATACGCTGGAGTTGATGGCAAGCGCTATTTCTGGTAGCCACTGATCCCAGGAACTTTGATCGCCTTCCGAGAGTTGGGCTATCATTGTCTTAATGGTGCGATTTGTCCTCTCAGTGGTACTTTCTTGTGGGCAATATGGGGTATAATCTGAGAATTTCTCGGGATAGTCGCCTATTTTGTCTTCCATCTTCTGAATCCACTTACAAGTGTTCACGACCTCTGTCATTTGTTGCAGTGCTTGACGTGGTTGCCGAGATAAGGCATCGTCCACCACATTTAATTTTCCCCGGCAGTAGAGTACGTAAAATTGAAATTGTTGTAATTCCAGATCCCACCGCGCTATTCGACCTGACGGAATTTCGATCGATTTCAACCTTGAGTGCTTGATGGTCAGTGATTACCTCGAACCGATAACCCTCTCAATAACCCCACAACCACCTCCGACCCTTTCTTAGCAGGGTAGTCATCGGTTGTACCACGGTCGCAAAGTTAGGGACGAATCGGCGGTACCAAGACGCCATACCTAGCCATTGTCGGAATTCCTTAATGCTGGTAGGGGCTTTCAAATTAATAATAGCTGCTACTTTCTCAGGATCTGAAGGATCGCCTGAAGAACGCACACTTTTTGGGATTTACCTTCAAATTTGCCACACCTAATCTGCAAAGGCTTCGGTGAAGTTGGCCAGGTGTTGTTCCTCCGTCGCACTAATGACAATAATATCATCTAGGTAGGCAAAGGCGAACGGGTCCATATCCGCTCCGATCACACTATCCAGAGCACGTTAAAATGTTGCGCTGGCTGAGTGGAGCCCGAAAGGCATCACCTTCCACTGGAACAATCCCCTACTCGGCACGGTGAAGGCCGTGAACTGGCGGCTGTCACGTGCCATCGGTATTTGCCAGTAACCGTGCTTTAGATCTAACGTGGAAAAGAACCTGGCCTGTCGTAATCTTTCTAAGATGTGATTGATTCTGGGGACGGGGTACGCGTCTGGCACTGAGTGAGCGTTCAATTGTCGATAATCGACACACATACGCCACTCGCCCGTCTTCTTCTTTACAAATACTATGGGCGCGCTGTGTGGACTTCGTCATTCCTGAGTAATTCGTCCACTTGCGTATCGATCACTTGCTGCATTGCGGGGTTTCTGGGATAATACCTTTGTTTCAGTGGTTTATCATCGCGCATGACTATTCGGTGTTCTGCTATGTGTGACACCCCTCGAAGTTCGTCGAAGAGGGCCAATTCTTTTGTTATAAATTCCCTTTGATCGGGAGTTAAGTCATCTCCTTTCGCCGCCCACTGATCATCCTGTGACTCATACCCTTGATTTGGTGGTGAATGTCTTGCGATCTGGGCCGTTCCCTCGTCCGTCGGTCCATTTCTAACCTCTCGGTCAGACCGTTCCCCTCCACGGATGGTCTCCTGGTGTGTGATCCTGTTATTCATAGGGTTTTCTCTTGCATAATTCGTTACAGCGACCTTGACGCCGTTTGACACTGTCGAGGCGGGTTCACTTGGTCGTAGTCGGGGATCTTTCGCCGAAGGACCTAGTGTTACCGTGAGTGACGCCCCTCCGCACTGTTTCCGTGTTCCCATTGCGGCCAAGAAATCCATGCCTAAGATGACGCAGTCCAACATGGTAGGCATGACCAGCAATGGCATCACTACCCGCGTGCCAGCCAATTCCACTTGGGTTCGCCATATCTCCTCCGGTCTGGCCGTTATACGAACGAATCCTGCACTAGATGCTCCCGTGTCCACCGTAGCGTCCACCCATTGACTTCCGATAAGTACGGTGGCTGTGATCAGACTGTTGTGTAATCTCAGTGGAGCGTTTCTTGTAGCTGAGTCGTTGGATCGTACGTTTCCACTGCTTCCGGCCTTCGGCGAAGACGCTGCCTCCCGGACAGCCTCGCCTACAACAGTCGATGCTTAGGATACCCCTGCGACCGCAATCCCAACAAAAGTTCAGCCGAGGATTCGGACAATGCCGCGGGAAAAGTCCGACCTCACCACATCGGCCACATGCTCGGTGTACGTCAACATTCGGCGTTGGTTGCCGGCTCATGCGATAGATAGCGTCTCCTCCTTGTCCGGGTAAACTGGGATTCCGGAAGGGATTCGGTGTTTGACGAGGGTCAAGGCCGTCACGAGTCACGCGACTCGATTCCAGCCGCTTCACACTTTCATATTCGGTGGCCATCTGCGTTAACTGTGCTAACGTCGTGAAGTCATGTCGTCGTATATGTAATCGATATTCCGGCGCCATATTCTCATACGCCCGGTAGACTTCTTCCTCCATACTATACCCTGCCTGTTGCATTGTTGTTCTCAGTTCTACTAAGTAGTTCTTGACTTGGACTTGGGCTTGACTTGTGAAGAAGTTGACTTGCCTTGGACTTGGGCTCTGATCTCGTCTTCCAGTCGCTCGAAATAGCGGGCGAGCAAAAAGAAATTTAGGAATTCTCGACGGAACGTTGTCCAAGAAGCAGTCTGCAGACGACTCGTGCGGAACCAACGTGCTGCCCGACCTTCCAAAATTTCGAACATGTCACGAGGTACTTCTTCGGGGTTGACTCCGTAAGTCGCTATCTTTTCTTCTAGCACTGCAATCAAGGTTAACGGATCAGATTCTCCGTTAAGCGCAAGTTCCATTTCTGCATGCGCTCAGGTAACTATGTCGAGGGGTCAATGCCCTCGAACGATGGGCCCAAATTATCTTGCGGCGTACCGGGATGGGAACCCTGCTGCATAGGAAGTCTTCCAGATATCGAGGTGCCAAGCATCGCATCTGCCATACTTCCTTGGAATATGGCAGGCTTCCTTTTAGTAGCCTGCGGCGGGCTACTTTCCCCTCCTGTCTTCTCTGTCCTTTAATGATGTCTATTCGTTGGTCCACACTCACTGTTCGCAATACTCCTCTGTCGCGATTTTAGCTACCCTCGGTTCAAGTCGAAGCCTGACTCTTCAAGATAATATCTTTATTTTGGTGGGTCTTCTAAGGCCACTATGATGTTCTTCTCTAGCTAGCCTCAGTGCCCCTGCTCGGGAGCCATTTGTAAGAGTTCAGAAGTCTTTACAAAATTATTTATAAGTCACTGAGACACTGGGCTAAAGAGTTATATTCACCTTTCGTGAATGTTGAAGGTCTTCCCCGTTTCCCAAACCATAGGAGGACTTTTGGGGGGTTTTAGAGTAGGGATGATATCCGCACACTCCGCACTTATCTCAAAGGGCTATCCTTCGTCCTCGTGGCCTTACTTTATACAAAAAATTCCACGGGCTGGACCTTCGGGCTGGACCTACTCGATTGGCCCGGAAGGACCTTTCTGCGAACCCCCGTGCTGTCACAGACAGACAAAATTTAGGGTAGGGATAGTATCCACACACTCTATACTCGTCTGTTAGGGTAGTCCTCGTTTTCGTACCCTAATTCTAGACGGGTTGTAAGGATCTGACCATTTCACTAACAACCTGATTAAACAAGGAAGGATCTAGCCTTTTCACTAAATACCAGACTGAACGAGGTCGGAAGGATCTAGCCTTTCCACTAACTGTTTGGTTAAACAAGGGGAGGAAGGATCTAGCCTTTCCACTAACTACGGGGAAACGGAGGGCATTGAAGGATCTAGCCTTTCCGCTAACTACTGGGCTACGCGAGCATGGAAGGAACTAGCCTTTCCACTAGCTACCAGATTGCACGACTCTTGTCGATAATTTATGCTAATTACCCGAGTCGGATTCCGACTACCAAATGTGGTTAATTTATCCGACTCACTGCACCGCCTTTGTCGTTTATTTCACTAACCTTTCTCCACGTGCTGGCTCACTTATCGACTTCACCGTATTTCTTTTTTCCCGCGCGCGTGAGAGCGATCCCTCTCGTGTGTCCGCAATACGTTTTCTTCCTTTTACTTTTCTTCTTCCTTTTTTTTTAGATCTTTAGTATTTTCCGCAGTATTTTAGTGTCCATGATAACTATTGGTTGCCCCCACCTGATTTCACCCATGGGGTTGCCACCCTGGACGGGAGGTTCGGATCTTAACTAAGAAACTTTAATTTTAACCAACTTGTCAGCTTTTCCTTAGAGAAATAAGCTAAAAATATAATAGAAATAACAACACGGTAGCGTCCGATTGCTTTGGATAATGTGGCGTCCCGGTCGTTAGATTGGATCGTCACAACGAGCGTGGGCATGTTCTTATCCATTGTACACTTTCCAACTCGGATGACTTCGAAGAATCCTTCAAATTAGCACAAATGGATGCGATCACCTCGAAATTGGATGTCCATTGAAAATTCGAAACTCGTGATTTTAGAGTTATATGTAATTTGTAATTGATTTGGTGTCAGAAATACCACTGATATCTTGGCTGACGCGGCATTTCGATAACTGCAGACGCTTCGCCGTAAGCGCTCTAACCATCTGAAACTATCCGTTTTCATCCTTGATATGGACTACCGTTGCTGTTATGAGACTTCTCTTTTGCGGTAGAAGAGAAATCTGTGGTGCTCTCGGCTGCACAGCTGCTGCTTGACCTTAACGACCCCCATGGATGCTACATGACCTTGGTTTGTTAAAAATTCATGCATGAGAGTGTGATGCTCTGTTTGGCATACTCTGCACATCAAATCGGATGAGCATTTCGTTACAGTGTGACATTTCCGAAAGCAGTTGGAGCACAGAGGTATATTTCTTACGAAAACCTTCCGTTGAGCTAAGTTTAATTTAGCAAAGGCCTTGCAATGAGATATATATTGAGTTGCTGACTCACAGTAAAAGCAGCTAGCCGGTGTAGTGACAAATGTTTTCGACAATTAACTTAGTGATACTTTCGGCCTCTGACACCAATCCCCTTGGCGGTTCTTGATTGAGATCTGTTGACGACCTTCTAGGAACTGACGTCGGTGTGTAAGTGTTTTACAAAAGTTGTCCAATTGGGTAGCTCGTCGAAAGATTGTTTCTCATCGTAGCTGAGTCGAGTATCTGCGGCCACTTCTGAAAGAGCCAGGTTTATCATTATTGCGTTCATAATATCATCCGCGCTGCCCAAAGATAAGATATATCCTCGGATATATCATATATATCAATTACCCGATGAAGTCCTGCCGCATCTGGCTTGACTATCGCTGGAAGGTTAAATAGGTTCGTGATGAAATCTAAAAAGATAAGTACGCTATAATCATAACGCTACTCAAATCGACCGAATGCCTTGGAGTTGCTATCACTTGGTACGCCCTGACTACTTCAAGTGCTGGTCCTGACAAACAGTTTAACAAATAATTGAATTTGTTGATCGGTGGAATTTTGGGATCTCTATGTACAAGGTTAATGAACGCTTCCTCGAATCGTTTGTAGTTGCTGTAGGTTCCGTCGAAGTTTGGCTACTTTTAACTTGGCAGCTGGGATTGATGTGCGCTTGTTGAGGACTCCTAAAGGCTAATGCGCCGTTGTTTGTTGATGAGTGATTTTAATTTGCAGTCTAGGGATTCCGCTGTTTCATTTGAGTTGGATTCTACGCGGTCAGCTAAACGTTTGATGTTGTCTTTAACTTTTGATCGTTGTTGCCGCAAGGAAGGTAGCTTTTCGTTGGTGGTTGCTTCGCCTTGGTTGGCTGAACTCATGGCGTTGAACTAAATTGTGCAACCACTGGATAGAGGGAAGGGTACCTACAGTTCTAGAAACAACAGTTCCGCTACCGGGAATTAGTTAACCCTAATCTGTACCCAAAACGGAGCTCGGCGTTAGAAAATTTGCAAATGCGTAGACACAAATTCAGCAAAAGCTACATGAGCAGCGGTAAAGCATGTGTATGTATTTATTTTCGGCGGTATGCGAATATGGGAACAGAGATAAATAGAATTATGCAATGTGTTTAAGTGTGTACTCACGGCACGCTTACGCGTGTGTATGTATAAGCTGTAACAGAATTTGTACACAAGTTGAACACTGCACGTGGCTGTAAATCGCTGATTGGGAGAGGGAAGAAGAGTTATGCAATCCTGGGCGCTATGGTGGTCCAGAAAGATTCCGTGCTTCGTGATCATCAACGCTGGCAATGATCCGGAATATGGTTGACTTGTCTCCAGACAGCCGGATAATGCACTATAGTCTAGATGGCCACTTTTTGTGGCCTTAATTAATATCTTAAAATCAAATGAACATTTACAAGTTTTTTTTTTAAATTGAATTTATAATATTAAAAATATGTTTTTTTTTGGAAAGATTTTTTTTGACGAAATTAATTAATTAAAAAATATATTTTTTGTGCCTTCCATTTTTTTGTTAGGTGTAATTGAGTTGTTATTATTAGAATCAATATAGGATATACAAAGATACTTTTTAACACAGTTATTCTTTTGAAAAGACGATGTTAAATACTTTTTTAATTGTTAATATATATTTAGAAATATAACTGTATGCTGTTCTTTAGAAATTTCATCGTAACAGAAATTTGTGCACCAATGTTGTGTGTGTTTTGCCGTTTTAGGTCGAGGTCTTCAATGAAGTTTAAAAAAAAAAACTGCGCAAAAGTGCACCTTCAAATAACATATAAATATAAATATCAAGGTGAAACTAGGCGCAATTTTCTTTGTTTGTTTTCTTAAAGATGAGTTTTTTTTTTGATTTGTTAAAAGTTTAAGGGCTATAAATAAACTTTCAATTGCAAAGAACCCGCATTTTATTTTAACACTTAAAATATACAATAAAAAATTTGTTTAATCTATGCCGCATAGCTCGTTTTGTTATAATCGTTTTAAATTGCGATTCGAATTAATTTAAAAGTTCTTGTATTTTTCCAATCATTTGCTCCACGTGCCCGTCAATGCCAACAGCTGCTTTAACAGCCTTTACCCTAACAATGAAAGCCTCGCCGTGCACAGTACGAGAAAATGCAGTCGGCTTTAGAAATTTGGTTATAAATTTATTCGCAGAAAAGCGGCGCGTAGTGTGTGTCGCCAATCGAGAGTACTTCAGTGAGAGAGAGTAGTTTAAGCTACGTTATGCAACATCAAAGCACTCTCGGCGAATCTCACCACTTCGATTTCGTCTTGGGGGCTTGTGGAAAGAGGCTGTGAAGTCTGCCAAACATCTTTATGTCAAAGCATTTGAAAACGCTCTGTTGAAAGAAGACGAAGTCCAGACTGTGATCGTCGAGGTCGTCATTATCAAAGAGGATGACTTGCCACCCCAGATGTGGTTGCTCGGTGTCGTCATAGAAGTGATCGCTGGAACCGACGGTAAGGTGCAAGTGGCAATTCTCAAGACCAAATGCCGAACCTAAAAGCGAGCAATTCACTATCTAGCCCCACTTCCATTGGATTGAAGGTCTGGAGCTCTTCAACGCGGCCGATGTATAGTCACTTCTTCTGCTTATCTTATTTTACATATTACTTAGAAAATTATACAGCTGATACATATTAGGCCACCGATAGCTGTGAGGCGGGGCACATCCTGCTGAGATCGCTAATCAAAAACACTCCCAATCCCCATCCCCAAATTTATTTCCAACCCCCTCGCTGGGAGATCGATCTTTCGCCGATGGATAAGTTGCAGTGATTTTCTTTTACCACATGTATTTAACTTCACACTCTTTCTTTTATTTGAAACAGAGTTTGTATCCTGCATGGAAAAAGAAAATTAATAAAATTTGTAACCCAAATATTTGACGAAAATCCACGCACTACGCATACACTTTTATCATCTGTTCTTATTCAAAAGATTAAATTAGAAGAATGTTGTAAATTAATATAATAGGGGAGAGATCTGTAGGTTGGTACACCTTTTGTTTTTAATCTGCCATTTCTACAATCGTTTATGAAACTTCACGTATTAGATACCAATTAAAAGGTTCGTCTTTTAACATCAAGAAAAACAAAAAAAAATTTTTTCCCCATAGGGAAAACTAAAAAATATTTTTTTTTTTAAGTGTCAAAAAACAACATTTTGAAAAATAGGTCTGTAAGTTGGGACACTTTTAAAAATGAAAAAATATTTATTTACGTTTCCGGTCGGGTCGGTGAAACCCTGCCCTCGCCGTTGTTGGGTATTGCCGGGCGCCCGGTGTCGACTTTGGCCGTTGTGTTCGACGTCGACGTCTCGGGGAACACGCTGTCGGTGACCCGCTCGTACTCCTCGAATTGCACCCCTCCGCAGTGACGTTTAGGGTCCGGCAAGCTTGACCCGTCGCGTATGTAGATCGGCGGAGTCTGGGTGCCCGTAGTCGAGTTTTCCTTTCGAACACGCTTCGCAAAAATCATCGGAGACGTCTGGGCGGCTCGGGTGGACGTTCCTTTCGGCGTGGTTGCGGGTGTCTGGGTGTCCCGGACGAACATAGATTGTAAGTCAGGCGCCGATAGAGTGTCACGCCTTTCCGCAGCCAGTTCCTCCAACTTGGCGCACAATTTCCGAGCGTCCAAACGAGATCCTTGATTTCCCGGATTGTCCGCGACGCCATCTTCCAACGCGGGGAGCGGTGGGGGTGAAGCGGGTTCTTCCACGTATGGGCCCTCTGAGCGCATCCCGAGCACCTTGAATACGACCGATTTGACGTCGATGCGCATCAACGAGACGTGTCCATCGTAATGGGAGATCTGATCTTCGACCGTGTGGTAATATTGGTGGTCGTAGGAGAAATTGGGGGTATACCCAGTGTACCGTAGGTGGCCATCTCGCGGGTCCCGCCGGGTCCAAGGCTGTCGGCATGCGAGTTCGAGTAATACGGCTCCCCTGGGCGGCTACCCCCTGAATGGGAGTAGTTGTACGGCCCCTCGTCGTCGCTTGCGGTATCCGAATCATCCTCGATGTGGTATGCCGTTTGGGACGGTGACGTCGGCTGGTAGGGCCTGACCAAGTAGAGCCCTCTTCGCCACTGTGTTCGAGGTCGGTATCCTTGTCGCTTTCCTCTAACCCTCTTGCGGTCCACGCGTCCCGGTCAGAGCGATCGTGGTGGAAACCCACGGTGTCGTCAGAGTCATCTGACAAGATGATGACGTCATCCATCTGAAACATCCTATACTAAACTTATTGGTACATAGCCCTGACCGTTCTAACTCCCTACCTATTGGTGCAGTGAAATCGTAGACTTAAAGTTCTTAACTATTACATTGTGTGGGTATACATTTGCATCTTATAAACTACTACGAGTTCCTTCCCTCTTTCTTACCCAACCGCATCTCCACCTCCCGTAGTCTCGTCTATCGAGGCTTCCTTGGAGTAGTAGGGTTTCAACTGTGCGATGTTGGCAGATCGTATCTTTCTTTCTCCCGGACGTCTTAAGAGAACCAGGTTAGGCGATATGAACTTGAAGACAACGTAGGGCCCGTCGTACTTAGGGGCCAATTTGGCAGCGAATCCCTCTGCTGCTTTTCCGAATTTCGGCCTCCACTCCCGTCGCCGAAGATCATAGTGTCTTGCCTGTTCCTTCGACGCTCGCTGTAGGTTAGCCCGGAAGATTTTGAAGATTCCACTTAGTTGACGAGCTCTGTCTTCGGGGTTCTTAGCCTCGACGGCGGATCCCGGGGTTACCTCGTCATACAACGTGGCGGGTAGTCGGGGCTCTTTTCCCTGCGTCAGGAAAGCAGGGCTATATCCCGTCGAGTCTGCTACGCTGGAGTTGATGGCAAGCGCTATTTCCGGTAACTACTGGTCTTGCGGGGGATACTCACCCGACCCGTTCTCGGATGGCCTTCTGTACTTGCCCAGCGGTAGCTTTCCTCAGTGGTATTAACTCCACCCACTTAGAAAAACGAGGAGCATGGTGTTCCCTTGTTTTGACCGCGGTAGGGGACCCACGAAATCCGCACACAATATATCGAAGGGTTCGTTTGTCACTCGCGTTAACATCTTACCTGCCGCCTTGGTCTGGATAACCTTAAATTTATGGCAAGATTCGCAATGCTGTACGTAGCGTTTCGCATCTCTAAACATACCTGGCCAGAAGTACCTCTACGCCAGTCGAGTGATTGTTTTTCGAACTCCCAGATGTCCGGCCGAAGGTGTGTCGTGACACTCTCGGAGAACTCGGATCCTATTCGGACTTGGAACGCAGAGTTTCCACGGGATGTAATCCTCGTCGTCGACTCTGTTCCCCAAGTTGCGGTACAGCTGTCCGTTCTCCAAGGTATAATCCGAGAATTTCTCGGGATGGTTGCGTATTTTGTCTTTCATATTCCGAATCCACCTACAAACGTTCTCGGCCTCTGTCATTTGCTGCAGTACTTCACGTGGTTGCCGGGATAAGGCATCGGCCACCACGTTTAATTTTCCACGGCGGTACAGTACGTCAAATTGAAATTGTTATAACTCCAGAGCCCACCGCGCTATTCGACCTGATGGAGTTTCGATCGAGTTCAACCATTTGAGTGCTAGATGGTCAGTGATTACCTCGAACCGATAACCCTCCAAAAAGCACCGCATTTTCCGGACAGCCCATATGATCGCGAGGCATTCCTTCTCGGTCGTGGTGTAGTTGACCTCGGTAGTCGTGAGCCGGCGACTTGCGTAGCCAATGACCTTTTCTTGACCGTCGATATGTTGCGAAAGGACCACGCCAAGACCCACGTCGCTAGCATCCGTCTGTAACACGAATTTCTTATCGAAATCGGGGCAGCCCAATACCGGAGCAGTCGTCAAGCTCCGCTTTATCTCCTCTAGGGCGTTCTGTTGATCGGGACCCCACAACCACCTCCGGCCCTTTTTCAGCAGGGCAGTCATCGGCTGTACCACGGTCGCGAAATTAGGGACGAACCGGCGGTACCAAGACGCCATACCTAGCCATTGTCGGAATTCCTTAATGCTGGTGGGGGATTTCAAATTGGTAATAGCTGCTACTTTCTCGGGATCTGTTTGGACTCCCTCGTCGGTGATCACGTGTCCTAGATAAACAAGTTTTCGCCTGAAGAACGCACACTTTTTGGGATTTACCTTCAAATTTGCCACATCTAATCTGCAAAGGCTTCGGTGAAGTTGGCCAGGTGTTGTTCCTCCGTCGCACCAATGACAATAATATCATCTAGGTAGGCAAAGGCGAACGGGTTTATATCCGCTCCGATCACACTATCCAGAGCACGTTAAAATGTTGCGCTGGCTGAGTGGAGCCCGAAAGGCATCACCTTCCACTGGAACAATCCCCTACTCGGCACGGTGAAGGCCGTGAACTGGCGGCTGTCACGTGCCATCGATATTTGCCAGTAACCGTGCTTTAGATCTAACGTGGAAAAGAACCTGGCCTGTCGTAATCTTTCTAAGATGTGATTGATTCTGGGGACGGGGTACGCGTCTGGCACTGAGTGAGCGTTCAATTGTCGATAATCGACACACATACGCCACTCGCCCGTCTTCTTCTTTACCAATACTATGGGCGCGCTGTGTGGACTTCGTGACGGTTCGATGGCGTCATTCCTGAGTAATTCGTCCACTTGCGTATCGATCACTTGCTGCATTGCGGGGTTTCTGGGATAATACCTTTGTTTCAGTGGTTTCTAGTCGGGCCGGCGACACCATACCCTTGTCGTTGTTGGGTATTGCCGGGCGTCCGTTGTCGACTATCTGTGATCAACTCGCACTCCTCGAACAGTACACCTCCGCAGTGACGTTCAGGGTCCGGTAAGCTTGACCCGTCGGATATGTAGATCGGCGGAGTCTGGGTGCCCCTTGTCGAGTTTTCCTTTGGAACACGCTTCGCAAAGGTCATCGGAGACGTCTGGAGACGTCGGCGTGGTTGTGGGTGTCTGGATGTCCCGGAGGGACGTAGATTGTGGGTCAGGCACCGGTAGAGCGTCACGCCTTTCCGCAGCCACGTGCTCCAACTTGGCGCGCAACTCCCGAGCGTCCAGATGAGATCCTTGAGCTCCCTAGTTGTCTGCGAAGCCGTCTTCCAACGTGGGCCCTCACATGTATGGGCTCTCTGAATACGACCGACTTGATGTCGATGCGCATCAAAGAGATGTGTCTTTCGTAACGGGAGACCTGGTCTTCGACCGTGTGGTAGTATTAATGGTCGTAGGCGAAGTTTGGGGTAAACGCAGTGTACCGTGGGTGGCCATCTCTCGAATCTCGCCGGGTCCAAGGCTGTTCGTCGCCGGCATGTGAGTTGGAGTAATATGGCTCCCCTGGGCGGCAACTTCCTGAGTGGAAGTAGTCGTTCAGTCCCTCGTTGTCGCTCTCTGTATTTGAATCATCTTCGACGTAGTATGCCGTCGGTTTCCTCAAATCCTCTAGCGGTCCACACGTCCCGGTCAGAGAGATCGTGGTGATGACGCCATCCATCTGAAAGATCGTATACTAAACTTATTGGTACGTAGCCCTAACCGCTCTAACTCCCTACCTATTGGTGCAGTGAAAGCGTAGACTTAAAGTTTTTAACTATTACATTGTGTGTGTATACATTTGCGTCCTATAAATTACCACAAGTTCCTTCTCTCTTTCTTACTATTTTCTTATTATTTATTAATTTATGTCTTATTACTGTAACGATTCGCTACGTTGTTACTCATAAATCCAGGCTGGTTGTTGTCCCGACCCATCTGCGCACGCGAAAAAACTATCCGGCTCTGGCTCTCGGCTATGGGTGTTATGGTCTTGCTGATGACTCGTGATGCCTTTTACTAATAATAAGGAGATACTCGCGTGCATCACCGAACTAAAAACCGGGTTAAGAAAGACACACACATTAACATACTACTTTTCGTTCCATACTAATTCCCCTTGGACTGACTTCTCCTTTTCGCCTCCTTGGATGTCGTGGAGCTCCTGGTTTGCCCACCCGACCTTTGGTCGCTCGTCCCTTTTCATGGCTTGATAGCCTGAGCGACCCCTTCTCCAAGTGCTACCCTACATCGCAAACAACGCTAGCTGCGGCCACTTCTTTATCTTAGCAAATCATTATAAAATTTATTTACCAACTAATAACATAAAACATCACTTAAGCTAAACAAAAGAACATGCAATAAATAAATAAATATAGGCAATAAATATATATAAATAATAATGTGAGTATAACCTTCGCCTAAGTCGGTCGTGTTCTTCTGTTGCTCCAGAATCTTTTGTTTATTTGAGTGATAAAATTTTAAATTTAATCGCTAAATTAGCCTACAAGTTCTATGGTTCATAAACTTCTTCTGTTCAAATCAAATCCGAGCTCGGACAGTTAATATCAACGTGTTTAATTTATAAACAAACCAAATATTATCATCAGCCAGCAAACAATAACAAAGCATCTGCTTTGTCACAGCAAGTACATATTGTGTTGTTGTTTCTATTCTCCCGCTCTCCTGCTGTACGCCTCTCGGAGCTGCCGGTCCGTTACCACTCTAACGGCACTTTTTCCGCTCTCCGCTTTGTGCGTGTCACCTAAATTCAACGATCAGTGCAAGCCCTCCTGCTAACTTACGCTCTTAAATCCGAACGTTTTAGCTTGCTGCTCTTGAATCTCTTGATTCCGCTGCTCTCCACGCGTTGCCTTAATCTTTCGTCGCTCTAACTTGGCTCTGCACAGTGACCTGTGTGCATTCAATAATGAGTCTATCCTGCTCAGCCAAAAAATGCGAGTTCAACGGCGTTATTGCTGGCGATACTTATTTGTTGTGCTGGCTATGCGAGAATACTGCGCATTGTAAGTGCGCCGGTGTCGGCGTACATGGTCGTATTGGTGATCTTATTTCCAAAAGAATTGGATTTCTTTGGACCTGCTCCGCGTGCCTTGAGATTACGGACGAGATGCGTTCCTTTATGCGGCAAACTCGGACTGGCTTCAGGGAGATTAAAAAGCTGTTTAGTCACCTTCATGAGAAGCTGATAGCCGTTGAGTCCCAGTTTAATGGGCTAAAAATAATTAAGGAAACTCCAACAAAGATTTCTTCTCCTCCAACTGGCCAATTAATGAACCATCTTACTCCTACTATTCCTCCCTCATCCTTGAGGGATCCTGGCTCCTCCAATAACTCACTAATGTACGTTTCATATGTTTCTGCCAACGCCAGTGAAATCGAAAAAAACTGCGTATCCTCGAAAAACCTTGTGCCTCCACTGCCGGGTCCTTCAATATTGGATTCAGCCATGTCTCCTACTAGATTGGCAATTCCTGCTCCAGTGCTTAATTTTGTAACTCCTAAGTCTATCTGTGCAGACCTGGCCCCTGGCTCTCATCCTGAGCCTGATCCTGGTGCCATTCAATTCAATCTTCCACAATCCACCAACGTGGTACCGACGGTATCCTCCGTTATAACGGCGCCGCCAGTATCCTCTGGTCAAGTAACGTCGGTTGTACATAATGTACATATTGGTCCTGGTTCCTCCAAAAGAAATCGCAGGCCCCTCCTGGCTGCGGTTAATAATGGTCATCCAGCAGGTGCAAACCGTAGACGACTCGAAGCCGTAGCGCCACAAGCACTCATGCCAAAGAAGGCCATTTTTGTGTCTCGTCTAAGGCCTGATACTACCATTGACGAAATTAAAGGTCACCTAAGCGATGAGCTCCAAGCCTCTCCTGAAAACTTTGTTGTTTCAAAATTTAATTTTGCTTACAAAAGAAAAGTTTCATCATTTAAAATAATTTTACCTGATACATATTTTTCCCGTGCTTTGAATCCTGCACTATGGCCAGTTAATACGATTGTTCACGAGTTTGATCGGAAAGAACCATCCATAAATACAAATCCGTCAGTTCCAAAAAACTAGATTTTGTATTACATTATCAAAATGTCCGTGGCCTCCTCAGTAAGCTGTCTAGATTGCATACTGACAGCGCTGCTTTCGATTCCAGCGTTATTGCCTTTACTGAGACTTGGCTTAATCCCACGGTATCTGATAATGAAATACTTACCAATAATTTCTTCCTCTATAGACGTGACCGTCCCTCTAAACGAGGTGGGGGTGTCCTAATCGCAGTAAAGTCTGATATATCATCCCAAGTTGTATCCATTCCCAATGTTGGTGATATTGAATTCATGTCAGTCAAAATATGTCTTCCTAACTGCAACATATTTGTAACCTGCTCCTATATTCCTCCATGCTCTGAGGCTCCGATCTATATGCGACACCTCTCGGCTATCCAGAATATCTCCTCGTATGCCTCTGACTCAGACCATCTTATAATATTGGGTGACTTTAATATTCCGTACCTATCCTGGTCTCCTTGTGTCGATCTAATTGCCCTAGTTCCTGGTGATCAAAACGATTTTGTCGACGGTCTTATTGACTTATCTCTTGGTCAAGTTAACTCTATTTCCAATGCGAATGGAAGATTTTTAGATCTTATATTTGTGTCTGACCTTTGTGATGCCATTGTCACACGTACCTCTCCATTGACCTCTCCTGAGGACTCTCATCATCCTACACTCCAACTATCCATTTGTGGCATTTTTCGTGTTCCCAATTCCTGTGAGGCCCCATTGCGGACTCGTTGTTTTCGGCATGTCAATTATTTACATATGTCGAGATCCCTATCTTCAGTGGATTGGTCTTGTCTTGATAGTCTTCATCTTGATGAGGCCATTTCAACTTTTTATAATGTCCTTTATTCCATATTTGATGAACTAGTCCCTTCCACAGTTGTTAATAACTCTAACAGCCCTCCATGGTCTTCCAAACACTTGGCTCACTTAAAAAATATAAAAACTAAACTGTATAAGAAGTACGCAAAAACAGGACTTCAGTCTGATTTTACCAAATACAGCGTTGCTAAATCCAATTACTTCCTGCAAAATTCTGAATGTTATAACAGCTACCTCCTACGCTGTAACGAATTTCGCAGCAATCCTAAATTATTTTACTCCTTCGTCAACTCTAAGCGCAAAGCCAACAAATTTCCTCCATCACTACAGCTAAATAATGTATCTGCATCGAATGATCAAGATATTAGCAACTTGTTTGCGGACTTTTTCCAATCCACCTATTCCACAAATGACACCAGGATCAATTATAGCTACTCCTACCAGCTACCCCACACTGACGCCATTTTCAACCCTCTAATTGATGGAGGAGAAGTTCTACGTAGACTATCCACGATTAAATTATCATTCTCTGCGGGTCCCGATATGGTTCCAAGCTGTGTCCTCAAACATTGCGCCATACCACTCGCAGTTCCATTAACTATGCTTTTTCATAAGTCGATTACTACTGGCACATTTCCATCTGTTTGGAAAGAATCCTTTCTTATTCCGTTACATAAAAAAGGTAGTAAATCTGATATCAGCAACTATCGCGGCATAGCCAAACTTAGTGCTATTCCTAAACTCTTTGAAAAACTTATTTGCGATCAACTGCAGCACCAGTGTCGCTCCTTAATATCCTCTAAACAGCATGGTTTCACAAAGTGCCGGTCTACAACAACTAACCTGCTTGATTTTACGACCTTCATTAGTCAAGGCTTTAAATCCACAATGCAAACTGATGCAATCTTTACTGACTTTAGTAGCGCCTTTGATTCGGTCAACCACGAGCTACTGCTCCATAAGCTCCTCCTCCTCGGATTTCCTCCAACTCTACTGACATGGCTTCGTTCTTATTTAACAAATCGTACCCAAAAGGTTCAGTACAACAGCATTTATTCAAAAGCTGTTTCCGTATATTCGGGTGTACCACAAGGAAGTCACCTCGGTCCTTTACTATTTGGATTATTTATCAATGATCTTCCTCAAGTAATTGAGTTCTCCAAAGTACTTATGTTTGCGGATGATGTCAAGTTGTGTATGCATTTGACCTCACCTAGTTCCTACATGCAGCTCCAGCTCGACTTAAATAACCTTCAATCCTGGTGCCTAGTCAACAAGCTACTGCTTAATCCTGATAAATGTAAATCCATGTCATTTTATCAATCCAATCCATATATTTGTACATACTCAATTGATCACTCTGCACTTGAACGCATTAATACTGTTCTTGATCTTGGTGTCCTATTTGACCACAAGATTTGTTTTAATCGCCACGTCAGTACCATCTCCAATAAAGCTAAATGCTTATTAGCTTTCATAAAACGCTGGTCTAAAGAATTTGATGACCCTTTCACCACTAAGCTCCTTTACGTCTCTCTAATTCGTCCTACACTTGAGTACTGCTCCAGTATTTGGTCTCCACAATATGAACACTATCAAAATATGATAGAATCTGTCCAAAAGCAATTTCTCCTTTTTGCACTACGAGGCTTAAACTGGGAGGAGGGACGCCGTTTGCCTTCTTATAGAGACAGGTTGCGCCTCTGGGATCTACCTACCTTAAAGGATCGTCGGACCTGTTATGGTGTGATATTACTTCACAAACTCATCACTGGCGCCGTCGACTTAGTCGATCTGTTAGCCACCCTAAATTGGAACGTTCCTTGCAGAGCTACTCGCCGATTCCGTCCATTAGCACTTCCTGTGTGCAGGTCAAACTACTCCCGTTTCGACCCCTTCCGAATCCTATGTGATAACTATAATGAACTTTATCACCTCATATCCTATGAGTGCTCTGCCAAGGCTAATTCGCTAAAAGTCATTGCGTTCCTTTCTTCATCGACTTAATAAGTTCTCCTACGTTTATTATTTTATTGTTTTTAAAGTTATGATATTTTTATTTTTATGCTATGTATATAATTTTAAGTCTATTGAGCAGTACATTGCTTTAAATAAACAAATAAATAACAACCGCACTTCTACCTCCCGTGGTTTCGTCCTGTCCTTCTTCCGTGGCTTCTTCGAAGTAGTATGGTTTCAACTGTGCGATGTTGGCAGACCGCCGATTTCTTTCTACCGGACGTCTTAAGAGTACCAGGTTTGGCGATATAAACTAAAAGACAACTAAGGCCCGTCGTATTTCGAGAGGGGGTGTTGCCGTAGGCATACGTGGTCTCGTAGTTTCGGTCTCCACTTTTTATTTCGGATTATATACATTTATTTATTTAAATTGCAGTACATGTTTTGTATTAAACGCTCTCCAAAAGTACGTGTATTTTCTTGTGCATTCGTATTTAACGCATTAGTATTGCTTTAATTGCTAACTTTAACGTGAAATACTGAAATTGAAACTTAATTGAATATTCCACAGATTCCAACTTGATACAACTGAAACTAAGATTTAGTATATACAAAGGAGGTTGAATTTTACAAACTGTTTTGCTTAACTTAACTATCGAGTTTTTTCTAATAAAAAAATGAAAACGAAGAAATTAATAATGGCACTACAAGTAAAAAACCGTAAAGTAAAAGAATCATACATTTTAGACAACCGTCCAGGAAAAACGTAATTCAACAAATAAATTTTGCGCAACACCAAAAAATAAAATAATCTTAGGCTAAAACATGTTTCGCTTAACTAAAGGTTAACTATAAATACGCTTTTGGTATGTTCGTTATTTATGTACGTATTTATGCTTATGTGAGGGCTAGATGGCTCAATTTAGTTGGATTTAAAAAAATATATATAATAGAAATTGAACGTTATATTTTGGTGATTATAGTTTCCGAAGCGGAACATACTTAATTCTCTCAAATATAACATTTAATTCCTAAGATGTTTTATACAGCAAATTGAGATTATATACGGGACGATTAATGTGGATAGTATATTACTGAATGTGATGCTTGAAAAATGCCTGCTGCTTTTACGAAGCGTATCCTCTTCTCCCGGGATTAGTTCCACATTCGATTAACCTACGCCAGATAATTACACGCTAGACTACGTGGGAGTGTGTGTATCCTCTACTGGAAAATCGCCGCCTGCTGCTGAACTGTTGGCGTCCTGGCGGCCTGGGCCTTCTTGAAGATCAGCAGGAACCCCGGAACGAGATCTTAACATCGTTGAACTCGTCCACCTCGGCAATCATCTGCTTGAGTCCCAGATGGGTCTGCGGTGCTCCCAGGTTCTCCACCATGAACCTGAGCTCCTGCAGATCCAAGAAGCCATCGCGAGCCGTATCATATATGTTGAAGGTCTTCTGGTAGTCCTTGATCTGGTTCCGGGAGAAGTCGGTTTAGACGTTGACCACCTTGTAGGTGCGCCTGACCTCGATGCCCGCCTCCTGGGAGTCCATGATCTCCTGCCGCCGGTTAAAAATGTGCGTTAGCTCGGAGCTGTCCGTGTTGGTTGTGCTGCTGGCGTTCGACGAAACGGACTCCCGTCGCCGAAGGACATAGTGTCTTGCCTGTTCCTTCGACGCTCGCTGTAGGTTAGACCGGACGATTTCAAAGATTCCACTTAGTTGACGAGCTCTGTCTTCGGGGTCCTTAGTCTCGACGGCGGATCCTGGGGTTACCTCGTCATACAACGTGGCGGGTAGTCGAGGCTCTCTTCCCTGTGTCAGGAAATCAAGGCTATATCCCGTCAAGTCTGATACGCTGGAGTTGATGGCAAGCGCTATTTCTGGTAGCCACTGATCCCAGGAACTTTGATCGCCTTCCGAGAGTTGGGCTATCATTGTCTTAATGGTGCGATTTGTCCTCTCAGTGGTACTTTCTTGTGGGCAATACGGGGTATAATCTGAGAATTTCTCGGGATAGTCGCGTATTTTGTCTTCCATCTTCCGAATCCACTTACAAGTGTTCACGACCTCTGTCATTTGTTGCAGTGCTTGACGTGGTTGCCGAGATAAGGCATCGTCCACCACATTTAATTTTCCCCGGCAGTAGAGTACGTAAAATTAAAATTGTTGTAATTCCAGATCCCACCGCGCTATTCGACCTGACGGAATTTCGATCGATTTCAACCTTGAGTGCTTGATGGTCAGTGATTACCTCGAACCGATAACCCTCTCAATACCAAGACGCCATACCTAGCCATTATCGGAATTCCTTAATGCTGGTGGGGGCTTTCAAATTAATAATAGCTGCTTCTTTCTCAGGATCTGTTTGGACTCCCTCGTCGCTGATTACGTGGCCTAGGTAAACAAGTTTACGCACACTTTTTGGGATTTACCTTCAAATTTGCCACACCTAATTTGCAAAGGCTTCGGTGAAGTTGGCCAGGTGTTGTTCCTCCGTCGCACCAATGACAATAATATCATCTAGGTAGGCAAAGGCGAACGGGTCCATATCCGCTCCGATCACACTATCCAGAGCACGTTAAAATGTTGCGCTGGCTGAGTGGAGCCCGAAAGGCATCACCTTCCACTGGAACAATCCCCTACTCGGCACGGTGAAGGCCGTGAACTGGCGGCTGTCACGTGCCATCGGTATTTGCCAGTAACCGTGCTTTAGATCTAACGTGGAAAAGAACCTGGCCTGTCGTAATCTTTCTAAGATGTGATTGATTCTGGGGACGGGGTACGCGTCTGGCACTGAGTGAGCGTTCAATTGTCGATAATCGACACACATACGCCACTCGCCCGTCTTCTTCTTTACCAATACTATGGGCGCACTGTGTGGACTTCGTGACGGTTCGATGGCGTCATTCCTCAGTAATTCGTCCACTTGCGTATCGATCACTTGCTGCATTGCTGGGTTTCTGGGATAATACCTTTGTTTCAGTGGTTTATCATCGCGCATGACTCACATCGCGCATGTGACACCCCTCGAAGTTCGTCGAAGAGGGCCAATTCTTTTGTTAGAAATTCCCTTTGATCGGGAGTTAAGTCATCTCCTTCCGCCGCCCACTGATCATCCTGTGACTCATACCCTTGATTTGGTGGTGAATGTCTTGCGATCTGGGCCGTTCCCTCGTCCGTCGGTCCATTTCTAACCTCTCGGTCAGACCGTTCCCCTCCACGGATGGTCTCCTGGTGTGTGATCCTGTTATTCATAGGGTTTTCTCCTGCATAATTCGTTACAGCGACCTTGACGCCGTTTGACACTGTCGAGGCGGGTTCACTTGGTCGTAGTCGGGGATCTTTCGCCGAAGGACCTAGTGTTACCGTGAGTGACGCCCCTCCGCACTGTTTCCGTGTTCCCATTGCGGCCAAGAAATCCATGCCTAAGATGACGCAGTCCAACATGGTAGGCATGACCAGCAATGGCATCACTACCAGCGTGCCAGCCAATTCCACTTGGGTTCGCCATATCTCTTCCGGTCTGGCCGTCATACGAACGAATCCTGCACTAGCGAAACTTCTAGATGCTCCCGTGTCCACCGTAGCGTCCACCCATTGACTTCCGATCAGAACGGTGGCTGTGATCAGACTGTTGTGTAATCTCAATGGAGCGTTTCTTGTAGCTGAGTCGTTGGATCGTACGTTTCCACTGCTTCCGGCCTTCGGCGGAGACGTTGCCTCCCGGACAGCCTCGGCTACAACAGTCGATGCTTAGGATACCCCTGCGACCGCAATCCCAACAGAAGTTCAGCCGAGGATTCGGACAATGCCACGGGAAAAGTTCGACCTCACCACATCGGCCACATGCTCGGTGTACGTCAACATTCGGCGTTGGTTGCCGGCTCATGCGATAGATAGCGTCTCCTCCTTGTCCGGGTAAACTGGGATTCCGGAAGGGATTCGGTGTTTGACGAGGGTCAAGGCCGTCACGAGTCACGCGACTCGATTCCAGCCGCTTCACACTTTCATATTCGGTGGCCATCTGCGTTAACTGTGCTAACGTCGTGAAGTCATGTCGTCGTATATGTAATCGATATTCCGGCGCCATATTCTCATACGCCCGGTAGACTTCTTCCTCCATACTATACCCTACCTGTTGCATTGTTGTTCTCAGTTCTACTAAGTAGTTCTTGACTTGGACTTGGGCTTGACTTGTAAAGAAGTTGACTTGCCTTGGACTTGGGCTCTGATCTCGTTTTCCAGTCGCTCGAAATAGCGGGCGAGCAAAAAGGAATTTAGGAATTCTCGACGGAACGTTGTCCAAGAAGCAGTCTGCAGACGACTCGTGCGGAACCAACGTGCTGCCCGACCTTCCAAAATTTCGAACATGTCACGAGGTACTTCTTCGGGGTTGACTCCGTAAGTCGCTATCTTTTCTTCTAGCACTGCAATCAAGGTTAACGGATCAGATTCTCCGTTAAGCGCAAGTTCCATTTCTGCATGCGCTCAGGTAACTATGTCGAGGGGTGGTCGCTGGGACTTCTAGATCCGGCGGATCTATGACGTCAATGACCTCGAACGATGGGCCCAAAGTATCTTGCGGCGTACCGGGATGGGAACCCTGCTGCATAGGAAGTCTTCCAGATATCGAGGTGCCAAGCATCGCATCTGCCATACTTCCTTGGAATATGGCAGGCTTCCTTTTAGTAGCCTGCGGCGGGCTACTTTCCCCTCCTGTCTTCTCTGTCCTTTAATGATGTCTATTCGTTGGTCCACACTCACTGTTCGCAATACTCCTCTGTCGCGATTTTAGCTACCCTCGGTTCAAGTCGAAGCCTGACTCTTCAAGATAATATCTTTATTTTGGTGGGTCTTCTTAGGCCACTATGATGTTCTTCTCTAGCTAGCCTCAGTGCCCCTGCTCGGGAGCCATTTGTAAGAGTTCAGAAGTCTTTACAAAATTATTTGTAAGTCACTGAGACACTGAGCTAAAGAGTTATATTCACCTTTCGTGAATGTTGAAGGTCTTCCCCGTTTCCCAAACCATAGGAGGACTTTTGGGGGGTTTTAGAGTAGGGATGATATCCGCACACTCCGCACTTATCTCAAAGGGCTATCCTTCGTCCTCTTGGCCTTACTTTATACAAAAAATTCCACGGGCTGGACCTTCGGGCGAGGCCGCAGCCACACTATCCGATTGGCCCGGAAGGACCTTTCTGCGAACCCCCGTGCTGTCACAGACAGACAAAATTTAGGGTAGGGATAGTATCCACACACTCTATACTCGTCTGTTAGGGTAGTCCTCGTTTTCGTACCCTAATTCTAGACGGGTTGTAAGGATCTGACCATTTCTCTAACAACCTGATTAAACAAGGAAGGATCTAGCCTTTTCACTAAATACCAGACTGAACGAGGTCGGAAGGATCTAGCCTTTCCACTAACTGTTTGGTTAAACAAGGGGAGAAAGGATCTAGCCTTTCCACTAACTACGGGGAAACGGAGGGCATTGAAGGATCTAGCCTTTCCGCTAACTACTGGGCTACGCGAGCATGGAAGGAACTAGCCTTTCCACTAACTACCAGATTACGCGACTCTTGTCGATAATTTATGCTAATTACCCGAGTCGGATTCCGACTACCAAATGTGGTTAATTTATCCGACTCACTGCACCGCCTTTGTCGTTTATTTCACTAACCTTTCTCCACGTGCTGGCTCACTTATCGACTTCACCGTATTTCTTTTTTCCCGCGCGCGTGAGAGCGATCCCTCTCGTGTGTCCGCAATACGTTTTCTTCCTTTTACTTTTCTTCTTCCTTTTTTTAAGATTTTTAGTATTTTCCGCAGTATTTTAGTGTCCATGATAAGTATTGGTTGCCCCCACCTGATTTCACCCATGGGGTTGCCACCCTGGACGGGAGGTTCGGATCTTAACTAAGAAACTTTAATTTTAACCAACTTGTCAGCTTTTCCTTAGAGAATATAAGCTAAAAATATAATAGAAATAACAACACGGTAGCGTCCGATTGCTTTGGATAATGTGGCGTCCCGGTCGTTAGATTGGATCGTCACAACGAGCGTGTGCATGTTCTTATCCATTGTACACTTTCCAACTCGGATGACTTCGAAGAATCCTTCAAATTAGCACAAATGGATGCGATCACCTCGAAATTGGATGTCCATTGAAAATTCGAAACTCGTGATTTTAGAGTTATATGTAATTTGTAATTGATTTGGTGTCAGAAATACCACTGATATCTTGGCTGACGCGGCATTTCGATAACTGCAGACGCTTCGCCGTAAGTTCCAAACCTGAATCTAATAGCGCTCTAACCATCTGAAACTATCCGTTTTCATCCTTGATATGGACTACCGCTGCTGTTATGAGACTTCTCTTTTGCGGTAGAAGAGAAATCTGTGGTGCTCTCGGCTGCACAGCTGCTGCTTGACCTTAACGACCCCCATGGATGCTACATGACCTTGGTTTGTTAAGAATTCATGCATGAGAGTGTGATGCTCTGTTTGGCATACTCTGCACATCAAATCGGATGAGCATTTCGTTACAGTGTGACATTTCCGAAAGCAGTTGGAGCACAGAGATATATTTCTTACGAAAACCTTCCGTTGAGCTAAGTTTAATTTAGCAAAAGCCTTGCAATGAGATATATATTGAGTTGCTGACTCACAGTAAAAGCAGCTAGCCGGTGTAGTGACAAATGTTTTCGACAATTAACTTGGTGATACTTTCGGCCTCTGACACCAATCACCTTGGCGGTTCTTGATTGAGATCTGTTGACGACCATCTAGGAACTGACGTCGGTGTGTAAGTGTTTTACAAAAGTTGTCCAATTGGGTAGCTCGTCGAAAGATTGTTTCTCATCGTAGCTGAGTCGAGTATCTGCGGCCACTTCTGAAAGAACCAGGTTTATCATTATTGCGTTCATAATATCATCCGCGCTGCCCAAAGATAAGATATATCCTCGGATATATCATATATATCAATTACCCGATGAAGTCCTGCCGCATCTGGCTTGACTATCGCTGGAAGGTTAAATAGGTTCGTGATGAAATCTAAAAAGATAAGTACGCTATAATCATAACGCTACTCAAATCGACCGAATGCCTTGGAGTAGCTATCACTTCAAGTGCTGGTCCTGACAAACAGTTTAACAAATAATTGAATTTGTTGATCGGTGGAATTTTGGGATCTCTATGTACAAGGTTAATGAACGCTTCCTCGAATCGATTGTAGTTGCTGTAGGTTCCGTCGAAGTTTGGCTACTTTTAACTTGGCAGCTGGGATTGATGTGCGCTTGTTGAGGACTCCTAAAGGCTAATGCGCCGTTGTTTGTTGATGAGTGATTTTAATTTGCAGTCTAGGGATTCCGCTGTTTCATTTGAGTTGGATTCTACGCGGTCAGCTAAACGTTTGATGTTGTCTTTAACTTTTGATCGTTGTTGCCGCAAGGAAGGTAGCTTTTCGTTGGTGGTTGCTTCGCCTTGGTTGGCTGAACTCATGGCGTTGAACTAAATTGTGCAACCACTGGATAGAGGGAAGGGTCTACAGTTCTAGAAACAACAGTTCCGCTACCGGGAATTAGTTAACCCTAATCTGTACCCAAAACGGAGCTCGGCGTTAGAAAATTTGCAAATGCTAGACACAAATTCAGCAAAAGCTACATGAGCAGTGGTAAAGCATGTGTATGTATTTATTTTCGGCGGTATGCGAATATGGGAACAGAGATAAATAGAACTATGCAATGTGTTTAAGTGTGTACTCACGGCACGCTTACGCGTGTGTATGTATAAGCTGTAACGGAATTTGTACACAAGTTGAACACTGCACGTGGCTGCAAATCGCTGATTGGGAGAGGGAAGAAGAGTTATGCAATCCTGGGCGCTATGGTGGTCCAGAAAGATTCCGTGCTTCGTGATTCTCAACGCTGGCAATGATCCGGAATATGGTTGACTTGTCTCCAGACAGCCGGATAATGCACTATAGTCTAAATGGCCACTTATTGTGGCCTTAATTAATATCTTAAAATCAAATGAACATTTACAAGTTTTTTTTAAATTGAATTTATAATATTAAAAATATGTTTTTTTTTGGAAAGATTTTTTTTGACGAAATTAATTAATTAAAAAATATATTTTTTGTAGTTTTGTTTATAATGAAAAGAAAAAACATATGTGCCTTCCATTTTTTTGTTAGGTGTAATTGAGTTGTTATTATTAGAATCAATATAGGATATACAAAGATACTTTTTAACACAGTTATTCTTTTGAAAAGACGATGTTAAATACTTTTTTAATTGTTAATATATATTTAGAAATATAACTGTATGCTGTTCTTTAGAAATTTAATCGTAACAGAAATTTGTGCACCAATGTTGTGTGTGTTTTGCCGTTTTAGGTCAAGGTCTTCAATGAAGATTAAAAAAAAAAAACTGCGCAAAAGTGCACCTTCAAATAACATATAAATATAAATATCAAGGTGAAACTAGGCGCAATTTTTTTTGTTTGTTTTCTTAAAGATGAGTTTTTTTTTTGATTTGTTAAAAGTTTAAGGGCTATAAATTAACTTTCAATTGCAAAGAACCCGCATTTTATTTTAACACTTAAAATATACAATAAAAAATTTGTTTAATCTATGCCGCATATCTCGTTTTGTTATAATCGTTTTAAATTGCGATTCGAATTAATTTAAAAGTTCTTGTTTTTTTCCAATCATTTGCTCCACGTGCCCGTCAATGCCAACAGCTGCTTTAACAGCCTTTACCCTAACAGTGAAAGCCTCTGTTAAAATTTCTGGTACGTGACATTAAAGTCTGATGTTATCCTAATCTTAATTTTAAGGACTTTGAAAAAATTATTTTTGATAAAATGATCGATAATAATTGTCGCTTTAGTCGCTCGTCGTTGGTGCGCTGCGCTGGACACTTTACTAAATCTAAAACCAATTCTGAACCTCCGCTTATTCCGTACTGCATCCTGTCACGGACGCCAAAATGTTCGATCGCTGCCGAACTTGGTTTATGTTCGCCGTGCACAGTACGAGAAAATGCAGTCGGCTTTAGAAATTTGGTTATAAATTTATTCGCAGAAAAGCGGCGCGTAGTGTGTGTCGCCAATCGAGAGTACTTCAGTGAGAGAGAGTAGTTTAAGCCATGTTATGCAACATCAAAGCACTCTCGGCGAATCTCACCACTTCGATTTCGTCTTGGGGGCTTGTGGAAAGAGGCTGTGAAGTCTGCCAAACATCTTTATGTCAAAGCATTTGAAAACGCTCTGTTGAAAGAAGACGAAGTCCAGACTGTGATCGTCGAGGTCGTCATTATCAAAGAGGATGACTTGCCACCCCAGATGTGGTTGCTCGGTGTCGTCATAGAAGTGATCGCTGGAACCGACGGTAAGGTGCAAGTGGCAATTCTCAAGACCAAATGCCGAACCTAAAAGCGAGCAATTCACTATCTAGCCCCACTTCCATTGGATTGAAGGTCTTGAGCGGCCGATGTATAGTCACTTCTTCTGCTTATCTTATTTTACATATTACTTAGAAAATTATACAGCTGATACATATTAGGCCACCGATAGCTGTGAGGAGGGGCACATCCTGCTGAGATCGCTAATCAAAAACACTCCCAATCCCCATCCCCAAATTTATTTCCAACCCCCTCGCTGGGAGATCGATCTTTCGCCGATGGATAAGTTGCAGTGATTTTCTTTTACCACATGTATTTAACTTCACACTCTTTCTTTTATTTGAAACAGAGTTTGTATCCTGCATGGAAAAAGAAAATTAATAAAATTTGTAACCCAAATATTTGACGAAAATCCACGCACTACGCATACACTTTTATCATCTGTTCTTCTTCAAAAGATTAAATTAGAAGAATGTTGTAAATTAATATAATAGGGGAGAGATCTGTAGGTTGGTACACCTTTTGTTTTTAATCTGCCATTTCGACAATCGTGTATGAAACTTCACGCATTAGATACCAATTAAAAGGTTCGTCTTTTAACATCAAGAAAAACAAAAAAAAATATTTTTTTTCCATAGGGAAAACTAAAAAATATTTTTTTTTAAAGTGTCAAAAAACGACATTTTGAAAAATAGGTCTGTAAGTTGGGACACTTTTAAAAATGAATAAAACTCACACCAAAAGTACTCTAAACCTAAAAAAAAATATTTATTTACCTTAATTTAATCAATTTTATTTCGTTGTAACTTATTTCGCCTCCACTTTGACCAAATAATAAATAAATCCGAAATGCTCTTTGAACGATCACATTTTCCATAATTTCAGAGAAATGTTCTATGCAGAAAGCGACCTCTGTTGGGCTGATGCCTTTTTGTATGCAAAACGGGTGTCTCAACTTAGACGCTCAAATTGTCCCAACTTACACAAAATGGGTAGTTTTTGAAAAAAATTAATAACTTTTTGTGACTGTCAAATTAATCTGATTCATTTTTTAATTTGTTAACAGATAAATTACTAATATTTTAAACCGTTTACCAATTTATTTCAAGCACGTTTTTAATTTTTTAAAGAATTTTGAAAAAAGTGGACAAAAACTTTTTTTGTGAAAAATGGTACACGACTCTCACAGCTTAAATCTGGCTAGAGCCTGGCTTATAATGTTTTCCAAAAGTTTTGTCACTAAAAAAGACTACAAAAAAAATAAAAAAAATTTTTTAGTGGAAAAATTATGAGAAAATGGAGTGTCCCAACTTACAGACCGTCCCAACCAACAGACCTCTCCCCTATAATATATAATATATAACTAAATTTTTAATATATAACTAAGTATACCGTCCTGTTCCAGTTTTCACTCGGAAGTGAATTTGTTAACATTATCGGATATTCCTTTAACAGAAATAAATTCCTCTTATTGGTTAAGGTCATTTTATAAAATTCTGTTAGGTCCCAAATAAAACATCTCACTGACATAAGTACCCTTGGGCAGAAGCGTATACTTTTAGTAAGTTTATAAGCCTAATGGCTTATTAATTTTTGGCCCGCTGTAGTCCCCAATGATTAGGCATTACCTATGAACCAATTCAATGCTTAAAATCGAAGCAAGAAGCCAAATATTCTTTTTTCTACATATTTTTAAATGACGACAGAATAATTTCGAAAATCCGTGGGGAAAATCAACGAAATACTTACTTATTTCCAAACCGTGACTACTCTAGGCCATTTTTACCAAATCCGAGTGGAATTTAGAACAAGGGCGGCGGATTTGCATTAACTGTAAAGACTAGAGTTTATCGGGTTTTGAGGTGCAACAAAATAATTCCAATTAATTATTTGGACGTTGATGCACTATGGTCAGTACAAACAAGTGGCCCTTACGACACCAAGCAAAGCTTGTTACGCGCGGAGCCCTAAACCGTTTTGGGCAAGTAAGCGGAATCGCGGACATGGAAAAAATACGGTCTAACAATATACAGTTTAAAATACATGCTCACAAAAAATTTACAAATTATTTGAAGACAGAAAATACATAAGTTTATTATAATTAGTAGCATTAGGGGTATCAAACCGTAAGACGTGGCATAGTGAATTATAGTCGTCACAGAGAACACGAAAAGGATCATGCAGGGCATAATTAGATCTACATATTGGCAGGGACAACGGACGAAAACGGCGAACTGTTCTACAGGGTACATTCCAGTTAAGTGAACTAAGAAGGAAAGGGGAGTCGACACCACCATTAATAAGTTTGTGTAAGAACATAACTCCATGACACTTTCTACGATGGTAGAGGGTTGGTAAGTCGAGCAGGCGCAACCTCGCAAGATAAGAGGGCAATCGACTACCTGTGTCCCAGTTTAATCCCCTCAGAGCAAATAAAAGGAATTGTTTTTGGACAGACTCTAACATATTTTGGTAACAGCTAATTTGAGGAGACCATATACAAGAGCAATATTCCATAGACGGACGAACAAGAGAAACATACAAAAGCTTTGTTGTGTAAGGATCTTCGAACTCCTTTGACCAACGTTTCATAAATGCAAGAAGACTTCTGGCTTTATTAGATATAGTAGATATATGGTCTTTAAAACTAAGTTTATGATCAAATAAAACGCCAAGATCCTGAACCGAAAAAATTCGTTCAAGGCCGTTATTTCCAATATAATAAGAAAACAGAGATGGATTACAGCGATGAAAGGTCATAAAGTTACATTTAGAATAGTTTAAATTTAACATGTTAATCATGCACCACGTATACAAACAATCAAGATCTAATTGAAGGTCATTATATGAGCTAGGTAAACACATGGACAAACATAGCTTGACATCATCTGCATACATTAATACGGTAGACGATTTTATAACATTAGGTAAATCATTAATCATTAAGCCAAAGAGTAAATGTAGAATGTAAAGATCACGCTAAGTATTTTTAGACAATTAATTTTCATGCTGGCAGACTTAAATCCGCCTGTCAAATGCTTCGCGGAAAGTTTCCGTCAGAATTTGTTGTTTTCGGATGTTTACAGAGTAACAACATCCGTGTAGTTTTTTCGGAAGTGAGTCCTAGAACAGGTCTGGGAAATTCGATCCCGTGTGAATCTTTCGGAAGTGAAAACTAGAATCATTGTAAGATAAGGCTAAAAAGAGGTGGCCTATGCCGAAAAAATAGAACTCGTTATTGACTATTATTTGAAAGCATTTTTGAATGGGAATAAAATAAGATAAACCAATGATGTGAAAAAATAAAATACTTAATTTATACCAAGTTTTTTTTTGAATCCCCATACTTTAAGATTTTGTATTTACTAATTTGTTTACTTTATTTTAATTTTATGTAATTGATGTACTTGCTTGCGTTCGTATGGTTTCAACCTTTGAAGTCTGATTTAGATAGTCTGGTTTCCGGCTCCCGACGCGGAAACGAAGCGGATGTAGAAAGGCAAGTCGAAACTAACGATGCCCGGCAGACCGAAACTAACGATGCTCCAATCCAGTCGTTTCCAACGACCCAGAACACTAAGAACCCGACGGACTCACGACGAAGCAGTTCGGCCATTCCGCAGCGCAGACGCGACTTCTCGGCCCTTCCGTAGCGCCGACGCGACTTCTCAGCACTTCCGTAACGCCGACGCGACTTCTCGGCCCTTCCGTAGCCCCGGATCACGACAGCAAGCAGTCTGTGGGGGACTACCTTACGAGTTCAACCACATGCTAGCGTCTCTGGGTGAATACCAAAACAGCTGATCTGCGCAGGCTTCACCGGGAATAGTTTTCCACTAGTTTCCACTCTTCTGAACGAGCCTCGACGAGTAACGCAACCTGTTAATATTACTACTCATTATAAGCAGGCACCATCAGTGAATAAAAGATTACTGTGGTACCGAACTGACGTGATTTCTGAGCGAAAATCGTGCGGAGATCGCAGTAATCCGTGCAAATTTATTAACTCTAATTGGGAAGCGAACACGTTGTTCCGTTTTGAGGCAGCAAGTGGTCTCGTAGGCACATCAAGCGCCGCCGCAACAGGCGCCCCTTCCAATACAGGAGCAGGCGGATCAACCGCATGTGCCACTTCAACAGCAATCTCCGCTCCAACCGGCAATTTTTGAGCGGACTCCTCTCCAGCAGCCCGTTGCATTTAGCCCGAGTTCGTTCGCTCCGCTACAATCGAGCATACCAAAGCCGGGAGTCGACGACCAGACATCAATTGAGATCAGCCGAGTGTCGTTAAAGGCTCCCCCGCACTTGAAAGGGAACCCGGACGTATTCTTCACCCTGCAGGAGTTGCAATTTGCAATACTCTGCATTACGGTGGACGACACCAAATTTTACCTAACTTTGAATATACTGCCTGCAGAATACCTGGATCATGTACATCATGTACATCTTGCAAAATCCGCCGCCTACTGGAAAATACGAAGCAATAACGGCAAAAATTATTGACGAACAACGGCCCTGAACTCAGGCCCAGTTCGCGCAGTTGTTTTGGTCGTTGGAGCTCGGCGATAGCAAGCCATCTGTACTGCTGCGCCGCATGCGCGAATTGGCCAGGGGTGGTTGGGTTGCCCGAGGGTTTGCGACTCGTAGTGGCGATGGCACAAAGCGAGCTCGACATTCTCGCGCTAATGGCTGACCGCCCTTGGGAGTATGCGCACGCCACGCTCAACGCAGATTCCGCAACCGCCCCGTTTGCAAACCCATTTCACGACATCTCAGCACCAATCTCTGGAACAGCAATTGGCGGAGCTGAGGACCATGGTGTCAGGGCTCTGAAAACATCTAGACCGCCAGAGCCGCGATCGATTCAACAGTCCTATCCGAAGTCAACTAAGCCGCAATCGATCGAAGTCCCGAGACGACTGCATTTGTTACTACCACTACCACTTGTTACTACCACAAGTGGCCGGCGGAAAACTAACCGCCACTTCGCACGAGGTAGCATGTGAAGTGGACGCGATCCAATCCAGCCGCCTATTCATATTCGACAGAAATATAAAGATTAAATATCTGATAGCAAAGGTGCGGATCAGTTGTGCCCGACAACGCGTTCTCACACCTCAAACCATCTTCAAACCATCGCCTATACCGCACCACACCAATTAGTTCCTAGAGGACAAGAACCGTGACTCTAACACTTGGTCTCCGACGCTGTATCAACTGGATGTTCATAGTAGCCAACGTGTGCAAAGCCATCATCGGTGCCAACTTCCTCTCCCGATACGGGCTCATCATCGACGTAAAGCGACACAAAATCATCGATGTGACACATCACTGTCTACAATATGTGAGCTTAGCCATGTCCAGTACAAGAAATGTGAGTTCCACGACATGATCTTACTATATAAAGACCTGACTCTACCTCCGGTTTTTGACGAGGAGCTCGTTCAAGACACTCGAGTGCAGCACTACATTGCGACGAAAGGCTAACCTGTATTTGCTAAGGTGGGCTGACTGAATGCTGAGACTCTGACCATCGCCAAGGGCGAATTTACACGTATGCTTGGAGCGGGGATATGCCGACCGAGCAGCAGCAACTGGGCATCGCCATTACTCATGGTAAAGAAAAAGAATGGCGAATTTCGGTACCCACTCCCACAAATCCCTGATATCAACCAGGTCTTCGACGGCAAGTCCATATTCTCTACCATCAATCTGGTCAGCGAATATTACCAGATCCCGCTCACGCCGGAAGACCGAGAGAAGACAGCCATTATCACACCATTTGGGCTTTTCAAGTTCAATGTGATGACATTTGGACTCCGCAATGCATCGCAAACGTTTCAACGGCACATGAACAACATTTTCGGCGATCTCGACTTTGAGGCAGTGTATATCGACGCCCAGCACCGTCAATACCTTAAGATCGTTTATGATCGCCTACGGCAAGCCAACCTACGTATTAACGTGGCCAAGAGTGAATTTAGAAAGACTGACGTAACTATTTCGGGATCACGGCAACCGGCGTATCCCCAACGGTCAAACGAGTGAACGCGATAAAGATATTCGAATTGCGCCGATTCATTGACATGCTCAAATACGACCGCCGATTCTTGCCGCAAGCAGCCGCCGTCCAAGGCATTCTCCAAGCACTCATCCCTGGTAACAAAAAGAACGACCAATCGCCGTTGGAGTGGACCGAGGAAGCCAATAAAACATTTGAGCGCTGCAAATCCGACCTGGCCAGCGCAACACGGTAGGCGCATCGATAGCCAACGCACCTCTTGCACTTCAGGTCAACGCCAGCAATTATTCAATCGGTGCAGCGCTTCACCAAGTTAGTGAAGGGCACCTGCAGCCACTGCTCTAAGCGCATGACGGACACACAAAAGCGCTACAGTACGTACGACCGAGTACGAGCTCTTAGCAATTTTTCAAGCTGTTTAATTTAATCTTCTTCGTCGAAGGACGCGACTGCACCATCTACACCGATCACAAACCACTAGTATATGCACTTCGACAGGATCCCGAGAAAGCATCGCCACGACAGGCGAGACAATTGTCATTAATAGCCGAATTCTGCACGAAAATCGAGCATATTACTGGAGCCGATAGCACAAATCCAGTAGTCATCTTCCTGTTCGAGGTCAGCCATGTTGATCAGGGATCAGCCATGCTGATTTCTGGGGGGGAGGTAATGTGGGGGACTCCCTTACCAGTTCCAACCACATGTCAGCGTCCCTCGGTGAATACCAAAACAGCTGATCTACGCAGGCTTCACCGGGAATTGCACTTATCGATAGATAAAGCTTTATCCTAAGATCTCATCCCTAGTTTCCTCTCTTCTGAACGAGCCACTACGAGTAACGCAACCTGATAATATTACTACTCATTATAATAATGCACCATCAGTGAATAAAAGATTACTGTAATACCGAACACCCACAAGTCCATCACTCCGCACTTCCGTAGCGCCGGATCATCACGCTTCCCTTCCGTATCGCCGAATCGACGAAGCAAGCAGTCCCGACTCATCTATACGCGATCACCCGACCCACGTCAATGATACGATTAATTCGAAATACACGCCAACTTTTTAGTTCTATCCTTCTATGTCATTATTGGGGAAAGGGAGGTAAATCGATCTACAGAGGAAATACAAATATTTCGCGAACCCTGGCGAGCTATACCGCCTCCCGAAACAGGGTCACTACAGTGACGCCCGAACAGGTTAAAAGATGCCCTCCAACCACAGGAACGCACAACACAACCAACACGAGAAAATCACTGGACACATCAGCAACGACCTCGAAATTTCGAGGAAAAACCAAGACCCCAGTGGAGACCCCAGGAACCACTACAAGCACTAATCACGAGATCATTCAGCATGGATAATAGATGTTCAAGGTACAAAGGAAAGGGACACTTGGCACGTCAGTGCTACAACACGCCAAGAGTATATTGCTGGGTATGCGGACAGGATGGGATCGCACGATCCATTGCTGTCGCCGGAACGAAACGACAAGAAACGCCAGAGGCCATGGGATCAGAGCGGGCGCCCTGGGCGAACACCACACCCGCAACAGCAATAAACTTTAACGGTCGACGACTATTCGCACAAGTGAATATAGGCAACACAGGAGTTCGCGGGGCCATATATACGGGAGCCACGCGAGTGCTTCATCACCAGAGAACTAGCCAACAGGATAGCCAGGCATGGGATAAGGAAGTAAGTAACCGAATCCATTACACTAGCAGACGGGACAAATAGAACATTGAAAAGGCCAATACAGCTCGGAAACCAAACCAGCACGACGACCCTACTAATCCTCGTCGAGGTAACATTCTACTGAGAATGGACTTCTTAGGAAAGTGTAATGCCGCATTGCAATGGGGAGGCATCACGGCAAAAATGAGCAGAAACAAGAGAAGCAAAAACAGGAACAGAAAACGGAAGAATCTCGGCATTGGGTAACTAGCGACAGGCGATCTAACAGACGTAGAGATCCAAGAAATCCTTAAAAGGAAACTGGAAATGATGAGTAGAGTCAAGAAAGTCAGCCACATTGCCACGCATAAAACCTTCATGAAACACGATCGCCCAATTAAACAGAGGTATTACCCCTTGAAACCCGGCCATGAAGACAATAATAAATAAACAAGTGGACGACCTCCTAGCACAAGACCTCATCGAACCCTCACATTCCGGTTACAGCTCGCCAGTAGTAATCGTAGAGAAAAAGAACAAAGAATGGGACTATGCATAGACTACAGGCAGCTGGACGAGCACTCAGCACGAGATGCATACCCAGTACCCAGAATGATCACATTCTCAACCAACTACGCGAGGCCAAGTATATACTCGAGTACACTGAAAAGGGGCTACAGGCAAATACCGATGTATAAGTACATCGCTTCCAGGTCGCGGACTGTTTCAGTGGAATTTAATGCCTTTCGGATTACACACAGCCCCAGCCACCTTCTAAAGAGCCAAAGAGGGCCAAAGCCGAGGCCAAGGCCCGCTCCAGAATGCAGAGCGTCAGCAACTGGCAGAGAGCATGGGATATCTCGAGCAAAGGACGGTGGACCCACAAGCTAATACCCTGCATCGAGGCGTGGGTAAACCGCAAGCATGGCCAAGTTGACTACTACCTAACGCAGGCGCTCAGCGGGCATGGCTGCTTCCGGAGCTACCTAAAGCAGTACGGACACGAGACGGAGGATGGTTGCCCAGATTGCGGTTGCGGGATTGCGGAGGACGCTCAGCACGTCCTGTTTGAGTGCCACCGGTTCAACCACGAGCGCCAAGTGCTAGAGGAGATAGCCGGGGCAAGAGTCCTACCTGAAACCCGAAGCGCGAAGCAATGCCTTGCGGCGGTACCGTGCGATGTCGCCCCTAATCACGCATAGTCATTATTGTTAGTTTAGATTATAACTGTTGTTGTTAATAAAGGAATACAAAAAAAAAAAAAACTTTCTAAAGAGCTCTCGAATCAGTCATCGGACCAGAGATGAAAACATTTGCATTCGCATATCTGGATGACATATTGATCATCGGGCGTACCAAACGGAAACCTCTGGAAAAGCTTCAGGAAGTAATGAGACGACTACGAAAGGCAAATATGAGTTCTTCAAGGAAGAACTCAGATACCTAGGCCATGTAGTAAGCGCAAAGGGGATACACACTGACCCGGGGAAAATAGCCGCGATCCTGCCAAAACAAGTACACAGCTTCCTATGAGTAGCTTCTTGGTACAGTCTTAACTCAAGAGGACGAAAACGGGGAGCATGTGATATCATACGCCAGCCGGAAGCTCACTAAGACAGAGCAAAAGAGTGCCTGGCAATCCACGCGGCATTCAGAAAATGAGGATGTACGTGGAAGGCTACCACTTTGTAGCTATCACAGATCACCAGGCGCTAAAATGGCTTAACTTGATTGAGAGCCCATCAGGACGGATCGCCAGATAGGCGTTGGAAAGACAGCCATACTCGTTTGAAAAACGCTATCGCAAAGGAAAGCTCAATGTCGTTGCAGACGCGTTATCCAGAATGCCCAAAGAAGAAGCACACGGAGCCGAGATCGAAGAAGACAACTGGATTAAACAAAAGCTCCTAGACACAGCAAGAAATCCAGAAACATGGCCAGATTACGTTATAATAAACAGGAAACTATGCAGACGACTATCGTCATGGGCCGCAGACCAGGACACACAACCATGGAAAGTATGCGTAGCAAAAAACCAACGTGTACGAGTACTGCGAGAAAACCACAGCGAAGCAATAGCAGGGCACCCAGGGGTGAGAAAAACAAAACACCGGGTAATGGCGGCGTACTACTGGCAAGGAATGTACAGAGATATACAGCAGCATGTACGAAGCTGCGAAACTTGCCAACGCTATAAAGCATCACAACAACAAGCAGCACGGAAAATGTTGTCACAGATAGCAAAAGCACCCTGGGAAACCCTTTGTATAGACTTCGTAGGCCCGCTACCGAGATCTTGACACGGTAATAACATGCTACTAGTGATGTTCGACAAATTTACAAAATGGGTAGAGGTAGCGGCCGTCCGGAAAGCAACACCCGAAATCGTATTAAAAGTTCTAAAAGAACAAATCATAGCACGATTTGGGGCCCCCAAAACAACGGAGTACAATTCACAAGTTCAACGCACAGCTGCAGAAATGGGGAATTGGTCACCAGCTGACATCCCCGTACACCCTTCAGGAAAACCCGGCAGGAAGAGCAAATCGCACAATAAAAACAATGATAGCCCAATTCTCAGGAACAGAGCACACACGATGGGACGACTGGCTACCAAAAATATCGCTGGCGATCAACAGTAGCCGATCGGAGTCATCAGGATATAGCCCGGCATATCTACTATCTAAATCAGACTACCAGGAAGCCTGTTTTCCGAAACACCCCAGGATCCGGAATGGTAGAGGAGACAATCGAGGCACGATGGGAACGAATAATAAAAATAAGAAAGTTAGCACACCTAAACATGAGAAAGGCAGCACAGGACCAAGCATGGTCGTACAACCTTCGGAAAAGGGACTGGAGACCCAAGACAGAAGACCTCGTCTGAGAAAGTCAACACCCTTTGTCGAAAGCAGCAACTGGATTTAAGGCACAACTAGCCCCAAAATACGAGGGCCCGTTTAAAGTAACAGGGTTCATATCAATAAAGCATACAGTAACCGGGAAAACGTACAGAACCTACATAAACGAACTGAAACCCAATGTAGAAGCCCTCGACTAACAGCATGTACAGCATTGTAACCCTCGAACTAAAACCATTTCGCTCATTTTTCATAATGAACAACAAACTTAACAACTCACTCTGTAAATACCGGAAAAGAGTGATTGTTTTAATAGCCGTGGACGTGGCAGGTCCAGCTGGTTGCAGGAAACCGACCAGGGCCGCACCGGTAGCCAGACAGGCACCAACCCGACAACCGATCACGGCAACAACGACCCAGGCGACAAAAAGGCAGACAACCACGGCAACAACACAGGCAACGAAAAGGCAAACGTTCACAACAACAACGACCCACGCAACGACACGCAAACATTGGGCAAACATTGGGCAACGAACACAGACATCAAAACACCAACGAAACAAGACTCCCCAGGGCAAGGATGACAACCGAAACAAAACGGCATGAAGTCACAAAAATCAATAAAAGAATATTCTAAAAACACACAATGATCTGTTTCCTACGCCGCAATATTTTCAAAATGCGGGCCATAGGAAAACGACAACTGGCCACACTAATATATCGATAGTCACCTATCATCACTATACTCATGACCCGATATCGACTTATCGAAAGCAGGCCTATATAAGCGGAGGCAAGACCCCATATGAGTCACTTGCGTTTCGACGATCTTCGAGGAAACACATCAGTAACAAGGAGAAATATCCGGGTAAGTGTTCTGGTAGAAAGTATTGCTAGTGGTGGTGGATCCCTAAGAACTCTGTTTTAAATCGGTTCTGCGACCTGGTGAGGATCACTGGCGTCCCGGTGTAGTTTCTTGGAAATCAGCCCAGACCCAGTCACGCACACAGAGACGGCACGGTTTCCTAGAAATCATGCCCACCTCAGCGAGTTTTCCCAGAAGTCACGTTTCCAGCTCCCGACCCGGAAACGAAACGGATTTAGAAAGACAGGTCGAAACTAACGATGCCCGGCAGACCGAAACTAACGAAGCCCTACATTCCCGAAACCCACTAAAGATCCAATCCAATCGTTTTCAACGACCCAGAACACTAAGAACCCGACGGACTCACGACGAAGCAGTTCGGCCCTTCCGCAGCGCCGACACAACTTCTCGACCCTTCCGTAGCGCCGGATTATGACAGCAAGCAGTCCATCACTCGGCCCTTCCGTAGCGCCGGATCACGGCAACAAGCGGTCTATCACTCGGCCCTTCCGTAGGCAGGATCACGACGACAAGCAGTTCATCATTCGGCCCTTTCGTAGCGCCAAATCGACGAAGCAAGCAGTCCCGACTCATCTATACGCAATCACCCGACCCACGTCAATTATACGATTACTTCGAAATAAACGCCTACTTTTTAGTTCTATCCTTCTGTGTCATTATTGGGGAAAGGAAAGTAAATCGATCTATAGAGGAAATACAAATATCTGTCGCGAGCCCTGACCACGGCGAGCTATACAGCCTCCCGAAACAGGGTCGTTACAACCCTTAAGGTTGTATCAAATAAGACGTGGTGTAAAACTATTGACAATTGTACACTCAAAAAAAAACGGCGTGCTAAATTCAAATTTTTTATTCTTGATTTTAATTTATTCCGAGATCAAAAATTTCAATCCCGTTTCGGATAAAAAAAGGCTTAATTTAATATTTTTGGGATTACACTAAGCCCGAGAAATTTATGTTATCCTAAGAAGATTGTATTAAAACTTTTTTATCCGAATCAGGATTGAAATTTTTACTTTAAGTCTGAAAAGGTAAATGTCATCCTGAAAAGATTAAATTATGGCTTCTTTATCCGAAACGGGATTAAGTTCCGGGCTGTTCGATCGGACTAGTTGTTTGAAAAAGATTTTTTTAAGACCCCAGCAGGATTTCAATCCTGTTTATTTTTATAAACAAATTTTTTATAATAAAGGAAATGCTCTGAAAATTTTTTTAGTCTAAAGGAGTAACGTTGTTTTTTTCCAACAGATGGGACTGCATCGTACAGTAATAAAAACTAACTAATAAGGTAGTGCCATCTAAATGTGAAAATGTGTAAATTGGAAAACCTTAGCCAAAACTTTAATTTTCCGATAATTAAAGACCCCCAACTCATACCAACACTAATCGAACCAAACTGGTCATACCTCGTATAGACTGCTCTGCCTTTTCCGTCAATAATTCTAAGCGTTTAATAAATTAGTGACTTTTGAATTCAGTGTGTCGAGAGTTAGTTCACTGTAACAAAAGTGCTCCGGAAAATCGTTTTGGAATGAGTGAAGACGAGCTAAGTTTTGATGATCTGGAAGACGAGGACGATCAAAAAATAAAAGCTTTGTTAGAACAGCGTGATCTTCAAGAAGCATTGGAGTATTTAAGAGGTAAGTACACCCTCCATGTAAAAATATAAAGGACAGGTCCAGATTCTTAAATCCAAAGTAACGCCTGTGTGGTTGCAAATAATTGATATATTAAATTTAAAACCACTAATCGATTTTGTAACACCACCCATACAATTATATCCACACAATAATAACATGTATTTTAGACTTAAGTATATATAATATCTAAATAAAAAATATAATAAAAATATATGTTTTCAACAATTTTTATTGGGTTGGATTTTCCTTGGACGTGAATAAATAATATTAAAGCCTGCGTATTGGAATTTAAAAAATCTCGGCCGGACTCAATTCAAGTACGTTTGGGATAAACATGATCTCGTTTTTCGGGATTGAAACTATCCCGGACGGGATTAAATGTAGTGCGTTTGGGATAAAAATTATCCCGTTTTTCGGGAATGAAACTATCCCGTTCGGGATTAAACTTAGTACGTTTGGGATAGAATCGAGCTCGATTTTCGGGGTTGAATTAATCCCGGCCTACTCAATAACGATAAATTCAATCTATTTTGGCTTGCAAAACTACAGGATTACTTCAATCTTTTTTGGATCAATTTAAGCATATTCGGGCTTACCCTGTTTTCAATCCCGTTTCGCATTGATTCAATCCCGTTTGACTTGAATTATTTTTTCAGTGTAGGTACAACTTACAAAACTTGTGATGTTTTGTGACGAAAAACTATTACACACGTCATTAAATACACTTTTTAAAATTGTTGGTTCTATTTTAGCCTAACTTTTTTATTTTACAGACGTTTTCCTTTACAGTATGCTGATTGAAAATTTTATACCCGTTACTCGTAGAGTAATACCCCATTCCCACAGAGCACCATCCACCTTCCCCTATCTCTTTGATGGATGTTCCATAGGAATTTTCTGTTCAAAAATTATTCCAGTTATTCCCCCATCCACAACTATCGTTTCAAATCCAACAGTTCCTAGGCGATATAAAGCCGATAGTTTTCCAAGTTTTGACACTGTCAGTGAAAAAAAAAAAAAACTGCATTATTTTTCTTTTTGTATTGGCTATCAAGTCCTTTCTCTATGAAGCGAAACCTCGCCTTTAGGGGCCAAGCGGCAGAACTCCTTCTTCCTGGCAGCATTTTGACACGGTGCACAGCATGGAGGCAATATCTGCGATATCTAACGGCCCTCTCTTTTCGATGTATCGATAAGATCGGCCCCACTCTTTATTGGTCACTTTTGAACACACATATGTATTTTGATATAAGCCACTAATTTCAACCGAATTATAACTAATAAACTTAAGGAATGTGAATATAACTCTTCACCTTGCGTTCTCCATTATTTTGGGACTTTAGTGAGTGCCTACTTGTGCACCACCAACTCCGTTGGGTTACAACAATTGGCGACGAGGACAAAAAAAATGGCCGCAGGAACGCTGGAAGCTATTTTAAAGAAACAGCAAGTTTTTTTTAGTGGATATTTTGGGTGCAAACCGAACTTGGATGACACAGCAAACCAACCAACAAATGGAGAGGCTCTCATAATTAAAGGAGGAGCCCCACCAAAATAGCAGTTCAACCATAACCTCGCAAAGTCATCATGCGCGGGCATTCGCGTCGTTTAGTAAAGGAAAAATAATTGGGAACTCTACATTGCACAAATGCAACAACATTTCGGAGCATATGATGTCAGCAGCAACGATCACAAGAAGGCATTTCTTTTATCGTGGATTGGTCAAGATATCTTTGAACTATTAACAAAACTTTACGGCAGTGAAGAAATACAAAGCAAACAATTTGACGAGCAAATTGCAAATCTCCCCGCGCACTTCAAATCAGGCATACACGTACTCGCATTCAGATACGAATTGTTATACCCGTTACTCGTAGAGTAAAAGGGTATACATATTAGATTCGTGCAAAAGTATGTAACAGGTAGAAGGAAGCGTTTCCGTATATATATTCTTGATCAGGATCACTAGCCGAGTCGATCTAGCCATGTCCGTCTGTCCGTCTGTCCGTCCGTCTGTCCGTCTGTCCGTCCGTCCGTCTGTATGAACGCTAAAATCTCGGAAACTATAAGAGCTAGAAGATTGAGATTTGGCATGCAGATTCTAGGGGTTAATACGCAGGCCAGTTTTTCTCGCCGATATGCCACGCCTCCTCTAACGCCCACAAACCGCGTAAAACTGTGGCACCCACAGTTTTGAAGCTAGATTAACGGGAAAAGGAATGTGTATTCGTTTTTTCAATCAACAAAATCAATCATATGCAGAATGGATCGCTGAATTACGTGGTATAGCTCGCAACTGTAAATATGTTTGCAGCAAATCAACATGCAATACAGAATTCGCAGAAGACCTTATTCGTGACATAATAGTTCTGAATACGCCACACGAAGCCGTACGCACCCTTGCGTTTCCAAAGGTCAACCCAACTTTAGCAGACATCGTTTTAATAGCAGAAAGCTTTGAAACAGCGCTAGTGATCAAGAAAAAAATGTCAGCAGAGAAAAATGCCACAAACGATGTATTTCAACTAAAACACAAATTTAACAAATATAACAAGTATCGGAAAACAGACGGCATTGACTCATCAATTGACAAGCTAACCAGTCCTGTTCTGGATGTGGATCGCATCATCCACGTGAAAAGTGTAAATTCTGCAAAGCACAGTGTCACAAATGCAAACGTGTGGGTCATAACGCACCGGTATCTAAAGCAAATACAATGTCAGATTCCAGAAAATCAAGGTCTCCTGAAGTAAGCCAACTTCTCTCTTTGGAGCTACAAAGAACAATTAACAGCATTGCACAAAAGAAAATCGGTCGCAAATATTTTGCCGTAGTTCGTGTAAGCAAGGCAGTAGTCCGATTCCAATTAGATTCTGGTGCCACTTGCAGCGTGATTGGAAAACAGACATACGCAAAATTGGGAAGGCCCATTCTTAAGCCAATGGATGAAGAAAGCTTTGTTTGCTATGGCGGCAATCAAGTTAACATTTTGGGTATTTTAAGCGCAATTATGGAATAAAAGAACATCAAATTAACAGCACATCTGATCGTAACAGATGTTCAACACTACAGCAATTGTTCAAGAAGAACACATTTTTATAATAAATCGAATACTTTACGAGTTCGGTACATGTCAATATGTTAATTGATGTAGAGCCGTAAATAACGATCTGTAACTCAAACCCTACAAGAGTGCAGTGCTAACACTTGTAATCCTAAATACAGGCCACTTGAGCCTGACCATAAATATAGTTCTCACACTGCACAAAGGGTCGCCTTGCGGGAGACCGTTGATAGGAAAGGCAAACAGATGTGATCTCTGCGTAAGCCATAGATAAGTATATCATAAGAATTTCATGTTAGTTACGTAAGCAACAACTTAATGAAATAAAATCAGTTTTTATCAGAGAATGTAAAACACAGTTGACTAACTGTTTCGCTTGATCAAAGACCGTTTGAACTGAACAGAGAACAAAAACGGTATTTTGCTCTATATACTCAGAATAAATAATGTATGTATTATTAGGTATTTACATATATGTACACCTTTTTAACTATATATATAAATATGTTTAAAAATAATTTTATGTAAGTATTTTCTTAGGGGTAATATTTTAATAATGATAAAAACCGCGAGTTCTTTAAAAGATTATGGTTATTGTATATACATTCTCGTATAACACCATCACGTAGAGGCTTTATATTCAAGACAAGTAACATACAAGTTACATACAAGACAAAAAACCGCGAATTCTTCAGGAGATGTTGTTCATTGTATTACTTTTACTCCAATAACAGCATCACCAATGGCGCTTTATCATAAAAGAAACAACGCGAATTCTTTAGGAAATTATGGTCATTTATAGATGTACTCAAATAACAGCATTTCCAATATCACTTTATTATAAAAGTTGAAAACCGCTAATTCCTTAGAAGATAATGGTAACAGTAACAGAAACTGTAATGGTAATGGCACAGATGCTAACAATTAATTTATTAAATAAATGTTCCTTGCCTTAAATATTGTAAGGTGTAAGGCAATGGAAACACAAAACTGTCAAAAAAGACCGTTTTTACTGAGCATTTCAAAGTTTTGTTCAATCACTAACAGTTTTTTTGGGACCGTTTCGTCCAAAAACTCCCAAAAAAACTGTTTTTGAAGGACCGTTAAAATTTATTTTCAGTCGAGAACGGTGAACCGAAAACCGAAACAAACTGAAATGAAGGGTTTTGCTCAGACCGAAACCGAATTTTTAGTTTTTTTTCGGTTTTGTTCAGACCGAGACAGCAAACGAAAAAACGATCAACTGTTTTTTTACATGCTCTGATAAAAACTGATTTGTTTTATTTTTGTCAAAAACGGCTTTAACGATTCCCTTCAAAACTTGTAACTGTATGTCCTTGAGATTCCTTAAATTTTGGTTACTGTAAATTAAATTACTGTTACTGTAAAAGTTATTCAGTTTACCAGCTCATAACAACTTAAGCTGTCTAAGCTATGAATTTAGTATGTGCGAATCCAACTGTAGAATCAAGGAATCGTTAAAATTGTTTCAAAGCAGTTCATTTAGGAAACTTTTGTTTTACGACTTTTGAAAAAACAAGCTAGTTTGGCGGAAAAACTGCTAGAAAAGGAAAAATTTCGTAAGTCCGTAACTTGCGAAATAATAATGTTACAGACTTGTGCTTCACCTCATATTAAAGGTATTTTTAAATAAAATAAACGCCTCCTTAACAAAATAAACAAAACAATTTTTTTTTAACTGTGGTTTTTAGCTGTTTTTTATTTTTTCTCAGAAACGGCTCTAACGATTATTAATTTATTTAATTTTGTTTGTGCGTATCCAAACTGTATTTTAGACCGTTTCATATAGAAAACTTTTTTTTACGACTTTTGACGCTAGTACTATTTCCAATGGCAGCAAAAGTATAAAGAAGACAGTAGTAATAGAAAGTATAAAGAAGACAGTAGTAGATATAGGGGAGAGGTCTGTATGTTGGTACACTTTTTGTTTTTAATCTGCCATTTCGACAATCGCTTATGAAACTTCTCGCATTAGATACAAACCAAAAGGTTAGTCCTTTAACTTTAAGAAAAACAAAAAAAAATATTTTTTTTTCTTTAGGGAAAACTAAAAAATATTTTTTTTTAAATAAAAAAATAAAATAAAAAACTTTTTTTTTATTTTAATTTAATCAATTTTATTTCGTTTATGTCCCGTCCATTTTTAAATAACTTTGACCAAATAACAAATAAATTCGAAATGCTCTTTAAACGATCACATTTTCCCTAATTTAAGAGAAATGTTCTATGCAGAAAGCGACCTCGGTTGGGCTGAGGCCTTTTTGTATGAAAAACGGGTGTATTAACTTACACAAAATGGGTAGTTTTTGAAAAAAATTAATAACTTTTTTTCTGACTGTCAAATAAATCTGATTCCCTTTTAATTTGATAACAGATAAATGAATAATGATTTAAACCTTTTACCAATTTATTTTAAACACGTTTTTAATTTTTTAATTTTCAAAAAAGTGGACAACAACTTTTTTAGTGAAAAATGGTACACGACTCTAATAGCTTAAATCTGGCTAGAGCCTGGCTTATAATTTTTTCCCCAAAAGTTTTGTCACTATAAAAGACTACAAAAAAAAAAAACAATTTGTTAGTGGATAAGTTTTGAGAAAATGGAGTGTCCCAACTGACAGACCGTCTCAACTTACAGACCTTTCCCCTACTCATGTTTAAAACGAAAACCCCTGATATCAAACAAAAACACCTCTTAACGAGTTGTTCAAGAAGAACACCTTTTTATAATAAATCTAATACTTACGAGTTCGGTACATGTAAATATGTTAATTGATCTAGAGCCGTAAATAACGATCTGTAACTCAAACCCTACATGGGTGCAGTGCTAGCACATGTAATCCTAAGTACAGGCCACTTGATCCTGACCATAACAATAGTTCTCACACTGCACAAAGGGTCGCTTAGCAGGAGACCGAGGAGAAGGCTCCCTCTCTTTTTTGTTTTTAAGCACCTTAAAGATTCTGTTTTTAACAGCTAAAGGTTGTTAAAGTCGGTAAGGCGTTTCCGAGGCTATAACATCGGCTAAATATATAAAGAAATATAGTGATTTATATATATAAACCAATAAGTTGGTAAGGCGTGTCCGTGGCCATAACAGCGGATATAAAATTTTTGTTAAAAGTGCATTAAATAAAAGTGCCCACAAAATAACATTTGTAATAAGTGCCAGATTACAAATGCAATACTCTTGAATTGGAAAGAGATCCTCAAGAGAATAAAAAAAATGCGCAAAATCCAATAATTTGGAAATAATGACGAAAAGTGCCTACAAAATTAAAAAATCCGACAAAATAAAAATACTACTATAATAATATTACCATTGCTTTGACTATGGTTAACAAGAGACTGAAATATAAAGATAAATGTTGCAAAAGGGCCTTGAATTGAATTGCAATTAAGCGTTTAACTCCATTGATTTGGATCATGGGAAAATATATTCCTAAAAATGCACCATTGGGCTAATAGCCTGCAGATGCAATATTGCATTTTAACATCCCGAAACTGGGATAAAATAATACATTGAAGCTACCGAGAGGACGGTCTCGGCAACACATCTTAAATTCGCTTTGAAGAAAAGAAGACTTGCTGTCTACGAAGTCATCTTCACGTTGCCGACCGCAGAACCTGCCTCCAAGGAAAGTCATCGCCAGGAGATCCTCGAATTCACCGCTACAATGAAGTTGTCGACAACATCCTTGGAATCCTCATCAATGAGCTAAGTCAACGTTATAATCAGATAAGTTCGATTTTAGTAATATTATAATATAAAGAACACGATGTCGTCTGATTATGGAAATTATTCAAGGCCGGCTTTCTTACGTATAGTCGATGAGTTGAACAAATATCTAGATGAGACGGTAAAACATGCAAGCTGCAAGTATTCACTTAACGTTTGCAATTTACGCATCGCCTAATGGCATAAAAGCCGTAATTTCGCTTACGTACGCAGATGGATCTGAAAAGCCAATCGCTTATGCTTTGAAAACTCTGGATGAGCACCAGCGGCGCTATAGTCAAATCGAAAAAGAAGCTTTGTCACTCATCTTTGGAGTAAAAAATTTTATCAATATTTATATGGCCGCAGCTTTACTCTCATTACAGATCACAAGCCACTCGTGTCGATCTTTAACCCTAACAAGCAACTTCCTTCGATGACTATTCAACGTTTACAAAGATACGCAATTACACTAATGGCATATCGATATTTTATAAAGTATAGACCAACAGACAAACACAGCAACGCCGATGCTTTATCGCGTCTACCAGAAGGCCCGGATACATCGTTTGACACTAATGTGTGCTTACAGCTTCATATGGAAAATCAATTTGCGGATTTCCCTATGGATGTAAAGCAACTAAGAGACCTTACAGCAAAGGACAGCGCACTTCAACGA